>JAPQWN010000009.1:49104729-49807229 GCA_028538565.1 Umbellularia californica
ATGACTAACCTAACCTTTTTATATCTATTTGAAAACAGTCTTTCTGGTTCCATCCCAAGAGAATTGGGGAATTTGAAGAAAATGGTTGGCCTCTCCTTGTCTGATAATCTCCTTACTGGTTCCATCCCTTCCACCTTAGGGAACTTGACCACGGTTGTTATGTTTTACCTGGGCAGATGTCGGCTATCCGGTTTAATACCTACTAAAGAAATGGAAAATTTCACAAGACTACAAAAATTTGATGTGTCAGATAACAACTTGTATGGCCATCTTCCTAATGAAATATGTAGAGGGGGGTCACTTGAATTGTTCATTATATCCAACAACCACTTCCAAGGCCCCATTCCAACTAGTTTGAAAAACTGCACCAGTTTAATCCGGGTCCGGCTCGAGCGAAACCAACTCACTGGAAATACATCTCAAGACTTTGGTGTATATCCTAGGCTCCGGTATATTGATGCGGGTAATAATGACTTGTATGGAGAACTCTCTCCAACTTGGGGAAAGTGCACAAATTTGACTAAGCTTGGCCTTAATTCTAACAAGATTACTGGTACCATACCACCCGATATCGGACAACTGACACAATTAGGTGAGCTTGATCTTTCTTCCAATGCTCTGGTTGGAGAGATTCCAAAGGAGTTGGAAATGTTATCAAGTCTATTCAGTCTAAATTTGAGTGGAAACCAACTTTCTCACATGTTGCCATCTCAATTGGGAAGGTTATCTGAATTGGAGAAACTAGATCTTTCTGCCAATAGATTGAGTGGGCCAATCCCCGAACAATTAGGCGCTCTCTCCAAACTATGGCTCTTGAAGTTAAGCCAAAACAATTTTGATGGCAGCATCCCATCCAATCAACCATCCAACCTGCAGTTCCTGGATCTCAGTCACAACTCGCTCACTGGAGAAATACCACCGCAGCTAGCAGGTTTACAGAAGTTGGAAAACCTAAGCCTCTCGCACAATATGCTCTCTGGGTCCATTCCCTCTGCTGTTGCAAGGCAGGCAAGTCTGGTATTCTTGGATTTGTCTTACAATCAATTGGAGGGCCCTCTTCCAGTTGGCATAGCCATCGAGCGCGCTTCACCAGAGGCCTTTCAGAACAACTGGGGTTTATGTAGTAATGCAAAAGGTTTGCCTCCATGTAAGTCGTCTCCTACCAGTCATGGTAATACACGTAAAGTTGTGGTCCTTCTTGTTGTTATTGTATTCCTGGCGCTCTTTGTTTTTACTGGGTTAGTGGGAATTATCTATTTTCTCAAGCATAGGGAAAAAATTGCAGAGAGAAAGGCAAAAGAAACAAGCAGGGGAGAAATAGATATATTTTCGGTTTTGAATTACAATGGGAGCGACTTGTACAATGACATCATCTCCGCTACAGAGAATTTTGATGACAAAAATTGCATTGGGAAAGGTGGTTATGGGAAAGTCTACAAAGCAGAGTTGGCGACAGCTCATGTACTGGCCGTTAAGAAGATTCACTCGTTTGAAGATGGAGATGCTGCAGCCCAAAATGCATTTAGAAATGAGATACAGGTGCTTACAGAAATTCGACATCGCAACATTGTGAGACTGTATGGTTTCTGTTTGCACGCGCAACGCAAGTTTCTGATTTATGAATTCATGGAAAGGGGGAGCTTAGCTAGCTTTCTAAGAAGTGATCAAGCAGCAGTTGAACTAGACTGGATCAAAAGGGTGAAGGTTATTAAAGGAGTGGCACATGCTTTGTCATACATGCATCATGATTGCATTCCACCAATCGTGCACCGAGACATATCTACCAACAACATCCTGTTGAGGTGGAATTTTGAAGCTTGTGTCTCTGATTTTGGCACGGCCAGACTTTTAAAGCCCGATTCATCCAATTGGACCACACTAGCCGGCACATATGGGTGCATTGCTCCAGGTTATTAACTTGCCATCTACTTGCATTTTACTGTTTTAACTTTCAATAGAAAACATGATCAAACTATTGATTAATATAGAGAACAGAGCATAATTGAATTTTGTTGTTGCAGAGCTTGCTTACACAATGAGAGTAACTGAAAAGTGCGATGTTTTTAGCTTTGGAGTCGCAGCAATGGAAGTGATGCTGGGAAGACATTCAGGTGAGTTAATCTACTCTCTATCAACATCACATAGCGGAAACATGCTCCTAAAGGATGTATTAGATCAGCGTCTTCCACCTCCAGTAGATGATGTTGCAGATGAAGTCATTCTTACGATGGTTTTTGCACTCGCATGCTTACAAGAACATCCTCAGTCTCGCCCAACCATGCGGCACGTTTCACAGGAGCTATCTACCTGCATGCCCCCTTTTCCTGTGCCTTTCAACACTGTCACATTGTCTCAGCTGATGGATCTCAAGGTATAGCATAAATTAGAGCTTAGTAGGCCTAGATATACTCTTTACTATATAGATGTAGGGAGAATCTCCTTAGCAATGTGTATGTAACATAACTCAGTTTCTCTTTTTGGATGTTGATTCTGCTCTTAATTCACTCATCAAGTTAAAGAGAGTTTTTGTGAAAATAGTGAAGTTATGCAAACAATAGATCTCGTCTCTTAAATCATTCAGTTGTTTTGCTCGTATTTCTCATTCATTTATATAGACAGCTTACTGACTCTGTTTACATGAGATAAAAGAGGATAGGCCTCATCACTTACACCTGCTGAGACAATACCGAGTCTTGAGTTGCTTGTTTTTGACTTGGGTTTGTTGGGTTTGTTTTGATCTCTTATACAAGTAACATCGGTACTGTTCTTTAATTCTTCAAGAAGCCCGTTGATTTTTCGCCATGCTCAGAATCCAGTCCCAGAGACCTGTTACAAAAGGACATTAGAGGGTAAAAGATGTAATATATCTGATTATTACAGCTAAATAAACAAGATGTTTACAGTGTAATACTATTATTAACATGAACCCTAAGATCGTGAACAACAAGATAATCACGTGTAGGATTTAATCTTAAATAAATTAAAGAGTACCTCCAGACATCCTGACGCATAGAGCTTTCTGATCCTGCAGTCTGGTGCTGTTTTTTATTAATGCTGTGATCCGTAGAGGAAGAGGCTAGGTGAATGGTTTCGTTTTCTCTTTCCTTGCCTATAAAACCTAATGGGTTGATTTTGTGAACACTTATGTGATGGACGAAATGCTTTGTTTTATAGGTGGAAAGAGAACCGAATTTCCAATTAGGGTTTCCTAAGACTTAATCTCAACCGTCCATCAAGGTAGAGAATATTATGGAATACATCTCATTAAGAAACCATTTTGAGTAATTAATAGCACATATCCTATGAAAATGGATTTCCTATAATGACCACATTTTAGGAAAGGAAATGACGTGTGGAAGTAATGGACCTAAAGATAATTTCCTTACATACAGAGGTTACAAATGCAGATCAAATTACAATAATCCATCCTTTTCTACTTCGCAGTGAATTGTTGATTAATGTTAAGAGATTCACTGATTAAATGGAACTTCAACCCGTCTTTGTTCTCTGACGAATAATGCCATCATTAATAACTAGCAGCTAGCAACTTACAAGAGAGGCTCTTCATGGATTGGATGTGTACAGAAGGCCCATTACAAACTGGGCTTGGCGGGTTTGGCTTATGTACGAATAATGTCATGTTAACTAACAGGTAACAACTTACAGAGGGGCTGTTTATGATGGATCTGTACAAAAGGCTAAATAGTTTTGGCCCATTAAAAACTGGGCCGGTGGGTTTGGCTTATGTCAATCCTTAATTCTTGTTTGGGATGAGACGTCCAACGTCACGTGAGCAGAGTATCATCATATTCTGTCAAATACCAATAGGATTTGGGCCCATTTTTGGATCCAAATTTGTGCCGATTGCATGGTTTGCCTCTTGAAACATAGAGCCGACTTCATGTTTGGAACATCACCTACTTGAATCCTGTCTACATCCTTTTGAGGACAACTTCATATTTGGAAGAATCCTATTTTTATCTTCCTGAGAGCCCACTTCTTACAAAATACAAAATACCCCGACTTTTTTCCAAAAGCCCATTACCTACTTCGATCCTATTTTCATCTTATTTGAGAAACCACTTCATGCTTGAAACAGTAACTCTTTCAGTCCCTTCTTCCATCCTCTTGAGAATCCACATAATGTATGGAACAGTAGTTTCTTCTATTTTTCTTTAGAAAACTCATCTCATCGTAAGACTCATTCTCTGATTTTCAACCCATGGAGATCCATTTCAGTTACTTTACAACTTACCCCGGCCTCTCAGTATTCCGTATTTTAGCCATGTTCAAATCCAAATAACAGGCCCATTATAATATACTAAAGCCGAGGGTTTTGGATTTAATTTTGACTAGATTTCTTACAATTTTGACTTTTTTTAATTGAGTTTTGAGCTGAAAATGCATAGGTTATGATATTTGAACTCATATAATACCGGTATATAATTATTTAACAAAACAAATTTCAAAAGTAGTAAGATGGAGTGAGGACCATGGCCATGTGGGTCCTGCCCATGCTCATCACGGGTAGAGGGAGGGGAGGGTGAGTAGGGTCAATTGCCCCCACTCAACTTTTTGAAAAGTTGAGGAATATGGTGAGTATTTTTAGTTTTCTATGAGCATTTGTTATTTTTATTCACCTTTTGTCCTTCCTCAACTCTTAAGGCTAAAACAGTATAGAATAGAAGTAAAATGCCTAGGGACAGTGATGTCTTTTCCTCTCATAGAAAAAGAAGCAATACAAAATGGACAGCTCATAGTCCCTATTTATAACCCTAATTGAATTATAGGGAAATCCTTGAATAGCGACTCAGAGTATCTGGAGAAGTTAATAACCTATGCACTTACTTAATCAATGAATATTTCATAACAAGCAGGACTAATTTCTAAAAGATGATAAAACTCACTAAGATGTATTTCAAAGCCATGTATGTCATGAGAGACATATCTGTAGAAAAATGTGAAAAAACCTCACAATGATAATGAAGGGTGTTAAATATTGAAAAATGTCATATTTGCTAAAAAAAAGCCCGAAAACCTTAAGATGGAAGTTTTGAAAGTTAGTTTCTGAATTGCAGTTTATTTGCATAAGTGTAAAAGTCTCATTAAAAAAGATAATTTCACTCTTAATGGAACCAGTTGTTACATTACGTTGGTAATGATGAATACAGATCTGCAGAATATACTTGAAGAAATACTAATGGAATAGTGGGAGTGATGGTCATCCCACGTTTGTCATATGCTGAAGAGATAACAAAATAGCTACAAATCTTATTACACAACTTTAATTATTTTGGAAAAAGTGGGAGGCTTGGCATGTGGGCCTTTTTTTTTTTTTTTTTTTTTGCTTCAGGGTGTAATTTGTATTAAGAAAAAGAGAAAAAAAAAATACATGGGCTCATAGAGGCCCCATTTAGGGAAACATGCATCCAAAGCTCCAATAAAGGCAGAAGGCTTTATTGCTTACGTCAAATGGAGTGATTGAAAGAGGCAGCTAGGTATTTTTCTTGAAAGAGCTACCTCTTTTGGCCCTACTTTTTTTATTTTGGTAAGACTTTGCCGGGGTAGGGAATGACCCTTACACTCTGTGTTTTTATTAGAATCCCCATTTAAGAGTTAAATTAGATAAAATTAATGAGTCCCACCGTTTTTTCGACCAATTTATCATTGAAAAAAGATAAATGACTTATTCCTTGAGTTAAAAATTCTTTTTACATTTTAATTTTGAGTGACAAAAACCAATGTCAAGATTATGCGAATAGCTTAATATAATATATTTTCTAATTCACGTTCACTAGAAGCCTCCATTTTGTTTATTCGGGACCAATTTATATTTAAAATCTCAAATGGCTTTTCCTTTGAGTTAAAACGATGATTTGCCCTTTAAATTTTGAGGACCAAAAACAAGAGGCTAATCATTTGAATGGCTTGATAATATAAATTTTCTACTACATCCAGCCATTCTAATTGACATACGATCCCCTAGTCTTTTAAGCAACTGGTGGGCACACTAAAAATAATTTAAGTTGGTGAGTTTTTCTGTGCTTAAATAAGATTTAGTCATATCATTTATATATAAAAAACGAGCAGTGATATGTTATAGCATCAGCTGCTAATTGCTTAATAAACAACAAAAATCGCTATACTTAGATTAGATACCTGTTAAATTCCTCAATTTTCACATTTTTACTATTTTTCTATTATTTTTAAATTTTTTAAAAAAATTCTTCAACACTTCTAGAACCGGAGTAGCCATACCAGTCAGCACAAGCGGCACAAACCGATACGAGTGGCACTGACTAATCTCGGTTTCTATGAAACAAGGGATCCGGACTCATATTTTTCACTAATATATAGGCTAGCCCATTCCCAACTTTCAGGTCCATGGGCTTAATCTTGCCTGATTATAAGGTCCGACAAGTAGAAGGAAAGGCCTTATGCTAGCTTTTGCCTGGCCTGATCCAACCATGAACAACCCACCATACCAATGAGACTTATGCCCTGTGGCGGAACTAAGAATTTGCCTTAAGGCATAAAACTTTGCATAATATATAAAAGATGTTCCAATGTTGACACTCTTTGTCGACATTGACTTAAATAAATCATTCTAACAACTTGATATTGACCTCAAGTTTAACTCTTTCCAAAGGCATTACTTTTTTCAGATTGTAATCTAACGGAGAGTAATGGCTAGATAAATGTTAAATTTTGGGCATTGTGGCAATTCTTGAGGGGATAGTATTGGTGATGAGGACAAATCCATCATCGGTGGGCCCAGATATGGGACATGGGAGTCTGCATGGAGGGTCTATTGGTGAGCACAACCCATTCTGTTTAATGTAAAATGTTCTCCTACGAGCAGGCATATACAATCCAGCTATATGGAGCCCATTAGGCCAACGTTTGATAATCTTGTCATCCCATTCGCATCTTTTTTTTTTCTTTTTTTTTTTTTTCGAAGAGAATCTTTACAATAAGGAAGACAAAGAGTTACAAGATAGACGATCTTTACAGCGGAAAACAAAACATCTTAAAAAAGCAATTCCAGTAAATCTATTATTAAATCTCTAATTCACGACACCAATGCCACTTAACCTAGATGCAATGCCGGGGTCGTATCAGTCGAGCATTCACTTTCCACAGCAGCTTCGCTTGAGCTATCTGGTTTGGGCCCACATTGGGACTTTCATCTCACTTTTGGCCGATTATAATATTAGTGATTAGTGAATGGTGGAAGAAATCTTGTTAATCGGCTCAATCGAGCCACCCAGGTCTAATGGAACCTCTAACTAAATCTAGAGTCTTTTCTCTTTGGTGGGTGATTCGAAAGACCTAGAATGAACATCTAAAAGAAAAACGTATAAACCCAACTCAAGCCATTACGCTTCTCCTAAAAGGGAAATTTGTATAAAAACATTTAAAGCAAAATGCTACAAATCTTGTGATTTGGGTTAGGGAGAAAAGGGATTCGATCCATATATCTTCGGACGTTGCTTTTACTGGCCTATCCCTGTACTAGAATTTCTAATAGGAATTTGCCATGGTCACAGAGGGAACAATCTCAATATCTAATATATTGCTAACGACATGGTTATGGAAATCATCTCTAACCCCTTACAATATGTTGTGGTCAACGTTCACCCTCACTCCTGAGTGGTCATAATTTTGGTCGAGCCCTCGCCCTCACCATAAAACTATTGCTGTGCCGTTTCCTATCACCAATTGATTTTGGGATAAGTGGTAATTCAATCGGGTGTAAGATCTTACCCAATAAGAAGAACTTTTAGGCATTGACTAATACTAAGCTCTCAATTCAGCCTTACCTTAAGAGACATCAGCTGAGACAAAGTGGCTGAGACAAAGTGACTGTGTTTAAAGGCACTGAAAATGGGTGCATTGTAAGGCCCCGCCCCGAGTTAATCAAGATTAACTCTAATTAATTGAAGTTAATGCTAGTTAATCATGTTTAACTAGACTAATGATGGTTAATGACTAAACTCAATGAGAATAGTCTCAAATGAACTTAAGGAAATGTTAACGGAAGAAATTAAGTGAATTGAATGAGTTTTAAGTCCAAACTAAGAAAGCAAGACCTTTTTCGTAAATATGAATTTATACGTATTTTGTCGGATAAGGGAACTCGTGATACCAACACGTGTATCTCGACTAGTACATTGACTTTCGTAATAGGCTCGAAGTCGTTTGTCGAGAATCTCGTCAATTGACCCTTCATTTGACTTGAATTGAAAATAGGAGAGAATTTGAGGGGTTAAATGTAAAAGCAGTCTTATATAAAAGAAATGAGCTCTTCTGAATTCATTTCCACCCAAACCGTTGAAGACAAAACCCTAGGCTCATCTCTTCTTCCTTTTTCTTCTTCTTTCTTCCGTTTCAACTCCATCAAGCACGAAAACGGGATTTTGAAGTGATTCTAGTGAGGAGAGCTTCATCTTCTCCACCTTCTTCATCTTCTTCTTGGAGTTCTCTTGAAGAAAGACGCTCAAGTTAAGAAGTTCCTTCTCAAGCCCAAGCAAAACAAAGGAGTTTTGTCAATCAATCTTCATTAGAGGCAAGTATAAATGTGCATCTATGATAGAAATGCTAGTTTACAAGCTTTCTTGAATCATGAGAGTTGGGTTCTCAAACCCTCTCTTTGTTGTAGAATGGAGATTTTCATGGATTGAATGGAAATGACCAATGGTTATTCCAAATGGATGTTTTTCTTGGATTCCATAGATTATTAAAGAGCTTTGAGTTCCAAGAACTCAGTTTTCAAAGGTTGTTTTAGAAACATGAAACTCCAGAAATGACATTCTGGGTGAATTTCGGCTAGCCGCGAGGCTAACCGTGAAGCCAACCCTCAAAATCTGTAAAATGGGCAAGCTTCTAGAAAGCTAACCTCCAATTTTCGATTAACCGAAATTCAAATTTCGGCTAGCCGCAAGGTAACCATGAGGTAACCGAAATCTAGTCAGAATTTCTGTCAAAAATGCTAGCTTCTGGAAAACTGACCGCGAGCTAATCGCGAAATGGCGGTTAGCCGAAATTGAAATTTCGGCTAGCCGCCGGCCAAGTTCCGGCTAACCGCCAGTGGACTTGATACTGGCCAAATATTAATTATGAGTAAAAATTTGGCCAACAGTGGATTTTGAAATTGTGGGTGAAAATTTTGGAAACTAAATGCATACATTAAGTATATAAATGTGATGTCCATCGAGAATAACACGTGCATTTGGTAACCAATATTCACACCTAATTAGTTGTCTAGATGTGAAAGAAAGTTGAGTAGAAACGAAAATAGATGGGGAGTTTCTAACTCGTATGGAACAACATTGACTAAATACAATGTAATGATTAATGAATTAATGAACATTTACTAATGGTAACAATGCAATGAACCATTGAATAATGAATAAATGTAATGAACTAATAATTAATCCTGCTGCAGCAGATGATTGGGGTGTTCCGGAGCTCCGTGGTGATGCCAGTGATTTCTGATCAAGACGCTGGTAGATCCCACACATAGACTGAAAAGTCACTGAATTGATAAGCCACCTAATAATATTGGACTGAATAGTCCCATAAGCTATCTAATAAATATTCAATGCAATGAACGAAATAAATGAAATGAACGAAATGAACGAAATGGATGGAATGAATGATAATAATACTATCGTGTTTGTAGTTTAGTCATTGCTTATTAATTGGCTACACTGTTTAGGATATTGTAATATCCTAGATTTAAATGTTTAGAATTGTTACATGGGAAATGACAGATTTAGCATGGAATATCATAGATTTATTTATACATTGTTGAACCGTCGTGTTCATAGTGTTATTGATGGCATTACAGGCCCAGTTGCCCGTCCCGGCCTTGCAGAGGCCGTGCCGCCTGCAGAGGAGGCCCATCCGATACCTCCAAGAGGTTTAGCGGGGTAGGCATAGATCGGAGGGTGAATGGAATTGAATTATTTTGATAGATACTTTTGTAATAATTAATTTTGAAATGTAATTAGTTACCACATGCATTGTAATTTGAATGTGTAGTGGTGGTCTTTGTTGGACTATAATTTTGTATATGTGAACTTTACTTTTAATGAAAAGTTACTTATTGTCAATGTATATATGTATTTCCGCAAAAATGTACATTTGACAAGTATGCAGGTTAGATCCCTTGTGAGTCTTGTCTTAACTTCGGTTAATTCAAGATTTACGGGAGTAAGTATGAAGACTTCGCGACCCGGGGTTAGGCCCCGATTGGCCCGGTCTCGGGCCCGGGTCGTGACATGCATGCAACTAGATAGGTCCTCTGAAACACGCCACATGGTTGGGCGAAACTGAGGTTGGTCTTGTACGCATGCCATAGCAAAAATCATTGTAAGAATGACTTCATTTGCAACATCATCTTTTGGAGGTGGAAGGCGTTGGTCTAACACATCCTTAAGAAGCATGTTTCGGCCACGTGATGTTGATAAAGAGCAGATTAATTTATTTGGACGTCTTCCAATCATCACTTCCAGTGCTACTACCCCAAAGCTAAAAATGTCACACTTTTCAGTTACTCTCCTTGTATAAGGAAGCTCTCTATGACAAGAGAAATCAATTATATACTCTGTTATCTATATTAATCAAAAGTTTGATGATTTTTCTAATGGAACTTGAGTAAAAGTGCGAAAAGGTTCAATAAATAACCTGGAGCAATGCACCCATAAGTGCCTGCCACTGTGGTCCAATTGGATGAATCAGGCTTTAGAACTCTGGCTGTGCCAAAATCAAAGACACAAGCTTCGAAGTTCCAATTTATCAGGATGTGATTGGTAGATATGTCTCGGTGCACTATTGGTGGAATGCAGTCATGGTGCATGTATGACAAAGCATGTGCCACTCCTTTGATAACCTTCACCCTCTTGACCCAGTCTAGCTCAACTGCTCCTTCATTACTTCTTAGAAATCTAGCTAAGCTTCCCCTTTCTATGAATTCATAAATCAGAAACTTGTGTGGCATGTGGAAACAGAACCTATGAAGTCTCACAATGTTGCGATGTCGAATTTCTGTTAGCATCTGTATCTCATTTCTAAATGCTTCCTGGGTAGCAGCAGTAGCATCTCCTTCGAATGTGTAAAGCTTCTTAATGGCCAGTACCTGACCTGTCAGCAGCTCTGCTTTGTAGACTTTCCCATAGCCTCCTTCCCCAGTGCAATATTTGCCACCAAAATCCTCTGTGGCTCGGATTATGGCACTGTACAAGTCACTCCCATTGTGATTCAACACTGACAAAACAACTACGTCTCCACTGCTTGGTTTGTCGGCCTCTCTCTTTGTGAACTTCTCCGCATGCCTGGGAAAACAGAGAATTCCCACTAACCCAATAACAAATACCATAACAACAACCATGATGACAATCTTACGTGTAGGCCCATGCCCTGCAGAAAACGAATCACATGGATGCAAACCTTTTGAATCACCACATAAACCCCTGTTGTTCGGAAAGGCTTCTGGTGAAGTGCGCTCGATGGCTATGCCATTTGGAAGAGGACCCTCCAATTGATTGTATGACAAATCCAATGATACCAGAATTTCTTTGCTTGCAACACTGGAAGGAATGGACCCACAGAGCTTATCGTGGGAGATGTTCAGTTCTTCCAACCGCTGTAAACTTCCCAGCTGCGGTGGTATCTCTCCAGTGAGAAAGTTGTGACTGAGATCCAGGAACTGCAGGTTGGATGGTTGATTAGATGGGATGCTTCCATCAAAATTGTTTTGGCTTAACTTCAAGAAAGAAAGTCTTGATAGAGCGCCTATTTGTTGGCGGACCAGCCCACTCAATCTGTTCGAAGATAGATCAAAAGTGTCTCCAAATTGGATAGCCTTCCCAGTTGAGATGGCACAATGTGAGAAAGATGGTTGCCACTCGAATTTAGACTGAATAGACTTGATAACATTTCTAGCTCCTTTGGAATCTCTCCAACCACAGAGTTTGAAGAAATATCAAGAACGCCTAATCGAGTCAGTTGTCCAATTTTGGGTGGTATGCTCCCAGTAATCTTGTTAAAAGAAAGGCCAAGCATAGTCAAATTTGTGCATTTTCCCCAATTTGGAGAGAGTTCTCCATACAAATTGTTATTGCTCGCATCAATATAAATGAGAATTGGATATACTCCAAAGGCTTGAGATATATTTCCAGTGAGTTTGGTTTCCCTCCAGCCGGGCCCTGGTTAAACTTGTGCAGTTTCTCAAACTAGTGGGAATGGGGCCTTGGAAGTGGTTGTTGTATACAATGAAAGTTTCAAGTGAACGCCCATTACATATTTCATTGGGAAGATGGCCATATAAGTTGTTGTCAGATACATCAAATTCTTGTAAACTTGTGAAATTTCCCATTTCTTTAGTAGGTATTGAACCGGATAACTGACATCTCCCCAGGATTAAACGTTTAAACATAGTCAACTTCCCTAAAGAGGAAGGGATGGGACCAGTGAGGAGATTATCAGATAAGGACAGTGCAGTGAGGTCCTTCAAATTCCCCATTTCTCCGGGTATGGGACCAGATTGATTATTTACATATAGGTATAGATCGGTAAGTTGGGTACTGTCAGATTGCCCAAACTAGATGGGATGGAACCCACTAGTTGGTTATCGGATATGCCCAGTTGGGCCAAATTCATCAAATTCCCAAACTCCCAAGGAATATGTCCAGAAATATCATTATCATCAAGGAGAAGAAAATTTAGATTGGTCAGGTTGCTTAAAGATGGTGGAATCCTACCCACTAGTCTGTTTGTATAAAGTAAAGGTTCAACCCAGTAAGAGACTCTAACATGCCAACTTCTTCAGGGATATGCTACCAGAAATTTGATTGTTGAAAAGCATCAAATAGGCAAGGTGGACCATGTTTTTTTTATGTTGGAAGGGATGGGACCCATGAGGAGGTTGTCATGGATCCAAAGCTCGGCCCCAAAAGCTGATTTATGGAGAGGTCGAGGAAAGTGAGCTTTGAAAGGGTGCCAATCTCTTGGGGGATGGACCCTGAAAGCTGGTTTATGGAGAGGTCAAGCATAGTGGGCTTTAAAAGAGTACCTATGAGAGTTGGGATATTTCCAGTGAGGTTGTTAGAGCTGAGATTGAGATGGGTAAGACTTGGAAAGGATGAGAAGTTGAAGCTGTGAAGACTACCATGCAGACTAAGGCCTTGTTTGGATCGTCTTAATGTTTTGACGTCTTATAATCTATCTGAAAAATATCTGTGAGTTTAAAATCTTATTAACCTGCGAGTTTAAGATCTGATTAGTTGTTCTGTAATAAGATCGTTTGGCAACACCTGAACGCGATGAAATCTGAATTGAATAAGACTGTTTGGTAATGCATTTTATCCATGTCTTAAGTTAAGAGTATTTTCTGTCATTTTAAAAAAAAAATGGTTTTAAGCCTAAAAAAACATCTGTGACACCCCAAATTTGTTTCCTTTTAGACTCGGACAATGTCCAGTACACTCTATACTCATTTTTTTAAACTTAAAAAAAATCATGTTTTAACTATCACAATGCATGGTCCACGTCATAATCACCAACTTTATTACATAAACTTTAATAATAGTTCGCTTATAAAAGGACTAAAGACACATCACTATAAGGACCACCAAAATGATAGAAAAAACAACCGAAGCCACAAAAAACACTTTCGAGTCCACATCTAGAACTATTTGCACTTTCCGCAATATGAAATTTTAGAGAAGAACCCATGTTCTTCTTTGCCTGGTGATGCAGAGATCAGAGAACATAATTCCATTTGCAGACTCCTTGATCTTTCAAAGCCTCTACTGCACCAACACTGGCGGCTACGATCCATGCTCTGCTTGTACAACTCATCTTCTTAACCTTAGAACTTTCTGGTGGTGGAATGAATGAATTGGGTTTTGTAGAGTAGATTTTGCTGGGTTTGGATTTTGGAAGACAATGAAAAGCAAATGAGGAAGTATTTATTTTTATAGGGTGGTTGTGATGCAGTAGTGAAAAAAACAACAGGCTGTTTTATTCCAAGGTGCTTGTTTTATAAAAACAGGGACACTTCTTTCCAACATTCCAGTGGTGTTAAAACCATTGTTTAGTTCTCACTCATGTGAGGTGAGTCCAGGTCCCATAAATGTGGGTAAAATTGTTGCTCTTCTGTGGGGTATACCTATTAAAATCTAACACAGTTTACTTTAAGTTGTTTGACATTTAAATAAGTTTGTCTCTACTATTGCATAGGGTGATTGTTCAATTCGTGATTGTCCCCGTACAGATTATTATCCATGATGTTGCAAAAAAGAGATAGTGAGGAGTGATTGTTCAATTCATAAAGAGGCCTAATTATTTGTTTATCAAGATCAAACACTTGCCACTTCTATGAGTTCAGTATTGATATATGACATTCCCCCAAATCATCACAAACTACAAAAAGGAAATCAAAGAGCAAAGTAAGCAAATCAAAACTAATGAGTTCATAGGTTACAAATCAACATGGTTTGTAGTATGTGGAGAAAAACTTGTCCCCTACTTCCATTACTCCCCAAGAAGTGAATTTGGCATCCTCTGTTTTTGGAAGAGAAAATTTTACTCGTGTGTTTTGTGCCTTCTCTTCTTGTAGAATTCCCAAAACAGCCTAATCCAAGATAAATTTTGAAAAAGAAAAGAAATGCTCACACATAGATCTTGAAAAACACAATCATTGTCTCTCTGTTTTTTTTTTTTAAATGGGATCTCTTTTCTTGTAACATTAAATTCAAGTGGTATCTTGGCTTGTGAGTTGGGTTTCAAATGGAATCACGTAGTGTACTTTCCATAGTAATAAATTTCATTTCAACCCCTATTTCTGTTTGCTTTGTAATCTGTATTGAAACATCTCGGTTGAATCAGCGTTTCGGTGTTTCATTTTTATGTTTGATCTTTAATTCATAAATTTTTAAATATATACAATTAGGAGATATGAAAAAGAGTACAAAATGAAATTAACATATATACTATATATATTTAATTCATTCTGATGATGCAAAAAGTGACTTCTCACACCACCGGTCAATTAATAGGTAATAAATGTAGTAATTGAGATGAGAGAGAGATTTATAGTGGTTCGGTCAGTGACCTACGTCCACTTTCGGAAAGGCTGAGATCGCCGGATGTATTAATTACCAAGTATTTCAGAGATTACAAGCTTTGGAGAGAGTGTAGAAGAGAGATCTTGCTTGCCCCTCAAGTATCGAGAGGCTCTTAAATTTATAGTCTTCCCCTAACAGATGGGGACGACTTTACAGCGCCGTTTACGAGGAGCCTTCGAGGTGTCATCGACTGGCGAGGCAGTTGTGATATTCTCCGCAGGACTTGGTAAAAGCGGGACGTGGCCTGACTGCTTCCGAAGCGACGTGGGTTGCCTTGACGTGGCCAGGCCTCATGGATCTGGGCCTGGACCTCAATGGACTCAACGGATCTCCACTAACTTAGGCTTGGCTTATGACGAAATGGGCCACTTGGGCGGGCCTGACTCATCATTTGCCCCTCAATGCCCCGCGCCCAAAGAAGCTTTTGAAAGGGGGGCATTCTGAGTTTGCAGGTCTTTTTTCTCTTTGAAGAATTGTTTCCCCCTTCTTCTCCTTGCCAGTGGCTTGTTATCCCACTTGGGTCTTTGAGAGAATCCTTTTAGTGTGGGACTTCTCTAGTTTTTGGGGCTTTTGAAAACCCTAGGCTTAGTGGTAACCTAGGCTATAAAATCCCTTGAAGTCTTCAATGTCTTCATTTACCCATCATCTTCAACTGTTAAACCCTAGGCAAAAATCCCCTGTAGAGAGCCATCTTCACCTTTCATACACCCATCTTTTTCAACTGTTAAACCCCCTTTTTTTTTTTTTTTTATATCTTCTTCTACTGTAACAAGAAGCATGGAGAAGAAGCAGGTGGGTGTCAGCGTGGGTTCCGGCCTGGCGGGCAAGGCGGCTGCCGCATGGACCGCCGGCCAGACTGCGGCAGTGGGCGAGGGTTTTGCGGGCGTTGCCTGGGTGAGTGCTGGCGCCGGTCAGACCACCGCAGCGGGCGCAGGTGGCGCAGTCACGGCCACGTGGGCGGTGCGTGTGCTGGCGGCGCCGGTGCGGGAGACGTGGGTGCTGTTGGCGCTGGCAGCGCCGGTGCTGTTGGCGCTGGCGGCGCCGGCGCGGGCGACGTGGGCGTTGCTGGCGCTGGCGGCGCCGGTGTGGGCAGCGTGGGCGGCAACGACGCCGGCAGCAAAGGTGCAGGCACGGACTACGCAGGCAGGGGCTTCGCAGGCGGCAAGGGGGTCTGTCGCACGGGCGAGGCTGCTGCAGGCGGCGTGGGCGCTGTGTGCGCAGGGACGATGGTCGCCGGGGCGTCGGGCGCGACGGGCGAGGCTGCTGCTGGCAGCGTGGGCGCTGTGTGCGCAGGGACAACGGTCGCCGGGGCGTCGGGCGCGACGGGCGAGGCTGCTACTGGCGGCGTGCGCTTTCGGTCGGTGCCGGGCGCCAGCGACACGCAGGCGGCGCCCGGCCTGGGCGTCGTGCCACGGGCGGCTATCGCTGCTAGCGGCGTGCGCGCTGCGGGCGGCGCTGCAGTGGAGCCCATGGACGCGGGTGGCGAGGGCACTGCCTCGGGCGCAGCGGCGCCGGTGCGGGGGACGTGCGCGCTGCGGGCGGCGCTGTAGTGGGGCCCACGGGCGCGGGTGTGGTGAGCGCCCAGGTAGCGGCGAAAACCGGCGTGGCAAGAGCAGGCAGGGGCGTCGTCCGTCCTCGGGCGGTCACAGGCGTGGGCACCAGCCTGAGGGCGTCGACCGGAGTGGCCCCCTCGGGCATCGCTGCTTGTGCGGGATTGGGCGCCGGCCTACGGGTGTCAGCTAGTGTAGCAGCCCCCTTTGGCGCGGCGAGAGCGCCCGGGGGCGTACAGGCGACGGTGAGGACATCTTCGGCGTCCGGAGCGGGCGTGAGTCGTCATGAGGCAAGAGAAAACAGTCCTCCCGGCAACGTATCAAGCAAGATTTTGCGTCCTCGTCGCTATCGAGGAAAAGTCGTTGTTGAGGATGCCAGATCCAAGGTAAGCAGTATTTTCAGTGTACTCAAAACAGACAATGACCTTTTGAGGGTTGCTGTTTGTATCCCTCCTACTGTGCTGTGCCGCCGGGCTGAAGCGGACGAGCCAGCTTGTGATGATTCCTCTGGTGACATTGTCATCTATGAGGAGATGATCGAGGCCGGGTTAAGGTTTCCATTATCCTCTCTCATTTGTCGTATTCTTCATTATTTTTCCTTAACTCCGGGGTGATTAGCACCCAACGGGTAGAGAGTTATGCTCGGATTCCTTGCGCTGTGGAGGAGAGTACATCAAGAGGACGCTTCTCCTCTCGAGTTTCATGCTGCCTACGGTTTGATCGAGTCCCCAGCCCCTAACAGGGGATGGTACTATTTTACCCCTAGGGGCGGAAAACTGCTCACGGGATTACGTTCAAACTGCCACGATTGAAAATCTCGCTTCTTTTTCATCGGTGGAGAGTGGGTTGCTGAGTCAGATCGACCTTTGGTACCCACACGATGGATTGACGCTAAGAGACTAGGTACATTTTCTGATTGCTTTCTTGTTTTTATGCATGTGCTCACTGTCATGTCCTCATTTGCAGATCCTCCCCTTCTTTCCACGGAGCAGGAGCGCAAGCTGCAAGCGGTGAGAGATCACCCCGACAAGGACTTGGGAGTTCTTCTTCCCAAGGAGAGAGGCAAGACCAGTGGACCTCCTACGGACTCTTCGTCTTTGGGTAGGACCGGCGGACTCCTTCCGGGATCGACTTCTAAGAGAAAAGGTAAGTCATTTGAACTTTTAGCAATATTTTGTGTGTTTACCTGATATGCCGTACCCCGATAACACTTTTGTTTTTTTTTTTTTTTTTTTCAGCTGTAAATAGAAAAGTGATTGAGGCCTGCCTGTCAGGTAGGAGTACCCCTCCTTCCAAGGTGGCGAGGACAGATGACTCCTCACCAGGGACCTCTCCGCCAGCGACTCGTACGGGGCCTCGGGTGCGCCTCCCTCGGGTGGCCTCTCCAACAGTGACTCGTGTGGAGCCTCGGGTGCGCCTTCCTCGGGTGGCCTCTCCTGTGGTGTCTCTCCACGCAGTGACCTCCTCGGCTAAGATTGCTGCTTCGCAGTCTTCCTCTATAGCTGCCCCTCAATTGTGTCCTCTTCCGCGCGCGGGTACTTCTACAGGGGTACCGACTGGGGCTGATCCCATGCTAGGCAACCCGCGAGCGATCCGGGAAAGGCTAGGGAGATTTGTGTTGCCCCCCAAGGTTTGTCAGGTTAATGCCTTGGGCACCGAGGGGGTCATCAACACATTTCTGGAGGGTCTGGCTCAGGTAAATGTTTACTATCTCCTTTTTCTCCAGACTTTCGTCCTCTTTTTGTCTTATGTACCGTCTCATTTCCTTTGTCCGTTGTCTTTTCAGGCCTCCACTGCATCTGTCTGCCTGTTGTCGAGGGCCCAATCTTACATGCAGGTGAAACGGGAGAATGAGATTATTAAGAAGGAGCTATCCGCTGCTGAAGGAAAGATTACCGCTATGGAAGCTGCTAGTAAGGCTTCCGAGGTTGATCTTATGGCGGCCCGCGAGAGGGCGGCCAAGCTTGATACTGAGCTCTCAGCAGCCCGCGAGAGGGCGGCCAAGGTTGATATTGAGCTCTCAGCAGCCCGCGAGAGGGCGGCCAAGGCAGAGGCTGAGCTTGTGAAGGCCCGTGAGAGGGCTTCGCTCAATGAGGCTGAGCTTGCAGAGACCCGTGAGAGGGGGCTGCTCAGAGAGGTTGTGGTGAAGACAGAGATGAGAGCTGCACACGAGAGGGCTTCTCAGGCTGAGGAGAGGACTTCTAAGGCCGAGGTGAAGATTGCCCTTGCTGAGAGGGACCTCGAAAATGACCTCGCTAATGCCTTTATTGACGGCTATGATGAGCTTCGAGGGAAGATTTCTACTGCTTTCCCAGATCTTGACCTCTCAGGCTTCTTGCCGACTGAGGCACCTGATGATGATGGCAGTGGCAGCTCTGATGATGCCGAGGATGATGAGGAGGAGGACGATGGGGAGGGAGATGAGAGTGACTAGAGGATAGGGGGGAACTTTTGCTGTTTTTTTTTTTTTTTTTTCTTTTTGTAAAGGCAGGTAGCCTGACTTTTGTACGTAAGTCTATCTTTTGGAATATGCAACTTTTTGTCATAATACAAACATAGAATGTTTTATTTATTCACTGCTTGAACAACATTGACAGAGTAGTAAAAAATTAAATCAAGCCCCACACCCTCACTATTCTAATCCTCTTAAAATGTTACTGGTAGTATTTCTTCAAATGTTCCGCGTTCCACGGATGAGGTAAGACCTTTCCCTCAGAATTCTGGATCCTGTAGGTGCCTGGTCTCACTACCTCTGTGACGAGATAGGGTCCTTCCCAGTTTGGTCCCAACTTTCCTTCACGGGAGTCTTTCGTGGCGAGGATCACCTTTTTAAGCACCAGGTCCCCCGATTGGAAGGAACGAGGCTTTACCCTCGAGTTGTAGTACTTCGCCATGCGTCGCTTGTACTCCGCGTTACGGACCACAGCCATTTCCCTTGCCTCCTCCACCAAGTCGAGGTTGATGCGAAGTCCTTCCTCGTTGGTGATGGGGTCGTGGTGGTGGACCCTTGGGGAATGGACTCCTATTTCGACGGGGATGACTGCCTCAGTCCCATAAGAGAGAGAAAAAGGAGTTTCCCCGATAGGAGTTCTTGGAGTGGTTCGATAGGCCCATAACACTCCTGGGAGTTCGTCAACCCAAAGACCCTTTGCTCTTTCGAGCCTTGTCTTTAAGTTACGTAGGACTGTTCTCACCATAACTTTTGCCTGCCCATTTGCTTGTGGGTGTGCCGGGCTGGAGTGAGGCTGCTTGATTTGAAGGTCGGAGCAGAAAGAATTAAAGAGTTTATTATCGAACTGCTTGGCATTGTCACTGACAATGGCGAGAGGTATCCCGAAGCGGCAGACTAGGTTTTTCCAGACAAAGTCCTTTACCTTCGAGTCTGTTATTTTCGCTAGGGGTTCTGCCTCCGCCCATTTTGTGAAATAGTCTACGGCGACGACCACAAACTTGCACTGGCCTTTGCTCAAAGGAAGGGGGCCCAGGATGTCAATGCCCCATTTGGAAAAAGGCCACGGGCTCACAATGGTCGTTAGCTCCTCTGGTGGCTGCCTTGGAACAGTGGCGAACCGCTGGCATTTGTCACATTTTTTGGCGAACTCTTTGGCGTCTTTTACCATGCTCGGCCAAAAATACCCTTGCCTAAGTGCTTTGTGGGCGAGGGAGCGTCCTCCAGAGTGATTCCCACAAATTTCTTCGTGAATTTCTCTGAGGGCGTAATCAGCTTCTTCTGGCGAAAGGCAACGCAGCAATGGTAAGCAGTAACCCCTTTTGTAGAGTACATTTTGTAGGAGGGTGAACTTGGAAGCTCTCATCCTAAGCTTCTTGGCCTCAAGGGGATCATCTGGTACTTTTTCTTCTTGGAGGTACTCCCTTATTGGGGTCATCCAATTCGATTCTGCCGTTGTACAGTTGATGTTTGTGGTGTCCACATCCAACTTACTTGGCTCGAACTGGTGCCTGATGAGAGTCGGTTCCGCGAATGAGGCCTCGAGGGATGAGGCGAACCTGGCGAGAGCATCTGCAGCCATGTTATCACCTCTTGGGATGTGACAGATTTGGAAATGTTGAAACTGCTGGACTAGCTTCTTAGCCATGCCAAGATACTCCTGCATTTTTGTTTCTTTTGCTTCAAATTCGCCATTCACTTGATTGACTATCAATTGTGAATCACTATAGGCGGTGAGGGACCGGGCGTCCATTTCTGCTGCCAATCTCAATCCCGAGAGGAGTGCTTCATATTCTGCTTCATTATTTGTGGCAACGAAGTGTAGCTTAACTGCATGTTTTATGGGTGTACCATCAGGGCTGATCAAAATGAGTCCTGCTCCACCTCCCTCACTGGTTGCGGAGCCATCAACATATAGCTTCCAAAGGGGCCGTGAAGGAAAAACTCCAGGAGGTGTCTGACCGCCCGGAGGGATTTGGGCACCCATTGAGGGAGCCGGGGCGCCAGGAGGGATTTGGGCACCCGGAGTGGTATGGGCTCCCATAGATGTCTGGGCGCCCGGGGTGGCCTGGGTGCCCACTGATGTCTGGGCGCCCGGGGTGGCCTGGGCGCCCACTGCTGGTGTCGGGGCGCCCGGAGTGGCCTGGGCGCCCACTGATGTCTGGGCGCCCGGGGTGGCCTGGGCGCCCACTGCTGGTGTCGGGGCGCCCGGAGTGGCATGGGCGCCCGGTGCTGGTATCTGTGCGCCCGCCCGGGTGTCCTCGTCGGGTGGCAGTTCGACTTGTAGCTCTGGGCTAGACGGCAGCGACATGGTGGGTTCACATTCGGAGTACGTAAACTCAGCTACAAAATCTGCCAGTGCTTGTGCCTTGATGGATACCCTTGGTTGATACTGGATGTCAAACTCGCCTAGTTCCACTGCCCACTTGAGGAGTCTCCCGGATACATCCGGCTTTGCCAAGACTCTTTTCAAGGGCTGATTGGTGACGATCACGATAGTATGGCTCTGAAAATAGTGCCGTAGTCGCCTGGCAGTAGAGATGAGGGCAAGGGCAAGTTTTTCTAACCCCGAGTATCTGATCTCGGCGCCTCGGTATGCTCTACTGACATAATAGATGGGCCTTTGCACATCATCATGATTTCTGATCAGAACAGATCTGACGGCTGAGGGGGAAGCAGACAGGTACAAATATAACACCTCACGGGGTGCAGCATGTGAGAGGAGAGGAGGTGCGGCCAAGTATGCTTTAAGCTTCTGGAAGGCCTCCTCGACCTCAGGTCCCCATTCGAAAGCCTTTCGGAGAATTTTGAAGAAAGGCAAACACTTATCTGCAGACTTGGAGACAAATCTATTGAGCGCTGCAATTCTTCCGTTGAGGCGCTGCACCTCCTTGGTCGAAGTAGGTGACTTCATGTCGAGTATAGCTTTGATTTTATCGGGGTTCGCCTCAATTCCCCTCTGGTTGACCATGAAACCCAAGAATTTTCCCGATCCTACGCCAAAGGCGCATTTCTCAGGGTTCAGCCTCATGCGGTAGGCTCTGAGAATATTGAAAGTCTCTTGAAGATAGTCGATGTGATCTGCTGCAGCCAAGCTCTTCACCAGCATATCGTCGACATAAACCTCCATTGTTCGCCCAATCTGGGATTGGAACATTTTGTTTACTAGGCGTTGGTAGGTTGCACCTGCGTTTTTCAGCCCGAAGGGCATTACCCTGTAGCAGTAGGTCCCCTTTGGAATGATGAATGACGTCCTTTCTTGGTCTGGGGGATGCATGCTGATCTGGTTGTATCCAGAATAGGCATCTAGGAAAGAGAGGAGTTCATGTCCTGCTGTGGCGTCGATGAGGAGGTCAATCCGAGGCAGCGGATAGCTGTCCTTTGGGCATGCTTTGTTGAGCTCCGTGAAGTCAACGCAGAGGCGCCACTTCCCATTGGCTTTTGTCACCATTACCACATTTGACAGCCATTCGGGATATGCCACTTCTCTGACCGCTCCATTTTCTATCAACTTCCCGACTTCTTTGTCCATTGCTTGGGCCCTTTCAGTGGAGGCGCCTCTTAGCTTTTGTCGAACAGGTTTGTGGCAAGGGTCAACATTGAGGCGGTGGGTGGCGACTTCGGGATCGATTCCTTCAAGATCCGCATGGGACCATGCGAAAATGTCCTCATTCATTTTCAGAAAATCTGTTAAATTGCAGACCAGATCTTCCGAAAGAGAAGAGCCGATGTACACTCTTCTGTCAGGATGTTCTTCATCTAAGGCCATGGGGGTAAGTTTTTCAACTGGTTCCCCTCTTTCTGTGGTGGCGTCATCTCTCGGGTCCAAGATTTCGACTTGCAACGTCTCCTGTGTCTTCTTGGCCTTCATTGAGGAGAAATAACATTCTCTTGCTGCAACCTGATCCCCTCTGACCTCCCCGACTCCATCCGGGGTTGGAAAGCGGAGGATGAGATGATAGGTGGAATGAACGGCTCTTAATGCGTTAAGAGCGGGTCGCCCTAATATGATGTTGTAGGCTGACGGGCACTCTATCACCAAGAAATTAACCAGCGTAGTGGAGCTTCGGGGTGCTGCTCCGGCTGTAATTGGCAGTGTGATTGTCCCAAGGGGATACACTTTCTCCCCTGAGAACCCAATGAGGGGGGTTTTAATAGGCTGCAGTCTTTCCCGGCCCAGCTTTAGCTTATCATAAGCCTTTGCGTATAGGATATCCGCAGAGCTGCCGCTATCTACCAAGATCCTATGCACCTGGAAATTGGCGACGGTCATAGTGAGCACCAGAGGGTCGTCATGAGGTTGCTGGATCCCTTCCAAATCCTTATCTGAGAAGGATATGGTTTCGCTGAAGCCGTGCCTGGGCGCTTTAGATGGGCGTGCTTCATCAGGATGCCTTGCCCTCCTAGCATGGGCCTTCACGGCAGAGAGCGACTCTGCTAGTCCGCCCGAGATGGTTCGGATTTCTCCAATGGGCTGCTGGTCCTCCCGATTGTGAGGTGGTGGTGCTTGCCCTCTACCAGCAACATACTGGCGCAGGTGACCACGGTGAATAAGATCCTCAATCTGCCTCTTGAGGTCATAGCAATCGTCGGTGTCATGACCGTGGTCGCGATGGAAGCGACAATATTTGTCCGGGTTTCTGTGGTTTGGAGGGGACTTTATCTTTCCAGGCCATTTTACGGCTGGGTCATCTTGTATCTGAAGCAAAATGTGCTCAACGGCAGCATTGAGGGGGGTGAATGCTTGTCGATCTCTCTGTGGAGCAGGGACGAGTCGGTCTCTCTGCGGAGCAGGACCGAGTCGGTCTCTGACAGGTAACCTCTCTGTCCTGCTTCGCTTGTTGCTTGTCTCCTTCTTTTCGTCTCTGTCCCGCTCTTTCCCCTTGTCCCCTCATCTGGAGGACTCACCTCGCCTGGCCCTGGTGATGTCTTCGGCATTTATATATTTTTGGGCCTTTGCTAGTAGCTCTGCCATGCTCTTTGGTTGGCGCTTCATCACCGAGAAGAGGAAACTCGATGAGCGAAGGCCTCCCAAGAAGGCTGTCATTGTCACTTTGTCATCGGGATCTTCGACCTGAAGTACCTCCTCGTTAAAACGAGTGAGGTAGCTCCTGAGGCTCTCATTTTTGTCCTGCTTTTCGCTGAGCAGGTGTGTGGCAGGCTTCTGATGGCGGCGTCCTCCGATGAAGTGCGACACGAAGGATTTGCTTAACTCCCAAAAGGTGGCGATGGAGGCTGGGGCTAGATTGGCAAACCACTGCCGAGCGGAACCCTTCAGGGCAGTTGGGAATGCCCTGCACATAACCTCGTCAGGGATATTGTGCAGCTGCATTACAGTTTTATATGTCTCCAGGTGGTCCAATGGATCCTTCGTCCCATCGAAGGTTTCTATGGACGGCATTTTGAACCTTGGAGGAAGAGGGTAGTTTACCACGTCGGGTTTGAACGGTGTATCCGTCCGCCCGACTAAGTAATCCACTGTTTGTGGGGCCTGCGCCTTCATGGCGTTGAAGACATCACCCAGTTGGTTCTGCATTTCCCTGATCTTCTCGTCCCAGCGATTGGGAGCTCCTCGGGAGTGATCATGGAAGTTGCTCTCCTCCATGTTTTCACTTTCCCCTTCTTGGAAACTAGGGCCATCCCCATTAGAAGCAGAGGGAGTAGGTGGGGGTCCTTCATGATGTGCTCCCCCCGGAGGTGGAAGTCCTCCGTGACCTGCTCCTCCTGGAGGTGGGAATCCTTCAAACTGGACTCCACCGAGAGGAGGAGGTCCTTCCTGATGTATTCTCCCAGCCCCCAGTGTAACCCCAAAAGGAGGGGCCAGAGGAAACCCTTAGGCGCCCAAGGGATGGGCGCCCAGGGGGTTGGCGCCCGGGGGATTGGCGCCCAGGGGATGGGCGCCGGGGGGAGGAGCTCCCCGGCGTGGAGCCCTTGCGTGCCCCGGGCGCGGTACTCCATGCTGTGCTCCTCCAACGTGTGCTCCTCCCTGTCCTGCTGTGAGCATGAACTGTAGGATCTGCTGGTTTTGGGTCACCAGCTGTTGCATCGTCTCTAACATTTGTTGTGGAGTGGGAGCAGGGGCATCTTGGGCAGGATTAGTCGGTGGAGGATCATTCTCGCCTTCTCGAGAGGGATTGTCCTCTGGGCGTCTTGCAGATCTTGTGGTGATCACCATAATTTCGGAAAAAGAGGATTTTAACGTGAGAATTTTATTCGTTCCCACAGACGGCGCCAAACTGATGATGCAAAAAGTGACTTCTCACACCACCGGTCAATTAATAGGTAATAAATGTAGTAATTGAGATGAGAGAGAGATTTATAGTGGTTCGGTCAGTGACCTACGTCCACTTTCGGAAAGGCTGAGATCGCCGGATGTATTAATTGCCAAGTATTTCAGAGATTACAAGCTTTGGAGAGAGTGTAGAAGAGAGATCTTGCTTGTCCCTCAAGTATCGAGAGGCTCTTAAATTTATAGTCTTCCCCTAACAGATGGGGACGACTTTACAGCGCCGTTTACGAGGAGCCTTCGAGGTGTCATCGACTGGCGAGGCAGTTGTGATATTCTCCGCAGGACTTGGTAAAAGCGGGACGTGGCCTGACTGCTTCCGAAGCGACGTGGGTTGCCTTGACGTGGCCAGGCCTCATGGATCTGGGCCTGGACCTCAATGGACTTAACGGATCTCCACTAACTTAGGCTTGGCTTATGACGAAATGGGCCACTTGGGCGGGCCTGACTCATCACATTCTACTAAATCAATATTGCTATATATTATTTCTAAAGATTAATAAATAATTCAGAAGCCATGTGCGTAGGGACAGTGTGAAATCACGATATTCATTTGATCTCTCATCTCCAGTTACTAGTGTCAGGGCCAAAGATAACATAAACGCATTGGCATAATCATTACAATATAGAAGACAAGATAGTATCAAACCCAATATATCTTTTTGGTATAAAAAAAGGGGGAACGAAAATTTTTTCACTACTATCCTTGTTCCGCCAAAATCTGGCCATTTCAAACAGTTCAGCCGAATATGTCGAATTTTGGATTGAAACGGCCAACTAGGTCCAAAATGTCTCAAGCAAAGTATGACGATATTGCTACAGTATGCTACAGTATTGTCCATGAAAAGAGAGGGGATGAGAAGGGAAGGAAGATAAGGAAAGAGTTTACCTTTGACTTTGGATCCAAGACAAGAAGAAGGCGATCGATGTTGCTTGGTGTCGCACAAGGAAGATCTTCGTTTTAGATGCAGGAGCAATGAAAGAGATAGAGAGATTAGGGCTCCAATCGTTGATATTGGTGAGGGTTATTAACGGGAATTTTAAAATTATTTTAAACTCCTGAAATGTCTTACCGCTTAAGATGTTGGGGTCTTAATTCCAGGAGCTGGATTTCGACCTCCTAGAATTAAGATAAATCTCGTCTTAAATAAAACGTCGTCTTAGCACTTAAGACATGTTGTTATTGCGTACCAAACAATCTTATTTAGTTTTTTTGTCTTAGTGCTTAAGACACAAGACATTAAGACCCAAACTTAAGACGATCCAAACATTACCTAAAATTGGAAAAGTTTATTCGTGTGACACTTCCTGCCCCGTTGCATGATATTCCAATCCAGAGACGTGTGGTTTTGTTTGGAGACGAGGAAGAGAGAGACTGGGAATGGAGGCTGGATTTCCAATGGAATAGTGCCTCAGCTTCTTCTGCAACTGGTGCTTCTGCTCCTAGTGTAATTAGTCCCAGCCAGGCAATCACTACAACAAGGCTAAGGGATGATGATGTCTTTGCAGTCTTGTTTGCAATGTCTTGGATCCCTGAGAATTAAGAGTCATATAAGAAAGGTTCCAAATTCTCCTCCCTGTTCCACAATATTTTATAGTAGCCATTCAAACATGAGCTATGTAAGATGCACTTTCTTACAAATTGCATTAGCCTCTGAAATTAATTATTCTATAGAACTTTCGGAAGAACTATTCAAATATAAAAAACAGGGGACACATCTGGAAAACAAAAGAAACAGCATTTCTTCATAGATGTGAATATCATAATGCAATTTAATTTACAAAAACATAAAAATTTAAATAGCATAAATCAACAACAGAAGTTGAGGGCACTAGATCATGATAAGAAGATTTATACAAGGTATCAACATTATTTTATAATGATTAAGAATAATGTTGAACATTTCAAAAAACTAAGCTAGACCTAAACCATGGTTAAACCACAACGATGCTTGATATTCTTCGGGCCAATATCATAGCGAGTGAGCCACTCCGCAGAGTGCCAGTGCTCACTCTGAGCGCCGTTGGGTCCCACATGGGCATGTGACTGGGGTGATCAAAAGATCTCCCCCAATACGGCCTGTGTACAGTAATGATGTTCCCCACTTGCTCCACGGCCAAGAGATTTTCACTGTCTGAAATAAGTGACTCAATCAAATAGTCCAATTCATTTAGATGCGTGCCAAACCCCAAGACCCATGAGGGGTAATTCCCTGTTATATGGTCCACTCGGATGGACTATAAAGTGGGCCTCAACAGCTGTTTTGGAGCATTAGTGCTGATGAGCACAGGCGCTCAGCAGTAGAGGGGTTCCCAATATCATTAACCTAAACTCGACCTCAAAATTTAAATCGTTCTAGGTTTGGTTTGAGCAAATGCATATCTATCTCTAATCCCCATTCTTGGATCATTTGAATCCAGGTCAGGAATAACAAGATCCGTATTAACATTATATATTTTTATGAAAAAACTGCATTATATGCACACAATGCTACATGTACAATGAAACATGCCCTAGAGGTCATGAATTGTATTAGACAGACTGTAAAATTGGAGCTCATTAGTAGATAAAAATAATATTTCTTATGACATGTTCAGTTTTTATGATATTATTAAAAATCAAGTTAGCAATATCACTTGGAAATTAAAATTCATCGATAAGTTTTTTGAAAAGTAAAAAGAAAGCTACACATTTTTCATTGAATACCATAATAATGAGATATTATTAAAATATCAACATTATGTGATAACCATTAAGACTAATATCTGGATATTTTAAAGACATAGCTCTCACATAGATGCATGATTATTTCAATAATATAATCAAAGAAATCAAGTAATGACTAATATCATCTGATCAAAACATCAAAGTGATATTTTTGCCCACTTATTTAATTTAGATAGATCACCTCAATGATGAAACAGTTATCATCCCCTATCTCAACCCCAAAAACCAAAGGTTAATATCATCTAATTAACGTGACATTCTTGTAAAAATCAAATGTTATCCATGTCTCATTACATGGGGCAGTCTCCAGCCCCCTATAATATAGGAAGATGTGTCCAGACAAAGAGATGAATGAAAGTTTGAAGAATAACTATGGTCACCACTCACCACTAAAGAGATGTCATAGCAGCAACGTCTTCGTGAAAAACTGTCATTGGTGTAAAAGTTAGAACCAGAGATGATAAAGGAGAGAGATCTAGAGATTGTTTTCATGCTTCAGATGCCAAGCAATTGGAGGGACCAAGTGATTCATGTAGTCTGCTGGCCGCCCATTCATGACCCGTCCCATCTTTGTCAACAAGAAGTATTATGACCAACATTTCACATCTTAATAAGGTAAAACAAAATTCTTTCCCCCTAGTAAGTAGGCTGATGTTTAAATCAAAATAAGACCTACCAAAATTAGCTTTTCATTACACGGCAATTACCTATATCAGAGGGATAAAGATTTGAGTAGATTTTGCACGACGGAGAATTCTTAGGAGAATGGGATAAGTGAGAAGATGATAATAATTTGAGCATTCATTCTTAAAGACTATCTAAAGAAAAAACTTCAAAAGAAAACATTGAAACTGCAATTTCCAAAAATAAATAAAACTCAGAAAAAGAAAAATACAATATCTAATAAGAGAAACCTTCATTAAAACAAAAATAATATTTGGGCATTTTCTTCTCATAATTCGTATAGTTTCTTTATCCATGCCGCCTGAGGAGGGAAAACCCAACTAAAGCATTTTTCAAATGCATATTGACAAGAGGGTCGAATCCATTTCCATTTAATAGAAAAAATACATAAGAACAATGATAAGAAGACCTCGGAAAAAAAACACGAGGAAAAATCAATTTTATATTCTTCAAAAAACTATAAATTCTCAAATATAATATTATGGAGTTTTTATCAAAAAAATCCCCTCAAACCCTTAGTAGACGAAAAGAACTTAAGGTTTTGATAGTAACCAGATAGGACTTCCCTCCATGCTTTACTCCTTTTTCTTTTTACACTTTTGTGCTGAGTAGCATTATCGCTGCTATTAAAATCACTGTTCAAAATCCCCTTTGTCCATTTGTTATCTTTTTCGTTTCAGAGGAGATTCTTTACAACCTTTTCATCTGATTAGGACCCACTTTTGGGATTTTTTTTTCCCTTTGATTACTCCATTAAAGAGGAAGGCGTACTCCAATAAAGATGTACGTAGCGCACCTTACTTTTTATTTTTGCGTGTTTAAACCTATAATTTAGTTTCTACGACTTTTTTCATTTTTTCAATGATATCCTTGCCCATGGGAAATATTGAAAAAATCGGAAAGGGCCTATGGGACCACTCCAGGTCATAAATTTCTTTTGGTTCCTTTTTGGTCTACTAAGGGTCTATAGGAACTTTTCATTAAAAATTTTTTTTTGCCATTTTTATATAGAATACTGGATTTAGTAGACTTGATGCATTGTTATAAGTTGAATGGCATACTTATTTTAAGAAAAGATAAAAAAGAAGAAAAACTAAACCGATTTTGGAACTAGATTCTAGTCATCTATGTGGACCCGGTTCTGAAATTGGATCCGGGTTTTTCTATCTGAATGGGGTTTAGAACCAACAAAATCGGTTTAGAGTCAAAACTGGATCTGGAACCAGAACGGTTATTTAAAAACGGGTCTGGGTCTAGGTTCGGGTCTAGTATGCTTTCAACCCGGAGCCATTCCTTTTGCAACTTTATTGGTGGCTTTGGCTTGTCCAAGACCCCACTTCCGGTAGTAGATGAGCAGCCCAAGCTTAATTTTCTGCATCAAAAAAATTCTTTCATTTTTTTATCTTTTTACTTTTTAATTATGTTTAGAGTTCCCTTTTTTCTATTAAAATAATATTTTTAATAAGATCAACTATTACTTTGGACATTCCATTTCTTTATGATTTTTATATTTTATGTTTTAAGGATTTTACAAGAAAATGCCCCTTGGATGGCCGGTGGACCAAAAAAGACCCAACAAATCCTCACATATAGAAAAGGCCCTCCCATTGCTTCTGTTTTGTTTTTCACTATTTTTTTTTTTCTTCCAGCCTGAGTGTTGATATTGACATTCATTATTATTAGTTGAGCATCGATATCCACGTTCATCATAGGTTTGATGCTAAGTTAGTATTATTCTCATTTGAGCATGGATATCGACGCTCAACACGGGTTTGTGCCTCAGGAAATGCTCGTGCCTTCTTCCTCTTCTCCCTCCTTTTTATCATGCTCTCGCAACTCCATTTCTTACCCAACTCACCATCCTCAACACCTCCATCATCCTCTTCTTTCTTCCTCTTATCCAATATGATCCGTGCAATTCGCTTTAGATGCTCCTTCAAGAGCTGATTCTTTTAGGTGGAATAATTTGGACGCATTACAATTGATTATTAGATTTGTTTGCTATAAATTTTATTGTGAATTTATTATTCCAATCTTTTTTAGTGGGTTTTCTTAATTATTATATAGATTGGATTTTTTTTATGTCACCTTTATTTGGTTTGCTTACTTTGGGTCTTTTGTTAAAATTCTACCATTTTACTTAAATACATGCAAAATGTGTTGGCCTAGTGGGTCCAAACCAATTAGGTTCAAGGTCATGGGTATTTTGATAATTGTACCAGGACTTGCTCATTGACTAAGATATGATTTCTTGGGGGATAAGAAAGAGAGCATTATATATATATATATATATATATGATGTAATGTGTAACCCATGATGTACAACAACTAGAAGATCATACAAAGAGTGAACCCAAAGGAGAGTCGTGTTTCTTTCCCGTGGACGTAGGCAAGATTGCTGAACCACGAACCACGTAATTCTCTTGTGTGTGATTGCTTGTTCTTGTGTGGTTGATTATCTGCTCGATCGCATTGATTCACGTTTCCACATACACGCGCACAACAAATTGTCCATAGATACTTGGGATCCATAACAAATAAGAAAATATTCAGAGTAACCGTGTGTCTATTTCGTGGACCTAAAAACTATTATGAAATTTGAAAATATAGCTCAATTTTGAAGAAATAATGACCTAATATCTTATTTTCACCCTCAAAGAAACTAATTAAAAGTGAGTTTCCTTAATTCCCTCAAAGATTAGCCAAACAAGAGTCCTAATGAGTTGTGCTTTCTTAAAGTGAATCCAAGCAAGATTTATTAAAACCAAAACTAAAGGGGGAAGCTTATAAAAATCAATTGACCTAAAGTGGGGCCCTAATATTATTAGACGTGTGCTCATAGGGACCACTTACGTATAACAAATCCGAATCGTACTCTCTGATGTTATTTCTCGCCATATCATTCCTTCTCATTTTCCTTTGGATAGATCCTCGATCTCTCGTTGTAAAGAGGAGAGTGGAGAAAAGAAATCCATAAGCAGAGATGACAAGAAGAGAGAGGGCGATAGAGAAAACCTAGTTGGGGCGGCGGAGATGAGTGTGATTTCGAAAGTTAGAGAGAGGAATTAGTTAAGGTGGTTGGAGGGAAGCGAGTAGTTGGCAACTAAAATCGTGATCAAAAACTTGGGCTTCTGGCAATCAACACTCCCAATAAATATCTCTCTCTCCCAAGTTGCTAAGTCGACTAACTACCGAGCATGATATGTGGGTGTTGACGATGATGATGAGGTGTTACAATCATGGATTAGGCAAGAAGGGGAGATGGAGAAAGAGGAGGGAGAAGAGGAAGAAAGAAGAAGTCGACATGAGTGTCAACTAAGCCGTAAACCCGTGTTGAGCGTCGATTTCAACAATCAATTGAGAATAATAATGTATGAGTGCCGATATGCTAAAAGGCAAAAAAGTGATGGGAGACCCTTTTCTGTCTACAAGGATCTGTTGGGTCCTTTTTTGTGCACTGGCCTTCTTAGAGGTTTTCCTTAGTAAAATCCTCTTATATTTTTATTAATTATTTTTTTATCAGTAATATAAAAAATTCATTAAAAGGGAGAAGAGAAACCGATGAGAAGAAAGAAAAGGAGCAAGAGCGAACCCTAGTGGTAAGAGACGCCAATTCTTACCTAGCTGTTCTTGGTTCGAACCCGGGCAGACACCTTTCCTCGCCCGAGGTTGTGATACCTCATCAAAGGTCTACTTTCCTCACCCAAGGGCCCCCTCTCCAAAAGGCTAGGGCCCCAGCCCCCCTAAGCTAGGATACCAAAAAATAAAATAAAATTGCACACAGCCACACTGAACTTCAAAGCTTTAAAACAATAAGTGGGCCCATGACTCTATCCTATTTGTTCATATTCATTGCTCCTTCCCATATGGATGTTTGAGCCGTATTTCACCATGCTCAGAACTGGGCCATCATTAAATTGATCACCTATAAATAACTTATTTGACTTTTTTTTACATCACAACTATAAACTTACACGATATATAAAATGTTTTTTTTTTTTTTTAAACTTTATGAGGTGATACCTAGATTTTAAAACATTGGTGGTGGGATGATGACGAGGATCCATCCTCCACTTAATAAGTTAAGTTTTTGTTACTTTCACAAATTAACCTGTAAAGTTTTCTTTTATTTCTCTTTAATTTTCTGTTTGAAGAATATCTTATCTTGAGTTGGGTGCATTGAACCATCAAAGCTGATCGTAGGCCATCTTGTGAGATGAGAAATAAGTTTCATCAGGACTACCAGTCCGAGCCCTCGAAAGTTAGTAGGCACAACTACATTCAATACATTGAGAGAGAGAGAGAGAGCGAGGGGGGGGGGGCGGGCCTGCACAGTTTTAGAAATCTTTAGATGCAACGTCCACATGTTGCTTGGCCTGAAAGATTAGTCCAGCTCATTTTTTATCCCCATTTACAAATGTCCCATTAATGACCGTCACATGGACTCCTTGCTGCACTTTATTGCAATTTGAAACACTTCCACCGTCGAATCAAAACAGATGGCGATGACCATGCGCCTTCTAGAAAAACACTAACATGAGCATTCCGAATTATGATGGCCGTGGCCAGCTGTAGGACCACGGCCACCTTGGTACGATTGATGTAAATGAGTTCGGAATTGGGAGTTGGCTGCAAGCTATTTCATGCTATGGCTGATGGCTCAGGCTTACTTGATCTTCTAAAACTATCTATCTATTTGGGTTTTATCTAAACCCTCTGTCATTGTCATAGTTTGTGTTGAAATCTGAGATTATCAAGAAGGAAGATGATGGAACCATGCCTGTCCAATGATCTATCTGCCAAAGGAGAAAGTGTCATGGTTGATGCATAGAACTCATAATTAAAAAAGAAAATTGCATTTATATGCCCTGCAAAAGGACCTGTAATTAATCCCCACCGCTTATAGGCTTTTACACATTTGGCAATTATCATGCCATCATCATTCACCATTATATTGAATCAACGATAAACAAATACAATTTTAAATGTTATTGAACTGTGAGGCCTTAAAGCCAAAGGTCAGGAATCAACGGCTGCTACATCATCTTTACAAGTTCGACTTTTCTCTCTTGTCTTCTATTAACTAGTTGTCAGAAGATATAAGTTCTTTTCTTTTACGAAACTTCTTTTTTTTTGGCAAATTTCTAGGGCAGTCATTCAATATTAACTTTTTATCTCATGGTTGATAGTTACTTCCATATCAACATGTACGATCATGAGTTTTCTTTTCTTTTTCAAAACTTTTTTTCTGGCAACGGAGATGATGGGTTGGAAAGAGTAGAACACTAAGGTGGGCCTCACCTGTAATGCAGCACGGGAATATGTCATGAACATGAATAGAAATATATAACTATGGCAGCATGAGAATAATGGCTAAGAGTAGGTCATTAAACATGATGGCGGACGCTTTAGCCAAGCAAGGTGTTGAGAAAGTTTTTCCTTGGAAGGGTTTTATTATGTAGTTATGGTGTAAGGGGGTACATTACTCTTTTACCTCTGTATTTCTTTCTCCATTTTTTCTTTTCTTCTTGTACTCTTTATTTGTATTTTATTCTCTTTTAATATAAGTTATTGATAAAAAAAACTAGAAATATAAAACTATGGGGCAATAGAAATTAGTAACAGTTGGGCCTTCTGTTTGCATTGAATTAATTTTATACACAGAATTTATGTCAAAAGAGATCCAACAAGGCTTATTTTAGAGGTGATGGGTGTAATATCTCCTGAGATTTCTCCAACCAAAGAAACTGGAGCGAGTTCATTGAAATCAATCAAGGAAGGCCAGTTGTCTTAAGGTTCCGCTTCTTTGGATGCCTTAAATGCTGTCAAGGCCATTAAGGGTGGAACAGATTGGTATATTCATTCTCTAATTTTGGATATTCTTGACTTTGCTTTATGTTTTGAGGGTTTTCTTTTTTTAAATTTGATTTGGTTCCTACGGATTAATAGTCTAGCTCATTGTCCTGCCAAACATGGTCAAGCTGAACACTATTTGTTGTGGCATGATGCAGGCTTAGTTTAGTTTTGGTCTCAAGTCTGCTTTTGCTGTGTTTCTTTTTTGTTTCTCTCTGTTGTGTTGCTTTTTGGCTGGTTAATAATTGCCTCTTTTAACCGGAGAAAAAAAAAATGGGTAGAAGGCCATTAAATTGATGCTTGAAATTAAACAACTTCCACAACAGTAAAAATTTTATGATCTTACATGAGATGGCTAGAAACATTTTGCATATGCTTAATCCAATCCAATCCTACTAGGCAAATGGGTTTGCTCTAAATTTGAAGATCCACTACCTATGAGTAGGGGCCGGTCGATAGCTCGAATCCAGTATGACATTGAGCGCATAGTAGCGCCCATCTTCAAATTTACAGTATGACAGTGTCTCTTCTCCATTTCTGCCCTTGAGAAGTGGCCATCTTCTTAAACAAAACCCCCTGACAATTCTCCCAAGCCACTTATCTGTATGTGCTAGCTCAGATTTAAATCTCTCCTGGCAGGTGAGGGCTCCAGCATTTACAAGCCAATGGTTGTCTCGTTCTGTCCTGGAGAGTTAATCACTCCAATCAAAGTAGAGATGGTAATTAGTTCACAGCATCTATGTGGATGTTTGACAGATTTTCAATTAGTAATGATCCCATTCTCAAAACCATAGTAATTTTAGGGTGTACGTTGGCCGTTTGCAGTTATGAAGGCGGGCCCCTTTTACTGAAGATAAAGTACATAATAATTAAGTGCCCTATAGTGCTTACTAGAGTAGTACTGTGGCCCCATTACAGAATGTTGGATCCTCTACATCTACACTAGCAGAAGCCTTTCTGCTGCACCTCTTAAGCCTCTTCTAAAACTAGAGCACCATACATACTGGCCAAGTTAGTGGGGGCCCATTGATCCATCAAGTAGAAGAGAACTTCAAAATCTAGCTATCTAAAACAAAAAGATTAGGTCTAGTAATGTTGCTAAACCTCCACCCAAAGTTGTGAAGTAGAGATTCGAATATAAACATTTTAACTTGGTTGTAGATGGTCCATTTCATTAGAGAATATGGAGGACCCTTGTAGAAGGAAAAATATCCTCTTATATTTGAAAGATAATGGACCTTACAAGGCCCTGTCCAAGGGTCTGACGTTCTGATGAACAATTGGGCTGAAGACTTGGTGCGATTTGGGTCCAATATTTTTTCGACAACGACATTACAATCTGACACACCAAAATAATAAAAATAAATAATCACCAATAACATTACAGAAGAATAACAAAAGGACAAGGCCTCAATGTAACTTAAAAGCACAGGTTGCAAGTACTGCTCTCTTCAAGTCCCACCAACCCAAAATACAACAAATAAAATGGCGAATACAACCCCAACCCATAGCCCAAAACCACTAATTTTCAACTTCACTGGAAAATTCATGATTCTCTTCCACTGGAACTACTTATTAAATCTTAACCGCCTAAGGCAGGTTTGTGCAGCACTGCAAATAATTGGTTAAATGGAAAACCAAATGCTGTTGTTGTCTTCCCATCGAAAATAATTTACTAGGAAACCTGAAAAAATAGTTCATTTTTTATTTTAATTTAAATAAAAAGGCCACAGCAAACATAATCTTTTAAACATGGCATGAAAGCATTTCCATTTTTCACACTTCTATTGGACAAGTTGCCACATAAAAGTGCCCTAATATCCCTTTCTTGTGCAGTTCTCCGCGAATGTCACTTCAAGAAGAGCTTGCCCCTGATATCATATTGATCACAAATAAAAATAAAATAAGTGATTAAAATAGTACGAAGAAATAATATATTTTAAATGCAATCAACCTGTGAGTAGCTTCAACTCTTATTGAGTTAAATCCGGTAAGAGCCCTAGGTGATGGATACATTTAATTTGGACCATTCAGGTTTTACTAAGCTGGCCCCTACCAAAGTGCATAAGAGGATTCAGACACAACAACAAAAACACAGTGAGAATTGAACAACAACATCATCAAATGGCAAGTGCAACTAACCGTCCATCAGAGGTCATTCACCCATCCGTACTTCTCCCTGTAAGGATTCACTAGAGTCTCTGGAGGGTACCCATCAATACAATCCTCCCAAACGTTACTGTCCTCTAAATTCCTCACCACCTCCCACAAGCAGCTATTGCACTTGAAACCTGACCCAAAGCTAATCATCAGGACGCTATCCCTCTTCCTCAGCCTCCTCTTGGCCTCCATGTACCCCAACACATACCACAGGCTACTTGCTGAGGTGTTCCCGAATCGATGAAGTGTCATCCTAGCTGGCTCCAAATCATGCTGGCTCAGCCCAAGGCTCCTTCCCACACCATTGATGACAGCTGTCCCACCTGGATGGAGGCAGAAATGGTCAACCCCAGCCTTGAAATTTACCCGAACGGGCTCACCTGCACCACAGCTATCATTTTTCTGCACCAAGGTGGAGACCAGGTATCGAACCAATTCTTTGATGGGCAGGACCCTGGGTGCGAGCATTCTAAGGTTCTCGAAGAATGCCTGAGCTGCAGCTTTTGGGAGGCCCTTGCTGAGATGAAATCCCACGCGACCCACGCCGTCCTCTCGCTGCATGGCGCACCCATAAGCCTCATCACTCGCACCCAGATGGGTTCGGACCATGCACTTGAGGCGTAACTTGGCTCGGTGCTTGAGCTCTGGATTGTTGGTCAATAGAATAGAACAGCCTCCCGAACGGAAGAGACAGTTTGCTATTACCATTGACTTTTCATTGCCAGGATACCAATTGGGTCCGATCGATTCGGACGTTACAACCACAGCCAACATCTTTGAGTGGCATTTAAAGATTTTTCGGACGATGTCGATCGATATGAGGCTGGCGCTGCAACCCATTCCTGAGAGATTGTAGACCCTGATGTCTTCTCTCATCTTGTAGCGGTTTATGATCCTGGAGCTGAGAGAAGGAGATGGAGAGAGCATAGACACGTTGACAACGAGGACGTCGATCTGGGAGGGAGAAGTGCCGGATTTTGAGAATAGCTCGTCGAGAATGGGGTAGAAGCACTCGTCCATCTCTGAGATTGCATCAGGGAGAGATGGGGAGAGCTCATTTTCATCTCCTCTGCCCGAGATAATGTTTCTGGGGCCGTAGCTGTGCTCGCCGATGCCGGAGCCGATGATGATCTTGAGGAGGAACTTGTATTCGTTGATGCCCAGGTTCTTATTTCCCATGACAATCTCTCCGCAGAGATCGGTGTTGAGTTTGCGGTCGTCGGATGGCTTGAAGCATGTGTAGTCCAGAATGTAGCAGTCCTGGTTTCTCCATTGTTCGTACAGCTTTTTGAGAAGGAGAGAAGGAAGGAGAAGGGCCATTGTAAGAAGAAAAAGATCCATCAGAGAGAGAGAGAGAGAGAGAGAGAGAGAGAGAGAGAGAGAGAGAGTCAGTCCATGCAATGGAAGTATATGTGAAGGAAGGTAAGGGATTTTTATCAGCAGTAAGAGGTTCGGATTTGGGAGTACGGGACCAGTTCAATGGCATACAATGACGCGGTGTAGGAATTGGGAAGTTGGAAACCTTAATAGCAGCCAGGGATTAATTAATTTATTCTATTATTCAAGCTGGGCCTACATAAACTTTATTCATTCTAAAACTTGTGACTTCGAAACTTGTGATTAACACTAGATCAGATAGCTTAGATTGGAGGAAGTTTTGACCCAACACTAATACAAGATTGAATTGTGATTTTCAGCCGTTTGGATATTAACCCCTCTAATGTGTTTATGGTGATAACTGGGAGAATTCACTTAAGTCCTATAGAGGATTCAAATTCACTTATGTTCTGTTTCAAGAAATCTAAGAGTGGCGGCATATGTTAAACCAGGGTCTAAACCCTGAAAGCAAGTGTCAAGTTGGTGATCAAACACGTTCATGTTTCATTCGACACAACTCCACAGACGCATATTTATCTTTGCCAATTGGCAAGGTACCGGCAGACTGAACCATCTTGCGTTAGATATCCATCGTGGTGCAAAGGAAGTGTAGCCACATTGTCAGGATCTTATCTGGGATCCATTTCATAGCCTTGAAATTGGGCCACCTGGCTTACTGGTTAAAATTTAATGGTAAAGTAAAAAATGGTACCATTCCAATTAATTGTACGTCTCCAATGCATTAATTGAATGCTGCCCTCTTGTTTGTCTTTTACATGTGAGTTCCGATTCTCCGAGGCTGGGATGTGTGAGAAATTCCTGACTGTCGGATGTGTGAGAAATTCCTGACTGAAAACTCTGTGTAACGATCAAAAGCAAGTTGTACACTCAGAATATGGTCCACGCCAAATCTCACCCTAGTAAAAGTTTGCACCCATAAAATACGAGCGTAATATTATGAAATGTTCAAGTGCTTTTATAGCGATCAATTTGATACTTGCCACCAACTATATTAGACTATTATTACTTTTAATTACTAGGCTCATAATATTGGAGAGGACTATGATAAAAAGGAAGGAGAAATTTGTTTTGAAGAGTATAGATATTCAAAAAGTCTATTTGGACAAACTCTATGGACAGAATTTGGGATAAATTGTCCATGTGGCGTAACGTGATTGAGCTCTCTTAAAAGTTGAAATGCATTGTTCCAATCACGTTACGCCACGTGAACAGTTTGTCCCAAATTTTGTCCATGAGTTTGTCCATATAGACAAACTGATAGATATTTATTTGATAATTGGATAAACTGAGGGCCCCAGCCCTCATGAATTTGTTTTGTACAATGAATGGTCTTGGTTGACTATTAATCACCTAATGAGGCTACAGTTGGGTATATATGATACGGACATTATATTAGGAGCCATGCTACTTGTCCCGAGCCTGGCCCTACTCCACATGGGGAGGGGCATTTTGGTCATTTGGAAATGACCAAAATGCCCCTCCCCATGTGGAGTCGGGCCAGGCTCGGGACAGTCCCTCGGGACAAATAGACTTTTTGTTATATTAGATACAAACTCTCCAAAGGTTTATTAGCGAGAACCTTTTGCTACTTGAAAAAACAAAAGAGAGAGATAGAGAGAGAGAGAGAGAGAGACTAACAATCATACATAATGGTCCTCCAATTATAACTTAGCTGGTGAGGGATGTTGGTGTGACTGTAGGTGTTTTGGATTGGATTAATATTCATCAAGGGTGGTCTCTACATTAAAATCCCAAGAGCTAATGTCAAGAAAGTTGCCGTATATCGATAATCCTAATTCGTACAGCCTTCATATTTATTTGAGCAGTGACGGGTCCTCTCCACTGAGGAGGTTCTCTCGAACCCGTTTGTAGTTCTATGGCATGTTATTAGGCCTATAGCTATAAGCCTATTGGCTCCATCAGATGCAAGAAAGGTGTCTAGGCTAACGCTAAAAGATCAAATTGGGTGTAGCTGTTGTTTATGATGCAGTCATTTTTTCTCTTTCTTTTTTTTTTTTTTTTTTTTTTTTTTACCGCCTAAGGGCTGTAATCCAAGTCTTTTGGTGTGGGGTGTGGGAGTAAACCTTAGGTGAGGTGAGGGAGCCCTCTGGTGAGGGAAGAAGACCTTATGTGAGGTAACACGGCTCTCGAGTAAGAGAATGTGCCTGCCCAGGTTAAGAACCCAAGACAGACAGATAAGAACTTATATCTCTTACCATTACGTAAGAGGCAGTCATGAAATGAAAACCTATAAAGAGATCTGTTCATGTTTTAACAATCCATTTAATAGCTTTAAATACTGCACTTAATAACCCAATTGCATATTCCTTTTGGTAAATAACTAATCAATGAAAACCGTTTCTTATCCGGTGGGACTAATGAAATCCATGAGACTTTCACAAGTCAATAGTCACGAGTCACAAGTCTATAGTCACGAGTCACGAGTCAATAGTCACAAGTCACAAGTCAATGAAGGCTTTCACATGTCAATAGTCACGAGTCACAAGTCACAAGTCGCACAGGATTTATAGAAGACCAAATGTCGTGCATCATAAATATAGATAAGCAGGACTCTCCTAAGCTGTAGCTTAGCTTATCCTAAACTGGAATATGGTTGGTCTCATAAATTAAACTTGATTATATCTGTTTTTTGCATAGTGAAACTGAAAAATCCAATTTTGATTGGATTTATCTTGATTTTAGAGATGATCATCATCCAAAAAAACAGCATAATCAACTTTGATTTTGTACGACTAGCCCTGTTTCAGCTTAGGATAAGCTAAGCTGCAACTTAGGAGAGCTGACCCCAATATAGATTTCATGCTCTTCAGTGCATTATTCCTTTCCTTACCATAAACAATTGTAACATCTTTCAACGAAAGCAGGCTTCTTTTTTTATATCGTGGTTTCCAGTCTCCTTAGCTTATATGAATACATATAACTTCTACAAAAAAAATAACTGGCTAATAGAAAATTAAATGCAGATTTTTTATAACAAATAGTTAATCAATTTGTACTTCAATTGGTTAGGCACCTCCCTTCCAATAAAATAATTAGGGATAACCCATAGTTGCATCTTTTATAGTATTGAACTTGGGTGCATAGTTGTCAATTCCGCTTAGGAAATCATTTCAGTCTAGATGGAATATTTCAGAATGTAGGCAAAAGCTTTCGGAATAACAACAATTAAAATTATATATACATATGTATATAAAGAATAGAAAAATAAAAATATAATATAAATTATACATGTTTTTTCATATGAATATTGAGAAAAAACTTTAAAAAAATAAAAAAATTTCCTACAAACCGAAATGGACCGGAATGGACAACTGTATGAAGTTATTTTTGTCAAAAAGGCTTGTAAAATTTCCATTGTCCACCTTTATCCACTCTAACTAAAATCGCTCTAAAAAAAGCAACCCCTCCTAGCTTATGTCTTTTTTAAAGGCAAAAGCTCTAATTTTTTAATAAGCCTTAAAAAAAGAAAGTATAACTGGAGGTTTACCAAACCCCTCTAATATGTAACTAAGCTCTAAATCACAAAATAAGATCTTAATTTTAGAGTTTCCGAACAGTCCCTAAGACAATTTCTCCATAGTTTCTACTCATCCAACGGCATTTTTGTAATCAATAGTTTTTATAGTAGCTTATGGTTGCACAAAGATTTTATTTTATCTAGTTCAGTTTCTAGCACATCATGTTTTAAGGATGTATACAATTAGATGATAAAGTGCTCTATGAAAAAACTGCATAAAGTGCTTTTCTTTTCTTTTTTCGTTTTCTTTTACTAGATTAGGTCTACAAGATAGAACACAAGAAAAAAAAAAAAAAAAAAAAAAACACAGAGTAAAATTACTAAGTTAAACATATGAGTCAAACAACTGTCGAAATCTAGTCAAGTGAAAATTGAAAACCAATCTTTTAACGTAGAGGTTAAGTTATCGAAGTCATGGACAGACTAGAAAATGGAAGACTACAATACAAACTAATCCAGTTGATATAGTTTTTCTTGAACATGAAATCTACAGCATGTTTTCGCCAACTGGAATAGGAAGAAAAAAAGATCTGGAGACTGGGAATAGCTCTGATGTGACCACTGACAGAGAATGTGAGTGAGAGATGATAGAAGGGCAAAATTCATGACTGGTGTAACTCCCACAAGAAATCAATTGCAAACAACACATTTTAAGCGATTTGGTGAGGAACTTTCCACATGTTAAATGGCATGGGCTAATGAACTGGTGGGGCCACTCCTGCATTAGTTAGTGCGTATCACTCATAGTCATAGGTGTGTGTTGTGCAGTGTGCCCCATCATTTAATTTGATCAAAACATTTCAGTTAAGATTTGGGAGAATGTCCTTTCTAATTCATCCAACACATATATAACATTATTTGATTAAAACAGTTCAGTTAAGATCTGGGTGGATGTCCTTTCTAATTCATCCAACACATCCCATTTTAATGAAGGAGAAGACTTGAGGGAAGTGGGTGCATTCTTGCAACAGTGGATTCCACTCCTGAGAGAAAAAGTCCTGCTGTTTTGCATGTATTATCCCACTGTTTAAATGTTTGACACGACACATTTTTATACATAATAGCAAAAAAATGAACTGAATTTCTTGAATAGAATTGATTTATTTTTTTTTTTGAAAGCGTAGAAATGTAGAAATCCTCTCTCCCACTCTTGTTCAAAAAAAAAAAAAGAAATCAGTCGGCAAAATGTGGAAGCCTCTCCTTGAATAAACTAGTCCTTTATGTGTATAAGTCTCCTATCCTGCTTCTTACTAAAAGCTGTGACATTAATCTTGACCGTTCGCTAAATGAATGAGAGATGCAAATAGATGTAATGGGTCTCATCATCGTAGATGGGCTAGAAACCAAATTGATCATATGACTAGGGTAAAACAATATCGAAATGCCTACACCATATATTAAATTGTTCATGGGCCTTAAATTGAAGTGAAGACACTTAAAAGAAACCACCAACTCGGCTGGCCTGTAATAATAAAATGAGTAACCAAGAGGGTAAGCATCACATGGGATAGCCCATGTAGTTGGTTGGAGGAAACAGAAAGTAGGGAAGAAGAAACGACAGCTTAGGAAAGTGGAATGAATCTTTACCAAAATAAAAGAAGTGGAATGAAGAATTCGGAAGCCCTAACTTATAATTGGGAAGGAAGAAATATAACCCTTATTAGTTTTTCTTCTTTTTTTTTTTTTTTGGCAATTATTCCTCTTATCTGGGCTGGGCTGAACTTTGGGCTTTCTAGCACTGAATCCAAGCCCGGCCGATATAATAAACGTGACCACATTTTAAATCAAGGTCCAGGCGGAGTGCCATTACATGAGGCCCCAGCCGACTAATAGCGAGCTAGGCCAAGGTTGGGCTCAGGCTGACCCGGTCCATGAGCATCTCTACTTAGAGGTGGTCCAACCTACTTTGAGAAACTCATGACTTGGACTTAATTAATAACTGGTCCAATGTTAAAAAAAAAAAAAAAGATTCGGATAGAGTCAATACAAAGAATCGAGATAGTCGTGCTTTTTTTAATAATTTTATAAGTACTTAAAAGTAATGAAGTACTTGTAAAATATAAATATTCATTCCATTCATGATAATCAATTCAATTAATGAATATATATGTGCTAGAAAATACAATAATAATAGAAACAAAAGAAAAAGTTATTGCATATCACATAATTTGTCAGTTCAAATATCGAATATAAAAAATCAAATATAAGTTTCATATTCCATTAATCATGGCCTTTTTTAAATTCCCGACTCCAAACTTCATGCATAATCATATAAAAATAAATAGTGATTGTTTAAAATTAGATCTACTTATTAATAAATGGTTCGAGATGCAAATAACTTATTAAAATGAAGTGACTCGGGCAAGACTCACCTATATTTCACTTGGAAAAATGTTTTTCTAAACAAATAATTAATCAACTTGTAGCTCAATTTGTGAGGAACCTCCCATCCAATAAAACAATCAAGGATAATCCTTAGTTGCAACACTATTAGGGAGGGACTTGTGTGAGTATGTGTGGTGTGTGAGAACTTTCCACAAAAAAGAGAAATTTCCAAAATAAGCAAATTACCGAATGTTCACTTCAAATTAGAAGATTATTTATACTCTACTAAAAAGGATCTAAATTTTGTTGGGGAAAACAACATTGTAGAAAATTCATGTGATCGATGGTCTTCCACAATGCACAAACACAAGTAATCACACACATGAACACAGTAAGACTTACATGGTTTGGCAACGCTGTCTACGTCCACGGGAAAGAAAGTTCACTTTCCTTACTCAGTCCCACGTAGTTTGCTAATCACTAATACTTACGGCAGAGAACTCTCACATCTCTCATTGACTTTCTATTTTTTAGTCTCTTTTAGAGTCTAGGGCTATAGATTACTTCACGTATATAATGCCCGCCAAAAAAGTCTTTCTCATCCCAAAAAAATATCGATATAATTACCAAAATACCCCTCACCCTTAACCTGAACCCCGACTAAACCAATGGACCGACCCAGTTAAACTGGAATAGAAGACAATAACCCAATACTTTTCTCTTTTCTTATATTTATTTTTGAGATTTTTATTTACTTTAACGTGCCATGTCAATGTACCAAGGGTTGTATATGTCATGGCATAAAGTCTTCTCTTGCATTATAAAATATAGGGATTTTAATAGATTAAGCACTTCTTAAACTTCACAAAATACATAGAATACTATTAGAGCGCCTTCACCACTCTTCTTTTATGGACTTAAACTCAAGCCACGATATTATTGCAAGTTTCTATCGCCATCGCCAAACCTCCAACATTTTTCTTCTTTTTTCAACTGAAAAGATGTTCTTCGAAGATGAGCATTCATAGTAACTACAAGGAAATAGGGTTTTATAGGAACTGACTAAATATATAATAATTGCAAAAGCCGATTTTTCTCTTTCCAAACTCACAATTAAAGGGGGCCACTTCATAGTCTGAATTTACTATTTTTTTTTCTCCTTATTTTCCTTTCAATATTCGGTATAAGTAATTTGTGGGGTCCATTATGCAAGCCGATTGGTTTCAAAATTTACATTTAGGTCATTTTAAATACTTATAAATAATTCTAATTAATTAAAATCTTAATTATTTTTTTATCCCAACGCAGGCCTCCTGCACTAGTATATAATAACAAGAAGAAAGAAGTGCACGTGAAAATAAACCTATGGGGCCTTCTATCTTTCAGGGATTTGGAAAGAAGAAAGGGATGGATATGAAAAGAATTAAAGGCTCATTATATGTTGGTCAGAGAGGGGATAAGGGGTAACACTCTATCAAATAAAAAGGGCGATCTGGGCACCCTATTTATATTTTTACTTGTCTTGTCATCGGAATGTAGAAATCAGTTATAAAAGGCACTAATCCTTACAAATCCCTAAAACAAAGCTTTGGGAAAAGTTCGTGAATCCATTTTACAAACTAGATTGCAAACTCTTGCTTACCATCCATTTTCATAACTTTAGATTAGATAATTGGTCAGATCTAATGGTCTTGATTTAATTTGGATGGCTAGGTCCTAAAAAAACATCTTGTATTTGATGGGACAACACATCCCGCAAACTTTGCTATATCTCTTAAAGCTAGATAATAAGAGTCTATATTCAGAAGTCTCTTATCTCTTATAAAAAGATTAAAGGCAAACGTTAAAAGAAACTTTGATTTAATCTTTCAAAGCATATTGAGTATTTTATATAGCGCTTACCTAGATGTATACAAATCACAAGTGTAATAAGATAAAATGGGTATATTGTGGATAGACTAGTCATTGCCCGTGCCTGAAGGCACAGTGCACCACGCTCTCAGCACAACTAAATCTAATTACTCTTCTTTTGACTACCTAACAACTAACACCGCCCATAATTTAACTAATTTAACTCAAATTTTCTATGTGGCCCATTGGATCAATCAGCTTTAAATCAAGCCCAGCCGGATTTTATTTTTTTAGGTAAAACAACCCAGCCAATTGGACCCTTGTTTAACCACCATTGAATACCAGAAGTTGCCCACTACTATAAGCAATCTAGTTTAATTGCATGCAAGCCACATTTGCATCTGCTACCAAAACAATCCAAGTTAACCCAAATTCTACAATCCGTGAAAAACATCATATATATGTGAAGGGGCAAACTGGTAAGTTGTGGAACTAAATTCCACACCGTTCAATCACTCAATTGCAATCATAGTCGTGTATTTAATCATATCTTTACTTGCAATGAAGTTTTGAAAAGATAATGGCACGGTTCGTAATTTCACAGAAAACTAAGGACACTCCCATATCCTCTGGGAAAAGATAATGGCATGTTTCGTAATTTCACAGAAAATCAATAGCACTCCTGTATCCTCTTGTCCTTAGTAAAAAGTTAGGGGAAATTAGCGATACATCCCTGATAATTGGGCTGTAAAGTCTCCAGTACAGATAATCACTGTTTAATGGCTAAGGTCCCTTGCGCAAGAAATTTATTCGGGCGGTGGTCCCTTGAGTGACACGTCATACTTTTTTTATGACGGATTTGCCCTTCTAACCGTTTGTATAGTTGTCATGCGATCTTGTCCTTGTTTATAGCTCGAGCTCATCGTCTTTCCATGACTACTGACGAATTTAAATTTCGTAAGATGAGTTTTGGATCAAATTTGACATCTTGAATAGGAGGGATTGATGATTGACGAATTTATCGATTTCTAGAGCAGGTCGTTTGTACTGCGTGAGGATCCAGTTTCTTCTTCTTCTTCTTCTTCTTCTTCTGACGTTGCTACAAAGCACATTTCTTCTTGATATGAGTTTATAGATCTGATTCACAGCAAACTCAGAATTCATCATTTCAATGAAATTTTTGAGGTAAGGATTAATGTTTTTTATCCGAATTTTAGTTTAAATTCTTCTTCTAATATTGCTATCTGAAAGTATTTCTTCTTTTGTTCTCAGTATTTCTGTTCAGATCTGAATCGAAGCCAAGTCTGATTTTATTACTTCAGTCAATTTTTTGAGGTAAGGATGAATGTTTTGATCTATTTTAGTTTAAGAATTTTTTTTAAATCTTGTTTTCTGGAATGATTTCTTCTTATGATATCAGTAGTTCGTTGTAGAGGTGATTGGAATCAGACACAGATAAATTGATGCGGAAGTAAGATAAACTCACTTCAAATGCTGTTTAATCGATTCCATGGACAGATAAAATCTTGTCAAAATTAGCTAAACTCATGTGTTAGATAAATTTGTATCAGATAACTTCATATCAGACACAGATAAATTGATGCGGAAGTGAGATAAACTCACTTCAAATGCTGTTTAATCGATTCCATGGACAGATAAAATCTTGTCAAAATTAGCTAAACTCATGTGTTAGATAAATTTGTATCAGATAACTTCATATCAGACACAGATAAATTGATGCGGAAGTGAGATAAACTCACTTCAAATGCTGTTTAATCGATTCCATGGACAGATAAAATCTTGTCAAAATTAGCTAAACTCATGTGTTAGATAAATTTGTATCAGATAACTTCATATCAGACACAGATAAATTGATGCGGAAGTGAGATAAACTCACTTCAAATGCTGTTTAATCGATTCCATGGACAGATAAAATCTTGTCAAAATTAGCTAAACTCATGTGTTAGATAAATTTGTATCAGATAACTTCATATCAGACACAGATAAATTGATGCGGAAGTGAGATAAACTCACTTCAAATGCTGTTTCATCGATTCCATGGACAGATAAAATCTTGTCAAAATTAGCTAAACTCATGTGTTAGATAAATTTGTATCAGATAACTTCATATCAAACACAGATAAATTGATGCGGAAGTGAGATAAACTCACTTCAAATGCTGTTTCATCGATTCCATGGACAGATAAAATCTTGTCAAAATTAGCTAAACTCATGTGTTAGATAAATTTGTATCAGATAACTTCATATCAAACACAGATAAATTGATGCGGAAGTGACACAGAGTCATTTGAAAGTAAGAGAGTATTTCAGCTACAGATGTTGATGTGTTTTGATTTTATCTTTATTTTTTGTATGCAGTTGCTAAAATGGCAAAACCGATTATGCTTCTTTGCAAGTTTGGTATGTTTACCAATGTTGTTATTTTCACTGATAGTATGAGAATGGATGATTTGATTAATCAAATTTGCTGCAAATGGAAGACTTTGTTGCCCAACAATGTCTGCTTCACATATGCATTACCTGGGCACCCAAAGTGTATGCTTGACAATGACAGAGACTTGTTGAGCTTGTCTATGTTGGCAGTTTCATTGGGATTGGATCGAGTTGATATCTTTGTATCAAAATTATCTGAATATGGTAATGAGGACAATGAGGATAATTTGGATGAATTTTGTGAAGAGAGAATGGCAGTAGTGGAGTATGAGGCTACAGATGTAGAGACAGATTTGCTTCCACAGTTCTGTTCACACAGGGAGAAGTTTCTTCTTTCTTCAGATTGGGTGAATGGTATCAGTCATGTTGGACAGAGGTTTGAGGGTGGGGCTTCTGAATTTAGGAATGTGCTGTGCAAATATTCGATTGAGATTGGGTTTGAGTTTGTGTATGTCAAGAATGACAAACTAAGGATCACAGCTGTATGCTCTCGTCGTAAAAACCAGGATTGCATGTGGCGTGTTCATGCATCGCTTGAGAAGTCTAGTGGTTTTTTTTGTGTAAGGTCATTTGATAATGAGCACAGTTGTGGAGCAGCAGTTCGTACATCTAAGAGTAGCCGGATTAGCTCTGAAATTGTTGCTGATTTAATGGTCGATCATATTCGAGAGAAGCCAATGACCAGACCCATTGATGTTGTGTATTATTTCCATGCAAATTATGGGCTGACCATTACATACCATCATGCATGGTGGGGGGTTGAAAGGGCCAGGAATAAGTTGTATGGTGATGCATCACTTTCGTTTGACAATCTTCGTTGGTACATTAATGTTGCTATGGAGACAAATCCAGACAGTCTGTTTGTATTAGATTACGACGAAAAAACCATGTGCTTCAAGCGTTTGTTTGTTTCATTCGATGCGATGATTCGTGGATTTAATTATGTTCGTCCTCTGTTGTTTCTAGATGGGACATTTTTGAAAGGCAGGTACAAGGGAAATTTGTTGGCAGCAACAGGAAAGGATGGTAATCAAGGTAAAGTGTGATGTTGCAGATTTTTTTTTATTTTTTAATAATGTTGATACTATCTATTTGTATTTTAGTGTTTACTTAACCTTGCTGCTTAATTGATAATAAATGATTTCATGAATGTGGTAGGTCTGTTTCCTCTTGCTTTTGCCGTGGTAGACTCAGAGACTGAGGATAATTGGAAATGGTTCTTGCAGAATTTGAGGAAAGTAGTTGCATATGACCGCTCTATCACTTTTGTTTCAGATAGAAATCCTGGTCTTGTGGATGGTGTTGTACATGTTTTTCCATTTGCTCATCATGCTTTCTGCCTACAACATTTAAAAGCAAATTTGAGAGATAAGTTCTCAGGAGGGTTCACAAATGAATTTAGAGAAAGGATGGTTTTGTTGCTACGTGAATGTGCCTATGCCCCTACTGTACCTTTATTCCATGCGAAGCTGCAAGCATTTAGACATGAAGGTGGTTCGAATGTTGACAGATTTCTCTCTGGACTCTGTCATAGTAGGTGGAGCAATGCTTATTTTAAGGGTCATCGGTATGGTGAGATGTGTTTGAATGCTTCAGAGTCTTTTAACTCCTGGATTAGAGAAGCACGACACCTACCAATTACAAAGTTGGTTGACATGATAAGGGTTCAGATAATGGAGCAGATGGCCAATAGGAGGGAAAAGTCTAGGTTATGGAAGGGAGTCATTTGTCCTGGCATGGATAAGAGGTTGGAGGCTTCTATCAAGCTTGGTAGGCCGTGGAGTATTCGGCGGTCAAGTGACACTGTTTTTGATGTTCATTCCTACCCATCAGTCACTGTTGATATTTGCAATCACATATGTTCCTGTTATCAGTGGCAGCTTAATGGCTTCCCTTGTGCCCACGCATGTGCTGCTATTCAAAAGAGTGGAAAGGATCTAAACCTTTATGTGGATCAGTATTTTCACATAGAGACATACAGTCATGCATACTCTGAATCTATAACTCCCATCCCAACTGTAGGAAAACCAGAGACAACGATTGCAGAAGCTGTGATTCAGCCCCCTGTGATGAGGCGTCAACCCGGAAGGCCAAAAAAGAAGAGGATCTTGTCAAGAGGTGAGATGACAAGGCAGATAAAATGCGGACGATGTGGGCGGATTGGGAGTCATAATAAAAAGTCCTGCAAGGAGCCTATTGAGTTGCCATTGACATTAGGTTGAATTTGTCATCTTTTGTAATTTGGTGATGATAATGTGACTGTCAAATGTATAGAGATCAATTTGGATTTTTTCTATTGAATAAAATTGCAAAGTATCATTGTTGCTTTGAAATATTGATGTTATCTTTCCTTTTCGTAATGGATTTTACATGGATTTCAGTCTATTTCCAATATAATAACAGATAAATTTACCAAACTTTCATTAAAAACTCAGATAAATGTCGCTGATTTTTATTTGAACTCAGATAAATTCATCTGAGTTCCTTTGAGAACTCAGATAAATTTATCTGAGTTCCTTTGAGAAGACAGATAAATTTATCTGAGTTCATTTGAGAAGACAGATAAATTTATCTGTATGAAATGTGCAGTTACATGTATATAATCTGAATCCATAACCAACATAAAGAAATGACACCATGTAAGAAAATGAATTGAATTCTGCAATTGATAAGCATATTTACATTTACAAACGTCTTTCAAACATCTTACATTTGTATCAATAAAACAAAAAAGATTCCGTGTCGTTTGTTTGTTAGTCTTCCTTCAAAGCTGCTTCCAACATCTTACAATTTATCATATGAACCAAAAAACAAAAAAACAAAGGAAACCCATTGCTGTTTGTCAGTGTTCCTTTAATGCCGCTTCCAAGATCTCACAGTTTTCAATGTGAACCAAAAAACAAAAACACAAAAAAATCACAGTCTTCCTTTAGGATGCGAACTTTTTTGCTTCAAAGTCTGCTTTTGTCCAACTGTGGGGCTCGTCATGCAAGAACTTGACCGCTAATTCTGCTCTAAAATTGTCTATGATGCTTTGTGTCAAGTGGTTGTGCACTGGTTTGCCACGGGAGATTTGAGTCATGAGGTAACAGACGATGATGCCACAATCAAGCCTGCAATGTGAGATAGTGTTGTCAGTTAATTCATATTGTTTGGTTGTCTATGGTTTTATTTGTATAATCTGTTTCAATACTTACGACCCCTGTTTCTGCTGTGGTGCTCCTTCAATGCTGATCAATGGCTCATTATATGGCTGTGTTTCCTCAATGTTGACAAAGTTGTAATTTTCTACATACTGTTTCTGTGATCACATCATTTTCATTAGCCTCATATATGTTAACTTGTGTCAACCATGATTTCAATGAAGTTAAAGTGAATGACATGTACCAGCAATTCAGCATCTTTGAAGTAGTGATCAGTTGCATTTTTCTCCCTTGGCCTCATGGAGTTGTAGTGCATCCACTGGCCTTGTTTTCGATCAAGCAGTAACAGAGTCCAATGGAAAGGTGTTGCATCTTTGTTCTTTCCATTCGAGTTCATTGGAAAGTGGATGTATCTATGATTCTGCATCTTATACGGTGAGATCTGATGGTTGAGAATGGTATCTCTCATATGCTTGTTTTCAGCAGTGAGCATTGTCTGTACTGTGTGGGGGTATTCCCCAAGGCGACCGACCTCAGGTCCCGTCCTCGACAAAAGCATGAATACCGACCTCAGCCCTCGGCTAGGCGCTCCAGTTCGGTAACATGCCCCTTAGCTTCGGTCTCGGTACAAGCATGAGGCCAGGAGTTCAGCCTCGGCCATGCTCCATCTCGGTCTCGGTCAGACTGCTGATCGGGATGACCATGGACAGCTGTCATGCCACGGCAACAGGATAAGGGCACCGCCCAAAATCCCTGACACAGCTGCACCGCCCATCCATCAGGGTATGGCCCGATGGGACAGAGTGAGCTACGATGGGACAGCCTCTCAAGTGCTTACCCCAAAGTCCACTCTCCTTCTCTATAAATACAGCCTTCAACAGGTAACATGGGGGGCTATCCACATGCTGCTGGCTCGAGGCATCGGTTTTTCTATCATCTACAAGGAGCTCCAGCCTCCGTCCTCTTCCCGTGGGCAGCAAATTCACCCCCCGGGTCTGTGAATTTTTTGTGCACTTACATGTACAAATATAGAATTAAAGAGTATTAATTTCATTTAATGAAATCCATTGCAGACATGCTAAAATAGTTATTTGTGTTACCCAGCAAAGGCTACTGATGAAATATGATTTTTCATCCTCCTCCAGGCCCTCCTTTCCCAATTTCTTGATATCATTTTCAAGCTCTGTTTGCTCGTTGTATAACATCTGTGTATAACTATCAATAACCTGATGGATTGCAGATAGATAATGATAAGCACGTTTTAAAACAGATGTTATCTAAGCATTCAATAAATATATGATATTGTTGTAGTAGGTTACTTACACTGCTCGATATATCAGCGCCAGATAGGATTGAAATTATGTCCTCATACAACACATTGTTTTCACTTTCTCCCCCCCAAACCGTTGCGCTGCAATTGTACATGTGAAATGTTATTAGCTTGTTTATAATTTAATTGACAACTTTCCAGAGTAATACATGATGTCAACTTACTCATATCCTTCTGTGTCATATATGAGCTTTAATTTCTTCTTGTCAGCTTCATTCAACAGTTTGGAGATTGAGTTTTTGGGGAGCTTAAATGGTTTCTTCTTCTCTGATTTACCGGTATATTTGGGCTCCATTTGGTCATTTACGTTGACAAAGTCATCTGACTGAGCAGCAACCATTTTATCTTTTTGTACATTCTTTTGCTTCCTAGCCTTTTTCTGTTCTGGCTCTGGAATATTCATTAATGCTGCTTCTCGTCTCTTCTTTACTCTTTTCACCATTGACGATTGTTCTGGTACCTTTTTAAGCTGTATTATCTATCTATTAATATGTAATGCTCCATTTAAATATAAAATTGAAGTGTAATCATATAATAGTCAGATAAATTTTTATCAAACAAATCCAAAAGTTCATAGAAAATTCAGATATATTCATTACCAAACTCAGATAAATTCATTACAAAACTCAGATAAATTCATTACCAAATTCAGATAAATTCATTACCAAACTCAGATAAATTCATGTCAAAATTAAAAAGAAAAAAATCTTATCAGACCTATATAAGATCATTTAAGACTCAGATAAATTCATTTGAGAAGTCAGAAATACCTTTTCAATTTTACTTTTGTTTGTTGGTTGAGGAGGCTGCTTCCCCATCATTTGTTCTGTTGTTGGATGATAAATTTTGTCCAAACTCTTTTCAACCAAATTTATCTCTGTGCCTGCATGAAGAAGTGTAGCTTCTTTTAACTTGTTTTCTAACTCAAAATTTGATGCCTCAGTCATTGCATGTTTATATCTCAGGGCTTTTAATTCCTCTTCTGCGTGTGCAGCTCTTGAAGAATTTCGCTCTGATAGCTGCTGCAGTTGCTTTAGCTGTTCATTAAGGGAGCTGACCACAAGAGATGAACTTTCAATCTTGCCTTTCAGGTCGTTGTTCTCTTTTTCTAGCTGAGCATTTTCACTCATGACCTTCTCGTTTAATGAAACAACATCATCTCTTTCTTTGGTCAAGATGCTTACCCTTTTTCCCAATTCCATGCTTTCATTTTGTAGATTACAATTTTCTTCTTTTGATCTTTCCAATTCAAACATGATTTTGTCAAGATGAGCTTGGGAGTCTTGTTTCTCTCTGTTTAGCTGATGAACAAGTGAAATTGCCCTTTCTTTTTCTTGAATGACTTCTCTGAGTTCTGTGTTTTTCACTGTTGGAGATGGTTGACTTTGCTCAGACAATTTCTTATTGTTGTCTCCTTCAACTTCAGCTAGCTCTGTTGGTGGTATTCCAATCAATGATTCACCACTTGTGCTTCCAATTACATCACTTATGACATGCTCTACAACTGTATCTGTTTGTTGCTTTGTTTGATCATATTGTTCCAACTCTGAAGGAAATGTAAGAAATTCAATTCTTTGTTCGGTCCCAGCCATTTCTTCTTGCCCTTCATTCTCTTTTTGCTCTTCTAATTCAGATATTATCAAAGTTTCTGTTGTTTGGGCCAGTTGAAATTGGCTGGGGTCACGTTCCTCTGATTTTGATTGTTCAATGGCTTCATTATTCTCAAAATCATCATTAAGGTCAACATCATACTGCATGTTTCCTTCGTCTACTCCTTCAACAATTTCTTTGTTGATTGTTTCAGCTTCCTTATTAGTTGTTTGATTATCATTAGAACTTCTCCTATTCACATACATCAGGAAGCATTTTTCTTCATGCAGTGTCCTCTCCAATTTACCAACAATTACCTGAAGTGTGAGACACTGTTTATTAATAACAACAAGGCATAACAAATTCAGATAAATGTATCTATGCTATCTGTTATATAGTATTACCTATTGAGAAAAATTCAGACAACTTACCAATATATTAATTAACATAAAAAAAGTTCAATTCATATAATATTACCTGTTTACTATGTACTGTATCCAGCGATTTTTTCTGCAGTGTGTTGTTTAATCCCTTAAGATCCCACTTCATCAATCTAGGGAATTCATTAGGTTTGATCGGCTCCAACAACGATGTGTGTTCACATAACCAATACTGTTCAAATTGAGACACAAAAGCATGGTCAAGTTTAAGTTACAAATTTATTGGTAAGTTGTAAAATTACAGAAGTAAAATGGTTGTTTGGTTATCTCACCGGTAGTGCAATTAGACAGCCAATTACGTTATCTGAACCTTCATTTCTTGCGTGAACTGATTGCATGAGAAACTTTGTTATCTCTTGTGTCCAAGCATAATCTTTCATTTCATCATAATTCTCAACATAACTGACATATGGCCATCCTATTGAGTTGCCATGTGTGGAAAAGAACAATGTCACAAGGATGTAAAGGCATATTAGCCTGCACACATCGGCCACATCAACTTCAGTTGCTCCATTGAGTGCAAAATCCAATTGTTCCTTTATTTTTGGAGCTGACACTCTTGTAGTGTTTGAGAATCTTCTTGTTATAAATTCCGACTATTTCTTCTTTGCATATTTCAAATCCAAGGTTGCTGATCCATGGGGTATTCCAAATATTAGAGAGATGTCTTCTGATGTGAACGACACATAGTGGCTTCCAATCTTGAATTTTCCTTCTGCTCTGTTATATGTGTCTAGAATTTCCATGATGTCTTTATCATTTTTTCTGCATTGATTCTCTGTAACTTTTTGGTTCAATATGGAATTTATAAGAAACCAGAAAGGTGTCTTCTTCAGCTCAACTTTATGTGCAGTAGTTATCCTTCCTTTGATGCTGTCAAACAGTTTGACTATTGATACGAAATTTGATCTAAATTGATAGTGTCGCTTTGCCTGACTCCTCTTTTTTGTGTCCTTCCTTTTAATTTGTTTGCTTTCAGCTGTCAGGGGTACATGTAGAACTCAGATAAAATTATATGCAACTCATCACAGTCCAAAAGTAAAGTTAGATTAAACCATAACAAAGTGAGATAAATTCACACCATACACAGATAATTTCATATCAGATTCATATAAATCAAGCCAAATGTATTCAAATGAAACCTAATGTAGTCAGATAATTTTACATCAAACTGGAGAAAAAATTCAAATAGATGGTAAATAACTTTTTTCTGAACTCGTTATGATTTCTAACACAGATAAATTCATAAGAACTCACATCAAAGTTAAAACAAAATGCAGATAAAATTTATATAAATACACAACAAGCTTAGATAAATTGCTTTCAAATTCAGATAAATTGAAGTCACAATGAGAATAGTTGACAGCAAACAGAGATTAATTAACACAAAAGACAGATAAATTCATATGAATACAGAGATAACTTTATTTTAAAGTCAGATAACTTCATGCCAAAATGAGATAAGATATACAAAAACTCAGATAAAATAACAGCAAACTCAGAGAAATATCAAATATTTCTGAGTTTTATGATACCTATGTTAACATCTCAAAAAACTCAGATAAATTTATCTGAGTCTGGACCAAAGCAAATTTGCCCGGGCAGATAAATTAACAGCAAACTCAGAGAAATATCAAATTTATCTGAGTTTTCTGATACATATCTTAACCTTTCTCAAAACTCAGACAAATTTATCTGAGTTTTGTAGAACTTCTTTGAGTTGCGAACAAATTTATCTGAGTCTGGGCCAACACAAATTTGTCTGAGAAGATAAAACAACAGCAAGCTCAGAAACTCAGATAAATTTATCTGAGTTTTCTGATACCTATCTTAAGCTCTTAGAAAAGTCAGATAACTTTATCTGAGTTTTGTACAACCTCTCTTTGTTGCGAACAAATTTATCTGAGTCTGGACCAGAGCAAATTTATCTGAGCAGATAAATTAACAGCAAGCTCAGAAACTCAGATAAATTTATCTGAGTTTTCTGATACCTATCTTAAGCTCTTAGAAAAGTCAGATAACTTTATCTGAGTTTTGTACAACCTCTCTTTGTTGCGAACAAATTTATCTGAGTCTGGACCAGAGCAAATTTATCTGAGCAGATAAATTAACAGCAAGCTCTGAAACTCAGATAAATTTATCTGAGTTTTCTGATACCTATTTTAAGCTCTCAGAAAAGTCAGACAACTTTATCTGAGTTTTGTACAACCTCTCTTTGTTGCGAACAAATTTATCTGAGTCTGGACCAGAGCAAATTTATCTGAGCAGATAAATTAACAGCAAGCTCAGAAACTCAGATAAATTTATCTGAGTTTTCTGATACCTATTTTAAGCTCTCAGAAAAGTCAGATAACTTTATCTGAGTTTTGTACAACCTCTCTTTGTTGCGAACAAATTTATCTGAGTCTGGACCAGAGCAAATTTATCTGAGCAGATAAATTAACAGCAAGCTCAGAAACTCAGATAAATTTATCTGAGTTTTGAAGAACTGAGATAAAATGGTTTAAAACTGAGAAAACCCTATCTGTTTCTTGATCGACCTTGCTTTTCCTTTGGTTGCTCTTTCGCTAACTTTTTCCCTTTGCTTGAGGAGAGCGAGGACCTTGTTCTAGCCATTTTCTACATAGATTTGAACATAAAGAACAGATAAAATCAGATAAGAACGAAATGAAATTGGGTTTTTAGTTTTTTTCAGAAGAAATTGTAATGTACAATCTTCTTTTTAGGAATGGAAGAAGTAGTTTTTGTAACTTTTAGATGATGGTTGTAGTCGATCGATTGATTTTTCTTCTAGGGTTTGTAGTTTGATTCGGTTTCGCGTTTTGCCTCTGAGAGCCAGACGAACGTGAGTTTTGCGGTTCTGAAATGGTTTCAAGAGGTTTTAGGCCGAAGCTTTTTTGATGACGTGTACAGGGGCATTCTGGTCTTTTTTAGCGCGTCATTATCACGAGAGGACTGCTGCCGTTTCGAAAAGATTTGTAGGACCTTAGGCTTTAAAATCATATGATGCGGGACCTATGGCCAAAATCCCCAAAAAGTTACTGCCCCTTTGTTTTCAAATAATTACAAAATTACCAAGTTCTTGAATCCCTTCTCAGCCCTAGGATTTATGTACAAAAATATGTACATAAATCCAAGGGTCCAAAATGTACAGGGATTCAAATACTGCTCTCTCTTATTATATAGATATCACAAAAGATATTGCTTGATAACCCTGCAATATTTTCAAAAACATGTTCGAATGGAAAATACCATGGCACACTCGATCATAATTGTATCTTTATACTAGTGGAAAAGTTATGGGAAAACCAATGAAAAACATTTTTAGCAATATTTTAGATTCATTTATGGGCCGGGGCCTCCTCTCCTCCACTCACATGCGTGCAACTTACCTAGAACCCCACCTGAGGAAAGGCCCCCTACGTACCTGTATAGTATGACGGAGGCTTGGATAATATTCTAATCCCTTGATCAACAGCGGACAAGTTTCCTCCGTCCAAAATGAGTTGTATGTACAATTGATCCAAAGGTCCAATCAATTTAGATGGTGCCAAATCTCAAAACCTGTGATTATAGGGGGTCCCTATAGTGTTCCACTTGGAGGGGCCAACCATGGGCCCCACAAGTGTGAGCGGACGATTTTGTCCCTATCCTCGTGAGCTAAGGAGAGGCTCTACCTTCATTTTTTTTTTTTCATTTTTTATTTATTAAAAATAATTTATTTTTCATGAAAATTTCTCAAGATACCTAATAAAACTCCAAATTTTGAAAATATCCTAGGACTTTTCTAAGTGCAATATTTTGTTAAAATGGTGTGTGGATCATGGGATGGGCAAAGATCACTTAAAGTTCGGTGCTTTCATAAGCACACCATCTTTTTTGTGGCTCTATCCAAATGTGGATAGTGGTTAGATTTGCATCAAGTAGGATGAGTGACGAATCAATAGTAGGTATGTGTCAAAAGTATTAGATTGACTGAGCCCCATTATAATATCATGTTTTATGCACAAGAGTACTGCCTGCATGGGTCATGCGGACTACTCTGCCAGCAATGGATGATGTAAATGCCAATGGACTTCCAAAGCCAAGTGCCTACACAATTTGTCCTATCAATGGTTATTTGGATGCAGACAAAATAAGTGGCTTAAACTTAAATTGTAAGGGCAGTTTGAAACATCTATCTCAAAGAGTGGCTCAGTTAGTCTAGGACCACCGTGGCTTTTGGAGGTTGAGAATTTGAAATTAAACTACCCCACAGGGACCACTAGGGATTTATCCAGCTCCATCTAACCCGTAGGAATAGTATGGCCCAAAGGGTTGGGACACCCTCCGTTATAAAAAATTAAAAATTCAAATTATGGTCTAAAATAAAAGATTTAGACTTATAAGTTGTATTTTGTATTATATTGTAGAATCCATCATTTGCATTATTTTAAAAACTTTATAAGGTTATTTTCATAAAAAAAATACTTGTAAATTTTGAATTGTCTACCTCTATCCACTTTAACTAAAAAGACTCTAAATTATATGTTTTAGAGGCAAAAGTTTTAATTTATAAATAAACTATAAAAATAAAAAAAATTTATATATATATATATAATTAAAGGCTTATCAATCATTAATATGTAAGAACTATTCTAAATCACAAAATTAGATCTTAATTTTAGAGCTTCGAATTGCCTCCTAGGACAATTTCTCCTCATCGAATGACATGTTTGTAATAAAAAAAAAAAAAAAAAGATTAGCTTTTATAGTTGTTTATTAGCCGGGTGATTTTATTTTATGTAGTTCAGTTCCTAGCTCATGTTTTATGGATGCATTGGTTACCTTTCTGCTTCTTAGGTACTATTAAAGTGCACTCTGAAAAAGCTGAAGAAGCTGGTTTTGTTTTTCGCCTTTTCTTTACTAGAAGTTAGTTGACTTAGGTACACAAGATAAGGTAGAACAAAAGAAGGAAAAAAAAAAAAAAAAAAAACAAACAAAAAAGAAAAAAGGAGCTAAGCATGTGAGTCGAATAACTGTAGAATTCTAATCAAGTAAAAATTGAAAACCAATATTCTAATGCTGAGGTCAAGTCATCATCCCCTAGACAGGCTAGAAAATGAAAGATATTTCTAGAATAGACACTAATCCGGTTGATATATAGCTTGCTTGACCAACAAATCTACAACATGTTTAAGCCAACCGGAATTGCTTTTGTGAGTGTAGACAAAAAAAAGAGCTCTGGGAATAGCTCTGATGTGACCACTGACAGAGAATTTGTAGTGAGAGATGAAGGACAAAATCACAAGTCAAACTCCAATTGCAAACAACACATTTGAAGCAGTTCGGTGAGCAACTTTCCACATGTTAAAAGGTATGGGGCCCACTCTTGATTAGTGGAGCGTATCACTCATAGGTGTGTTAGTTTGATTAAACATTTCAGTGAAGATTTGGTTACATGCCCTTTCTAATTCATTCAACACATAATGAAAGAGAGAACTTGAGGGGAGTTTTTCTGGGCACAATTGGCACACACGAAGGAATCCTCTGTTTAGATGATTCTCTGCATCTCGGGAACTAGATATCTTCATAAATGATTCTTAAAGAGAGATCCAAGTTTCGTAAAGGGATTGGATTCCAACCACTTATTGGATGTATGCTCCAATGGATATTAGTTTTTTGCAAATTTATCAAGATCCATGAAAAATCAAGACGTAAGCTTGCTCTTCATGTGTGTTTTTACCTCCCTATAGAATCTTAACGGTTATGATTGTGCAAATGGAGCCAATATAAATTAAAATTTCTAATTTTGGGATCCGGACATTTCAGCTAACATCCCAAGATCTATGAGAGATCAAAGGCTGAAATTTGGATATATAACTGTTATGGGCCTTTTCTTGATAATTATCGATTTGGATCGTGATTGAGAAGCCAAAAAAGTGGAGTTTCAAACCAATAAATAGTAACCCTAACTTACCGCCAAACCACTATAGTAACCCGTTTGCATCCCTAAATGCATCGAGTGATTCAACCTGAGATTCATGTTCACTTCCACACAATTGGCTTGAAGTGAGGCCCAAGTTAGCCCTTTAGTTAATTTTTTTTTATAGGGGTGTTCATTGGCCGGTTGGGTGGGGCAGAGGCATATCCAGGCCTAACCTGACTTTAGAAAGACCAACTCGGATCAAGCCTAAGCCTGACATGGGCCTTTAGTGCCAGGCCCAAGCCTGTCTAGCCTGAAACGTGTCAAACTGCCCATTTAGTCAATCACTTTTTTGGGCTTTTTGTCCCTTGTTTGGTTTTCTATCACTTTTTTTTTGACTTTTTGTCACTTGTTTGGTTTTCTATCACTTGTTTTTTTGTTGGAGTTTTCTATGACTAGATACGAGTACTAGTTGATTGGCTCCACCTGGGCCAAGCTTCATGCTTTCCATCACTTAATGCAAGCCTGCCCCAAGTTTTACATCCAGACCTGGACCAAATACTAAAACATAAGGTCCAAATCCAGCCCAAAGCAAGCCCATCCTGGAATGGACCGGCTCAATGAGAACCCCTAGTTTTCTAGTTTTTTTTTTTTTTTTTTTTTTTTTTTCATTTTTTTACTTGCCCCGTTGGGCCTAAATATCCCACTTTGTAATAAATTTACATGAGAAAAGGGCTCAGTCCATCTAGGTATATGATAGTCTCTGTCTGAAGTCAGCCAACAAGCCTAAAGGCCTAGACAAATCCCACTCAATATTACACTCCCTCTCAAAAGGGATCGTAAGATTAGATCAGATCTAATCACCAGGCAGTACAGCAAGGGCTAAACCTAGTTTCCAAGACTGAGACAAAAAAAAAAAAAAAAATGTAAGTTTTTGTATGGTCTTGATAATAATCCTCGTATACAAGGGTCAAATATTATGTAAGTGGCCTGCCTCTAATGACAGACAAAATTAAAAAATGTTTTATAAATCTTCTTGTTGATAGGTGACTCTGTTACTTGAGTTGTGTGAATAATTGAATTGCGATGAGCCACACTGTGATTCACCGAATGCTCTGCAATGTTTGACACTTTGGCTGAAGGCTGAAGGAACCACCTCTGCTGACTTGGTTATTGAGCAAAAACAAGGATCTCAAACAGATCAATTTCTTTAAAAACAGGTTTCCTCCATAATAAATAAAAAAAAAAAAACAAATAGAACAATAAAAACTCGTTTATAAATTCCCTTCTCAATTTTTTCTCTAGTAGAAATAGACTATTATTAGAAGCAAAAACGACAATAAAAGCGAAAACGGGGAACAACAAAACAAATACCACCTAAAGAATGCAATTAGGACCCTTCCCAACCCACATAATTACCAATCTTAAAAGATTTCTTGGCTAGATTATGAGAAAAATCATAAAGACTCCTAGGAATATAAGCGAAAACAATAACATCAAGATAAGCAAAGCTCTCTATTATGTTAGTCAAAATAGAATGGATAGTCAAATCCAAGGAGACATTGATCGCTCGAATCACTTCTAATATCATCGGACAATATGTGGATCTTGTGAAAGCACCGCACTTTAGCTTTGTTCACCACAGATAAAATTGGCTTTGCCTCGGCTTCTTTTGGAGATGTGACCCTGGGCCCAACAAGCGATCTAGCATACTGTGCTTTAAGTAATGCTTCATTCTCAAGTTCCTTTTTGTTGATCTCATGAACGAGGATCTCCTTGAAAACAGGGAAGTATTGAAAAATAATCTTGGTGGAGATATTGAGAGCTCATCTAAGTTTTCTTATGACTGGTATTTTGAAGTCGTTGACCTAATAGGATTAATCTCTCCGGATGATGTCCGCTAAATCAATACCAACGCACACCAGATAAATTTGGGACAGTTTTGAATAGAAGATGTGTGAAAGTTCTACAGAACCCACTAGAATGAATGTTACTCTAATTAATCAAATCAATGAAGCGGTTGTAACCAATCAAATAAGATAGAACTAGCAAATAAATATACCAATCACACACCACAAGAAGGCAAACACAATATTTAACATGCAAACCCTTTACATGGAGAAAAACCACGATCTTGAAATCAAGAACTCACGAACGGTTACAAGATATGCCCATAGCTCATTTACCTAAGTCAGTATCTCGATTTAAGGACTGTAGTTGTTCTTACACAATTTTCATTGTCACGACTTACACCATGCACCGTTCTCCTTACTTGATCTCCTCACACATTGTCAACTAAGATGATCAATCTTCTACAAGAGATTAAAATCAATAAAACCTTCTACAGCAGCCCTTCAGAATAATCTCACAATGGCTTTAGAGAATAATTCTTTTTCTAAGATATCTTACTCAAATTAACGAGATGGGTAGTGTGTCTGTTTGAGTTAAGAGAATCACCCAATTTGTAGCCCAAAATCCGTGCATAAGACTTCTAATCATAATTCATTAACAATATCAAACTTTTTTCAACTCTTTATATCACATCTTTTCCAACTCTTTGAAAGGGTTCAAATCGGATCAGAATGGGCTTGTTTGCCTCTCTCGCTGTAGCGAGCATGAGTATCGCTGTAGCGAGACATCCCTCTGACTCGGACTATGACAACATCCAGGCCTTATGCTGCCCAACCGACTTAGGCCCTGTTTCTTTTGTAGAATTTCTGCCAAGAATTCATCATGTCCAGGAATTCCTGGACATGATGTGACATGTTGTCCCCTGGAATTTCTGAATCCCATGTTTCTTCAATAACATTTCTGGATTCTAGCCACTTGAAAGTTCTCTTTTGACCCTTGGGAATCCAGGAATTCCACTCCCTTTGCATTTTTATGGAATTCCTGGATGCTCAAGCCCAAGGGGAATTCAGGAATTCCACTATGTCTGAGAATTTAGGAAATCCCCAGACATGAATTTCTGGAATTCCAGGAGTAAAGAAACAGGCCCTTAGGGTGGATCAGGACTCTGGACCCATCCCTTTTATATACTTCGAATATAATACTTCCATCAAGTATTTATCATCGAAGTGGGCGTACATTCCCATGATTAAAGCAACCATAATCTAAAAGAATAATAGATAAAGAGTCAAAGACCATTTAGTACAGTATGACTATTTGTTTCAATTGTTCACGTATACTTCACGTGTAGATAACCCTATTTGTGATCACCACTAGGAAAATTCTCTTTTAAATCACGGTGCAAACCACCAGAGTAATGATATTGTAATATTCGTAACATTCTTGCCATGAATGCCGCAGTATTCAATTTCAGTCAGAATTATAATCCTATGATTTTTTTTAAATAAATTCTTCAAAAATCAAATATATCTTGGGATAAACCATGATATCATGAAATTTATTAATTTTTGAAATCCCATGATTCCACGGGTCAAGATATCCTTGGATTTGGGGCAAAATATTCAAAAGAAAAGAATGACTAAAGTCAAATGACTCTGCTGTCATTTTGGTGTCTTTAAGTTATTACCTCATAGAATTAAACTATATTAAAGTTAAGGATTTAAAATCAAATTTTAATTATAACTAAGGATTTTGACTGGGAATTATATCCGTTCTCTATAATTTACTCAGACCAGTTAGAGAGGAACCCAAGAGTCGACATGGCCAGTTAGAGAGATGGGGGTGCCAAACCAACCCGGAGTCCACTTATTTTAGCAATAAAATTAAAGATCTTGATCCAAAAGTAAAAATCACTTGGATGGGTCAGGATTTTCTGTGACCGGCTCTATAATTCCACATGGGGCTCATCTCTTAAATTTAAACAGACTAGAATTAGAGTCAACACTTGCCCTATAGCTAGCCTGTGTTGTAGGGAGGACATTGTTGTTTGGGCTTAATAGGTGGGCTCTACTGAAAGATGTGGGTCTCTGTCAAAGCACTGAAATGATTCAAGGCGGTAGAATCTGGGTCCATATAAGACCCATTGGAGAAGCTAATATCTGACAACTGAAAATGTTAACATCAGTGTCCCACTGTATCAAAGGATCATTGGATTGGTCCCTAATTGCCCTCGTCAACGACATTTTGGACATTGTTAAGTTTTGTTAATATGTTAAGTTTTCTTTAATTCTTAGAGAATTTAATAGGGTATCCCATTCTTTAGATCAGTTTAACCCCTTGGCAAGTAGCAATTGTTTTTTAGGACGAGTTTTTCCCACCTCGTCTCATATCTATTATGGATGGGATGTAGCATTTTTTGGGATTTTTTTTTTCTTTCTATCTGTTAATTTGTTGTTCTCTTTAATAGAATTTTATTGTACAAATTTCTCCAATCTAAGCCATTTCTACTTCAAATTAGTCACATCTAAGACTTCTAATTAGAGCAATAAAATATAAGAGGAGTTAAATCACATTCAGAATTATTAATGAGGTGGGCCCAAATCCGATATGGCAGTCGAAGTCCATGCCATTAACGTTTTGCATTTCCAAGTTCAAAGTTCCAACTCAAAAAAAAAAGGGTAAATTAGCCAAAAGTCCTTGAGCACGGTCGTCTAAGGCATCAAGGACGACTACTTTTTCTCTAATGTCTATAGTCCAGACAGCTGGAGATATTTTAGTGAGAGGTACCTAATATGCAACATCATATATTTTCATGACTAAGTTGCCCCTTTCAACTGTGCCAGAGAACTCCTTCATTCTTCTTCTCTCATTTTCCATTTTCCATTCCTTTCCATAGTTGCAGAGTATCGTTCCAGAGCAACTCCCGTCGCCACCATGACTTCCGATTCTCTCTCTTTCATTTCTTCAAAGATAGACACAGTTTTACTTTATCTTGCTCTTTCATCTGTAGTCTCTTCCAAATCTCTCTTTCTCTCTACAACTGATTTGAAAGAGAGCATTTTGCACTTTTTCTTGTTTCCCCCCTCTCTTTTCTCGATTGGATTGTGGTCATCAAGTGTTCTTGTTTTGGATTTCGATTTTTATTAGAATCTGATTTTCCGTATTCTGACTTTTGGTGTCGCCGAGCTCAGATAAATTTCTCAGAATCTCTGATAAACTAGATAGAAAATCAGATAAATTTGTCGAAGTTCTGCCAGAAACTTAGATAAATTTACAAATTTATCTGAGTTTCTGGCAGAACTCAGATAAATTTATCTGAGTTTTGAAGAACTTTTCTGAGTTTCAAACAAATAGCTATGTAAAGTGGTGTCATCCGATGACCCACATCCATCTCTCCTTTTTTATTGCAGTGGTTGTGATTCGTGATTCGCGTTTTCTTTCTTTCCCAGCTGACAGAAGGAGCAGGGAACTGTGGGAGAAACCAAACATATTCTGTTTTTGTGGAAGTGATAAAACAGCGATTATCAGGTTTAAGCATTAGATAACACTTATTTTCATTTTTAATACTATAACATATTAACCTTCATATCATACCTAAGCTATATCAACCGCCATGATGTCAGTTTGGCCACCTTGATAGAGAAACTTGATTGTCATATAATGTGGGTTTTGGCTGTTCTCTTCTACTCTCACAGGCAAGTTTTAGTGTCGTGTTCATAAGGTATCCTGTGTCCTGATTTCAAGAAAGCCCAAGTCAGTCAATCTATAAGTGGTTTTAACATATGAAAGGATAGTCCAGGACCACCATCCACAGGCTACACATATGATCATAACCATGGTTTAAACAGTGAGAAGACTGCCTCAGAAGACCGACAAATTTATTTGAGTTTTATCTGAGTTTTGAAAACTCAGATAAATTTATTTGAGTTTTGCTTTTGCTGACATATACAAGGGCGTTTTTGTCTTTTTCAGTTACAAGAGGACTGTTGTCAGTACGATAAGTATCGTGGACCGTTTGCAATAAAAATAACTGCTGAGGGACCTCCGCCCAAATGCCCCAAAAAAGAATCCAAGTTTCATATTTCCTACTTCCCAACCTCTACACCCTGCCATTATAAATCTCTCTCCTTCACATATTTCCTGCTATTTCCTACTTGCCCAAATCTCTCTCCTGCTATTATAAATCCAAATTCCATTGCATGAAGCTCTCTCTCTCTCATGGAGCTCTTTCTTATTACTATAGCCCTTCTCTTTTCTCCTCTCCTTCTCAAAAAGTTGTACGAACAATAGAAAAACAATAACTGCTACATTCTCGATTATGCTTGCTTCAAGCCATCAGAAGACCATAAACTAGACACCGATCTCTTCGGTGAGATTATTACGGAAAATAAGAACCTGGGCATGGACGACTACAAGTTCATCCTCAAGATCGTCATAGGCTCTGGCATCGGCGAGGGCAGCTACGCCCCAAGAAACATCATCTCCTCCAGAGGATCCGAAAACGTCCACTTCCCATCTCTCCATGAAGCAATCTCAGAGATGGAAGAGTGTTTCCACGCCACACTCGACGAGCTCTTCTCAAAATCCGGTATTTCTCCCTCCAACATCGACGTCCTCGTTGTAAACGTCTCCATGCTCTCTCCATCTCCTTCTCTCAGTGCCAGGATCATAAGCCGCTACAAGATGAGAGAAGACATCAAAGTCTACAATCTCTCAGGAATGGGCTGCAGCGCCAGCTTGATATCTGTCGATATCGTCCGAAACATCTTCAAACGCCACAAAAAGATGTTGGGTTTGGTCGTAGCGTCCGAATCGATAGGACCCAACTGGTATCCGGGCAATGAAAAGTCTATGCTAGTCTCCAACTGTCTTTTTCGTTCAGGAGGTTGTTCTATTCTCTTGACCAACAATCCAGAGCTCAGGCACCGAGCCAAGTTTCTCCTCAAGTGCATGGTCCGAACCCATGTGGGTGCTACTGATGATGCTTATGAGCGCGCCACGCAGAGAGAGGACGGCGTGAATCGCGTGGGGTTTCATATCAGCAAGGGCCTCCCAAAGGCCGCATCACAGGCTTTGTTCGAGAACCTTAGAGTACTCGCACCCAGGGTCCTTCCCATCAATGAGCTGGTTCGGTACCTGGTCTCCACCTTGGTGCAGAAAAAAATTGATAATAATAAGAGTGGTGCAAGTGCAAGTGGGTCCGTTCAGGTGAATTTCAAAGCTGGGGTTGACCATTTCTGCCTCCACCCAGGTGGGACAGCGGTAATCAAAGGGGTGGGTAAGAGCCTAGGGCTGAGTCAGCATGATCTGGAGCCAGCTAGGATGACACTTCATCGTTTCGGGAACACGTCATCAAGTGGCTTGTGGTATGTGTTGGGGTACATGGAGGCAAAGAGGAGGCTAAGGGAGAGGGATAGGGTGCTGATGATAGGGTTTGGGTCTGGTTTCAAGTGCAATAGCTGCTTGTGGGAGGTGATGAGGGATTTGGAGGAGAGGAATGTTTGGGGAGATTGTATTGATGAATACCCTCCAGAGACTCTTGTGAATCCTTACTTCGAGAAGTATGGGTGGGTCAATGAACACTGATGGACGGGTAGTTGCAGTTAAGTTCTTAGTGTGTGTTTATGTTGTTGAATCCGGATTGACTTGTGCTCTTTGGTAGGGTCCATTAATAAAATCAGAACAATTCAAATAATTAATTGTATTCTCTGATCAAATCTTAATGAATGAGAGTCTTAAGACACCCGCAAATCGATAGTGTATAAGATATATATATATATCTATATATATATAGGGTGGTCTTCATATGCATCCATCCCTCACAAAAAATGGTGAGGGATGGATGTATATGAATATCCCCCATATATATATATATATTTATAGTATTTTTTCACTTAGTTTATACTAATTAATCAATCTAATTAATCAATCTGACACTCTCGGGGCACACTCCTCTTGATCGAATTGGAATTAGTGGAGAGCTGGATAGGGGATGGATATTGTTGATGCAATTGTTATTTATTATTGTTACTGTTATTATAATATTTTGCTTTCATAAATATTCACATACCCAGACACACTATATCTGAATTTCTCATAATCTGCATGATCCCTGACTATTTCCATGGAATAGGGCACCACTAGGCAAAACTGAGCTAAATAGAAGAGTGTCACCAATGTTCTAGTGACTTTATAAAACAAAAGACTCTTCTGACATTTGGGTTGTGTTAGTTCCTACAATATTGGGTTGGTGGTACAAGAAGAGAACATTATTTGTAACTTGTGGTTCTAAGGTGCATTTGTTTGTGTATCCTGTTGACATTGTGATTTTATTATTTTTTGTAATACTTTAAAAAAAAAGGGTTTTGAATTAAATCAAAATAAACCACAAAACTTTAATTGCAAAACATGAAAGAAAAATAGATTGGGTCATACTAACCGGTTTGGACAATTGTTCTACCAAATACTACTTTCAAGAATAGACCTACTGGAAAAATTAAATGTATATATCATGAGTGGCCCTATTAAACTCTCTAGAAGTGTTACAAGATTCATGAATACTTTCAAAGTCATGGGCATTTTTCAAAATATTCATAATAACCAAATCATCAAAACTTCATTCCTAGGATCCGAGTAGATGATAACTTTATCACCTTATTGGTTTGCAGAGATGTCTTGCATTCATTTTGACGCTTGTCATTGATGACTATTGCCCACCCCCCCTAAACGTGGGTGAACCTAGGATTTCTTTGTCATAAGTATATTTTGGCTATTTCATTTTAATCAGGCCCATTATATAAATTGTTATCTTTTGGTCTAAGGTTTTATGATATAGGGTGTTCCTGCTTTGAGAGAGTATTGTCTTTTTTTGCTTAATGGCAAATTGAATTAAAGAAGAGGGAAAGGTGAAAGGCCAAAGGCCCCAAGAATACAAAGAAAACCAACACAAAAACCAAATAGTAGCACAAAACCAACACAAAACCAAAGGAGAAAGACTGAAAGACAGGGAAAAGAGAGAGAGGCCAAGGAGCCAAGCCTAAAGCCTTAAGGTAGAACGATAGCTTGAGAAGGAGCATAGCCGCCGAGAGAACGAGCAGGGCACTACCCCAACCAGAAAACAAGCTGAGCAGCACCAAACCAAGCCTCTCCCAGACAACCAGCACCTGGGCAGACAACAACTCCACTCACAGCAGAGCAACAAAACAGCACAACCACCTCAAAGGGGGATAGAGCAAACAGAGAGCAGCAGGCAAACCCAGCCCTCACCACCTCCACTGCAGCAAGCTATACCACAGCAACACCAAACAAGAGAAAGAAAACTGAAACTCCTGCAGCCTCAACCACCCAACACACTCGGCAAGGCTGGCTTAAGACAATTTGAGGCCTAAAGCGACAAAATCCTAAATGAGGTCTCAAATTATCTATTCTTTTTTTTTTTTTTTTAAGTTTTGAGCATCTAGATTCGTATTATCTAATAGATACATTTATCATTTATAAATTATAACTAATAATATTTATAAATAAAACGATCACTAACTATAATAAATATACAACACAAGTATGGAATTAAGAAAAATCTTAAAATCATAAAACAATAGAATCTGATTTAGTGATTTATCATTGTTGGCCATAAAAATTGTAGACGTAGATGAATTTCAAATTTGATCCAATTTTTTTATTATAAAAAAATGGATTGTATTTGAGTTAGTGGGTTATGATTAAAGTGGGTTATGATTAACATATATTATAAAAAATACACACATATTATCAGAATATATCCACATATATTATTAAAACGAAGACAAAACCAGATCAATAAATCTTTAATTTAGAAATAAAAAAAGTAATTATAGAGAAAGGCAATGTATGAGAGAGACAGTGGGTGAGAGAGTAAAGAATACGTGAGATGAAAAGGGTTGGTGGAGAAACGTTCATTTGAAAAACTTCATTGGTGAGGTGGCAAGGAGGTTGGGTTGAGATTTGTTGGGATTTTAAAAGACACTGTGTAGAGAAAAAGAATGATGACACTTGCTTTAATGCTTTGTTTAAATGTGAAAACATGGCTTTAATGAAATGTGATACTAATTATTTATTATGGGGCCTTGGGAGAAAAAAAATTATGACAATTACTTGAATGCTTTTTTGAAATTTGAAAAGATAATTTTTATGGGGACTTATTTGTTGGGGGGCCTAAAGCAAGGGCTTTTCTTGCCCAATGGTCGAGCCGGCCCTGACACTCGGCAACCCAACTCAGCCACCTCCAAAGCGGCAAGGAAAACCACAGCAAATTGCAACCAACAAAAAACAGAACTCCAGCCACCTCTACCGCCCTGCACTCACTGCAAACCAACACAAGGAACATGGCACCTGAAATAGCAAAAAAAGAACCAGGGAGAAGACCAAAAGGGGCGACTGAGAAGAAACTTCTTCAGGCCAAGCAGCAGGGAGATAAATCAGCCAGCATCCCACCCTAACGCCCGCAGAATAGGATGAGGGGACTGGGAGATTCCTTTCAGCCGGTCCATGCAGAAGTATTTAGCTCTGGCCAGAGAAGGCTGCAAATTGCGATGCTTAGAGTAGTTTCTGAGAGACCAGAGAGTGGAAATCACCTGAAAGAAGATAACGGCAGCAACTTTCCTACCAAGAGGACTTTCTCCATGAGCAAGGGAAGACCGAATGACTGGCGCAGACAGAGGCAAAGAAGGGAAAGAAATCCCAAAACCCAGGATCCACATCCACAGATGACAAGCGAAATGGCAGAAGAAGAAAAGGTGGAGATCATCTTCTTCCTGACTGAGACAGAGGCTGCATCTAGAAGCCAAAGCCCAGCCTCTTTGAGAGAGTATTGTCAGGTTTGAGAGACAGCATTGTTGAGATGGTGAGAGAATTTTCTTTTCTTAATAGAGAAGATCAGGTTGTCTCCACGAACATACCCCTTATTGAGTGATCAACCATATAAATCTTGTGTTTGTAATTGGTTTGATCGATTTATGTTTTTTCTTTTTTTTTTGCCCAACACTAACGTGTACATGATTGCACTCATTTCATGAGCTTCTTTGGAACACGTGAATCTCACTCCCAAGAAGATACTTAAAAAATAACATCCAAGGAAATATGTGAAACATCTTTTCTCTCCTTCATCCTGATAATAGGGTCTGTAAACTTTTCTTAATTGTGATTCTCCAAAAGTTTCAATGATAGTGGTAATCATGTACTTTTGGTCATGTATTCAGTTTGGATCTTCCAAATAATCCACAATAGAACCAAGACCATGGATTTGGATATAGGGACAAAAAGATCCGATTTGATTTAAAGTTCGTAATCCACCAGTCAAAAGTACTATCATTAATGTAGTGTGATAGCATTCCCATGCCCAAAACAAAATCAAAGTGCCCGAGCAAAACTACAATGGATTAGAGAGTTCCAATAGTCAAGTTTATATAAGACATGCGCTCTCATCTCATATCCTGATTTGATTTGTGCATAGGTCAGAAACCCTGACCCTTTCATTTATACTTAACCCGCATGGATTGTCCTATAATCATGTCTGCTTTTTTATTCAAATATTAAGGTTTGCAAGGCTATCAAATTTAGATTGTGGATGTGCCACTTAGAATTTATGGAGGGTGGAGTTCTTGTGCGGCCCCTCTTCATGGGAAAATCAGAATTTTACTCAATTGCGAAAAGTTTTACAAATTAACAAGTTAAAGTAAGCAACAAGCTTTATAAAGGGACTTATAATCACCCTGAATAGAGTGGACATGGATCTTGTAGATCCTGCAGCCTGATTGTAGGATCATGATTTCACTTGTGGGGATGAGATCTACATGTATTATGGTAATGAGTGTGAAGATTATAGAATCAAAACTTCCTAGAATTCAATGGGATTTACTCAGTGGTGGTATTATTATAAGGGGCATTCGGCGATGGGTCCCTGAACATTTCACTTTATTGCCTTAGGTCCACAATCTTTTCTTATAGTGTGGTAGGTCCTTTTTCCAAATTTGAAAACCTAAAATGTCTAATTTATCTTTTGTTCAAATCATATCCCTTGATTAGTGGGATAAGCCATTAATAATGGTCAACTACCATTAAATTAGCTACGATTAATTAAATTCCACTAATGAGATTTTCAAATAAATTTCAAAAAAACATAAATAAATTTCAAAAACAGAAAAAAAATTGCAAATAAATTTCTAAAAATGAAATAAATTTAAAAAACACAAATAAATTTCAAAAGAAGGCAAATAACAATAAAAAAAATGCAATAATTCCAAAAAAACGTAATAAATTTCAAAAGAACACAAATAAATTTAAAAAGATATAAATAAATCTAAAAGATCCAAATAAATTTTAAAAAATATAAATAAATTTCAAAAGACACAAATAAATTTCAAAAGATCCAAATAAAATTAAAAAAATATAAATAAATTTAAAAAGATGCAAATAAAATTCAAAAGACGTAAATAAAATTTCAAAAAAGGGAATAATTTCAGAAGAACGAAGATAAATTTAAAAAGACGCAAAAAAATCTCAAAAGATCCAAAAAAATTTCAAAAAATGGAAATGAATTTCAAAAGACGCAAAAAAATCTCAAAAGATCCAAAAAAATTTCAAAAAATGGAAATGAATTTCAAAAGACGTAAATAAATTTCAAAAGATCCAAATAAAATTCAAAAAATGTAAATAAATTACAAAAGACGCACATAAATTTCAAAAGACATAAATAAAATTAAAAACACAAATAAATTTCAAAATGCATAAATACATTTGCCAAAACTACGATAAACCAATTTTCTAAATTTTGGGAAATTTAGCGAAAAACTTCAAGTATTTTTTCCAAAACTATGAATTTAAAACAACACAAATAAACTTCAAAATACACAAATAAAATTAAAAAAATGCAAATAGATTTCAAGAAATGTAAATAAATTTTCTAAAAAAATCAAATAGATTTTCCATAACTCAGATAAATTTGAAAAAAGAACTCAGATAAATTTGATAAAAACACAGATAAATTTGACAAGAACAGAGATAAATTTGAAAAAAAATCAGATAAATTATACTAGAACTCATAAATTAAAAAAACTCAGATAAATTTGACAAAAATATAGATAAATTTGACAAAAACTCTAATAAATTGCACTGGAACTCAGATAAATTTGACAAAAACTGAAATAAACTGAGTTCTGCTCAACTGGGCTTCTGCAAAGTGAGTCGGGTTGAACTTGGTCAACTCTTGTCGTTGACCGTACTACGGCCGTGACTCTGCTGAACTGGGCTTTCTAAACAGGGTCGGCTCAAACTGACCTGGAATTGATCTAGAATTGACCCGGCTTGAACTGTTCCAGTGAACAGTTATCTTCTTCACAGCGACAGCCAAGCCTCAGGCTGTTTCTTCTCTACAACGACCTCGTTCACTCCGATATCCTCTTCACCTCCGGCGACAAACGCAGTCCGGCTAATCTCCTTTGACCAATCAAGGTTGTGGCCCACTGCTGTGACCAGGCTATCAGATGCAAAACCGAGATCTGTGCGTCACAGCAGAGTCATGGGATCTGTGCGTCTGATAGCCTTGATTGGTCACAACCTTGATTGGTCAGATGCATCTCGGTTTTGACCAATCTCGGATTCGGCGAGATGCATCTGATAGCCTGATCACAGCAGGTGACGGGTCGTTGCAGAGGTGAGATGCATCTAATAGCATTTGCCAAAAACGAGAAGGCGAGATGCATCTGATAGCATTTGTCAAAACCGAGAAGGCCATCAGATGCATCTCAATTTTGCATCTCGCACTACAACAAATTGGGTTTTCAGTGACGAAAATATTTGCGACACAATCCAAAGTGTCGCAGAAAATAATCTTTTTGCAACATAAAACTAGACGCGTCGCAACAAGTTATGTATTTGCGACGCAAAACTCCATGCGTCGCAAATAGATACTTTTAGCAATGAATATAGTGCGTCGCAAATAAATGCGTCACAAAGTCATTGGCGCCAAATGGCGGTAAAATTATTCGCAACGCTAGATATACATTTGCGACACAATCATCTGTTGTAAATAAGTGTCTCTATTCGCAACGCAATCCCTGCGTAGCAAATAATTTTTAGTCTGAGTTATGTCGTAAAAAAGTGAAGGTTTTTTGCAACAGTTTGCTTTTTGTGTCGCACATAATATTTTATTTGCGACGATGATGTATTTTGGTCACTGATAATTGTTATTAGCGACCTCCGTTATATGGTGTCACAAAAAATTTAAGCTAAAAAAAAAAACTAATTTCTTCCTTCCACCGCCATTATATAAAAAAAATTATACATTTATTTGGGACGCAGTTTTGACGTTGCAAATAATATTTATTTGCGACAGTATACCTGCTGTGTCACGGATAATGAGCTTTTTTGCGACGTGAATTTAAATGCGTCGTAGATAATATTTTTATTAGCGACATTATATTTATCGCGTTACAATTTTCCATTAGTTCCATCGCCCGCCTTGTTTTTTAATCGATCCCCGCCTTTTGTTAACAGTGTTTTATAAACGCATCTCTCTATTCTTCCCTCCATCTTTGCTCTTCACTCTCCGTCTCTCTGCCCTAAATCCAAACGCACTATTCGCGCTGGGAAATTTTTTTTTCTAATATGTCAAAAGAAAGACCCCGTCCCTCATCAAATATTTGGACGGTAAAAAATTTCATCGCGCCTTTTGTTTTCACAAATGTTCCCTGCGCGCGGTAATTCCCCCCTCCCCATTTCTCCCTGCGCCATTGGAGATCTCCACCATTTCTCTAATCGCATTCTCTCGTCGCCATTTTCTAAGGTTTTCGTTTCGTTTTGTGGTTCTCTCACTCTCTCTGCCCGCAATCCATCTCCTTCATTCCTTTATTCTTTCTCCATTCTCGCTCCTATTTCAGAATCCCAAACGCGAGAGAAGATGCGGAGGAGAAATCTAGAAAAGAAAAGAAACCGACACATAGAAGAAATGACCGAGAAGAAATCTGGAGAAGAAGACGAATCTAGCCAGGTACTTTCTCTTGATCCCTCTCTGCAAGTTTTAGGGGTTTTGTGACTTATGATTTAGGGTCTCTTTTTTATGTGACTTATGATTTAGGGTTTTTGTGTGACATGATTTAGGGTTTAAAATCAAAATCAGAGAGCGTACATGTTTTCAAATTCCGCTACCATATCACCAACTATTGGGGCTTTCTCCTGTTCTCCCTTCATGGGCTATCTAACTGTTGTTCATATGACACCCAACTGTCTTGAGTAGAAGCTTCCAAAGGAGTTTGATGTGCGGCATTTTTTTCAAGAAAGGATATTCTATATTTGGTTTTGGCTTGAAATAAGAGAATTGTGAGTGATAATCATGGCTCAAAAGAACCATGTATCCTCTCATGCCTCTCTTGACAAAAGTAGCCGTTGGGAATAGCCACGGGTGTGATTTTAGTGGTTAGATTGATTCCATGCTATTCTTGGCTTGATCCAACAGTGTGTTACTCTGATGAGTGAGAGACTCGACCACGTTCCCAATCGCAGATGCAGAGTTTAATTGAAAGCTTGGATTGGGCAAAGTGGGCCCCTTATGGAGATTTCTTGTAGAGACACCTTAAGTACACTACATCTCCTCTTGATGCTCGGATATGGACACAACCAATCAAGGATATAGTAGTTGAGGATACGACTCGCACTTTTGAAAATAAGGATATAGTAGTTGAGGATACGACTCGCACTTTTGAAAATAAAAAGAGATATTGATATGATTTTCCCAATTCATTCTTTAAAATATGTTTGAATTAACCATTTATTAAATTAAAAAATAAGACTTGAAGAAGTGCAACCTATCGAAGATTTTACTTAGGATATGTTATAGTGGATAGAACTTTGATGGTGATGACGACGGTGAAATTAGGAAGTATGATACCTAAAAGAGCTAATTAACTTGTTAAGTATAGTATACTAAACTTATACTCCAGAAGTATCCTATTACTGAAACAAATGTCATATCACATCCATATGTCCAGGCATGCGGGGTACCATACATCTTCTCTTTAAATTGGGTTGCAGATTGGCATTACCCAAAGAGAGTATTGTCACAAACATATTCGTTTTCTTTTTGTTTTTTCACACAGAGGACTAGAACTTGCACTCTCTCACAGAGAAAATGTATAGTTTCTTGAATGGGGTTTTAAATATTTAGTCCTCATATAGGTTTCTGTGGTCACTACAGTTTTGGTTACAGTTTGAATTCTTGACAGTTATAAGAGTACAGGACATAGTGTAGTTCGGATGCCATCTTAACATTTTTGTTCAAATGAGATAATCAAACAAACAGTTACAAACCTGCATCAAAAACAGAATGTCAACATACTTGTCCTTGTTTTCCTTGTGAATTACAGTTTTTTCACTTGAACTATGCAGTTTCCTCACCATCATCTGTACTTCAAGTACAAAACTTATCATCGCCAAAGAACAGTACCACAGCCTTATATTTTTTAATTGGTGGAGTTGCATTGCATGTGGTCTCCTTAATCTTACTCATTACTTTCTGGAAATATATCAAACCCACAAGGCTGAAGAAAATTCTGGTTCCAAGCAAGAAGTTAAAAGATAACACAACTTATATCCTACACAAGTTAATTCTAAAATTTAAGAGCTTGATAGCTCTTAATGATTGATACTTTTATTAGCAGCACCGGATTTCTTTAGCGGGAACCTTCGAACAGTAAGCCACTTTGATTATCGGACTCTGAAAAAAGCAACCAGGAATTTTGATCCTGGGAACCAGCTTGGAAGAGGAGGATTCGGCCTGGTTTATAAGGTTCTAAGACAGTGAAAACACTCTGTTTCTCTCTTTGCTTTCTTTATGTTTAATATTATCTTTTACCTTATGGAAATGTAATATGAAATTGTTTCATTTCAGGGTGTATTAGAAGATGGGAGGATGATTGCAGTAAAGAAGCTGGCCTTAGAGAAATCCCAGCAAGGTGAATCTGAATTCCTTGCAGAGGTGCGGATGATAACTAGCATACAACACAAGAACTTGGTTTGCCTTCTTGGGTGTTGCTAAGACGGGTCTCAGAAACTTCTCGTCTATGAATACATGGAGAATGGAAGTTTGGATGTTATAGTATATGGTAAGTATCAAATATAGTATATGGTTAATATGTGTTATCTACTTAGAAAATGTGAAGGATTATTGACACAGGGTTGAAGAAGGCATATGCTACATGTTTGGGATCTTAGACTTGGCCATCATCTACTTGGTCATCATAGATGATAAAAACAGTCTGCTTAAGGTTCATATTGTTATATACATGTGGATTACTGGTCAGTGTAATGGACCAGCCTGAGTTTCTGCATGGGCATGTTCATAATGGACCCCCACCTAATGAATAAATAGAATCTTGCAGTGGCATGGACTCTACAAATCCTTATCAAATCTTCATGCGAATATCCCAGAAAATGCTCATTAATCTAGCTAGAGGGATAATAAATCGGCATGTGTGAAGTCTTTGCTTTTTGTGTCATTTTTTTTTTTGCTGGCTGTGGTTGAGAATTAGCTCTTTTTGTTTCTAAACATTACTATAACATATCTTGTCCCCGGATATAACTCATCTGGTTAGGGACATAGGTGTCTAAATTTGCATAAACATGCATTTGCTTTGTTTATTAATTTGATAATCTTCTCTAATAATTTGAATGGACAGGAAAAAGTGAACTGTTCCTGAATTGGAAGACCCGGTTCAAAATTATTCTTGGAATTACTCGCGGATTACAGTATCTTCATGAGGATTCACCCCTAAGGATCATTCATAGAGATATCTAGGCCAGCAACATACTGCTGGATGACAAATTCCAACCAAAGATTGGTGATTTTGGGTTGGCCAGGTTCTTCCCTGAAGATCAAGCTTATCTTAGCACCACATTTGCAGGATCTTGATTTTGGATTTAGGGTAACAAGTCAAGTGACCCAGTTGGGAATTTGTTCATTGATGGCTTGTGGATGCATCTTCTACTACGGTTAGTCTTGATCAGTGGAAAGGGATTTTCCCTGGACCATCTTAAAAGCTTAGGGGCTATTTGGTTCTTGTTTGTTAAATGCATATCAATCATTTGTGTATGTACATGTGTGCAGGTGGAATGTGTATATAAATGTGTGTGAGGTGGACTAGTGCATGCAAAGTACAGGTAGAATGTGTATATAAATGGGGGTGCAGGTGGAATAGTGTATGTGAAGTGCAGGTGGAATGGTGGATTAGTGTATGGAAATGAAAAAAAAAAAAAAAACAAACAGAGTGGACACAGATGTTCCCTTCGTTTGAGGTGGGGTTCTGTTGAGCTCGGGGTTTCTCCATTTCCTTCTTTTCATCATGATCATCACAGCATTTCTATTGAGAAGATACTCCTTTCTAATCTGTTCCTGACAACAATAGGTATGAACATAGTTTCCTCTTTCTAGGTTAGTGAAGTAATGGGTCAAAAAGACTCATTTTCTCACATGCATACATTCTCATCATTTTTTTCATGAACTCCATTCTTTATTAGGTTTTGCAATTTGGGGATTTGGTGGTTTGAGCTAAGATTAGTAGAGAGAACTTGAGAAACATTGATTAAGGCAAGTATAAACTTTAATTAATTAAGAATACATGTTTATTTGTTTTTTATTCGGTATCAAATTCTTTTTTTTTTTTGCTGTGATTAGCCTAATTGGTTAAAACTTGAGAATGAATGGGGTTTGGATTTGCTTGGAATATGGTACACATGAGATTGGAAGGAATAAGTGGTGAATAGTGTATGTACATGTGTGCAGGTGGAATGTGTATATAAATGTGGTGAGGTGGACTAGTGCATGCAAAGTACAGGTGGAATGTGTATATAAATGGGGGTGCAGGTGGAATAGTGTATGTGAAGTGCAGGTGGAATGGTGGATTAGTGTATCGAATTGAAAAAAAAAAAACAGAGTGGACACAGATATTCCCTTCGTTTGAGGTGGGGTTCTGTTGAGCTCGGGGTTTTTGACCCAAAGTGCTGTCTCCTATTCCAATTAATATAATTGGAGTTGATTCTTGGAATCATATAAATCTGATAATTGTTGTTTGATTTGATTTGACTTGATTTGAGATTATGAGAATTTATATATTTTGCTAGTATACATCTGACTGTGACCGGGCCAATTCTGTGTGCAAACGTATCCAAGAATTTGAAAGAAAATGAACTGATCGGTCATTACCAAAGGTCAACTATCAGATGTTAGCCATGTAGTCTAAATGATCATGTAGGGCCCATAGTTTGATTGAGTTGCAATTTGCAACTCCTAATCTTTCAAAAGTTGGGGATTTGTAGATTTTTACTGGAAATATTTCTATGTACTTTTGTTTCTAGTTATGACAACAGGAAGGATGCAAACGAGTGCACATGAACGGGATGCTTCAATATTTGATTCGACTATTGAGCCAGAGGCATATAACATTGGTAAGATCAATACTATTAGTTATATATTTTATAAAATTATTAAATGTCATGTATTTTTTTATTAATGATTTTCTTTTTCCTTTTTAGCTTCGATCTCCACTAGAAGAGGTCGTGGGAGGTCAAAAAATATCTCCCTTACCAGGCTTATTTAGGATACAGGTCAAAAGCTAAGGATTGAAATCCCTGAAGGGCTGTCTAGACCAGTTGGCAAGTATGCAAAGGAATTTAAAACTGAAGTTGGCATAATTTATAGAATGTATGCTCCTCTTGCGTGTTCCACCTGGCCAACAGTTAAACAGGAACATATGCAAATATTTTATGATCTCATTTTGGTAATTCATTCAGTCCTCAAAAATTTTATTTTTTGCTTTTTTTTTTTTACATACTATGGTATTTGAAAGTTGGATGCAAAATTAAGTAATCTCTTTCCAATAAAATATACCTAACAAACTTATTATGAATACATCTTATTTGTAGGACAAATTTGATATAGATCTTCATGATCCACGATTGAAAAAAGCTGTTAACAGTTATTTAGCTTCCACATTCAAGAATTATAGGAACAGATTGCACTCTCATTATAAGAGGATTGGCAATTATGAGGTGGCATGCCAGAAACCTTATGAGGGTGTGTCACAAGAAGATTGGGAGCAATACTGCAATAGGTTTTCTTCAGAAGACTTTGAGGTGAAATTTTATTTTATTTTTAACTGCATTACCTGCATAGAAATTAGTTTTTTAGAAAATCTTGATGGCATTTCTAATTCTTTAAATTTAATGCAGAAAGTTAGTAAAAAGAATTATGAAAACTGACAGCTACTTAAAGTGAACCATTGTGCTGGTTCAAAATCATTTGTCGAATATCTTCATGAGACGGTATTAGTAATTCTAATATTTTAATAAGTATTGATTTATTAACTATTTTTTAAATTTAATATTGTGTTTGAATTTATACAGCGTGATGCTCCAATTGGTAGGATAGAACTGTGGCATAAGAAACACAATAGTCAAGATAAGGGTTGGTCTACTCCTGAGTGTCGGCTGCTCTATGTAAGGATACTTTTTTTAAAGTTTCATCTAATTACTTATTTATTTTGTTATTTAGTTTTTCTATACATGTTTAAATATTTATGTGAATTGTTTTCTTTTGTAGGAGAAAATGATTACACTCCAGTCTCAGCCCACAGAAGAGGATTCTCCCCCATTGACAGATGATGAGACATGCAAACGAGTGTTGGGTACAAGGCGCGGATATGTCCGAGGTCTTGGGCATGGCGTCGTGGCCCCTCCATCCTCTTCGACAGGCCTTTACAATAATCAGCGGGTGGAAGAGCTTACTAAGAGGGCCACGAAAGCTGAAAGACAATCTTAAGAGTTGGCTGAGCAGTTGCAGCGGATGGAAGTTCAGATGGAGGCTCAGAGGCAAAAAATGGAGGCTCAGATGGCGGGTCAAAAACAACAAATGGAGGGTTAGATAAATGATATGAGATCCTCGCAAAAGAATATGGAGGCTACGATGCAATCTATAATGACGCAAAAGATGGACACTCCTCCATGGTAAAACATTTATTCATTGCTTTTATACATCATTAGGTGCATGTTCAGTTCAAATAAAAAGCAAATAAAAATGGATAAAATTTCATCTTAAATTCTGAGATATAAGTTACTTCATTTTCTTAGTTGTAGTTACCATGTTGAATCTCTCTTTACAAATATCACATATGCAAAAGGCATATATAGTGGAGAAATGTTTAAAATGAAAAATAAGTGGGCGTATCATCAAGTTAATCTGATTTTTTCCATGCCCCATATACATTTAAGGGCCATGATTTGAATGATATGGATTGATGTACATGTGGTGACTTTGTGCATAGGCTACAATCAACATGAACATATAAGATTTCAACCTGAGATCTGGAATATCAGTTTTAGCATCTATCTTGTTTTATAGATTTTAACATCTATCTTGTTTTATTTATTACAGATCGAAATGGGAGATGAAGAGAAAATAAGAACAAGTAATATTTTTTGGATCGGTTTGGATGGCGCAGATCAATTTGAGGATGTTATATTTTATCGTGAAAATTGTTCGTTGTCTCTCCGTGATATATATTGAAGACCGCCTTTCAGTTATTGTTTCTATGTTATATTGAGACCAACTATTATATAGATTAATGTTTAACAGAGTTTTATCTATATCTTCATTAATAATTTGTGATGAAGACAGCTATTTCATTGCACTCAAATTCAATGAATTAATTTAGTTTATGTTTTTACATTGATGGAGTGTTATTCTCATACATGAATTGCTGCTTAAAGATAAATGATTGTGATGACCTAAGGATGACTTTGCATTAAAGAGTTGTGAGTGGATGGATTGTGAATGGATGATGAGATTATATTTGTATTGATTGGGTATCAAATCAGGAAAAATATATTTTTTTTGAATTTTTTTTTTAAAATATTATTATTTGCGGCGCTTTTATTACGTTGCAGATAATCAAATGTAACAATATGAAGATTATTTACAACACCACAAAAATGTTGCAAAAAATGATTATTTGCAACTTTATTAGACCGTCGCCCTTAATGATTTATTAACGACTTTTTTGAATCGTCGCAAATATAAATTATTGGTGACGCAATTTTTGTGTTGCAAATAAATCATTATTTGCGACGCTTATAATACGTCTCAATTGATAGGTAATTAGCAACTCTTTGAAACCGTCGCAAATAGTCTCTCCTATTGCCACGCTGCAATCTTTAGTGTAGCTAATCTTTCTGCGACTCCATTATTTGCGACCCCTTTGCAACGCTAAGCTTTTTACGTCGCAAATACTTATTGCGACGCTTTTTTAATTATCAGCGACACTTTTTTGGTGTCGCAAAAAAGCAAAATTGTAGTAGTGTCGGATTCGGCGAGGTGCATCTAATATAATGGTTTGTTTAAGTTTTGGCAAATGCATCTTGGTTTTGCATCAGATGCATCTCGCCTTCTCGGTCTTGATTGGTCACAACCGAGTTCAGGGACCGTCGCTGAATCGGAGATTGGTCAAAACCGAGATGCAAAACCTCTGACCAATCAAGGTTGTGGCCCACTACTGTGAGAAGGCAACGTTGCCTTCTCCGGTTCAAACTGCACAGAGATTTGTACGTCTTCTCCGATCTAGCAGTTGTGGTAGAGATCTGTGCGTCTTCTCCGATCTGCACAGAGATCGTGGCCCACTTTATAATGAGGGGGAGAATGGAACATTTGAAAATTTAAAATTCAAAATTAGATGCCTTAACAGTTGAAAGATGGCAAATCAGTCACATAAATTAAATCCAAGGACCTCTAGCTGCAAACAGTCTGGATGCTTGGACCACAGCACTTAAAAAAAATTTGTCTGGACTGGAGGCTGGATAGATTCAATTATAGGGACATTTCGCTAATTATCTCTTATTATAATTCACACTGGAAAAATATTGAACTCATAATTTAATAAAAAAGAATCTTTCCAAATATAACTTGATAGAGTTGGGCCAAGTGAGTTCATCGCATAGTGAGCCAATTACTGCACCAGATCATTTGCTTTACCTCATAACTTCTATCTTTATGCTATATATCCACAAGCTACGCCATTAGTTCCGATCACACACCACCTTCCAAAATTGCTTGAATGATCCGACTTTGGAAAAAAAAAACCCTGATATGAACTGAATAAATTGTGAACACACCACCTTCCAAATTGGTTGGACTGATACTGATTGATTGGGCTTGACCTGTATTACAATAAATAAAAAATAAAAAAGATTGATCTCCTGTTTATACCGTTCAATTAGCTCTGATTCATTTTGGCCTGGTAGGCAGTTTAATTTGCATAAGATGAACAAGGCAACCTTTTTTTTTGGGGCGCTGAGGACCTATATATTTGCTTCATCTCTACTCAATTTTGTTATTTCCTTGGAGATGAGCTTCTATAAAATGGGGTTAAAAGTGAGAATCCAATTTCTTACGTACAATGGAGCCAATTCCTATTGGAATAAAGTTTTACAAGGGGTTCACTTCACTCACACATGGAATCATGCATGAGTTAGACAATTTGATAATCTGTACGAGTGAAGGCAAGTGGGTGGAGAACCAGTCTTTGAATTTACTAGGGCCACATTTATGATTCAAGGATGGCTATTCATTTTGGCCTAGAAGACCGTTTCTAGGTACACTATTCATTTAGGCCTTAGAATTGTATTGATGATTGAACATCACATGGGCTCTAAATATTATTCCTATCAAGCCATCATGGTGAAACTGATCGATGCATGCTCTTAGGAAGCTGTTCACCGGTTTCTATTTTTACCGGCCACTTGCAAAAGATGTCAGTGGGCAAATACAGCCCATTTATTTGCATGGAATTCAATTCTAAAGCATTTTAAGAAATATATACTAAAAAATTAATAGAATAGAAGAAATAAAGGAGTGTACATAAATGGTTTCCTTTAGTAGAAATTAAATTAAAGGTGCCCACCTGAATTAATGATGGTGTGTTGGTATAAGAACTTGGGTTTGCACCCACTCCCAACTTTACTGGAGGATGGATGCATGTGTGGGAGGGCACCTCATCTGAAGGACTGGTCTTGTCGGGTTAGTAGCACTGGGAAGCCATCGTCAGCAAAAATAATCAGAAACTAAACAAATAAAAAATAAAAGGATATCATGTAAGAACTATTTACATTCAAGTTTATTTTTTCAATTTTAGCCGCTTTTAAAAGTCATTTCTAAGCATTCAAATACAAGGGAAAAGGGCCTCTCAGTCACTTCTTATTAAATATATTTCTTGGTCTATAATATCATTCCATCGTGTCTAAGCCATAGCAGGAGTGAAATGTTAGACATGCAACGAGCTAAAGTAACCCCCTAAGGTTTTCTTTTTAGAAATCCTTGAGTAATTTTAGGCATAGCCCTCACAATTACTGGCCCGCCTTTGGATGGATCTGCCCACACATGGGCAACCTTGAAAAATCAGTTGACATATCTTACAATATTCTCTAACCAGGCAGACTGCGCATGCCTACTTATTTTACATGCTGTGGACCCCAAATGAAACCGCAAGCCAATTTTCCATTAAGCAGCATCCCAAAGAGAATCTCAGTCAGTTAGCAGTAACATCAAATTCTAATTTTAAACAATGAACGGTTCAGAAATTTAAAATGTGGAACCAAAATGCATCATTGATCAAGGTTCCGTACCCATGGACAGAATGTTATAAAAGGGCTCAAAGTCGGGCCTCAAAATTCATAGCAAAAAAGAGAAGCTAGCAATATGGCATTCACCCATAAGATACCCTTGTGCCACTTGATTCTCCTCCTCCTCGCAGTACTGGTGCGATCAAATAAATCACTGCATGATCTTGATCATATTGATGCTCGTGTGCCCCCGCCTCGTCATAATGATCCTCCACCTCCCCCTGAACTTTATATTGATGCTCATGAGCCCCAGCCTCCGAATGATGATTATGATTGGGTGATATTCCCCCCTCCTAAACATCCTACTCCACCTCCCCCTAAACTTTATATTGATGCTCATGAGCCCCGGCCTTCTAATGATGATTATGATCGGGTGACATTCCCCCCTCCTAAATATTATGTGCCCCCGCCTCGTCTTGATGATACTCATGATTCGACGGCTCTCCCTGATCATGATGGTAATGATGGTCATGAGGGGATGCTACCTAATAATATTGTGTTAATCATGCTTCTCTCTCTACTTAGATGAGCCATGTAACATGATATTGTGTTAATCATGTTTTTATGATATTGGTACATTGATTAATGGTTGTTACATGTGAAAATTGCAGTGACAGGAGCCGAGAGTACTGTTGAAACTTGCTACGGTCCCTGCAGTCAACTTACAAAACGGTGTTGGATTTTCTGCAGGGAGAAGGGCCACGGGGGCGGCATCTGCCGGCCAAAGATAATAAACAGACCCAAGCCACTTTGCTGCTGCTTCTGATAGTGAAACATTTGGCTTAGCTGACAAACTCATATTTGTTGGCCTTACTACTATTACATAAATAAACAACCACTGATGTGGAGAATGTGGTCTCTCTTCATAGTGGGTTTTCTACTGTGTTCCTTTTTTTTTTTTTTTTTTTTTTTCACATTCCTGTTCTCATGCTTCTAATTTACCATAAAGTATTATAAGAAAGTAGACTTTGGAATGAACTGTCTCAAGTGACTGTTTTGGAGGGCATGATGTGTATGTGTCTATCCATTTGTGGTTTGGTTTTACTTTTTTGGTTTCGTTGCTTAGTTGGTTAATTTAGTGGTTAATGGAACTCCCATTCATGAGGGTTTTTTTTTAACGCTACGTGGGTGTTGAGAAATGCTACTGAGTTCTGACTGGGTCTCTGACCGTCTCACATGTGGAAAGGAAATTTAATGTTACTCTTTGGAACAGAGGAAAAATTTTATGCTATATATTATAAATCCTTAGCATTAAAAGAACTTACCTAAATTACTAATTTATACTTCTTTTTGTAAACTTAATAATTTTCCCATTAAAAATAAGTTACACCTTTTCAATCTACTTTCGCCGGCCTGCCCAAAATAAATTTTCTACTTCTGCTCCTGGTTTGATTGAAGTGAAGTGCATAAGCCCAACCCTCTTATATAACACGTGTGTTATCGCCTTTATTTGAAAAAAATCACTCATCTTTCATTATCTTTTCCTGTTCTTTTTACAATGAATTTCGTGTTACCATAAAAGAACAGAAAGAAAGGAAAAAACAAGAAGCAGATGTACCGTCACATTCAATTGGTGGTCTTTGGATGCTAGGCTGTCCCCTCGGAATGCATTTTTATGCTTTGTTCACAAAAAATAAATAAATAAATAAAATAATATGAGCTACATATCTTCTCGATCTCCGTTATCAGGTGTATGTAAACTTTGTAAGATACCATGTACCCTAAACAACTCGGGACTTAGGTCGTGAATGAGTCTGTGCCATGTGGGCTATACAAGAATGATAGGATAGGAATATGCTTTTATACCATGTAAGACACCATGTACCAATCCAAAAACTTGACCTGATAGGTGGAAGCCTAAACAAATAAATGAAGTCATGTCTAACTCAGGACTTGGGCGATGGAATGTGGAACTTCCCAACAAACTTTTGATTAATAGGTGATTCTCAAAAGATCTCTTTCTTAGCAATAATCATGCTCTTTGCTAGATTAATTGTTGAGTTGGGCTTATGCACTTCACTTCAATCATAGACTCATTTCAGATCTTCCAAACAAGCCACTATAGAGCCAAAACCATGGATTTAGTGCAGGGAGTAAAAGATCTAGGTGAAACCGATTAAATTGATTCAAAGTCACCAGTCAGCACTACTATTGATCATTAATCATAGAGTGAGAACCAAATCCAACTGCCCAAGCAAGACTACATTGGAATTTGGAATAGAGAGTGCTCACCCATTTCCACTAATTAGCTTCCCATCTGGGGGAGGCTACAGGGATGTCGTGCATTAGTGTTTTTTATTCTTTTCTTTTTGATCGGTAACGACAAAATTCATTAAGAGAATAGGGAAATACAAAGCGAGAACAAAGAGAAATAGGATACAAGAAATATGTACCCTAATCTATAACTGAACTACATAACAATTCCCTCCCAAGGAGAAGTCCTATCAACCTCCTGTTTAGCAAGAACCATATGTTTGGCGGATCTAAACACATGGTGAAATCAACATTGAAGGAAGATACATAAGTGTTAATAACTGAATTGAGTAAGGATGTTATGGAAGTCTGTTTCTTTAAATACTTTCATCCATAAGAGACCTAAATCGAACGTTTAAAGAGGATACAATTCTCCTGGTTAAATATCTATACTGATGGCTCTGGCCGGGGACATCTTTTCTATGGGTGCAAATTGAATGCAAACTAAGTTTGATCAAATCAGATTTGGGCTCAGGCTTGGACTTGAGAAATGAAGCCCGAGTAGAATTTGGATGGGCTGGGCTCTAGGCTTGGGCACCCAAAATAGAACACATATTATATACATAATATATAGCCATGGCATGGATTTGGGCTCAGGCTTGGATTTCAAATTCTTGCTTGAGCTTGGAAATATGGTCATAATCCAAGCTCCTCGTCAGGCTTGGGCTTACCCGCTCCTATTCAAACTAGGAAGGGCTATTACACAGCCCATCATGGACCAATTGCCAATTGCTTCTCTAATAATTAATCTTGCATATCTACTCCATTAGTTGGACGTGGAGCATGTGTTCAAAAGTATGTATTTTGTCAATATTTCTAGAACCCTATAAAGGTGATGTTGTGTCTGCACCCAAGAAATAAATCTCCTTCAAAAGTAAGCAAAACACACACCGCGACGGACTGCAAACCAATACCAATACCAATATTATATCCGTATTTTTAAGTTAGCTACTATGATGATCAATGCTGCGATTTTAAACCATAATTAAGACAGCATCAGCCCACAGCTGTAATTGCTAGAAATTGTTGAACATGCCCGAGGCAAGTTCCATCAAGGTGCAGTTCATTCTTTCGGCAACACACTTATATGCACTTGTGTAATGCCTCCCAGTTCCCACCTTTTAACAAATTCGAATTCCTTTTGTGTGAACTTACTCCCATGGTCCATTCTAAAGACCTTGATGCGACGTTTGTAGAATTTTCAGAGCATGTTCTTTCCTAATTAATGACCAAAAAGAAGCTTGTTCGAAACTTCAAATCACATCACTCTGCCAGACTAGAGAGTTCTCATCCAACCCTTTCTTGAAAAGTCATTAATAAATGATAAAAAATTAAGTTGGGTGCTCCTCCATTAGTTGTTAATTGTTATTAGAGAAGACCAGACACCCGAGTGAATATAGCGGCGTATGCCTATGATTGTGTTCTCTTATGCTGCTTTCTATAGATGCAGTGCTCATATAATTTGGATTCGCCAACTTCTATTGCAGGAATAAGATTCCTCTTCATCAATACCTCCATTATCACTCTTGTTGTTAACATATCAAACCATAAGCATTTTATCTAAGCTTCTAAAATATACAGCGAGTTTGTTTATACCACTTTTACTTTATGACCAATTTGCCTAAACTACTTCGATTTAGAGCCATGGAAAAAGGATTTTGTGATCATTTAAAGCCTGTTGATATAGCCAAACTTGTATTTATGCTTTTGGACTGGCCTCATTTCATTTAGAAAAAAAGGCCACGAAAGCCTTTTTCCATGCCCTATGTATTTTACATGTCAATTTTATTTTCTTTACATTAATAGTTACATATACAATATCAATGAGCTTAGTGATGATGGGGTTAATACCTTAAGCCAAGTTGATCCCATTAAGGCTTTCAGACTCGTGACATGTGTTAGATATTTTAAGTTGTCAATTTCTTGTAGTTTGAACAAAACTCATACTTTCAGTCCTACTTGAGTTGTAATTTCTTTTTCTTTTAGAAGAGGACTGTGAAGGAACTCCTTTGTGGTCAAAGACTTCAGTTGGGTTCGTGTGTATTGTTTATAGACTCCTTCGTGCACTGAAAGATCCCCTGCAGAGTTCCACTGGGCATGAATTGCGGATTTTCACTGACTGCTTCCAGAACATGGTCTCGCTATAGCGAGACACTATTCTGGCTCATCCAGAGATTGTCCTCGCTATAGCGAGGTCCCTGCTCGCTATAGCGAGGTGTCGTGTCCTGATTTCTTTAGGACTCTTCAAGCTGAAGTTTTCTACTTATTTATGAAGTTCTTCCTTCTTTCTATGAGTCTCCTGCACGAATCTAAAACCCCTTACAACCTCTATAAAGGAGACTGGAGAGCTATTCCTATTTACAGATCAAGAATTATTCCTCTCTCAAGTTTTGCAAGGTTGTTTGCGCTGAAGTTCTGTTTCTATTCTTCTTCACTTAATCTTCTTGAAGGGGCAATCAAGGAGGGTTTCAAGCAATCACGTGGAAGGTGAACGGCGGGTCATCGGCGAGTTCTTCACAGTTCTTTAGGTTGAGTTTCAACCGTCTTAGGTCCTGTGAGTTCTTTGTAATCTTCATTCTCCGATTTCAAAGATCGAACAGTTATTTTTGAAAGGCTTGTTATGGCTAATGAGTTGATTCGGACCCCCTTTCTGACTTGGCTTTATGTCAACCGCCTCATGGTGTCAATGAATTTGAATAATGAGTGTTTTGAAGATTAGGTGCGTGAATTCTACTGCAATAAGACTGAGGTCACTGCATCCAAATTCGAATCCTATGTTAGAGGAAAGAAAGTGACTGTCACTGCCGATTCGATTGCATTGCTGCTAGATGTACGAAGACCAGCTCATCCGTCATATCCATTCCCAAATCCGGATGCTGTTAAACTCCAACGAAGTGATGTGGCGGCTGTTAAATGTCGAGAGCCAACTGAATGGCACTCTTCAGTGTTGAAGATAGCAGCTCTTAAGACCGATTATTGCCTCCTCAATACTTTTGTCTGCAATAATCTCGAGCCTCGTGGTCATTCATCAATCTTCAGTTCCCTCAGGCTGCTTTGCTCTATTACTTGGGCACTGGCACATCAGTTGATGTTGCTCAAACAATCTTCAATTCTATGTTGCACGTTTATGTTGAGATAAGAAAGTTGTCCTTGCCTTTTGGGGCAATAATCTGTAAAATGTTGATCCAAGCCGGATGTGAAGTTTACACTCATGAAGTTCAAGTCACAAAGAGAAAAAAGATTGATAGCCGAACCAGAAGCATGTCCGAATCTCATGTGCAAAATCGGATTCAGGGGGAGCCCGCTCGTCATGCAGATATTGATGAAGATGATGACACCTCCATTGACCATCGCCTCCTTGCTGTTGAACATGCCGTTTATGATCAGTCTCTTCAAATTGAACATTTAGAGGAGAAAATGGATGCTGGGTTCGTTACTCTCCGGACTGAAATTGCTGATCTCAAGCATCTCATTACTAACATGTTCTCTCATCAGCGTCAGCCATGATGGCGTTACATCTTCGCCCTCCTTACTGTCTCTGATTCTCATGCTATGGTCCTTTTTGATGATTGCTTATCTATCTTTTCCTGTGTGTCCCCCCCCCCCCCCCCCCCCCCGCACTTTTTGCCTGCTTTGTCAATTATGTGACAAAAAAGGGGAGTAGTTTTAGTTTAGTTGATCTCAGTGGGAGTTAGGCTGAACTGACTAACTGTTGTTATCTTTAGGACCCAACTGGTATCCGGGCAATGAAAAGTCTATGTTAGTCTCCAACTGTCTTTTCCGTTCAGGAGGTTGTTCTATTCTCTTGACCAACAATCCAGAGCTCAGGCAGACAGGCACCGAGCCAAGTTTCGCCTCAAGTGCATGGTCCGAACCCATGTGGGTGCTACTGATGATGCTTATGAGTGCGCCATGCAGAGAGAGGACGGCGTGAATCGCGTGGGGTTTCAAATCGGCAAGGGCCTCCCAAAGGCTACATCACAGGCTTTGTTCGAGAACCTTAGAGTACTCGCACCCAGGGTCCTGCCCCTCAAAGAGCTGGTTCGGTACCTGGTCTCCACCTTGGTGCAGAAAAAATTTGATAATAATAGGAGTGGTGCAAGTGCAAGTGGGGCCGTTCAGGTGAATTTCAAAGCTGGGCTTGACCATTTCTGCCTCCACCCAGGCGGAACAGCGGTTATCGAAGGGGTGGGGAAGAGCCTAGGGCTGAGTCAACATGATCTGGAGCCAGCTAGGATGACACTTCATCGTTTCGGGAACACGTCATCAAGTGGCCTGTGGTATGTGTTGGGGTACATGGAGGCAAAGAGGAGGCTAGGGAGAGGGATAGGGTGCTGATGATAGGGTTTGGGTCTGGTTTCAAGTGCAATAGCTGCTTGTGGGAGGTGATGAGGGATTTGGAGGAGAGGAATGTTTGGGGAGATTGTATTGATGAATACCTTCCAGAGACTCTTGTGAATCCTTACTTGGAGAAGTATGGGTGGGTCAATGAACACTGATGGACGGGCAGTTGCAGTTTGAGTTCTTAGTGTGTGTTTATGTTGTTGAATCCGGATTGTCTTGTGCTCTTTGGTAGGGTATATTAATAAAATCAGAAGTACACTTCTAATAATTAATTGTATTCTCTGACCAAATCTTAATGAATGAGAGTCTTAAGAGTTAAGACACCCGCAAATTGATAGTGTATAAGATATATATATATATATATATATATATATATAGCATTTTATTCACCTAGTTTATACTAATTAATCAATCTGACACTCTCGGGGCACACTCCTTTTGATCGAATTGGAATTAGTGGAGAGATGGATAGGAGATGGATATTGTTAATGCTATTGTTATTTATTATTGTTACTATTATTATAATATTTTGCTTTCATAAATACTCACGTATCCGGAAACACTATATCCAAATTTCTCATAATCTGCATTGATCCCTGACTACTTCCATGGAATAGGGCACCACTAGGCAAAACTGAGCAAAATAGAAGAGAATCACCAATGCTCTAGTGATTTTATAAAACAAAGACTCTTCTGGCATTTGGGTTGTGTTTAGTTCCTGCAATATTGGGTTGGTGGTACATGAGGAGAACATTCTTTGTAACTAGTGCTTCTAAGGTGCATTTGTTTGTGTATCCTGTTGCCGTTGTGATTTTATTTTTTTTGCAATACTTTAAAAAAAAGGTTTTGAATAAAATCAAAATAAACCACAAAACTTTAATTGCAGAACCTGAAAGAAAAATAGTTTGGGTCATACTAACCGGTTTGGACAATTGTTCTACCAAATACTTTCAAGAATAGCCCTACTGGAAAAATTAAATGTATATATCATGAGCGGCCCTATTAAACTCTCTAGAAGTGTTACAAGATTCATGAATACTTTCAAAGTCATGGGCATTTTTCAAAACATTCATAATAACCAAATCATCAAAACTTCATTCCTAGGATCCGAGTAGATGATAACTTTATGATCACCTTATTGGTTTGCAGAGATGTCTTGCATTCATTTTGACGCTTGTCATTGATGACTATTTTCCACCCCCCTAAACGTGGGTCAACCTAGGATTTCTTTGTCATAGGTATATTTTGGCTATTTCATTTTAATCAGGCCCATTATATAAATTGTTATTTTTTGGTCTAAGGTTTTATGATATAGGGTGTTCCTGCTTTGAGAGAGAGTATTGTTAGGTTTGAGAGACAGCATTGTTGAGATGGTGAGAGAGTTTTCTTTTCTTAATATAGAAGATCAGGTTGTCTTCATGAACAAACCCCTTATTGAGTGATCAACCATATAAATCTTGTGTTTGTAATTGGTTTGATCGATTTATGTTTTTTTTTGGGGATTTGACATATTTGCCCTTCTTAAAGAATTTTATCCCAAAATCATGACTAACGGTAGGAGATTGTCAGCAGAGTCGTTTGACTCTGGTCCCCCTTTTTTTCTTCCGTTTTTGCCCAAGATCTCATGCTATCATGGGATCCCAATGTAAAAAGTAAAAAACCCATACCTAAAAGAAAACCATACGCATAAAGTTATCTGCCTCTCACTTTTCACCTTTCCCTTTCACCCATTTCGTTTTTTTCACTTGTTACAGGAGTCTGAAACCCCTGCTTCTGCAAGTAGTCTGGTTCGTCTTCTTTCCTTCTCCGCCTGCAGCACAAACCAATAATACTCATTTCTCTTTTCGTCTATCAGAGAAAGGAGGCACAAACGACTTGTTAATGTAAAATTTTTGTTTCTGTAATTGGATTCATTTTCTTCTAGTTTTCCTCTTTTGTGTTGATGTTTGGGAAATGGGTTTTATGTTTATTGATAATTTGAGAGATATTTCCTCTTTTGTTTTGATGTTTGGAAATGAGTTTCATATTTATTGAAAATTTGAGAGATATTTCAGGGACTGGGTTCCTTTTCTTTTAGTCTTTCTCAACACATTATAGATATCTCTCTCATCATCAACAAACATAAAACCCATTGTTCTTCTTCTACGAGGTTTTTTTTTTCAGAACTATTTCAGACATTGGGGGTTCTTTTCCCTTGTCGCTTTCTTGTGGGTTGGGTGTGCAAAAAAAGGTTTTCTCATTTTGTTTTGGATGAGAGAGAGATGGGTTCGAACTCTTGGATGATATCAGAGATGGGTTTTCTATTAAAATGTGTTCGTTTGATTCTAGAGGATGAAAATGTACATGAGTTCTTGAAGGATAGTGAGGATACCGAACCTGCCACAACAAGCAAATGGGTGAGCAAGCATTTGTTGATTAATATTGTTGATTTCATTACTGTTGCATAAAAATGTAATAACATGAAATTGACGTGTGCAGCCATGATTGTGGGTTTTTCACTTTGGCGTATGTGGAGCACATTGTCACAGGCCAATCTATGAATTTCAACCAACATGACATGTGGAATTATAAAGCGAAGGTCGTACACGACATGTATCTGCATCAAATGGCAACACATCAACATCAATTTATTCAAGGGCACTGAAGTTTGTGTTTTTTTGTGAATGCAAGTATTTTTTGGCGATGTAAATGGATACCTTTCAGTAACTTGTAGGTGGATATGTGTCAGAACAAGTCAATGTTGTGGTCATGTGTCAATTTGACACGCTCTATCGTTATTGATCTTCCAATAAAATTCAAGCATTTTACAAGATTTTGATATGTTTGTAATATAGAAACTGAAAATCCATGATATCATGGGATTATCCTATGATATCATGGCTTTTCAGTAATGCATTTGTGTAAAATGTTGGTCCAACGACAAAACATTAAATATGGTGCTCATGTGGCCTTCATATTTGTCCTCATGTATCAATTTAACACGCTTTGCATTATTTATCTCTAAATAAAATTCACGTGTACTCAAAAGATTTTGACAGTCCTTAATATAAAAACCGAAAAGTCATGATATCATGGGAGAATTCCATGATACCATGGCATTTCTGCAATGTATTTGCTTAAAATGCTGGTCCAATATTAAAACATTAAGAATGATACTCATGTGGCCTTCCCATTTGTGGTCATGTATCAATTTAACATGCTCTATCATTATTGATCTCCAAAAAAAATTCATGTGTACTCAAAATATTTTGACAGTTCTCAATATAGAACTGAAAAGTCATGATATCATGGGATAATCCCATGATATCATGGCATTTCTGCAATGTATTTGCTTAAAATGTTGGTCCAATATTAAAACATTAAGAATGATACTCATGTGGATGTCCCATTTGTGGTCAAGTATCAATTTAACACTCTCTATCATTATTGATCTATAATTAAATTTCGACTTGATATCACTATCCATATGTCCTTACAAAAATTTAGACAGCCCTTAATATAGAAACTAAGAAGCCATGATATCATGGGATAATCCCATGATAGCATGGCATTTCTGCAATATATTTGGGTAAAATGTTTTTCCAACATTAAAACACTAAGAATGATACTCATGTTGAATTCTCAATTGTGGTAAATTTTGCTCATTAAACTCTAAATAAATAAAATACATGGGGCATAATTACTATGGGCTAGTGCCAGAATTATTACAATTATGCTCCCATAGTAATTCTGCCACATGTATTTTATTTATTTAGAGTTTAATCACTACTTTAAGGTGGATAGGGTCGAGGAGGAAGCCAAGGTCAACACAACTACCATGTACTCAGTGGATGATCCTATGCTTTAGTGGAGGCACTGACATGGTGATATGAAAGTGTTGTTTCTTGGTGGAACCATCTTGACATTGTGTACCTAGCATATTGTTTCTTGCGAAGTATTGTTTCAAAATGAAAGGGGTCTGGATTTTGAGCCATTGGTGGTTGATTTTTTATCCTCTTCTTACTTTATTTTATTCGTTAATGAAGCATCATTATTTTTCTTTTGCTGCAAAAGTATCTTGAGCTAACAAAAGGTGCTGCTGATAATTACCATCGTTCTTGGTGGAAAAGACATGGAGTTGTCCTTGATGGTGAAATTGCAGCTGTCCGCCATTGACATGGGAATTTTGATCTTGGTGCAAAGTCATATGAAAAGCTTTGTGCACTCTATGCTGGTGAAGGATGGCAAGACCTTTTGGCAGAAGTTCTTCCTAATCTTACAGAGTGCCAGAAGATATTCAATGATGAAGCTGGCTATCTCTCTTCTTGTGTCAGATTGTTGTCTTTGGATAAAGATATGTTCCTGACGAAAGAACGCCAAGCCTTCCAGTCAGAGGTTGTTCAACTATGGCGATTCCAGTGATAGCGAGACCCTTCAACGCAATAGCGAGACCCCAGTGTCATTCCAAAAAGGGGTCTCGCTACGCTCTAGCGAGGTCTCGCTATGCAACTGAGCGAGAGTCTCACATGTGTATTTCCGTCCTTTTCTGTCCACCCAAAATACAATGAGACGACACTTTTTGCACACCCAACCCAGAAGATAAAACGACAAGGATAAAGAACCAAATCCATGAAATAACTCTCTCATTATCAATAAACGTAAAACCCATTTTCCAAACATCAACACATAAGAGAAAAACTCCAAAAAAAAAGAATCCAATTACAGAAAAAGAAATTTTACATTAACAAATCGCGCCTCCTTTCTCTGATGGACGAGAGAAATTAGTCTTCTTGCTTCTTGCTGTAGCCGAAGAAGCAAAGAAAAAACTCTAAGGGTCACTGCCAGTCAATCAAAGACGAGAAACGCGAACCAGATTGCTTCAGCCATTCTCATCGATGCCAAATCTGTTGACCGGAGAAGAAGGACCCATTTGGGTTCCGGTTGCAGTTCGTTGCAAAAGCAGGGTCCAAGGTTGCAGTTCGTTGCAGAAGTAGAGTCCAAACTCCCGCCACAACTGAAGAAAGAATGGTGAAATGGAAAGGTGGAAAGTGAAATACAGTGAAGGGTTTTTTTTTTTTTTATGTATGGGTCTTTTGACTTTTTACATTGGAATCCCATGATAGCATGTGATCTTGGAAAAAAACGTAAGAAAACAAAGGAGGACCAGAGTCAAACGACTGTACTGACATTATCCCATCCTCAGTCATGGATTTGGCATAATATTGTTTAAGAAGGGCAAATATGTCAAATTCCTTTTTTTTTTTTCAAACACTAACGTGTACATGATTGCACTCATTTCATGAGCTTCTTTGGAAGACGTGAGTCTCACTCCCAAGAAGATACTTAAAAAATAACATCCAAGGAAATATGTGAAACATCTTTTCTCTCCTTCATCCTGATAATAGGGTCTGTAAACTTTTCTTAATTGTGATTCTCCAAAAGTTTCAATGATAGTGGTAATCATGTACTTTTGGTCATGTATTCAGTTTGGATCTTCCAAATAATCCACAATAGAACCAAGACCATGGACTTGGATATAGGGACAAAAAGATCCGATTTGATTTAAAGTTCGTAATCCACCAGTCAAAAGTACTATCATTAATGTAGTGTGATAGCATTCCCATGCCCAAAACAAAATCAAACTGCCCGAGCAAAACTACAATGGATTAGAGAGTTCCAATGCAATAGTCAACTTTATATAAGACATGCGCTCTCATCTCATATCCTGATTTGATTTGTGCATAGGTCAGAAACCCTGACCCTTTCATTTATACTTAACCCGCATGGATTGTCCTATAATCATGTCTGCTTTTTTATTCAAATATTAAGGTTTGCAAGGCTATCAAATTTAGATTGTGGATGTACCACTTAGAATTTATGGAGGGTGGAGTTCTTGTGCGGCCCCTCTTCATGGGAAAATCAGAATTTTACTCAATTGCGAAAAGTTTTACAAATTAACAAGTTAAAGTAAGCAACAAGCTGCTTTATAAAGGGACTTATAATCACCCTGAATAGAGTGGACATGGATCTTGTAGATCCTGCAGCCTGATTGTAGGATCATGATTTCACTTGTGGGGATGAGATCTACATGTATTATGGCAATGAGTGTGAAGATTATAGAATCAAAACTTTGTAGAATTCATGGGATTTACTCAGTGGTGGTATTATTATAATTCACACTGGAAAAATATTGAACTCATAATTTAATAAAAAAGAATCTTTCCAAATATAACTTGATAGAGTTGGGCCAAGTGAGTTCATCGCATAGTGAGCCAATTACTGCACCAGATCATTTGCTTTACCTCATAACTTCTATCTTTATGCTATATATCCACAAGCTACGCCATTAGTTCCGAGCACACACCACCTTCCAAAATTGCTTGAATGATCCAACTTTGGAAAAAAAAAAAAACCCTGATATAAACTGAATAAATTGTGAACACACCACCTTCCAAATTGGTTTGGACTGATACTGATTGATTGGGCTTGACCTGTATTACAATAAATAAAAAATAAAAAAGATTGATGTCCTGTTTATACCGTTCAATTAGTTCTGATTCATTTTGGCCTGGTAGGCAGTTTAATTTGCATAAGATGAACAAGGCAACCTTTTTTTTTTGGGGTGCGCTGAGGACCTATATATTTGCTTCATCTCTACTCAATTTTATTATTTCCTTGGAGATGAGCTTCTATAAAATGGGGTTAAGAGTAATAATCCAATTTCTTACGTACAATGGAGCCAATTCCTATTGGAATAAAGTTTTACAAGGGGTTCACTTCACTCACACATGGAATCATGCATGAGTTAGACAATTTGGTAATCTGTACGAGTGAAGGCAAGTGGGTGGAGAACCAGTCTTTGAATTTACTAGGGCCACATTTATGATTCAAGGATGGCTATTCATTTTGGCCTAGAAGACCATTTCTTGGTACACTATTCATTTAGGCCTTAGAATTGTATTGATGATTGAACATCACATGGGCTCTAAATATTATTCCTATCAAGCCATCATGGTGAAACTGATCGATGCATGCTCTTAGGAAGCTGTTCACCGGTTTCTATTTTTACCGGCCACTTGCAAAAGATGTCAGTGGGTAAATACAGCGCATTTGTTTGCATGAAATTCAATTCTAAAGCATTCTAAGAAATGTATTCTAAAAAATTAATAGAATAGAAGAAATAAAGGAGTATACATAAATGGTTTCCTTTAGTAGAAATTAAATTAAAGGTGCCCACCTGAATTAATGATGGTGTGTTGGTATAAGAACTTGGGTTTGCACTCACTCCCAACTTTACTGGAGGATGGATGCATGTGTGGGAGGGCACCTCACCTGAAGGACTGGCCTTGTCGGGTTAGTAGCACTGGGAAGCCATCGTCAGCAAAAATAATCAGAAACTAAACAAATAAAAAATAAAAGGATATCATGTAAGAACTATTTACATTCAAGTTTATTTTTTCAATTTTAGCCGCTTTTAAAAGTCATTTCTAAGCATTCAAATACAAGGGAAAAGGGCCTCTCAGTCACTTCTTATTAAATATATTTCTTGGTCTATAATATCATTCCATCGTGTCTAAGCCATAGCAGGAGTGAAATGTTAGACATGCAACGAGCTAAAGTAACCCCCTAAGGTTTTCTTTTTAGAAATCCTTGAGTAATTTTAGGCATAGCCCTCACAATTACTGGCCCGCCTTTGGATGGATCTGCCCACACATGGGCAACCTTGAAAAATCAGTTGACATATCTTACAATATTCTCTAACCAGGCAGACTGCGCATGCCTACTTATTTTACATGCTGTGGACCCCAAATGAAACCGCAAGCCAATTTTCCATTAAGCAGCATCCCAAAGAGAATCTCAGTCAGTTAGCAGTAACATCAAATTCTAATTTTAAACAATGAACGGTTCAGAAATTTAAAATGTGGAACCAAAATGCATCATTGATCAAGGTTCCGTACCCATGGACAGAATGTTATAAAAGGGCTCAAAGTCGGGCCTCAAAATTCATAGCAAAAAAGAGAAGCTAGCAATATGGCATTCACCCATAAGATACCCTTGTGCCACTTGATTCTCCTCCTCCTCGCAGTACTGGTGCGATCAAATAAATCACTGCATGATCTTGATCATATTGATGCTCGTGTGCCCCCGCCTCGTCATAATGATCCTCCACCTCCCCCTGAACTTTATATTGATGCTCATGAGCCCCAGCCTCCGAATGATGATTATGATTGGGTGATATTCCCCCCTCCTAAACATCCTACTCCACCTCCCCCTAAACTTTATATTGATGCTCATGAGCCCCGGCCTTCTAATGATGATTATGATCGGGTGACATTCCCCCCTCCTAAATATTATGTGCCCCCGCCTCGTCTTGATGATACTCATGATTCGACGGCTCTCCCTGATCATGATGGTAATGATGGTCATGAGGGGATGCTACCTAATAATATTGTGTTAATCATGCTTCTCTCTCTACTTAGATGAGCCATGTAACATGATATTGTGTTAATCATGTTTTTATGATATTGGTACATTGATTAATGGTTGTTACATGTGAAAATTGCAGTGACAGGAGCCGAGAGTACTGTTGAAACTTGCTACGGTCCCTGCAGTCAACTTACAAAACGGTGTTGGATTTTCTGCAGGGAGAAGGGCCACGGGGGCGGCATCTGCCGGCCAAAGATAATAAACAGACCCAAGCCACTTTGCTGCTGCTTCTGATAGTGAAACATTTGGCTTAGCTGACAAACTCATATTTGTTGGCCTTACTACTATTACATAAATAAACAACCACTGATGTGGAGAATGTGGTCTCTCTTCATAGTGGGTTTTCTACTGTGTTCCTTTTTTTTTTTTTTTTTTTTTTTTTCACATTCCTGTTCTCATGCTTCTAATTTACCATAAAGTATTATAAGAAAGTAGACTTTGGAATGAACTGTCTCAAGTGACTGTTTTGGAGGGCATGATGTGTATGTGTCTATCCATTTGTGGTTTGGTTTTACTTTTTTGGTTTCGTTGCTTAGTTGGTTAATTTAGTGGTTAATGGAACTCCCATTCATGAGGGTTTTTTTTTAACGCTACGTGGGTGTTGAGAAATGCTACTGAGTTCTGACTGGGTCTCTGACCGTCTCACATGTGGAAAGGAAATTTAATGTTACTCTTTGGAACAGAGGAAAAATTTTATGCTATATATTATAAATCCTTAGCATTAAAAGAACTTACCTAAATTACTAATTTATACTTCTTTTTGTAAACTTAATAATTTTCCCATTAAAAATAAGTTACACCTTTTCAATCTACTTTCGCCGGCCTGCCCAAAATAAATTTTCTACTTCTGCTCCTGGTTTGATTGAAGTGAAGTGCATAAGCCCAACCCTCTTATATAACACGTGTGTTATCGCCTTTATTTGAAAAAAATCACTCATCTTTCATTATCTTTTCCTGTTCTTTTTACAATGAATTTCGTGTTACTATAAAAGAACAGAAAGAAAGAAAGAAAGGAAAAACCAAGAAGCAGATGTACCATCACATTCAATTGGTGGTCTTTGGATGCTAGGCTGTCCTCCTCGGAATGCATTTTTACGCTTTGTTCACAAAAAATAAATAAATAAATAAAATAATATGAGCTACATATCTTCTCTCCGTTATCAGGTTAATGTAAACTTTGTAAGATACCATGTACCCTAAACAACTCGGGACTTAGGTCTTGAATGAGTCTGTGCCATGTGGCTTATACAAGAATGAGAGGATAGGAATATGCTTTTATACCATGTAAGACACCATGTACCAATCCAAAAGCTTGACCTGATAAGTGGAAGCCTAAACACATAAATGAAGTGATCTCCAACTCAGGACTTAGGCGATGGAATGTAGAACTTCCCAACAAACTTTTGATTAATAGGTGATTCTCAAAAGATCTCTTTCTTAGCAATAATCATGCTCTTTGCTAGATTAATTGTTGAGTTAGGCTTATGCACTTCGCTTCAATCATACACTCATTTCAGATCTTCCAAACAAGCCACTATAGAGCCAAGACCATGGATTTAGTGCAGGGAGTAAAAGATCTGGGTGAAACCGATTAAATTGATTCAAAGTCACCAGTCAGCACAAGTATTGATCCTTAATCATGGAGTGAGATCCAAATCCAACTGCCCAAGCAAGACTACATTGGAATTTGGAATAGAGAGTGCTCACCCATTTCCATTAATTAGCCTAGGACTACGGTTTGCACCCGGAGGTTGTGGGTTCGAAACTGCACTACCACACTGGGGCTCCAGGGGAATTTACCCTGCTTCCCTCTGGGCCTGGAGGGATTAGTCCAGCCCAAAGGGTTGGGAACCCTCCGATATCAAAAAAAAAAAATTAGCTTCACATCTGGGGTAGGCTACAGGGATGTCGTGCATTAGTGTTTTTATTCTTTCCTTTTTGATCGGTAACGACAAAATTCATTAAGAGAATAGGGAAATACAAAGAGAGAAGAAAGGGAAATAGGATACAAGAAATATATACCCTAATCTATAACTGAACTACATAACAATTCCCTCCCAAGGAGAAGACCTATCAACCCCCTGTTTAGCAAGAACCATATGTTTGGCGGATCTAAACACAAGGTGAAATCAACATTGAAGGAAGATGATAGATGTCGTACATTAGTGTTAATCACTGAATTGAGTAAGGATCTTATGGAAGTCTGTTTCTTTAAATACTTTCATCCATATGAGACCAAAATCGAACGTTTAAAGAGGATACAATGCTCCTGGTTAAATATCTATACTGATGGCTCTGGCCGGGGCCATCTTTTCTATGGGTGCAAATTGGACTGGGCCAAGCTTGAGGCCACATGCGGCCTAAATGAATATGCAAACTAAGTTTGATCAAATCAAATTTGGGCACAGGCTTGGACTTGAGAAATGAAGCCCGAGTAGAATTTGGATGGGCTGGGCTTTAGGCTTGGGCACCCAAAATAGAACACATATTATATACATAATATATAGCCAGGGCATGGATTTGGGCTCAGGCTTGGCTTTCAAGTTCTGGCTTGAGCTTGGAAATATGGTCATGATCCAAGCTCCTCGTCAGGCTTGGGCTTACCCTCTCCTATTCAAACTAGGAAGGGATATTAGACAGCCCATCATGGACCAATTGCCAATTGCATCTCTAATAATTAATCTTGCATATCTACTCCATTAGTTGGACGTGGAGCTTGTATTCAAAAGTATGTATTTTGTCAATATTTCTAGAACCCTATAAAGGTGATGTTGTGTCTGCGCCCAAGAAATAAATCTCCTTCAAAGTTTTTCTATAATAGATGTGAGGGAAAAAGATAGTAATTTTTCTTCTTTTTATGACGTTAATTTTCTTTATTTCTACTTATAGTTGTCATATTTGTTCTACTTCTTATTTAATGGGGTTAATTAGAGGACAAAGTTAAGATTGTCGCTCCCAAGCTTGAATAAAAGAGGACCCATTTTACACTAGGTGCTTGGTAGCAATGTAGAGAAAAATTAAAATTGGTTTTCTATTTATTTATTTTAGGCCTTAAGCCAGGCCCTAGCTTGGCCTTAGCCCACAAGGGTAAGGTAAGGGTTAGGGATGTAAATAGATACCTGATTCTCCGATTACCTGGAGGTTCCGACCCGATAAAAACCAAATTTGGATCCTTATTTAGGCCCCGCTAAGTAAATGGTTATGGATCTAGATCCTTTCTTTGGACTAGTGACATGAACGGGTCCAATTTCTTTCCACATTGGTCCAAAACCCTAGACCCGGGACCCGAGACATTACCTCAATTTTCAGGAATCTTTCATTAAAATTAGATATTTTTTCCCATACCATTCTTTATCTAGACCTCCACCCAGACGTCCCCTATATATGGTTATGGTTCCTAGTCTGATTCCACCTTCTCCTTAACAATTTCATGTCCGGGTCCACCTTCCCCTTAACGGTTCCGGATCCGGGTCCACCATGGACCCGGGCGGAACCGACCCGTTTACGTCCCTAATAAAGAACTAGGTAATCAATTAATATATAACAATCCATTTTGAGTCATACTTTCCAACGCTACTAAGGTAATCAATTAATATATAACAATCCATTGAAACTATGGATCAAATTCTTAGCTGAGACTGGTTTGTATCGGCCGATACATACCAGTTTGGGCCTATACCGATCTGGGCCAATATCATTCTACCAGTGAATCGGTCACAGTCTCATCTCAGTAAAAAAATCCCCAAATAATAGAAATGTTATCAGACCGATATTTAAAATTATCGTTTAAAATTATCGTCCTTGGTTGATATTTTCAAAATATCGACCGACAATGTTAAAACCTTTTTTTTTTTTTTTTCTCATTTGCACTTTTGTACTCATTTCTTCTTCCTTCCAAACACATAACTGCTATCATTCTTCTTTTCCAACACCTATTTCACTTCCAATCCATCAAAAAATTTTAGTTTTTGCAAATTCCATTCGGAAGAAATCATATACAACTCTACGAACGTGAGTGTTTTTGTAATTTTTTTTAAAAGATTTGCTTAGAAATAACTTTGAAATGAGGATCGCATGCTCTTTTTGTTAGAGACACATTTTGAGGCTAGATCTACTATTTGGGATTTTGAAAAATGAGATTTTTTTTTATCTTATAGATCTTTTGCAAAATAATTACTCAAATTTGTTTGGAGTATGTTTAAAATGCTTGTCGCTTCTTAGTTTGTCATAAATCTATTGACTAATGAGTAAAAGACTTAGTTTCTTAAGTCTAACACCAATACATAGCTCATAATATTATGATTGCATTCCATAGAATTTATGATATGTCAACTTATTTTAATATATATATTTGTAAATAAGATTTTTATGGTTTCAGATAAGCCAGCGATACGGTATGTTATGTGACTTAGAGAGACTTAAATTTTGATTTATATTTGTTACTAATTGAAAAAACAAGTTTTTTAGTATTTTATAATATTTTAGATTTTTTAGATAATTTTTTCAGAAATTTCGGAGTAAGAAAAACACACCGCGACGGACTGCAAACCAATATCAATACCAATATTATATCCGTATTTTTAAGTTAGCTAGTATGATGATTAATGCCGCGATTTTAAACCATAATTGAGACAGCATCAGCCCACAGCTGTAATTGCTAGAAATTGTTGAACATGCCCGAGGCAAGTTCCATCAAGGTGCAGTTCATTCTTTCGGCAACACAATTATATGCATTTGTGTAATGCCTCACAATTCCCACCTTTTAACAAATTCGAATTCCTTTTGTGTGAACTTACTCCCATGGTCCATTCTAAGGACCTTGATGCGACGTTTGTAGAATTTTCGAAGCATGTTCTTTCCTAATTAATGACCAAAAAGAAGCTTGTTCAAAACTTCAAATCACATCACTCTGCCAGACTAGAGAGTTCTCATCCATCCCTTTCTTGAAAAGTCATTAATAAATGATAAAAAATTAAGTTGGGTGCTCCTCCATTAGTTGTTAATTGTTATTAGAGAAGACCAGACATCCGAGTGAATATAGTGGCGTGTGCCTATGATTGTGTTATCTTCGGCCTTGAAAACTCCCTTATGCTGCTTTCTATAGATGCAGTGCTCATATAATTTGGATTCTCCAACTTCTATTGCAGGAATAAGATTCCTCTTCATCAATACCTCCATTATCACTCTTCTTGTTAACATATCAAACCATAAGCATTTTATCTAAGCTTCTATAAGACGCAGTGAGTTTGTTTATACCACTTTTATTTTATGACCAATTTGCCTAAACTACTTCGATTAAGAGCCATGGAAAAAGGATTTTGTGATCATTTAAAGCCTGTTGATATAGCCAAACTTGTATTTATGCTTTTGGACTGGCCTAATTTCATTTAGAAAAAAAGGCCACGAAAGCCTTTTTCCATGCCCTATGTATTTTATATGTCAATTTTATTTTCTTTACGTTAATAGTTACATATACAATATCAATGAGCTTAGTGATGATGGGTTTAACACCTTAAGCCAAGTTGATCCCATTAAGGCTTTCAGACTCTTGACATGGATCCTTGTCCGGTCTGTCAGACCAAATGCATATTGGGACCCTAATTAAATGGATGCAGATCCTTAAGAATTTGGCAGGCTGGACTAGGGCCCAATGCACTCGACCTTAAATTGAAACCATTTAATCCAAATTGAAACAGTTTAATCTTTCCTACTTTCATGGAATCTTAGAATAGATATTCCAGACATTGTCAATCATTTGAGTTTATAATAATATCATGATATTTTTTTATAATACTTTACTACAAGACCTATTCCAATATTAAGATCTCATAGGATGAAAGTAGTGCTGGGAAAGTAATGTAACATTCTCACCAAGAAGGTGAAAGTAAGTTCAATATTGTTTTCTTTTTGACATTGGAGAAGTGCCAATCCAAACAATGAAAAATTGTTGTGCGAAGAATTAGAGCATTTTATGCGCAAGTGAAAATTCATCAGCATTAAAAGAACTTACTTAAATTACTTATTTTATACTTATTTATGTAAATTTAATATTTTTATCTTTTCATTTTGCCAATATCTTCACCATTCCCGTGTTCATCTTAGCATGAGTTTTTCTGTAAAAAAAAATATCTTTTTTTATATATATGTTTATGTTGGCTTCCCCCAAAGTAAAATTTCTACTTCTCCTCCTGGTTTGGTTTTGTATGTTATGTGTTATCTCTTTTATTTAAAAAAAAAAAAATTATCTGCACGTTATTTTCTCAATGAGTTTCTTGTTACTGGTGAAAAAGGAGATTTACAGTCACCTATGATTTGTGGCTTATGGATGTTCCGCTTGCCCTACCTTCCTCTTTAGTCTGAACTCCGCCCACCTTTTTTTTTCTTGATTTGACACTCAATTTATTTCATTTTACTTCAAGAAACAAGTGAATGCGTCTCGTTAGTTCTTAGACGGGCCACAAACCCATGTCTAAATATCCGGTCACTTTCCAATTATTAAACTCGTTGATCAACATGTTTCATACAAAGGAGCATAATTAATTTTTCGCAAACAGAGTGGACCATGGCAAAACTTGAATGGTTGGACCACCACTGAGTATTAGTCCCAATAATGAAATGACCTGTCTTGAGGGAGACCGATGATGCTATTTTTACCCAGGAGTAAACATAACATCGGAACTTACTCAGAGAGGGTCAGCCCCATATTGATGCGATGGGGTCTTACCGTTTGTATACATGCTTTGGAAAACCAATTATTCATGAAAAAAGAAATTCCGAACCCATATAAAACTTACTTTCATGGAATTACAAAAAATTCAGCCCACCTTTGCGCTTTTCCATGATAAAATATGGCCGCACTAAACATGAATTTTTAAGAAAAGTAATTCCATGATCCTGGCAACCCTGAAGTATCTATGGGTTGTGGTCTCCAATGTATTTCATGGACATGATCCTCTGTTAGAGTTTCCTCCAATCAACCATAGCCTACCCCATGTGAAGTTGCCCCCCTCCATAGTCATTTTTATTAATTATTATTCATACACACTGACACTGGCACGGTTGGTCGTTCGCTTTTAGTATTTTCACTTCAATTTAGGGCCCACAAAATTTAATTCAGTAATTATTCACTTTTTAGCACATGCGATAGGAAAATGGGTTTTACATATTTAAATATCAAGATGTATGTGGATTTTTCTTTGGATCCTTTTTATAAAAATTTTAAAATTTATAAAGATTTAAGATATGAAACTATACAATTTTATGCCTATAATCATTAATATGAATATATTTGAACTATTCGAATAATGAATTGGGAACTCACAAAAGAACAGAAAACTAAATCTGTAGGCTGGTCAGAAGACTGAATCTGTAGGCTGGTCAGTCTGGTTCTGGACCATATATCCACGATGATAAGACCACTACACCATTACATCTATTTGCATCTCCCATGCACCTAGTTACCAACAGTCAAGATCAATTCAACAGCCCGGTGCTACAGGAAGCAAGTTGGAGACCTGTACACATTATACCTCTCAGACTTTCTCCTCAGAAAAAAATGCTTCAAATATATCAGATGAGAAAGTGATGATTTAGAAAGGAAAGTTTCCCTATGTCTGAACTGAAAATGACTAATCATATTAAATGATGGGGCACACAATAAAGTATGTACACGTTGCGACACAATAATGATGGAACATGTGTAGGCTATTTGTGGTCATATCAGAGCCGTGTGCAAGTTGCTCAAACCATACCCGCCGAGTTCATGGTCAAGAAAGCCACATGAGCTGGATTAGTGTGTGTGGTTTTTTTTTTTTTTTTTTTTTTTTTTGGGGTGTGGGGCGGGGCGGAAAAGGAAACTCAATGAAAATCCCAGCACAAAGAAGCTCAAAACAAAAACTGAGCAAAAGATAAAATTACATCCTACAAAACAAACAGCCCATTTATTTTTGGGGCATTTAGTTGGAGGTCCCTCAACTTTAATTTTTATTGCAAACGGTCCACATTCTTATTCCATAGAGCCAATGGTTCTTTTTCAAGTTTTAAATTATAAAAAAGTTCAAAGCGCCCCTCTTAGTACACTTTGTACAGTATACCAAAAAAGAAAACTGATTTCATTAAGAGTTTTATTTGGAGAAAAAAAAGGGAAAAAGGTAGAAAACTGATCCAATGAAGGAGAAATCATCTACAAAATCTACACATGGGACTAAACAAAACTCAGATAAATTATTTGAGAAGGGGAAATCATTTAGAAAATCTGCACATAGAACTGGGCAAAACTTAAATAAATTTTTTTCAAACTCGGATAAATTTATTCCAAACTTAGATAAACTTTGTCCAAATTCAAATAATTTGTTCGAAACTCAGAAAAAATGTTCAAAACTAAAATAAATTTGTCTGAGTTATGCCAGAAGTTTGGATAAATATATCTGAGTTTGAAACAAAACCTTAAAAAAAAATAAGATAAACTTATATATCTGTAGGTGCACGAAAATTCACGGACCCGGAGGTGGTGAACTCTGGACTCACTAGATGAGAGGATTTGATGCCTGCAATGGAACCTGAAAGGAGAAAGACGAAGGAAGCAGTCAAAGACCCTGGCTGTGGGCAGCGCAAGGCTCTCCGATGCCTAAGTCAGTGTAAGAACGTGACAGTAGGGTAGAGATTAGGGAGAGAGTGTACTGGGTTGTCTACTGCGTACTTTTGGAGGAGACTAAGTCCTCTATTTTATATTGTTGTGTAGTCCCAATATCGTAGATAAGCATCAGGATGGAACTGATGCGATTCCTTCAATCAAGATAACCGTTTCAGTCGATCCCACTCCTTTAATTCAGATAACCGCTCAGTCAGTGACTATCCCTTAATTACAGCTGTAACGTTACTCGTTCTCCTTAGTGTTCGCTGCATCATAAACCAACCCACCATGTTCTCCGGCCGTTACGCCACGTCTCTATCGGGGACGATGGGCGATGCCCTTTGTCCGAAATAGGTGGTCGAGGCCAAAGTGAGGATGTCCGAAGTTCGATACATCCGAACTGGAGTATGACCGAGCTGTAGCTGAACGCGGGTAGGTCTACCAAGCTATATGGCAAGGACGATCCTTCTACCGAACTGTAACAAATCAAGCCCAGTTCCGAAGTGCATCTCCACCCCTGGCGAATTGGGCCCAATCTCGGTGTTCAAGGAACGACCCCACACAATATCTTTTTGAAGAAACTCACAATAAAAATAAAAAATAAAAAAAGGAAAGGATAGATAGTAGCTATATGAGGAAGAAAATTATAGAAGATCACAAAAGCTCTCACGCACGACTAGAACAAACCCATTAAAAGGAGTCAATACTGATCTTGTGCACAAAAACCGCCACGCAACAAACTCTTCAACAATGAGGTGGGGCAAAGTTCTGGTTGGAAAAAAAAATAGGTTGAGAGGTCTTAAAAGACAGTATTTAGGGACCTTTGGCTAATTTACCCTATATTTTATGTGTGATGAGTTCTACAGATCTCTTGGCCTCTTGTCTTTTCCAAGGGAATGAAAAGATTCCAACCCTAGGACTCCCTCATCTTATATAGACAAGTCTTTAGGAGAGACTTCCAGGAAACCCACATCGACCGATAATATCATGGAATTATATTCTCTAATGGCATCTGCCCTCCTTGCTATGCCATGTCGAGATAAGCATAGGCGACCACACCATGTGGGCACCCTTATTGCGGCCTAAGTTAGATCTTTCACCCACCCGCATGCCTCTTTAACGTTACAAGTGTGAATCGATCGTTGATTGGGAGGGCGGTACAAAAATGCCCAAAGTAGAAAGATGAATGGCAAAAACCTGGATACCTTTAAAATTGAGAATCTCAGCCACTTCAAATAAAATATCCTTCCGGTGGATGCGGGTATATCAAAACTATTATTACTCCTATATGAGTTTGTTCTACCGTAAGATTAATCATTGATCAATGATGATTTTACCAAAAAAACATATTTTGTGACTACTATACCAAATATGTAGTTTTAAGTGCCCTTACGCCAAACCAGTCACATTGCCTAGAAAAACCTTTTTTTTTTTAACATTCTTTTATAGGGTTGATAGAGTCCTTCATTTGCAATGTAAAGAGTCGATTGAAACCCTACGGTCAACCTTTCACAAAATCCCATTGGCATTATTTGTAGGGTCTCAATCGACCTTTATTTCTATAGATAAGGGTCTCAATCAACCTTTATTTCTATAGATAAGGGTCTCAATCGGCGGTATCCAAACGAAGAAAAATTAGGGTTCTCTCATCTTATATAGATAATTCTCAATGAGTCACACCTACTGGAGACTTTCAAGAAACTCACATCCATGGATAATATTAGGAGTCTTATTCGTGGGGATAGATCAAATCTTATATTAAGTGGGATTATTTTCTTTAATATAACACGATTTCATACAATGTACAACCACGTTAGGTCCCCTATGCACACGAGAAAACAAGGTGCTCAGAAGACGGCGCCACAGAAGAAATATCAACTAGATTAGTTGGTTCTATGGAAAGATCTTCCTTTTGCTAGTTTGTCCGATGCACATGATCAATATCTTATACATATTTGAACGGTAGTTTGACTCATACTTCCAACTTGGCAATTATAGTTTTTCTTCCTTGTTCTAACTTGTGGGAGTCAGAAAAAGGGTCTGTCCACTCCAGTTGATTGGGAACCCCACATCCCACCTAATTAGGTCTTTTTTCTTTATTGAAATTTTAAGAGTTTCTATCTAATAAAATTTAAAAATTCTCCAAATGATATTCCTAAATCCTTGTCCCCTCTTGAGCATCTAGAAATTCAAAAGGTCTCAGAATTACAAGTGCTGCTTTTGACTTTTCAAGGTCGCTAGAATTCAATATTATACTAGCAAAAGAACACAGCATCAAGAAATCCCATGGGAACACAATCACAAGACCATTTTTAAATCCCAACAGCACAAGTTTCACTTAGGAATTCCAGCAGGAAAACATTAGCATCCATGGATCAAATCTTGATACCCAATGGGACAAGGTGTTATATCTTTGGGGACAAAGTTTCCTACTTGAGGAGTGGAAATTATTTTCTAGCTGTGGGTTCTCTTGCTAGTTTGGCACTTTACTAACATAATAAAAGTCAAATAAAAGCTTAATTTTTCAAATGAGATGTCACATCAAAAGTACTTTAATTCAAAACTCCCTCCATCTTTTTCAAAAAAGGTCAAAAAGCAACCACCTTTATCCACTAAAGTTAAAAAAAAAAAAAAAAAAAAAAGCGCCACTTTTCTATACAAAAAGTCAAAAAGATTTCATAACAAACAATTAAAAAAAATACCATCATAACCCACTTGTATTTTATTCTTTCTTCAAAATCAACTTTACTTGTACTTGTCTCTATTAGTAGAGTTGCCAAACTAGCCCATATAAGGGGCTGTTTTGGGGCTTAACTAATGGAGTGAAGTAAAGATTATTTTAAAGAAAAAATAAAATATAAGTGGGTTATGATGATATTTTTCTTTTAATTGTTTGTTATGGATTTTGTTTGAATTTTTTTATAGAAGCGTGTAGGTTTTTTTTTTTTTTTTTTTTTTTGACATTTTAGCGGAGAAAGAAGGGTTTTTTTTTTTTTTTTACTTTTTCCGAAAAGTATAGTGGAAAATTTAAATTAAAGTACTTTTGATGTGATATTCTTTTTTATATAAATGGAGTCTTTACTTTACTTGAGTCTATTAGTAGAGCCATCCACAAGTGAACGTCCTCACGTGAACAACTAGAAAATGAAAATAGTCATGTCAATTATTGTACTAAGAGCATCTCCAAGAGATACTTTAAATTTGGATATGCCTTTTGAAAAATGAAGGCTATTGTGACATATGTAATTTGTCATATGTAAATGGGCAACTCCAAGAGAGATGTCAAACGCAAATGCAAGTGGGCTCATGATTATTATTTTATTCAAAAGAGAGATTTACACCCAAAAAATCAAATGCAAGTGGACGCTTTCACTATTCAAAAGAAAATTTTGAAGTATATGCTTTATGGCATGTCAAATTTGGCATACTATCACATACTTCAAATGCTTTGTAAAATTTGAAGTATCTGTTGAAGATAATCTCATATGTCAATGAGAGTTGTTGGAGATTGGCATGGCCATTTGAAGTGTCTTTTGGAGTTGCTCTAGGGAAGCGCTCCTATGAGAGACACTTTCACCAACTTGGTGAGAGATGGGTGGGAGCCCTTACATTTAAGTTGGTGAAAGTGAATATATGGAAGTGAGGGTCCCCACCAATCTCTTATAAAGTTGGTGAGAGTATTTCTCATATGAGCCCTTCCCGTTGCTCTAAATAAATTTATAAATTATTCTTCACGTAGATTTTAGTTGCTTAAGTTCGATAAGATATACTTGCTGAATCACTGTAAGAAGTACGTGAAAGGGGTAGACTCAGAGCCCGTAAAACGGATGGGTCCTTACTGAGTTTCCCCACTTAAATTTTGTTTGCTCGGGACGACATGCCATGGCCCATGGTATCAGAACCTAGTAAAAGAGATTCGTACATCTCAACCAAACGGAGATTCATAGACTATGCTCCTTTTTTTTTTTTCCTTATGGCATGTTTGGTAAACGTCCTAAGAGAGGATTTCTGCAACTTTTGGCGATCCTGGGAAAACCCACGTTTGGGTTAGCATGCAAAAGCTAATGGAGGACAATAGGAATCTGTATTTGCAAATATATTCAGAATCCTATACCAAACAAAACCCACGTATGGGTTAGCATGCAAAAGCTAATGGAGGACCAGAGGAATCTCCATTTGCAAATATATTTAGAATCCTATACCACACCCCCCCCCCCCCCCCCCCGTCCGTCAGAAGAATCCACGCACCAGTGGAAATTGAGGAGCTACAATGTTCCAGGCATTAATATGGGGGACACCTGTTTTTTTTTTTTTTTTCTTTTTTCTTTTTTTTTTTGTCATTTTTTTGGTTTATATGAGACCAACAATCAAGATCTGAACCGTAATAGTGTTAACAAGGTCCAAAACGACTAACATACCAAAAATCAGCCATTGATTCAATTTATAACTTGAGATATTTGCAAAACAATTATGACCATTGATATGCCCCACAGTAAAAATAAAAATGGGAATTATTTGGTAGTACTTTTTTTCATTTTTCTGATTTTTGTGGGCCTCGAAATCATCATCTAAACCGTGAATAATTTAGAGGAGACCAAATACAACTAGGGGCCCAAATTTCAACCGTAAATCTATCATGTATTTTGAGTTATTTGCAAAAGCGTCTATACTCTAAAATATTAATTTTTTAGTTTATGTGGTCCCCTTTGCATGATCTGAACCGTTCAGAATATCTGAAGAGCCAAAACTGGTTATGAATTGAAAGATCAGCCCTTGATATTTCATGGATTATGAGAAATTGACTAAAAACTTATGATTGTTGGATCATATAATGCATAGACTCCATGATTCCTCTTTTCTACCAATCTTGGAACTATTTTTAGAAAATCCACTTTGAGTATGGCTTGGTTCCAACAAATCAAAGACCTCTAACTAGGGGATACCTGTCAATTTGCTAAATATGCCCTAAATATGTGTGTCAAGTTTTTTTTTTTTTTTTTTTTGTTTTTTTTCAGAAATTAATTTGATGCCTCTAGAAGTCATTACCCAGCCAAAGGGGATGTTCTCATATAAACATGGAAAATGTATAAATAGATAAATAAGGCCTTGAATTGGAGAACTAATAGATGAAAGACAGGCTTTTCATCTATTGAATTAGACAACAACATTCATTGAACATTTGAGTACTACATATTGTCCAACCTACCGGTCACTTAGGTACCGTTTAGGAAGGGGGAAAATGGAGGGGAGGAAAAAAAAATAGGGGTAAAGTGGAGGGAAAATTAAAAATAAGGGTATTTGGGAAAGGGGGGAGTGGGGGAGGGGAAAATAGAGGGAAAAGGCAAGTGGAGCCCACTCAAAAATTCCCCTCCCCCCAATAGAGGAGAAAATGAGGGTAAAAGAGGGAAAATTGTGGGAAATGACTAAAGTGCCATTTTTGTCCAATTCAAACTTTTGCAAAAGTAAGGGTAAAATGATCTTTTTCTCTCTACCTTACAAACAAATAAAATTATACTTTTTCACCTTTCTTTTCTCCCTACTTTTTAACTTTTCAAACAAGAGGATGTAAAATTGATTTTCCCTCTCCTCCCCTTCATTTTACTTTCTCCTCCCCTCTCCTCCCCTTCCAAATACAGCATTAGTGGTGGGAATCTCTCCCCTATATGATAATATAGTCAGAGAATGATCCTAAGCTATAGCACAGACGGAGCGGGGTTGATGAAAAGGGTACGTGTGTTTGTCGTGTTGACTTTTGAGGGCATTTATACTCTAATCTATTGCACAGGTATAAGCTCAGAGTTTTGTCAGCAAACAGACACCAACCAGGCAACCCCTTGTCCCCAGGGATTAAAGATTTTGATCCAACCAGTGAATATCACTCGGATGTATATGACGGGCTCTATAAATCCACTTCACAGGTAAAAGGCAAAATATGAATCCAGGCCCCTTACTTGGGCCACGTGGGAACAGGACAGTAAATGGTCCAGGCTATTAATTGGTCCATGCTATTAACGTTTCATATATTCCAGTTCCAATTCCTACTTTTTATCCATGGTAAAAAAAAAAAAAAAAAATCCAAGCCGTATACTTGCATTCTGCTATTATAAATCCCTCTCCTTCACATATACTTCCATTGCATGCAAAATACCTCTCTCTCTCTCTCTCTCTCTCTCTATGGAGCTCTTAGTTCTTACCTTAGTCCTTCTCTTTTCTTCTCTCCTTATCAAAAAGATTTACGAACAAAGGAGAAACCAGAACTGCTACATTCTCGACTATACATGCTTCAGGCCATCGGACGACTGCGAGCTCAACACCGATCTCTGCGGCGACATTGTGAAGGGAAATAAGAACCTGGGCATGGACGACTTCAAGTTTCTCCTTAAGATAATCATCAGCTCCGGCATTGGCGAGCGCAGCTACATCCCCAGAAACATCATCTCCGGGAAAGGATTGGAAGAGGAGCACTCCTCATCTCTCCCTGAAGCAATCTCAGAGATGGAGGAGTACTTCTACTCCACACTCGACGAGCTCTTCTCAAGATCCGGTATTTCCCCTTCCCAGATCGACGTCCTGGTCGTCAACGTCTCCATGTTCTCTCCATCTCCTTCTCTCAGTGCCAGGATCGTGAACCGCTACAAGATGAGAGAAGACATCAAGGTCTACAATCTCTCCGGAATGGGATGCGGCGCCAGCCTCATATCGGTCGATGTCGTCCGAAACATCTTCAAACGGCACAGAAACATGTTGGGTGTGGTTGTAGCGTCCGAATCTATTGGGCCCAACTGGTATTCAGGCAATGAAAAGACTATGCAAGTCTCGAACTGCCTTTTTCGTTCGGGAAGTTGTTCTATTCTATTGACCAACAATCCAGAGCTCAAGCACCGAGCCAAGTTTCGCCTCAAGTGCATGGTCCGAACCCATCTGGGTTCCAACGATGAGGCTTATCAGTGCGCCATACAGAGAGAGGACGACATGGGTCGCGCGGGCTTTCATATCGGCAAGAATCTCCCAAAGGCCGCATCGTTGGCAATGTACGAGAACCTCAAAGTGCTGGCACCCAAGGTCCTGCCCATCAAAGAACTGGTTCGGTACCTGGTCTCCATCATGGTGCAGAAAAATGATAATAAGGGTGCACCAAGTGCAAGTGGGTCCGTGCAGGTGAATTTCAAGGCTGGGATTGACCATTTCTGCCTCCATCCAGGTGGGGCCGCGGTTGTGAATGGGGTGGGGAAGAGCCTAGGGCTGAGTGATAATGATCTGGAGCCAGCTAGGATGACACTTCATCGGTTTGGGAACACGTCAGCAAGTGGCCTGTGGTATGTGTTGGGGTACATGGAGGCCAAGAGGAGGCTGAGGAAGAGGGACCGGGTCATGATGGTCGCGTTTGGGTCGGGTTTCATGTGCGATAGTTGTGTGTGGGAGGTGGTGGGGGATTTGCAGGACAGGAACGTTTGGAAGGATTGTATTGATGAATACCCTCCTCAGACTCTTGTGAATCCTTACCTAGAGAAGTTTGGGCATATCAATGAGCAATGATGGGCGCAGGGCTAACTAGTTGCACTTTGATCATGATTATGATGATGATGATCTTGATGTTGGTGTTGTGGCTCAATTATATATTATCGTGTGCTTGTGTGATCCTCTTATATATGTTCTTAATTTGGTAAGATCTGAGCAAAATCTATGTATGCTCACTGTTATAAGTAGCTTTAGCACCCGTGTAATGTACTGGTTAAATCTCATGCCACCGTGTTGTTGTTGTTCAATGTGAAGCATGTGTTTCGTTGTTGTATCCGGATCCTCTTCTTAGTAAATTCTCAGCAGTTAAAAAAAAATAAAACATGTATGCTTCTTGTTTTTTTGTTTTTAACAGTGTTTGCTTCTTGTTTTAGTGTCTGTTGGTAGTGTTGGGAGGGTATTCGAGCACTCCACTACATGGTGTACACGAAGGTTGTACCATAGACCTAATTCTATAAAGGGATGATCTTTATAAAGCTTTGGAGTTGAGAATTGTAATAATTAAAGGGTTTGATTTTGGTGTCCGTCAACTTGGTGTGAAACTTGGGATTTGGTATTAAATTGTACCATTCCATTATCTTAATAATATTTTAAGATGATATACTGAAGAAATTCAATTTCCGGATATCTTTGTTTTACTGATACAATATGATTTATATAACTTAAGTGTTTTTTTTTTTTTTTATTTCTCTTACTTGAGGTTTTTTTTTTTTTGGGTCAAACTAATTTTCATCTTAAAATGGTAGTATTACTCCTAGTGCATACTAGATATGGTTTTACATAGGACTCTGGCATTTCTCACAAGATATTTGCTTATAATTTGCAAAACGTATTTTAGTGAGAAAAAATGGAAAGGGTTTTCTAGATGAGTTCAACGCAACATTATAAATTATTTTTGCAGTATTACTGAATTGTTCTTGTTGGTGCTCATGCAATATGACACATTTAGGATTTTAGGGAGGTCACTTTATTTAATTACAAGGATCCTGTACTTATTTTTTATTATAGAAATTTATTTAATTATATTAGCTATTATGTATAATAAAAGTTCATTTTAATGTCGTAACCAAACAAATCTCAGGTGCTTTTGATATTAGAAAGTAAGTGAAATAATTTGAAATAACCAAACAATGGTTTTCTTCTTTAAAAGACTTTTGAAGAAGTGTCTTCTAAAAAATTAGCATTGAAAAGCACCATCGACTTTCAAAGTCTCGTACATTTTCCAGAACATTCAAAACCAAATCATCAGCATCATATTCCTTCATTAAAACTAGAGCTGTCAATCGTGTCGTGTTAACGAATTTTGATTACGAGTTAACGAATTTGTATGAAAATCACCTCAACCCGAACACGACCCGTTAATTTAACGGGTTACACAACCCAACCCGTTAACACGTTAAGTAATTAAGTCATTTCGAAAATTAAAAGAAAATCCATAAAATATATATATAAGGAGAAAAATAGATAAGCCACACGAAACTTTAAGTGAGGATCTCGAGTGGATCCCACTTAAAACCCCACTATAAAATAGTAAATTTCTATTTATTCTTTATGAATATAAATTAATTCTAGCTACACTTATGGACTAAAAAAATTTAACGGGTTAAGCGGATTGTTAACGGGTTACTGGTTTAATTCATGCACGACCCATTAACGTGCTAACGGGTCAATCCAAACAATCAAGAGCCCATCCGAACCTGTTAATATCGTGTGAGTTCTTGTCGTGTTAATGGGTCGTATGGCATTCTGATAGCCCTAATTAAAACTTTTATCATGTGCCCTGCTTTGGTACCTTTTGCACCATTAAGAATCTCATCATAGGAAAAAGGGATTCTTACAAATTAATCCCCGTTTTGCTCGAGATCCACGAGATAAATACAAAAGTCTCCAAAATGTCAGTAGAGTCCCTTGACTCTCGTAAAAGATATCTTTTGATGATTTTTCCAAATTTCATAATATCTTGATTGACTCAAGATATCATGGGGTTACCCATGACAATCAACAAGAAAAATCATTTTTTTTCTTTATCCATAAATTGAGTTCTCATAAATGAGACATATACTTGGTAATCATTAAATACAAACTAGACACTTGTAAAAAGATTTCCTTAAGTTCTGAATAATACCCATGATATCGTGGGGATATGTCAATATTTTGAAATTATAGAAATTGAAATCAGTAAGGCAAATCCATTTTTTTTCTTGCACTAGATATTGAGTTTTAAGAGAAACAGTACGTACTTAGAAGTCATTCATTAAGAGCTAGAAATTTGAGAAGAAAAAACGTAAATCAATGCAAAAACCTTGTGTGGTATTGTGGGATTTATCAGCTTTTTTTTTTTTTTTTGGGACTATTTAAGTTGAAATCCCATGATATTGTGAATAATTAAATTATGGGATTTGGGCAAATTCATCAAAAAAGATTTTGACGAGAGTCAGGTGATTAGGTTGACATTTTTGGAACTTTTGTCATTATCAAATGGAACCAAATATAAGCAGGATTAATCTGTAAAAGCCCCCTAGAAATAACTCAACCAAAAGCAACCTTTCCATTAAATACTTTAAATGCAACATCCGAGAAAATATGAGTAACCTTTTTTCTCTCCCTTATCCGGATGACACGGTAAATTTTTAATTAATAGGTGATTCCCCAAAATTTCATTGGCAGATTAAAAGCTTCAATTGAGCTGATACGCTACCAACACTCCCCCTCACGTGCAGGCCCAACAGATTTCATGAACAGGCCCGTCACGTGGGCTACACAAGAACAACGGGATCAAAATCTGCTCTGGTACCATGTAAGAAACCACATAGCAACCTAAAAGCTTAAGATCATAAGTGAAAGGCCCAAACAGGAAACTTTGCCAAGGAAATTACTTAGGAGATGTGGGATGTGGGGCTTTACCTTACCAACAAGAAGGAGTCCTGAAAAAAAAAATGAAAAAGAATCCCACACAAGTGGGCTTATGCACATTTCTTTGATCATATACTCATCTTGGGTCTTCCAAATAATCTAACTTAAAGCCAAGACTATGGATTTGGATAAAGTGACTAAAAGATATGGGTGAAGTAGTAGAATTGATTTAACAGTTCTAAATCCACCAATGAACACAATACTATGACAACATAGGCTCCTTAGTTGGTTGGCAACCATCATGAATGTCACCTAGCTAATAGCTATCCATGTGTATGCCATTCTTGAAAGAAATAAAACTATCCGAGCAAAACTACAATGGAATACTGGATGCTCAACTGTTTCTACCCTTCCTACCAAAAAAAAAAAAAAAAGGCCTGTTTCCACCTTAGTAATCCCATGCTGCAGGGATGCCGTGCAATTTTGAATTGGGTACAGTTATCATCGAAACCGCTTTCATTCAACAGTTCCATCCAAACAAAAAGGGATCAGGATCCCTTGTTTTGTCCAAACAGGAAACAAGGCTCCCTGTTTCCAACAAAAAGCCGCAGTGAAACGAAGGGAGTATACATAAATTCTTCAACTCAATTGTGGGTTTTTCTTTCTTTCTATTAAATCTTCCTTTCAAAGCATTTTGAGAACTACCACCATCACTTGCAGTTTTGAATTGGGTCCTAGCCAGTCCCAGAGAATCCAGTTTCCCAGAATAAATCTTTTTTTTTATTGGTAATTGAATAAATTAATTCATCAGAGGATCCACCTCTATAATCCAATCCACTTGGGCTTGACCTGTATTACAAAAAAAAAAAGAAGATAAATTGATCGCCTGTTTTGACCTTCAAGTAGTTTCAATTCATTTTGGCCACAATTTAATTTGGACAAGATGATCAGGGCCAACATTTTTCTTCGCTGAGGACCATTTGCTTCATTCCTACTCAAAATTTATCATTTCCTTGGAGACGAGCTTCTATAAAATGAGGTTCAAAGTGAGAATCTGAATTCTTACTCAGGAGGATTGATCAGTTCTCTCACACAGAGAAGCATGAGTTAGAAAATTAAATGATCCGTACTCTATCAGTAAAGGCACGTAGGTGGGGAACCATTCATGGTATTAAATTCAGGACGAAATCGGGTCAAGTGGTCTCAGAGCCTCCGTCTCCAGACAATAGGCAGTAATGCTCAACAATAGTCCAGTTGAGTAGTCTATTCAGTATTCACTCCACTCTATTCGCTCCATGCTTGAAAAGAAATGAAGAAAATACTGCCATAAGCATTACTCAGGTAGGTTTGGCATTTTGCCGTGTAGTCAGATTCCACGTCTGCTCACTAAGAAGAGTCATGATGACAGCAGGTTGTCCAGCTGAACCCGATCTCACATTAATCAAATATATCCCGTACGCACAATCAACAGATTTGCAGACACATCTAACTTGGGCGTTGTGAGGAAGGGTCTGTTTTTTCTCGCAAGTAAATGACGCACACACCTGTGAGGAGGAGTCTTTTTTCTCCTAAAAAGTGAATGATGTACACACCTTTGAATAGGGATGTGAATCCAGTATAAGAAATCAACCCACGTGATATTAATGGATTTTGTTGGACTCTTAATTAGTTCGGGTTTTTAACGGGTTAAATCCGTTAACATGTTAAGTTAACGGATCGCGTACGAATTAAATCAGTAATACGTTAACAATCCGCTTAATCCTTTAAATTTTTTTTAGTCCATAAGTGTAGTTAAAATTAATTTATATTCATAAAAAATAAATTGAAATTTATTGTTTTATAGTGAAGTTTTAGGTGGGATTCACTCGAGATTCTCACTTACAGTTTTGTATGGCTTATATATCTTTCTCCTTGTATATTTGTGTGTATGGATTTTTTTTTAAATTTTCGAAATGACTTAATTACTTAACTGATTAATGGGTTGGGTCGTGTAACCCGTTAAATTAACGGATTATGATTGGGTTGGATTTTTTGACTTGTTAAATTAACGGATCGTGTAGGGATTTAGGTGATTTTAACACGAATTCATTAACCCATAATTCGAATCCATTAACACAATACGATTGACAGCCCTCCCTTTGATGGAGTAAACGTACGAAGAGGTAAACATATATAGAGTCCATATCCAACTCATCTGCATTTTTAGATAATGAGGGATAAATAGAAAGCAGATGACATTGGAAAGAGAAATAGAAAGAGGATGGGAAGCGGTCAACATATATACCTGGGAGATAATGAGGGAGAAATAGAAAGAAGATGACATTCGAAAGAGAGATAGAAAGAGGAGAAAACATGCATAGTAAGGCTTGACATGTCCGGGCTGGAATCAAATCTCTTGATTTATTTTATTCTATTATTTGTAAAAGTGTGGAAAAACTATAAAATAAAGTTCAATACAGCAGGTACTTGTCATCCTGAAAAACATTACTGAGGCGAAAGATTTTCATGGTTTTTCAAAGGCAAATTCTTATTTTATCATTTTCATAAGAATTAAGGAATTCTTAAATTACTACTAATTACTTCTTCTTATGAATGAGATGTAATGAGACTTGTAATGAGCATGAGCTTCTTCTTCCTCTCAACTTGAGAGTTTCAAGCAGTCAGCCTGAGCTTCTTCATTTCATCTCATATCAAGCACGAAGGACTCTCAAGCACCTCATCTCATCTTCAAAGAGGTAAAACTTTTACCATGTATTTCTTTATTTTTTTCTAAAAGAAATTTGGGCCTTTTATGATTTTGGTGTGATATTGATAAATATATGCCATATTCATGTGTGTGTAAATAGGCTATATCTTTTACTAAATCATGCATTTCTTTCTTTTCTTCAAAAATAAATTTGGGGCTTTTCAAAAATAAATTTGGGTCTTTCTTTTCTTTCCCTAAACCATAGAGATAGCAATAAAATATATTATTCTTTATTTATATCATTTTCTTCATATGAATTGTTTTTTTTTTCTTATTTTCTTTACAATAAACTTCTTTCTTTGCTTTTAGTTTAATGAATGAAGTTTAATTGTAATTTTTTTGTTATGTGAAGTATCAATATTGGCTCCAACGTGAAATAGATATTGGTTGGCCTTATGGAAATATGGTTGATGGAGATAGACATAAGGTGCAATGCAATTATTGGGGAAAGGTTTTTTGTGGGGGCGGAATTACTAGATTTAAACAACAACTTGGAAGTATAGGGGTACAAGCTAAAGGATGCTCATTGTGTTAGATTGTATGGACTCAATCCATCAGTTGATGTGATAAATTGATTAATTTCTTTTTTATCAATAAAATCATGCTTTACTTTCATGAGATGAATGTTATATTATTACTTTATGCACATGACCAATACATATGATATAATGGTTAATGAGTTGAATCGGGTCACATTAGTATATTAGATGTGATATATATGTATGGATTAGATCCACGCATGGGAGATATATGTCACAAATCTTATACTTAAAATATCTTCAAAACCAGTGATGAGACTGGGCATCTCATCTGATAAGGTTGCAGCACTTTGATCACTATGAGATAGTGTGATTTGTCTCGATCATCAGAATGGAAGATTCTGGATCAATGTGCTGGTACATTGGATGTATTGAAGGACCATGAGAAGCACCTTATGGAATTCTGTCTCTATAATAAGGTATGCTCTCATAATTCCCTAGCAATAAGCTCTCAATTCTGAGACATTGATAAACTTAAGTTTCTATCTATTCATTTGCTTTGAGTCACCAATGAGTGAGGCCAATTGTAGGTCAACACCTCAGTGCGTTGGGTATGTGGTAGCAGGACAGTGTGAACATTGAATGATTAAGATAGAATCTATCTCTATTCGTGCCAATTAATGGATTTGCCATTAGTAAGTGCGCACCCATCTCGATAAAGAGTTAATTGGATGGTACTAATGATCATAGTGATTAATTGAGGCTCAAGGATAATAAGATTTGAAAATAAGATTGGAAGAGACAGATTTATTCCAATTGATCCATGGATATTGATAGAGGGGCCTACTTGTTGTAATTGGGAAGTTTAGAGTCTTCATTGTAATTTATTCCTAAGACTGGAGTGCAATTGTATTTATATAGTGGTGTTATTTGCAATTGACTGTGGGCCTGGATTTTACATGAGATGTGGGGTCGCATGTCCCAGTTGGAGCCAGCTTTCTATGGAATCCCTAGTAGTCCCCACGCTAGCCCAAGTTATTAGAAATATACTAATCCTATTTGAACTCTAAAATGAAGGAATTAGAAAGTTACTATTTCTATTTGAAGTAGGACTTATAATAGTGGTAATAGTATACTTACTAATTGTTGTGGAAGTAAAACTTCTATTTCAATTAAGAAAAGAGGAGACCTGAGAGATTATAAAAGGGAATCCACCCCTCATGGACGTCCATCTAATTGGAGTCAAAAACTTCCAACCTCTTTTGTGCAATTGTTGCACTGCTTTCTCCTCTCTTTCTCTTCTAGTTCCTTAGAGTTTCGAGTTTGGTTTTCTCTTGAAGATTCCACCAATCTTCTTGAGAAAATAGATCTAATTCGGGTCATAACGTGGAAGGCTAAGAGGTGTTGGAGATTCTAATCTTAGTTTGTAAAAAAGTTCTACATCAACGAAAGTCATCAACTTCTCCATTAGAGCACAACCGAGCTCCAAATGTATAATCTACTTGCTTGTATGTTGTAGATTTTTATGGATGCTTGTTCGCTTCTATTCTATCTTTTAGATAGTTTTACTTATTGTACATGATTATGAGATTGAGGGTTATGCATCCTGTATTGGGTTTTTGGCCTTATGGAAACTTGATTCCTAAGTCAAGTGGGTCAAAAGTTTTGAAAATCTATCAACGAGGCCCACCTACTTCCAACACATTGTACCCATGGAGGTTAAGAATCAAATGAGAGCATTGTTATTAACTAGAGGAATTTACAGCGTAGATCCCCGTAGGATCCCATACCACTCTTGAGGTCCCAGACACACCGTATTCTTGGATAAGGTCCTCAATATGCGTTTTTGTTTTTTTTTGTTTTTTTTTTTTTTTTTTGTCGTTTAGCGAATGGTCGATATGGACCATTTTTATGGTCGATATCGACCATTCTACGGGAACCCAAATAAAAATTGTGTTTTTTTAGAAGGGAGAACAGGAGAGGGGAGGAGGAGGGAGAAGAGGGAATAGGTTCTTTCACGGTCCTTTCTTCCTCATCGCCACGGTTGAGGGCTATCTCTTATTTTTCAAGATTCCTTATCTCACCTTCTTCAATATCTACATCCTTTCCCTCATCATCATTTTCTTTTTCTTCTTCATCATTGTCGTCGTTAGCTTCATCTTCTTCACTGCTCGAAGAAGAAGAATCACAACAATTATTAGTGTCAGCACCGCCGCCATCACTCTTATCCTCATGAACTACTATCTCGGCACTTTGTGCGTAACTTTTACTGGTGGCATTACTCTCCATATTCACCATTGTATCAGCAACATTAACTTCACTCCCTCCATTACCGTTCCTTTTCGAAGTCGCGATTTGCTCACTCTTCATCATCAAACAGCCATCTCCTCCACCAAAAGGAACATCATAATCTACAAAAGTTTCATTGCAAGCCGCAACTAAGCTCACCTTCTCCATCTCCTTTTCTATAGAGACACCCAAAACCCTAAATTCCACCTCTTTACAATCAGTTCCGTTCTGGGCACCAATTTCATGTGAGAACCCTTGCTTCACAAGTTTCAAATCAGACCCATTCGAACCCAACACGTATTTTTCACAATTTTCCTAATGAGTTTCTGCTGAAATCCCAGAAATCCCAACTTAGGCTATTTTCAAATCAAAATCAGAACGAAACCCATCAGAGTATGTAATCTCAGTGCTGCTATCTTGATGGGTTTGTTGAAAAATCCCACAATCAACCCCATTTGGAACAGACCCACCTGGGTATGGATTCTCATTTTGAAAAGACCCACCTGGCCATGGAGCAACACTAGTAACCAAATGAGAAAACCCAAATTTTTTTTCTTGTTATTTCGTAATATGGTCGATATCGACCATTTTACTGTATTCAGTAAATAAGACAATTACATGTTAAAGAAAATCTAACTAACTGAATGGTCGATATCGACCATGCAGGGAAAAAATGTCTTTCAGTTATATGGTCAATATCGACCATGCAGAGAAAAATGCCTTTCAGTTATATGGTTGATATCGACCATGCAGGAAAAAATGCCTTTAAGTTATATGGTCGATATCGACCATATCGCAAAACGACAAAAAAAAAAAGAAAAAAAAAGTGCATACGAGGATCCCTCCCATATCGAGCACGGAACTAAGTCCTACTGGGACGTATGCAGACCTACAGGGATTTTACCCGTAAATTCCTCTATTAACTAAAAGGAAGGAAAAGTAAAATTAAAAAAAAAATCAATAAAGAAAGAATTGCAGATATGGAGAGATTCTCAGAGACCTGGATGTTGGGTTTCGGCTTAATGTCAAGATTCTCATAATTACATTCAGCCACAAGGCCTCTTTTCCATCCTGTGATAATAAACTACTCTATCGGTAAGTTCTGTTCTCCCTAAAGTGTTCCATTGCTTAGTAATGGATGGTTTGAACCCAGTGCATTGCATGTATATTAATTAGCAATATCCCTTCTTGCATTTCACCAATTGTAGGTTTGTGATTGAATTAGCATTTGGGGATTTGAGCGGATTTGAACTTGAATTTAGTCGAGAAGGATTAGAGTGGAACAACGCCAAAAGAAGGAAAGTATGAACAATTATTAATGAATGGATGTGATTTATCCTTGATCGAATAATGAGACTCAATTGTGTATTTAGATTCAACCATTTTCCTTCAATTAGATTAGTATGGAATTGGGTTCTTCTTGTAATGGGTTAATGTAAAATGTAATTGGATGGATTTTGTGAGCACTTTGGGGGCTCTTTTTTTTTTACTTTTCTTTTCTTTTTCCAGATTTATGCCTTGTAAAGGTTGGTTTTAGCTAGGTATGGAGAATAGACACCAGGAAACAAAGATTTTGGCTTGGTTTTGTACCTCAGCAGTCTGTAGAATGGGCACAGCGTGATGCCCGCTAGCGCAGGCCAGTTTCTTCCGATGGAAATTGGCACAAAGTGATGTCCGCTCGAGCCAAGCATTGCGCCCGCTTAACCCTACTTTGGACCCTTAGATTGGAACCCATTAACCTTACCTTATATGACCAGTGAAGAGAAACGAAAATGGATCATATTTTCTAACCAATAAAATGGGGTTTGATGCCACTTCAAGGTGATGACAATCCTTCATAACTATCCCTAAGAATGATTATGTTGCACGCACTAAACCAATAGGATCTTTGGGCACCGAAAGGCCATGTAGGACCCTAATAATGACACCCTTGACCATGTCATATGGACTAATGGTAAGTATGATCACATAGGGATCATTGAGGCTGAGATCATCACAAGTGCTTTATCTAGATTGTCTAGTACTTCACCATGGGTGTTAGTTTAGAAACTTTGATGTAACTCTCACACACACAAAGTGACACCAATGAAACGTAATGCGTGCATCGAATCATTTAAAACTGTATCTTAATGGATGGTTAGAGACGGCCCGTAATTAGATTAGGTTTGACTAATAAATTACCTTGATTCTATTAATCGAATTTGTATTTTCATTTTGAGATTGACTTTATTATTTCCCTCAAATGTTCAAATAATTATTTATATGCATTATTCGTATTATTTGTCAATTAGTTGTTGCAGTTGTCTTACAAATGTTATCGTACACTGATATGGTGCTTCAGACTAAGTAAGCATGTGATTCAATTTGATTGGAAATGATTGGAAAGGAGTAGAGTGAAAAGGAATGGATTTGATTAGAAATGGTTTGAATATAAAAGTCTTACTCAAGTTTCATTGATTAATTTGAATGGTTCGAAATTACTTAGCTTCGACAGTATGATACTCGACGAGGTTGGAGTTAGGTTTAATTATTCGAGGCCACTATAGTAAGTAGTCTATAGCACCGAAACATTAGAACTGAATAGCCAGGAGAGCCTTTTGCCTGGTCACTGGCGACATCCCAACATGAGTGCTATCTAATTAGGGAGGATGAGTAAATGTAGTCGCCAACTAGAAAAGTCAGTATTCAATGTATGACTCGGAAAGCATAATTTATTCATAATGCACAATGTGCCTAGTGTACTATTGTTTGATCTCTTTTAATTATTCGTATTTAAATTCGAAATAGAACAATAGGTGTTAATTCAAAAATTCTTGTACATTATTGAATCGCCGAATTCATGGTGCAACTCTTAGTGTCACATATTCGATTGTAGGAACCGCTCCTGCGGGAATCCAAAATGTCTTAGAGGATAACTAATAGTTTCCCAAGATTAGAGTACATGGCGACTAATGATTTTAGTTAGCTTTGACTATCGGAGATCACACAAACGTTAACTGGGTTTGGGAGTAGCATTGCATCATGTCATTTAGCATTAATTATAGATATGCTTATAGTTTTACCCTTGATCTATATTTATTGTAGGGCTCATGTTCATGAGGTAAAGCATCTTGCAGTCTTCATCATTTTGGTATTTTGTACAATGCATGTTGAGGGGTTATTTATTAATCTTGTTAATGGTAAGTCTTATTGTGTATTATTAAAACTGTCATGGACTGTTCAAGCTTTGATATTAATAATGTACGTGCTCCCGTAAATAAATATACATTGATAGGTGTTAGTGAGTAATCTTCACATGCGTGAAGTAAAATTTTTTTCTTTGTGGATTCGGACTTGGTCCAGAACAGGTACGAATCCATGGAAGTACGCATGTCACACCTCGAGGATTGCCTTAATCGAAGAATTCTAGGGCCTGAGATGTGACATACATAAAAGTATGGTATCAGAGCATGAAAAATTCTTCTCTAAAAGATGTAGAAGCCCTAGGAGATGTCGTGAAGACACGTTAGGATGCGTGGAATTTTGTTTCTAAGGTTTTGTTAGGATTGTTTATTGGATTGTGTATTAATTTTAATGGGATAATAGCAGATTACCTACCTGAACTTTGCTTGTATTTTAAACTACCACCCTGTAGTTTGGTATTTTGTACTAAACCTCCCTGTAGTTTATATTAACATGCAAAAGTGACGGATTCTGTTAGTATTGACGGCGTATATGTATAAATGGCCTGTAGGCCATACTTGCAACAGTTCACTGTTTCAAAATGGCTTTAGAACGATACTTTTTTGCCCCTGACTTAGCCTATAAAAACAGAATAGAAAGGATAAAAGTCTGGGTGCTTGGTTGCTTCAGCCATGAGCTTAGGAGTAGCTCTCGATCTTCTTCTTCAAGCCATCATTCTGTGAGCAGCTGTCAGTCATCTTCTTCAGCCATAGCAAATGCCTTCCTCTTCAAACTCATATACCCAGTATTCTCGTGGTCAAAGATCTCAATTTGATGGTGAAATTCGTTACTGTCACTGTGGGCATAGGGCTACTTTGAGAACTTCCCGAACACAGCGGAACATGGGAAGGAGGTTTCTTGGCTGCGCACTATATGGGGTTATGCTTTGACCCATCTGTTTGATCTTCTCCATGTCTAGTCAACCATGGTAGTATTAATGTATTTTTTTTTCATTTTGTTCTCAGATCCAGCCAGCATGTGGATTTTTTGAATGGGTTGATGGAGAAATAGAGCTTGTGCCAAAGCTATTGGATAAAATTGATGTGTTGGAGAAGGAATTGAAGTCAGCTTATCGAAGGGAAAGATGCTATCTACGTGCGTTGCTGGGGACATGGGCCGGAATTGTGTTTGTGTTGGTCATATGTTATCTACTGATATCTTTGACTCCTGTAGATGGGTTGGAATTACCATGATCATATCATATGTATCAGTTGGAACATAATAGAAAATGGGTTGGTGTTGTTTGTTTGTCAATGAGTATTTTGGATGATTCAGTTGTAGCAAGAATTATCATTCCACTGCAGAAGTAATGGACGACCAAGATAGCTGATGAAGAGAGGCAAGGATGGGATGTGCTTAATATGGTTTATGAATTGGGGACATGCAAATGTAGTTATAGAATTGAAGTATACTGATAAATCCATCTAGTTGTAGAGTAGAACAATTTCTTAGTTTGCATATTTCAGTTACAATAGTTTAGTTACTACTGTAGGTGTTAGTCTTGATACTAGTTGTAATAGGTAGCTAATATTTTGCTTTCTCTTGTTTTAATAAAGCCCAAGTTTAGCTGAAACTGAAGAATTGGCATTTTAGGTATACACTAAAGCAGGAAGATCGAGATTGGATCTTCTAAATAGATGTAACTGGACCTTTCACACTATATTTCATGAAGCTGCCTAGGTTGTGAACCAAAGGTGCCTGTACTCCACAACCTTAAGCCTGCATAGAAAAGTTTCAGAACCTTCTATTCATCATCCAGACAGTAACAAAAAAAATGGGAACATCATCCAAACAGTGACAAAAAAAATGGGAATATCATCCAAACAGTAACAAAAAAAAATGGGAACATCATCATCCTTCCAATAAGAAAAAATTTAGAAACATCATCATCCAAACAGTAACAAAAAAAAAAAAAAACTGTCATCATCCAAACAGTAACAAAAAAATGGAAACATCATCCAAACAGTTAACTAAAAAACTGAATACATCATCATCCACACAGTAAACAAAAATCTAGAAACACATTTGGCCATTGCAAGACTTGACATTATGGCCCAAATCCAAACAGTAAAAAGATAATCCAATTCCAAACAGACATAATAAAAAAAGTTGTTTTATACAGTCATCATCAGTGACACAACATCATCCATAAAAAAGTTCATTTTAAAATAGTGGCTATTATCATCAACAAGTTGAGCTCCGTTTTCCTGATCCAGTCCGCCCTCTACCTGGTTGTAACTTCCCTCTACCACTGGCATTTCTTGCTGATGGATTTGGCTGAGAAGAAGATTGTCTGGCTCTCCCCTGACCAATTAGAATTTTCAGACCATAGTGACTACATGCATATACTATAATTAGAAGTAGAAAATCAAAAGGATGAAAAATGAGTGTACCCTATGTACTGGTATAGGCTGAAAAGCAGGCAAGGGCTGAGAAGCAATCTGAGAACCTGGCTGATGCTGAGAAGGTGGCTGAGAACCTGGCTGAGGCTGAGAAGGTGGCTGAGAACTTGGTTGAGGCTGAGAAGGTGGCTGAGGCTGAGAAGCTGGCTGAGAACCTGATCCAGAACTAAAGAGTCTTGAATTGGGATGTATTGGTCCCTTGCAAGACCTGGCATTATGGCCTGTTTTCAAGCATCTAGCACAAGTCATTTTTCTATTCACTCTAGAAACTCTACTGGTATTGGGCAACTCATCTGCTTCCCTCCTCCTCAACTTCCTTGGCCTACCTATAGGTCTTCTATACAAAGGAGGACCAACTGCTCCCATTCCACTTTCTACCCAATCATGCATTCCAGGTACTGGGTGTATCATGCCACTATATGCTCTCAAATAATTCTCTTTGCTGTAGTATGCATGAATGTAATCTTCAGGCCTTTCTTGATTCATGTATATACATGCTATGGCATGCTTGCAAGGTATCCCAGTCAAATCCCACATTCTGCATAAACATGTTCTACTTTCAATGTTAACAACAAATGTTTTGGCAAAACAATCAACCTCAAACTCACCTCTGCCTGACCAATTGGCAAAACAGTGTCTGCTTTCATTCTTGTTCTTTTCCAACTTGTCCAATATCCCTGGACAAACTGTGCCATCATATTTAGTCATTCCTCTCAACTTTACTTGAATTCTGTTCATCAACTTCCTCCTCACACACTCAAGCAAACCAACTATTGGTTTCTCCCTTGCTTCAAGCATGTAACTGTTGAAAGACTCACAGAGGTTGTTTGTTAATGCATCACATTTGGCCCTTGTGGAAAAATGAGACCTAGCCCATCTGTTTGGATTAGCAGCTATCAGCCAATTATACGCGGCCTGGTCCATCTCTTTGATCCTCTGCATATTACTATCAAATTCTCTTGGTGATCCACATGATGCTGCAGCCCACATAGTATCTTTCAACAATTTTCCTCTAAAAAGTTTCTTGAAGTTATCATACATGTGCTTCAAGCAATGTCTAATTTCAGCAGTAGGAACAACTATCTCAAATGTTGCATCAAGCCCTTTCTGTCTATCAGACATAAAAATCCAGCCCATGTCACCCCCATCTCCGATGTCATCAATCAATGATTTCAAAAACCAAGTCCATGAGTCTATATTTTCAGCCTCTACAACAGCCATTGCAATTGGAAACATATTTTCATTCCCATCTCTGCCTATTGCAGCCAGTACTTGTCCACCATAAATACCTTTGAGGAAGCACCTATCTACACCAATTATGGGTCTACATCCACTGACGATCCCGATCTTTTGTGTCTCGTAACAGACATACAATCTCTGAAAATATGAAATTCTATCCATGTGAGGTCTTTGTGTCACCACAAATAAACTTGTATTTGGATTGTACTTTTGGACAGTGACACAGTAGTCCCTCAATCTAGTGTACTGCAATCTAATATCTCCAGAGATGTTGTCTGTTGCCTTCCTCTTTGCTCTATACAATTTATCCTTCGACAAATCAACCTTCAAATCTCTTCTCAGCTCTTTCTGCATTGCAGGGATTGACCATTTCGTATCGTCACTCATTCTCTGCTGGTATTTATTAGCTATATAGCTAGAAGTGACCAAATGACTTTTAAACTTCATGCCACATGGATGATTGAGCTTGAATGTCTTAATCTGAAATGTCTTCTCACCTTGCATGGGTGATGCATGAATCCTAAATCCACATTCATATTTACAAACAGCTGTGATTCTTTTATTCTCATTTTTCAAATATTTAATGTCGTAGCCTTGCTTTACAGTCCATTCAACAAGTGCTTGTCTGAAGACTTGAGGACTTGCAAATATCATACCCAACTTGAGTTGAGGATTCCCAATATCAGTCAGCTCATTAAAACTAGGGAATTTCTGCCTGTTCTTCTCATCAGATGAACTGCACAAAGACTGAAGCTCATCTTCATCTTCAGCATCTGTAATCCAGTTCTCATCAACTGGTACTTGTTGGTTTTGAGTCTGTTCTCCTTCCACACTATCAGCTTCATGTGGTTGTGATTCACTCTCACGAGATTCTCTAAAGATATCCTCATCATCAGCCATCTCAACATCCTCATATAACTCCGGAGGCTCATCAGGATCTAATCTGATGTGATCACTCTCAGCCTCACTGTCATCATTTGATGAGTCTTCATGATGACCTTGTTGCTGATCTTGGTCATCATCACTGCCTTTTTCGCTGCCTTCATCATCATCAGCAGCATACTCCTCCTTACTGTTAACTTTACTACTACCTGATGCAACTTCTACTGCAGGTAACTGCTTCAATGGACCTTTGCTGTGAATATTTTGCATCAAGACCTTCCCCTTAGGTGACACGACCATTAAAGGTTCATGTCCCCTTTCTACATAGATAGTCAGCACCTCACTTCCCTTATAATGTTCTAATAGATCAATTACATCCTTGTCTGCATCAATCCGCCTCAGACCATCATCAAAACCCAAGTTTGGAACCTTAAAATACATTATACTGTTCGCTGGGTACCCTAATTCCATCACAATATCCCTAAACTCAAAAAATTATGCTTTATCAATATCGAAATCAGTAATTTCATCCACCACACCCCCAATGTATACACTATTTGGTGGCTCTGTAAAATAACCACCATGGTGGAATCGTAGTGTCACTTCATCAAACGACATCTGCATGTAAAGGATATTTCTTTGAGGCAAATTCATGTACAATCACATAGAAAATTGGGTGTTTGACACAAACATTTTTACTCAATCAATTTTTTATGTCACTGTGCAGACAGAAAGAGACAATTGGGTGCTGTCTGACCGTGGTCTCCATTTTCACTATGCAGAAAGAAAGAGACAAAAATAAATTTTTTTTCTGTCAATGTGGTCCCCTCTTGTGAAAAATGGGTGCTATCTGGCTGAGAACCAGCCGACACAGTGCAGACAGGTGGGGATACGCATTCCACCAACATTCATAAACATACAGAAAGGGAAATCAATATATAGCACAACAGGGGACCATTTTCACACAACATCACTATATCAGACAATGAAAGGTCCTACATCCACTAAAAGTAGTTGAAAAATACATTCCCATTCACTAAAATGAGACATAGAAAGAGACAATTTTCTAATGCAAATTTTACATAGAGATAGCACAAACCCCATCCTAAAAAACTTTACAATCCATGCACGTAGAGAAGATCTTTTTTTATCAAAACCCTAACCCCAAAACCCTTGGCAGTAAACATTATTAAGGGTTGGAGATTATTATCAACATACCTCTGAAATCGTTGAAGCTTCTTGATGGATTCTCTGCATTCAAGATCGCCTGTTGAATGAGGGTCGGTTTCTCCCAAAACCGCCACGGCAACGAAAAACCCTAAGCAGTTTCTCCGAAAATCGCCTCTTCCACGAAGAACCCTAGCTGAAAGTGAAAAAAGCTAAAATGATCGAAAAAGGCAAGACACGATTTATATATGGAAGGGTAAATCCGTCATTCCATAATTTCCGTCACGGCCGTCTCTAGTTGCATTGTGATTTAAACTACAGGGAGGTTTAGTACAAAATACCAAACTACAGGGGTGTACTCTGAAATACAGGCAAAGTACAAGTAGGTAATCTGCTATTATCCCAATTTTAATTGGATTACAAAAAATTCCATCCTGACGAACCGCTCAAATCAGTATAACACCAATTCCAAGTTCCGGCCATCCGACAGACATTGTCTGCAAGGCAAGGATAGTAGAGGCCAACTCAGAGTCAACAAAGACCTACATAACAAAAGTTGGTTCAACTAATGACAAGACTGTGTATGCAATGGGTCGGGAGGAGGTTGACGCAATAGGTGATCCCTACCATGGGTCAGGAGGAGGAGGTTGATCCCTACCAAATAAGAATGGTAGGTTGGAAGCTAGATTAGTACCTGATGGGGATGACTTGGGTTTAGGAACAATTGACGCCTAAGAGACTGCAACACGATGCGTTCAACGTAAAATGAAAAGGTAGTGACCTATATGTTTACACAGCAAGGAATCATGAGAAGGATTAGGCCACATACAACTTAGAAATTTCTGCAGCGGTTTATATCTAAAAAAGGGGGGTTGAGATCCATTCTAGTTACTTATGGTTTAGTAGCACCTTTAATCATCGTGGGATTGAAGATGAGACAAACAAGTTGAAATCGAAAAAAATAAGTCCCCCGGTATTAGGGTTGTAAATGGGTCAGTTCCAGCCCGGGTCCATAGTGGGTTCGGAACCGGAACCGTTAAGGAGAGCGTGGAACTGGATCCAGACTCGGAACCATTTCGAAACCGGTTTCTTGGCTCTGGAACTGGAATCAAAACCATATATGGGACAGGTTTAGATCCGGGTCCGGGTCTAGGTAGAGAATGATATTAAAAAAACATGATTTTTAGGAGAGATTTTCAAAAATTGAGGTAATATATCGGGTGTCGAGTTCACGGGTCCGAACAAAAGTGGAACCAGACTTGGACCCATTTATTTATCGGGGCCTAAATAAGGATCCAAATCTGATTTTTAACGAGTCGGAACCTCTGGGTAATCGGAGAATCGGGGATCCTTTTACATCCCTACCTAGTATGGGTAGTGAATAAGCTTAGTTGAGGGGTTCAAATACATAAGTGTCGAAATCAAGTTTATCAAAGGCAGGTGGTGTGGTAGTTAGGTGAGAGTGTAAGTCGTGGTCAATTCAATAGATTTAGTGCAGTTAGCTCAAAAAACCTTGATTTCTTTGGCCTATTGATGAGATTACAAACAGATTAGATGTTTTTTGAATTGTTGGTAGTGCTCTTACGTCCATAATGTCGGAAGAAGTTGGTCTTTTTAATTATTAATTTTGAGGATCATTCTGATCATAGTATTTGAGAATATCATATTCTTGCAGTAGGATTTGAATATGTAACAAACATGTGAAATTGGGAGACGATTTTAGCAACTTGTATGTGGGGTGAATAAGTGCTAGTTGGCGAGTTCAGATGTTAGATATTGAAGTTCATCAGAGACAGGTGATACGGGTTGTTATGCTAGAATGGGAACTGATGTGGACTTCAATATTATGGTGCACAAAATTATCCATCTATTAGAAGAGATTATGATGATGATGGACAGAGGCTTCAACTAGCTCAATCCTCCGTGTGGTTTTGATTTTAGGTATGAAATGTGAAATGTTGACTTTCAATTTAAATTAGATGTCACTATATTGTCATTTCCAAGTTGTCAAACTAATGAGTTCATGTAATATGTTGTTAATCTCCTACTCTTTTAACTGTTTAAGAATCAATTACATGAAGCCATAAGCATAACCTTAGCGCTTAACAACACTGAACATCACTATATTTGAGATGATATTTTGTTAAATTCCTCAGTTTTCACATTTTTATTACTTTTGTTTTCTTCCTATTTTCCTTGATTTTTAAAGATTTTTTCAATAACTTTTAAGACTGACGTCGCTGTACCAGTCCGGCACGGACCGACACGGACGACACCGACTCGTCTCGGTCCCAAGCGGCACAAAGATCGGCACCTAAGTTTAAAATCATGGAACCAATCCTTGAATTTAATAGGGCCACGTTAATGATTGAACGATGGCTGGACCCTAAAAATAAAAATAAAAATAAAAAAATCAGCCCTAAAAGGGTATTGATCTAAGGATTATTGAACTTCTATCTTGGAGGTCTTCTAACTTTTAAAATAGATTGCACAAAATCCCTAAAACTTGGGGATCGAACATTATATGGGCTCTAATTATATCGATCAACCCATCATGGTGAAATTGATACATACATGTTTCTGTTTATACCGGCCACCTGCAATAGATCTCAGTGGAAAATTACAGCCCATTTGTTAGCATGTGACATTCAATTATATACTATACTAAAGCCATTGGTTTTCAAGCTAAATTTAATCGTAATTTTTAATTTTAATGGTTAGTACTTGTAATTACTCTCTATAACTTACCCGTGTTATCTTCTCAGTCTCAATATAAAACCTCTGTAAGTCTTCCGAGTTTTCGCTCTACCCAATGACTTCATTTTCATCCCCTTTGTATTCTGGTTTTCTTTTCACGTTACTTCATGTACTTTATTTTTATTCTAGTCTCTTAGGTTAAGAAAAGAGGTATTGTCGTAATCTTCTATTATTTTATTTCTTATTTAGAATTTTATGGTTTGTCCATACTAAATCATTATTAGTAAGTATTTGAAGATGATTCACATGATCTGAGTTTTTTAAATTGATCTTTATGTATGTTGCTACATATATAATCGCCAAACAGGCCTGTGCTTAATAAAGTATTCTAAGATGGGTTTAGAGTTTGAAAATGACAAAAATAGAAGATGGATTTGCTACCCAAGGTCTTGCATGTATGGACGGGCACCTTTTCTCGGAATAGTCCGGTGGGGTTGATACCACAGGAAACCTTAAAATAAATAAATAAATAAATAAATAAAAAATATAGGGATGCATGGGTAATAGCTATTCTTAAGTTCTAGCAGCTTTTAAGATTCATCTGTACAAATTCAATTCCTTGGGGAAAGGGCTCATTTAGTAACTTCTAATTACATAGATTTTCTTGTCTATAGTATCATTCCATCATGTCTATGCTGTATAGCAGGAGTAACCCCTAAGTTTTTTATTTTTTTTAAGGGATTTTTAAGAAAAAATTAAGCTTAAATCTTAATTAAACGACTTCATGAATAAAAACCATAAAATGACAAAATAGTTGTTCGTACATGTTTTATGGATATAATTACCCCAGTTGACGATATCGTGTCATCAATTTAGTTGATGATAGCGTCAACCTCCTGCAACTTCTTTTTTCTTTTTCTTGGACTTTTCTTCTTCTTTTTTGATGGTTTTCAGACTTGATTATCATAAGTTTGGGGGGGCAATGCTAAGATTTGACGGAAGATGAATATCCATTTCAAATAAATGAAAAAAAATCAAAAGGATGTGATAAATACATCAAAGAAAAGGGGTTTGACAAGTCTTTCACAAATCACATAGAAGTGTGTTCAATTCATCTACTGTCAAATTCATTCTTAAAGCTGGTTCAAAGATTTTGGATTAACAAAACAAAAGAAAAAACCTATTTGGATTTAAAATCCCATACAAACAAAACAGTACTCAGGAAAAAAAAAATCTTACATTCACTATGCAAAGATTGCACACAACATAGCTCCCCATATTTTTTCATAGACATCAAAACTTATGAAATTCCCTCAAATAAATTGCTTTAGACTCTAAATGTTCATAACAGCATACCCAAACTCATCCCTTCAAGTCACACTCGAAGCTACTGCTAAATTGAGAGAAAATCTTCATTTAGGCATTACACCGAACACCTTACACTCCAAACTCGAACTCTCAAAACTCATGTAAAGGGGGGCGAAAAATGTATTTAAACTAACTATAGGACCACACAACTAATGAAGATTGCCATAACTATTTAAGGAAGATTACCGAGACATAAAATACAAAGATTTTTATAACATTTCCATCACTAGTTAGAGAAAGAGTCAAAGAGGGAGCAGAATATCGTTTTTTGCAATGAAGGTTGAGATATCATCAACCACTTGGCGATATCGTCAATTGAGTTAATGATATCGTCAACTGGGATGATTTCATCCAAAAATATGTACGAACAACTACCTCGTCATTTATAATTTTTCTTTGTAAAACCGTTTAATTGTAAAAATGTCTTATATATAGGGAAATATTCAAGTAAGAACTAGTTCTCACCTACTATATAAGAATTTTTTGGCGAGGCCCAACTAGCAACCCATCCAAGCCGAGCAACCAATAGGGAACCCCTTGATAGTCACTAATCCTAAGGATTTACACACATCCGAATGGACTAAACCGTTGGATCAAAGATTGAATATTTTTTTAAATTTGAAGCCATTAAAATTGTGGGCCACGGATGAAGGGGATAGGGGCATGAATTTGGGGTCAAACTTGATACCGGGGTGGTCTCAAATAGATTTTTCCATCCCCTCTGGTCCCATCTCCGAATGGAGGCCAGAATTGGGCACCACAAAAGAGTTCTCATATACTATATGAAAACTAGTTCTCACCTGAATATTATTTATATATATATATATATATATTTAAATCCTTGATTAATTTTAGGGATAGCCCTCTCAATTCCTGGCCCGCCTTCACATGGGCAACCTTGAAAAGTAGTCGACATATCTTACGACATTCTCTAACCAGGCAGACTGCGCATGCCTACTTATTTTACATGCTGTGGACCCCAAATGAAACCGCAAGCCAATTTTCCATTAAGCAGCATCCCAAAGAGAATCTCAGTCAGTTAGCAGTAACATCAAACTCTAATTTTAACCAATGAACGGTTCAGAAATTTAAAATGTGGAACCAAAATGCATCATTGATCAAGGTTCCGTACCCATGGACAGAATGTTATAAAAGGGCTCAAAGTCCATAGTCCCCCTTCCTTACAAAGCCAAAAAAAAAAAAAAAAAGCTAGCAAAATGGCATTCACCCATAAGATACTCTTGTGCCATTCGATTCTTCTCCTCCTCGCAGTACTGACGCGATCAAATAAATCCGCCCCTGATCTTGATCATATTGATGCTCGTGTGTCCCCTACTCGTCATTATGATACTCCACCTCCCCCTAAACTTTATATTGATGCTCATGAGCACCGGCCTCCGAAGTTCCCCCCTCCTAAATATCATATTGATATTTAAAATCCCGCCTCGTGTGTCCCCTCCTCTTCATATTAATACTCCACCTCCCCCTAAACTTTATATTGATGCTCATGGCCCCCGGCCTTCTAATGATGATTATGATCGGTTGACATTCCCCACTCCTAAATATTATGTGCCCCCGCCTCGTCTTAATGATACTCATGATTCGACGGCCCTCCCTGATCATGATGTTAATGATGGTTATGAGGGAATGCTACCTAATAATATTGTGTTTATCATGTTTCTCTCTCTACTTAGATGAGCCATGTAACTTAATATTGTGTTAATCATGTTTCTAGGATATTGGTACATTGATTAATGATTGTTACATGTGAAAATTGCAGGGACAGGAGCCGAGAGTACTGACGAAACTTGCTACGGTCCCTGCAGTCGACTTCCAAAACGGTGTTCGATTTTCTGCATGGAGAAGGGCCACAGGGGCGGCATCTGCCTGCTGCCAAAGATAATAATCAAACCCAATCCACTGTGCTGCTGCTTCTGATAGTGAAACATTTGGCTTAGCTGACAAACTCATAAACAAGCACTGATATGGAGAACGTGGTCTCTCTTTTTTTGGGTAAAGGAAATGGGTCTCTCTTCATAGTGGGTTTTCTGCTGTGTTGTTTCTTCTTTTTATTCACATTCTTGTTTTCATGCTTCTGATTTACCATAATAAAAAGTGAACTTTGGAATGAATTGTTTCACATGAGTGTGTTTTGGAGGGCCATGCCAGATATGTGCCTAGCCATTTGTGGTTTCATTGCTTAGTTGGTTTACTGGTTAATGGAGCTTCCATTCATGAGGGTTTTGGTTACTTATGCTATGTGGGTGTTGAGAAGTGCTTCTGACTGAGTCGCATGTGGAGAGGGTTACACTTTGGAATAGAAGAAATTTAGTTCGGAAGCCCTTTTTTTTTTTCGGGTTAATTAGCCTCAAGTCCTTAATCACGGTCTCCTAAGACGGCCAGTCCAACAACTTTTTCTTTAATGTCTATAGTACATACAGCTGGAGATATTTTGGTGAGAGGTCTCTAATATGCCACATCACATATTTTCATGACTAATTTGCCCCTTTCAACAGTTTGATCATAAAAGTTTGAATTTTGAAAGTTCAAATCGTCCATTCTCCCTCATTACTAAGCCAAGTTCTCTCTCATTCTCTATTGTTCCGGAGAACCACTTCCGTCTTCTTCTCTAGGAACGAGAGACTTCACCAGAGAGCTCTGCAGAGAGAAGTTGGCCAACTCCGACTACACCAGCAACGAACGATGGCGACGGCCCGGCGATGGAAATGCGACCAGTCCTAGCCTTCTCATGCGACGGGTTCTGCATAACACAAAAACTCATTGCTGTCTTTGCCTTTTTTTCTCCTTTTTCCTTTTTCGTTTCGTGTAAGTCTAGCTCTTGCAATCATAGCAACAAAAAATGGGGACGCTTTCTTGCAAGAAAACTGTTGCAATTCATCTGAGTTTGTTTGAGTTCCAGAACAAATTTATCTAAGTTCTGGACAAATCTAGCTGAGTTTTTATCAAATTTATCTAAGTTTTGAGTTTTTTATGAAATTTATTTTTGTGTTATACGAATTTATCTGAGTTCTGAACATATTTATTTGAGTTTTAGAACAAATTTATCTGAATTCTGGACAAATGTAGCTCAGTTTTTATCAAATTTACCTAAGTGTTAAGTTTTTGTCAAATTTAATTGCGTTTTATACAAATTTATCTGAGTTCTGGACAAATCTAGCTGAGTTTTTATCAAATTTATCTGAGTTCTGAGTTTTTGTCAAACTTAGTTGTGTTTTATATGAATTTATCTGAGTTCTAAACAAATTTATTTGAATTCCAAAACAAATTTATCTAAGTTCTGGACAAATCTAGTTGAGTTTTTATCAAATTTACCTGAGTTTTGAGTTTTTGTCAAATTTAGTTGTGTTTATATGAATTTATCTGAGTTCTGGACAGATTTATTTGAGTTTCAAAACAAATTTATCTGAGTTCTGGACAAATCTAGCTGAGTTTTTATCAAATTTACCTGAGTTTTGAGTTTTTGTCAAATTTAGTTGTGTTTTATACGAATTTATCTGAGTTCTGGACAGATTTATTTGAGTTCTAGAACAAATTTATCTTAGTTATGGACAAATCTAGCTCAGTTTTTATCAAATTCACCTAAGTTTTAAGTTTTTGTCAAATTTATTTATGTTTTATACTAATTTATTTGAGTTCTGGACAGATTTATTTGAATTCTAGAATAAATTTATCTGAGTTCTGGACAAATCTAGCTGAGTTTTTATCAAATTTATCTGAGTTCTGAGTTTTTGTCAAATTTAGTTGTGTTTTATACGTATTTATCTGAGTTCTGGACAGATTTATTTGAGTTCTAAAACAAATTTAACTGAGTTCTGGACAAATGTAGCTCAGTTTTTATCAAATTTACCTAAGTTTTGACTTTTTGTCAAATTTATTTGTGTTTTATACAAATTTATCTGAGTTCTGGACAGATTTATTTGAGTTTCAGAACAAATTTATCTGAGTTCTGGGCAAATTTAGCTGAGTTTTTATCAAATTAATATCAATTTTGAGTTTTTGTTAAATTTATTTGTGTTTTGTACGAATTTATCTAAGTTCTGGACAGATTTATTCAAAATTTTGAATTCTTGAAATCTATTTCTGTTTTTGAATTTTATTTGTCTTTTGAAATGGTAGTTAACCATTATTAATGGCATATCCCACTAATCATGGGATATGATTTATATTTAAAGAAATGGTAACTTAGACATTTTAAGTATTTAAATTGTAAAAAAGGACCTACCACATTATGAAAAGAGATGGTGAATCTAAGGACATAAAATCAAATGTTGTGGGACCTGTCGCCAAATGCCCCTTTTTACCATACCAAACTGCAAATATTTGTAAGCGAGGAAAACCAGAATTTTTCTGCAGTATCACAAAATCTTCAGCATTATACACAATAGTATAAACAATATGGCCCAAGTAACTCTCTCTCTCTCTCTCTCTCTCTCCCCGGAGACATCCAATCAATAAAATTGGAACTAGATTTTACTATGGTAATTGATGAAAAGGCTCTGTGCTGCAGGGTCCCTTCTTTAGATGACATTAGTTTTAACTAGAAGAAACTTTCTTATGCCACATTTTCAGATTTCCACGTGTTAAGTTTAGGGTGCACTTGGATAGATGCCAAAATGATCGAGGGCGGTGAAAAGGTCGTGATCTAGAATCATGGACCCGGTTTGGACCCGGACCTGAACTGAGACCGAAGTATTGATATAATATGCACTTGTGTGATTGGATAATTAGGCCCATGGTAAGAAATCCATGGACTTGGACCTGAAGTTTATTTGGGATTATCCAAATTGAGTGTGAATCCAACTCATGGACTCCTGCCTTTTTTCCCCATATTGGATATTATGGACGTTGAGGGCCCATTTTCAGCCCAAGCCACTACTGGTAAAATTGTAATTGTACAATTTATAATAATGACTTATAAGTAATATCTAGTTTCTCCACTAGAGCATGTTGGTAACAGGCGATGAATCCATAGATTTGATTATTCTTCAGAATCACTGGAATAAAGATTATTCCTCTCTGGGGATTTATGAGCATATGGGGGATTCACACATTGATATTAGTGTGTATTGATGCATACAGCTGAGAAAAATAAGGTTCAGTGTGCAAATCCACTTAAGTGTGCAAATCCATTTAAGTGAGGATTTTAAAATCTTATGTGAGATGGTCGAATATGAAAATCATAAAAAAAGAAGATTTCCATTCGTCCAAATCCTCAAGTATTTATAATTGTCAAAAATGGATTTACTACAACCTTAAGAAAACCGAAAATTTTTCCTTAAAGATGGGGTTGCCAAACGTGACCTTAATGTTCCAAGGCATTCCAATTTCCCACTATAACCATTAGTGTACATGATAATTCTGGATGGCTTTAGCCTCTAACAAGCCAGTTTTGGTGGTTAACCTTCTGAAAGTGACATTTCCGACTGGGTGTCAAGTATCATTCTAATGGAAGTGATATCCACCATTTAATTGATGAATTGTAGCACACTGGATTGGTGCTAATCAGATGTTTTTCATTTGATCAATCAGAGTTTCATACCAAATCATTGGTTAGGATTTGATTAAATGGCTCCAATTTAAGTAGAAGTGAACTCCGCCATCATGTGATGACTGCAAAACCTAACAAGTTTGATTGTGGACACAAGTCGGCCCATCGCTAACCAAATGCTTAAGTAAAAATCCTCTGGGTACCCATGGTTCCATAATATGTGCCAGGTCCAGCTGCTAAAACCTAGCACATCTCCCTTCTCAACCAAATTAATGGGTCCCATACATTCTAATCTTTCGTGTATCAGCACCAGCCCAAGTTTCAACCCAGTTGGAGTCGGGCTCACGAGGGATTTAGTAAGATAAAATTGGAAAAATCGTGACTGGGACTCAAATTGTTCAAGGCAAAAAAGATTTACTCGGATAGAGTCAACGCAGAGAGATTTGGGAGAGTCGTTGTTTTTTTAAAATAATTTCAAAAATATTTAAAAATGAATCTAGTACTCATAAAATATAAAAATATATTCCTTTACATGCATTCGTGATTACATAATTTGTTGATCCAAATATCGAATGTAAAAGATCAAATATAAGCTTCAAATTGCATTCCAGTCACAATTTTTAAATTACCGACTTCAAACCCCATGCATAATTACTTATAAATAAGTTTTAATTATTTAAAGTTAGATCTGCCTATTCAATAGTTTGGAATGCAAACAATTTATTAAAATGAGATGCTCAACCAAGTCTCCCTTGTTTTTTACTCGATCCTTCGTATCGGGAGATCGAGTCAAGAGTTAATTCGAAGAGTTTTCTAAACACAAATAAGATTCTCACAAAGTCGTGATACAAGGCTTGGATTGTGTCAATCCCCAACCCGGCCTTCTGGTAAGGATATATACAGGTCCATTTACAGCCCAATCATCTAATTAACTAAATTCAATGAGTTTCTAGTTATAACAAAAATAGGAGCCCAGTCAATGGATGGGGCAGGCCAATAACCTCATCCATTTAGTGTTCAAACGTGCTTTCACGTTGATGAGTGTTTCATGCTAAGTACAGTAAACAAAACTATGTCAAAGCCTACTCAAAAGCCACTGGAGTCCATGGGATTCGCCTAGTTATGTTATTTTCAATATAGCGGTCATAACGATCACAGTTTAAAAAAAAAAAAAAAAAAAAAGTGAAATGAGAATAATTGAGTACCATAATTCACTATAACTATATTCACGGAAACGCTTACAAACTATTCAAATTTACTACTTCAAAATTTCCAGATAAGTCTTATATGTAAGAACCTATTATTACTTGCTGTCTCTACAGCACTAGCCTTAAATTCATGTGCATCCATTTCTTAGCATATGTTGGTGAAACCCCACTACTCATGGCAGCAGCAGTATTGCTCCGGTCCCTTGTAATCCCCATCGTTCCACCCAAGGCTTGGGCATTCCTCCAACCAGGGGTGTGGTCAAAAGCACTGCAGAGTCCCACATCCTTGCAACCTTCCCCTTTCTGAATGGTTGATGCATAAGCTGCTGCAAAAGGTTATCATCATCAACATAAATAATAACAATTAAAAAAAAAAATGCCTTGTCCTATCAATTTGGGACAGCTAAAAAGACTTGTACCCTAAGCAGGGGCAGAACCACCCCTGACCCTCTTAGCATAGGGGAGGTGGGACTACCAAATCCTCAGTTATCAGGAAAAGAAATGTTAATTTTTGTTCATTTTCTAAAGTTTGGCCTGCACCAAACAAGTGAAATATGTACTGAGCAGAAATCTTTCAATTACCCTGGGGGTGCACAAAGGCATCCTAGACACTAAACAAGAAGATATAAGAGAAAAAAAAGGATTACCAAATATGAGAGCTAGAAACAAGATGGTCATGAAACTACAACTTTTGACTGATATGGCTGCCATTTTAACTTGCATTGGTGTCTACATTGCTCTTCTATATATATAACCTTACAGGGTCCAGACATCTATTTAAGCCTGGATTTTGATGGATTCTTGTCTGTTATGGCGATTGCGCGGATGGATTGTTTTTCTATGCACGTCATAACATTGCACGAATCTGTTGTTTTTTTATGCTTACTAGAACATAAGATTGCACGAATCCATGCATTTATAACATTGAAGTTTTCTCTATTAAAGTCTTACCTTTTTTTCTTGCCAAGATGCAAATGTAAAGAAGAAAAGGAAAGCGATACAACAAAACGGCTGCCTGAGCCAAAACAAAAATAAAACAGAGAGCAGAGAAGAACAGGGAGAAGAGGAGCCAGGGTTCAACTGGGACTGCTACTGCTCAAAGTCCTTACATTGATGGAATTCTATCCCTACCAAATTCCTTACATTGAATCCTTATTTTACACCAGAATTTGTAAGTGCCTTTGGATTGACAAATGCATGGAAAATGAGGACTCTAACACCATATTTAATCTCAGCTTTAGTGCATGGATCAATGAAACGGTGCATTTTTGGTGCATGGATCACCAATTAAAATGAATGTGGGACAGCAGGCTCCTTTTTTTCCTTATCATATAAATGTCAATTTTCTAATCCAAATCTGGCCACACATTTCTCATATCCAATCCAACCATGCCAATGCTGGTCACCAGGGCCGGCTCGACCATTGGGCAAGAAAAGCCCTTGCTTTAGGCCCCCCAAAAAATAAGGCCCCATAAAAATCATCTTTTCAAATTCTAAAAAAGCATTCAAGCAACTGTTATAGTTTTTTTTTTCTCCCAAGGCCCCATAATAGTAATTAGTATCACATCCAATTAAAGCCATGTTTTCACATTTAAACAAAGCATTAAAGCAAGTGGCATCTTTTTTTTCTCCAAAGGTGTCTTTTTAAATCCCAACAAATCTTAAACCCAACCTCCTTGCTACCTCACCAGTGAGGTTTTTCAAATTAACGTTTATCCACCAACGCCTTTTCATCTCACGTACTCTTTACTCGCTCACCCTTTGTCTCTTTCATAGATTGTCTTTCTCTATAATTACTTTTTTTTTTTTATTTCTAAAGCAATCTTCTTTAAAGATTTATTGATCTGGTTTTGTCTTCTTTTAAATAATATATGTGGATATATTCTGATAATATATATGAGTCTTTTTTATAATATATGTTAATCATAACCCACTAACTCAAAAATAATCCATTTTTTTATAATAAAAAAACTGGATCAAATTCGAAATTCATCTACATCTACAGTTTTTATGGCCAACAATGATAAATCACTAAATCAGGTTCTATTGTTTTATGATTTTAAGATTTTTTTATTTCCATGATTGCATTGTATGTTTATTATAGTTAGTGATCGCTTTATTTATAAATATTATTAGCTATAATTTATAAATGATAAATGTATCTATTAGAAAATACGAATTCAGATGCTCAAAACCCAAAAAAAAAAAAAAAAGAAAAGAAAAGAAAAAGAAAAAGAAGAATAGATAATTTGAGGCCTCATTTAGGATTTTGTGGCTTAAGGCCTCAAATTGTGTCGAGCCAGCCTTGCTGGTCACGACCAAGTTCAATCCACAGAATAATGACCGATAAAGCTTATCCATGGAGAACTATCTAGCATAAATCGTTCCTATAAAGTTAAAGAAAATCTGCTACTGATCTTGCCCACAGTCAGTAGCTTCCAAGCAGTATGCTAGAATGACAAACCTGTGACCTGTAGGTTTCTTAATGAAGGACAAATACAATTTACTTTGAGAAAGATTAGTGTGTATCTAGAAGTAGAGGTGAAAATCTGGGCGGGCGGCCCAAGCCTAGCATGAAAAAACCGTGCCTGGGCCCGTTGACTAATTTTCTCTCTTGTTTGTTTCCTTCTTCTTCCTTAGCATCGACTGCGACTCCACATTAGCTGCTAGGCGCATTCATAGTAGTTCCCAGCGGTCTTCCATCGAGCCATGGTCACATGGAACTACGAATTATGAAAAGGGTTTTTGAAAAGTAAAAAAAAATGTTTTAGTGCAAATGTTCTCCACAAAACAACAACATGTAGCTTTAATGGTCTTCAAGAGTGGAAATACCCTATGGAGGGGAAGTAATCGAGCATGATCTCTTCTTTTTCAAGAAAAGTGAATGAGAGATGAGTTTCGTGCATTTATAAGCGCACACCGCAGGGTCAATAGAGACCCTTAACATTATTAAAAAAAAAAAAGGTTGATTGAGACCCTACAAACAAAGTAAATGGGAGTTCTGTAAAGGTTATAATGGACCACAGGGTCTCAATCGACCCTTAACATTGCAAATGAAGGTCGATAGGGAACTTAGTAGAGAATGTTAAAAAAAAAATAAGTTTTCAGGCAAAATAACTGATTTGGTGCAAAGGCACTTAAAATTACCTTTTCGGCACATAATCTGTTTTTTCAAGTTAAATCCCCTTAAACTTTTTTAAAGAAAGAAATGTGAAGGTCGTCAATCATTCTGAGTTAATTTGATGATAGAAATGATTGGTTTTATCATAGTTTTCTATTTCTCCTATTTAGTAATTTAAAATTATATAGTCATCTAACCATATTTAAAATTTTATATTTATTGGAGTCCTTGAATTTAAATCCATGCCATCTCATTAAAAATCCCTTTAAATCGATCTCTTTTAGAAAGTTTAGTAAACTTCTACCGAATACTTCATGCTTTGAGATGATATAAAGATTTTGCTTGAGTCACCTTATCATCTGACTTGAGTTCTGCCTTACGATAAGAACCCATTTAGAGCAAGCTAAAAAAAGCGGGAGCCAAAATTAGGCTAGACTTTGATAATGAAAGTATGAATGGATGGCCACATTCGCGGGTTTGCACAAGCCCACTAAACCTCTCTATCTCTATCCCTCCTTTCAGTCCTTGTCCTCAATTTCTTTTAAACCATTTCTAGCCTAATTCAAATAAACCTAACTTTGCCTAAATGGAGTCCAATATTATAACCAACACACTTAATACAATGGGCAGCCCTTGAGGTATCCTGCTTGGCCGAAATAGTTCTTTCCCCTGTATTTTAGAGACTGGTCTATATATGCATGGTCATTTAAAGTTATGGCTAATATTAAGCTCTACATCCAAGCCTGATATTGGACATGTAGAATCCATACATGATCAATTGTAGGGGAGGCAACATGGGTTGGTAAGAACGAGTTCGGGTTAAACTTAGAATTGACTATAACATGCAAACCAACATGACCCCGACACGTTTATTAACTTGGTTGAAAATCTCAGCATGACTGATTACTTGAAAGGTAAAATTACCTTACATATTTCTTTTTCCATATAGGGGTCCTTCTTCTATTACTTATTAAGTATTTTTAATTATACCATTCTAACATTATTTCGATATATGATTTTTTTTATTTTACTTATCTTTTATTTTCTTTTTTCAATATTGAGTTTGGGTACTTTTATTTTCTCTGTAAGCTTTATATTTATTTATTTAACTATATTTTAACAATTCAGTTTATTCTAAATTAGAAAAAAATAATATAACTTTACTTATTAAATTATATGATGATCATGGACTACAAAAATATGAAGGATCTAATTTATGAAAATTGAGTTTTATAAAACTATTAAAAAATGCTGCATAAACCTCTGTGATAGAAAATGAGAAGAAGTATACATATTATTTTATATCAAGTAAGAACTTATATTTTGGCCCTTCAAATCATGATCAGTAGTTCTGATTCCTCAACCATGGACCCTACATCCGACACCTCAATATACCATGTAAGTTGCAAATGTTCTAAAACCACCTCTAGTCCTCTTACATATAATATTCTCAAGAAAACTAGCGTTTAGGTCTTGTATGCATTTAACCCAATCAAAATAAAGAAAGACTAATATGAACATAAATCCAGCTGAAATGTAACTTGAAGGAGAAAAGAAAGCATATAACCAACCAGTCCTCATTGGAGATTCACAAGCTAATCAAAGGGTTGTTCATTCATTGAAGGCAATAATATATAACCCATAACCATAAGAAGAAAGCCCAAACATGTATAAGGATGGATCAAGTGCTGCACAAGTTTGTACCAACTGGGAGGTCCCATATATTGTCAAGTTTGGTTTCTTATTCAAGTATATGGGCTGATAGGTCCCTGTTTTTAAGGCGTACTCCTCTACTTTTTACTATATATGAGGGTGGAAGTTTTGTTCAGACGCCCTCGAATCCCACTGAATGGTTGAGAGGTAAGTGTCACACCGACAAGGAAGTGATTTGCTGTTACTATCTTTATTAGGCTTCGATCAAGTTTAATTTATGATGTAATTAGTTGGTTGTAAGCTTCTTCCTTTCTAACCCAACCAAAGTGGCCTTCATTCCACTACACATGCAACAATGGGGCTGGATTAGATCTAGTCAGGCCCAGTCCATCAAGTGATTCAACCTAAAATTCATGCTCGCTTCCACACCATTGACTCGAAGTGAGGCCGAAGCCAGCCCATTAGTCAATTTTTATAGGATGTTCAGAGCCCGTTGGGCGGAGCAGAGGTTCCTCTAGACCTGGCCTAGTCTAGAAATTAATGCTGGCCCATATCCATCCTATGCCCAACAAAGGAATTAAGTGCGAGGCCCGAACCTATCTAGCCCGAAACATGTCAGGACTGCCCATTTAGTCAATCCCCTTGCCTAAATTTTAGATCCAAATCTGGTCACAAGCAGACTGACCTCAGGTTAGGCCCGGCTGGCCTGGGCACGGCCAATGAGCACTCTTAGTTTTTGGGTCATTTTGTTTGTTTTGTTGAGCCTCAATAGGCCACCTTATAGTGTATTTACATACACGTAGAAAAGGGCCCAGTGCATTTAGCTATAGGACAGTATCAGTCTGAATTCATCCCACTAGCCTAAAACCCAAGTCAGATCCAGCCAAAGGTTAGTTGGCTCCCCACTTGTGCAACTCTTTTACAGATTCAGTTTGATTATATCGTTTGTAAATGTTGATAAATTGATAAATCATTTTATGTAAACTTACGTAGATCGAGTTGTTTTTACTATAATACAAAACCAACCATTGTGGTTAATTATCTGCATTGATGGTGCTGGACAGGGCCAAATATTTCCAAGGGTGCAACTTGGAAAGATGAAGCCATAGACCGCTTGCAGCTCAACTGGATATGCAAACTAAGTTGGCTAGTTCAAATTTGTGCTAAAGTTTGGACATGAAAATACAGCTTGAGGATAATTTGGTCCGGGCTGGGGCTTTAGTCTTGGGTACCAAAAATATGACCCGAGCTTCGGCTTGGGCTTCCATTTCAAACCTTGGCTTGATCTTGGAAATATGGACGTCATCCAGGCTCCTAATTAGACTTGGCCTCATGCACTCCAATCTTGTCCAAGCCTAGCCCAGCCCAGCCTAGCCCAACCCAAATTAAATTGCTGCCGAAATTGGAAATGCCTAGTTAATTATTTTGACCTCTTTCTTTTGAGTAAATAATCCTGGTCTTATACACCCATTAATCTTGGCTTGTTTAATGTAGGAATATAGGTCCATATACAGCCCAATCGATCATGGACTTAAATCTGAAAAACAGGTCTACCGAGGTGCAACCCATTTGAGGATTTGGCTCAATATAGTTCAAAATGGACATAGTTGAAATAAGGTCACGATAATTATATTATACCCCATCCATCATATAGTGCCCAAACAGACATTCGATGGGTTTTCAAAGCTTACATATTTATTTATGGATTCAAATAAACAAAGCAAGAGGAAAGCCTCATCAGAGGTCACTAATAAAACCACATCCTCACCCTCCTCATCACAGTCACTTTACTTCACTTTTATTCTTGTGATAGACATTATTATAATTGAGAGTACCCGACCAACTATCCAACGCAACAGCAATGTTGATTCCCTAGGCCTCCTTGGCATATTCCGCCACTATAACCATAGCGCACGCACTGGTCATGGCAGGTTACGGCGCTCATAATGTGCTCATCACAGATTCCCCCATCGATGCAATCATCTGCACTCACAATGGTTGATGCCGAAGCTACAAAGCCATCATCATCATCATCAACAACAACATCAACAACAACAACAAGAAGAAGTCAATTTGGGTCAGCTAATTAAAGACTACTACACTAAAACTCTAAACGAGCTATGACACCAAATCTGTATAATATAAGAGAATTTAGCAAAAAAAAAAAAAAAATTGTATAATGAATGTGAGAGAGAGTATACCAAAGATGAGAAATAGAACCAACATTGTCATGAAATGAGTACTTTTCCTTCCTTTGGCTGCCATTTTCTCTTCACTTGGATGGATGGTTGCAATAGTGTAGTGCCTCTCTTTTATAACCATGGTGGGAGTTCAAACATCTATTTTAAGCCCTGATTTTGCTGGATTCTTGTCTTTAATCGCTGTCGCTGCGGCCTCGTCTTCGCTCTTACCTTCTATATATGTTTTCATTCACTCCCATCCTAAGGAAGCGGTGGAATTCACGGGCTCATCAGGTTAAAATTCTAATAGCTTAAAAAAACAAATACAGGGCATTTCTTGGACTGTTGTATTTAAATTTTTATTCAAATAGGAGTTGGTCCTACCTAAAAACTAATTATAAAATTTTGAGTGTGATTGATATCAGTCAAGAATGCAGATATATCCACTCATTATAGGTGGATGTGATGAACATCGAACACCACCCACAAATGGGTGATTTGATTCTGCAATGGGTCAGATGAGAAGTGGGCCACCACATGTAATTAGTGTAAAGAGCTGGCCTGAGCTCATAAAAATTAAAAGGCTAATCAAATCTAATCGAATATATACATATAAATACAGTAATGATGAATATCCCTTAAAAACCTATTCCAATTATAAGAAATCTAATCAGATCTTTCTAGATATCCTAACTTAATATGGGGTTCATGATGGTGAAATCAGGAGGACATGTTGTATCCCTTGAAAGTCTTCTTTAAATATGGGCTGATCTATGGTAAGCTGAGAAAATGTAAGGGTAAATTTGCCCAAAAAGACAGTAGAAAATGTATCTAAACTCTAAAGTACCTAAATATTTGTTTGAATTAGTTTTAAATGAAATAGACCCAACAAAAAAGACTTGCTATGCTAGATTTAATTATTGACAAATTCTTTTTGCATATATTATAATTATATATAATATACTAAAGCAATAGGGTTTATGTTGCCACGTAGGCATGCTGTATCATCGCGGTGCCATGTTACCACCATGTTTGTGAAAAAACAACCCTTTATAATGCCACATCATTTCTCAATAGGGCTCTATATATATATAATACCAAATCTCCCATGCTTGTCCTCTTCCCCTCTAAATCAAGCTATTAATCCCACTTTTTCTCCTTCCAATCAAATGAGGATATCAATCGGATTGAAATCTTTAAGTTTTCCTAAAATTTGGCAACCCTTCCTAAAAAGTCTGCATTCCCCCTTCTTAATATATGACTGGCTCTAATTAAATTAATCACTTTGATTGCTGGAGTTAATTAGCACCACTTTTATGGCACTAAGATATTCCCAAATGAATTAGTGAAGTCTGCTATTTCTAAGCATGCATGGCCGTGTAACTCTAAAAAAAAAAAAAATACAGCATTTCTTATAAAAACTTATATTTTGTCTATGGTGGGGTCTATCTATATGAAATACAAATTGGAATGAAATCCTGTGCTTTGTCCAATGTGCGACCTACCTATTCAAAGTACAAACAAAATACAAAAGAAAAAAAAAAAAAAAAAACTAACTTGTTTTATATATTGTTGGAGGGCCCACCGGTGGATTAATTAACATTTCGTTCACGACGACATAAAAGAAAGTTATCAGTAGGGCCAAGTATATATCCTATATATACACGTCAAAAAGAGTCTTTCAATGTAATCTTTTTTTTTATTATCCAAATCTCCTATTATTTGCAATACAAGTATTATGCACGTCTTCTTATTCCTTGAAGATATTAGCATTTATGATAGGGCCCACTTATTGATCACATGTTGACGGGCCTATAAATAACCCATTCATCCCGGCCCCTAAGATCTCTCCATTTATTTACTATCACCGATCGATCATCCCTGGCCCATAAAATCTCTCCATTGTATAATTAATAATTCCAACAGGTAATAATTATTATAAAATAAATATAATTCCAATCAATCATGAGCCATTAAATCCTTAGATATATACTAACTGAACATGCCCGCGCTTAGCACGGACAATATAATTCATAATATTCAAAATTTAAAATTTTAATAAAATTTTTATTTAAATTATATTTATATAATAAAATTTGCAATAAAAATCAAACCTATGACAATAACAGATTAAAGAATTATAGTTGGGTAATTTTAAAAATGTGTACCCTTTATTTTGTTTACTGAAGTGATAAGAAGTTCAACACTAAATGAAATAAAATCACATCTTTCATACCAAAAAGAAAAATAAATATACAAATACAAATCATTGTAATACTTTCCTTCTTGCTAGCACTTATGGGAAATAGCAGCAGAGAAAAAAGAGAAAGGCTAAGAGAAAGACAGAAGAAAGACTTGAAATCACCATTATTATTTTGATTGGCTTATCCTTGTTTTTCATAAGACGATAAAGGAAAATCTCTTTGAAAAATAAAACCTCTAGCCTATAAATACAATACATTTGGGGTGTGAAGAACCTGATTGATTTTGAAGGTCTCGGATGGAGAATAAATTCAAATTCGTAGACAAAACAACTCCCTAGCCTCTTCAATTTTCTCTCATAGCAGTTGTCAACTTAGTAGGCTTTATCCTCTATTTCTTTAGGCTTATTGTGGGGTCTGCTTAAATATTAGATCTAAACAGTTTAAAATAAATGATACCCTCTTATATAACTGTTCAAATAATTTTACTCAAAATGAAAGTTAGGCCCTGCGGATGAAAAAAAATTAGTATAAAATATTCAAATATTTTATGGGATTAGGCCCCACGTTGGATGAAAAAGATATTAGTGTAATTTTTTCAAATGTTTTATGGGGCCTATCTAGTTATCGATGAGATTACAAGACATATTAAGGATGAGGTGCCGTGGTGTATGCTATTTCCAGATGACATTGTTTTAGTAGATGAGACGAGAGAAGGAGTGAATGCTAAGCTAGAAGTATGGCGGAAAACGTTAGAGACAAAAGGGTTTAGGCTAAGTCGATGCAAGACGGAATATATGGAGTGCAAGTTTAGCCAAAGTAGGACACTTGGTAACATAGAAGTAAGTTTAGGCACACAAAAGATTGTAAAGAAAGAAAACTTTAGGTACCTTGTATCGATGGTGCAACAGGATGGAGGGATTGATACTGATGTAAGTCACAGGATTCAGGCCTGGTGGACCAAATGGATGAGTGCTTCGGGGGTCTTGTGCGATCGGAAAGTCCCCCTCAGGGTTAAAGGAAAGTATTATAAGGTGGCGGTTAGACCAGCATTGTTATATGGATCAGAGTTTTAGGCAGTAAAACATAATCATGTTAAGAAGATGGAAGTTGCAGAGATGAGAATGCTAAGATGGATGTGCGGGACCACAAGGAGAGATAGGATTAGGAATGGGGAGATTAGGTGCAAAGTAGGAATAGCACCGATTGGAGATAAAATGAGAGAAAATCGACTAAGATGGTTTGGTCATGTTAGAAGGCGTCCAATGGAGGCACCTGTTAAAAGGTATGAAGGCATAGAAATTGTCAGGAGTAGGAGAGGGAGAGGGAGACCCAAGAGAAGTTGGAAAAAAACTATTAATTATGAACTTGCCTACATGGATCTAACGAAGGACATGGCCCCAAACAGATTTGATCGGCGTCGTCAAATCCATATAGCCGACCCCACCTAGTGGGAAAAGGCTTGGTTTGGTTTTATGGGGCCTATATGTTTTGTAGAATTCATAGAAACTCTTAATAAGTCTAATATCTAAGAAAGAAAAATGTGGAAAGGTAAAATGACTAAGATAATCTCTTGAGGATATGGAACGTGAGCCATCACCCCTATGAAGTTTTCGACGATGCAAACTATATGTATATAGTATGTCACGCCAAACATGGAAAAATATATATGAAAAGATTTTCAATTAAGTTACCTACATATATGGATTAATTACCTATCTCGTGGGATGATATTGATAGATATGAGAATCCCTATAACAATTTAAAAACCCTATCTTGATGATGATCATGGAAGTATAAGATTTGAGGAGACTCCAACAATCTAAAATCTCTCTCTCATGTTAGAATTAATTCATTTTGCAATTGAGCTTCAATTTCTCGATGCGAAATTGGAGCTCAATTGTAAAATCAAATCTATCATATAATTGTGATACCTATGTAATGGTAATAGTCAATCTTTGATCAAACGGGTCCCATGTAGATATTTTAATTAAATAGCCCAAGTAAATCAAGATTGGTATTTTCCCTTATCTATTCTTGCATAGAGGTGTAAAATCTTTATATAGCAGTGGGTCATATCTATTATCGTGTAATGGTAATGAAGGATAAGTTCCACCCGATATATTACTGTTGATCTTTCGTCAAATGGGTCCATTGTAGATAGATTAATTAAATGATTTCCATGTAATAAAATTGTAGGATATAAATTAGCTAGTGATATCCAATTCTTATAGATAAAGATCTCAACTCTAAGGATTTGAGTTTGTTAAAAAAGGTAAGTAGATCCCTAAAACTTCTCTCTAAGTTAAATATAATCAAAATCAATTGTACAATTAAAATTGAAATTGGACTCCAATTTCTCAATCAATTTCAAAATCGGACTCCAATTTCAAAATCTAATCCTACACAAATAGATTCCTACACCTATAATATATAATAACTAGCAAAGCATGCCCGCGCTAAGCCCGGGCCCAGAAATAAAAAAACATCCAATTTGTGGCTATTTTATGATATATTAATTAATGAGAAAATAAATATACCATTTATTACGATTCGAAGTATGGCCCAACCCGACATTTATACAAAGTAAATATTATTTTTTATATAAATAAGTATGAAACTTCAAGTCTTATGTAAATTAACATCAATGTTTATGTATTTATTTTAGTAAGGAAGTGCTCCTATGAGAGACACTCTCACCAACTTGGTGAGAGATGAGTGGGGGGCCTCACATTTAAGTTGGGGGTCCTTACATTTAAGTTGGAGAGAGTGGATATGGAAGTGAGGGCCTCCACCCAAACACTCTCACCAACTTGGTGAGAGATGAGTGGGGGGCCTCACATTTAAGTTGGGGGTCCTTGCATTTAAGTTGGAGAGAGTGGATATGGAAGTGAGGGCCTCTACCCATCTCTCATAAAGTTGGTGAGAGTATCTCTCATAGTAGCACTTCCGATTTTAATAATTTCAATCAATTGCAAAATTGCATGTGGCCCCGTTTTTAGGAATTAGAATATGAGGCCCACTTTAAAAAAATTTATTGTATGTGGAGCCCATACGTATAAATCACTATCAATGATCCACTTTTAAAACTCACAAACATTAAAGATTTTCTAACCGTAATAGATATATTAAAATTTTAAATCTACCTAAAGAAGACTCATTTTAACTTAGTTGGATAGAGTTATTGAGCAAGGTTGATTTTTTCATCTGGACTCTTTAATCACCTATCCATAATAGATATATATTAAAATTTGAATTCACATAAAAAAGCTTAACAAAAGTGGACTCTGAATTGATTGATAGAGCTTATCTATTGAAATTGATTTGAGATCCAATTTCTCAAATTAATTTGATATTAAAGTCCAATTTTGCAATCGATTAGCAAATCGAACTCCAATTTTAAAATTGATGCCTACGTCTATAATCTATTATAATAGGTATGCACTCTTTCAAATCAATACATGGTTGATGGGAAGATGCTTACTTCATCTATTTATCACCATGCCCATCATGTATCTCACAATTTACAAAAGAGATCCAAGAGCAATGATAATATAGTCTCCGACAACAAGATTGTCAGCAAGCCTCGTATTGATATATTATAATATTTTACTATTTTTGTTGTTTGGTAGTTTTTGCATATTTTAACATATTGTTATTTTTAGTGTTTGGGAATTGCAGAATCTTTCAAGATATTCTAGATTTATGTGTTTGGTTATTCATAAATATTTTAAAAATGATTAAAAAAAAAAACAAAATGAATCAATAATTTGATATGAAATCTACCGCAGACAGTGGGCTTCTATGAGAACCAAAGAGTTTCTTGTAGAAGGATATAAAGAGAATTTTTTTTTTAACCCGAGAAAGCCAAAACGTGTACGCTCTTTTGTTTTGAGATATCCAAAGTTACAAAAAAAAATCCTCCCTCCCTTGTTTTGATATATTATGTCATTATAAAATCTACAATATTCACCCCTCCTCTAAACAAATTAAGCAATATCTAACTTTTCTAAAAATAATCTAATATTGTAACTTTTAATATACTCTTTCCAAACACTACTAAATAAAAATAGAATATTATTATCTAACATATCAAAAAAGGTCTTAAAATCATTAACAGTATACGGTTTCCAAACACCCCCTAAAAAACAAGGAAAATGTTGAGAACAAGGATTTGGCCAGTTGGTTAGAACCCACCCTCACTTGTTGATAAGAAAAGGCTATTAATACAGTCTTATGCATATTCATTATCATGCTTTTCATTAAACAGTCAATCCAAACTCATTATCATGCTTTTCATGAAACAGTCAATCCAAACGTGGATCAAAGTTGGATTAATGTAAGATTTTTGAATCCATCATATACCCAGAAGACATTTATTTGGAACGATTCGGATTTCAATCGGTGGTAGGTCCCTTTGCAGAGTTTCACCCTTTTAACTCAGGATTTCTCTATGTTAAAGCACTAGACGATCCAGACTCTTTCACAGCATTTCAAGTTCTTTTTTAATAGCTCAAGTGATCACAAGCATACATCCTCAACCCCAGCCTTGGCATTAGCATAGTACTAATCCAAGTGTACTAATGTGGAGAACCAAGGCAGAGGGTTAATCAAGCAGAACGGAGGACATCAATGGAAGCTTACCAGGGTGGAGTATAACTGAGGAGGTACTAGGCGTAGCAGGCAGTGTGGAGGTCCCAAGGATTTTTTATTTTTTTTAGGCAGCTATAGGGGACGAGCTGGGACCCCGCCCTTGGGTGAGGGTGGTCGTAGACCTAGAGGGTGAGGTGGTGGAGCCTTCAAGGAAGTAGACCTCAGGTGAGAAAAAGTGGCATATCCCTAATTAGAGTTCGAATCCTTGACACTTTGAGATGTATCCCCTCTTGAGACCATTTAAAGGATACACGGTTGATAAATTATGATAGTTTATTCTTCCATTGTATATTGGGGAAAAAAAAAAAGTTTTGGCACTCTCGCCCAGGGCTTATCCATCAGCAGACTACATGCATTATGCACAAGTGTTAGAACTCATTCATGTGCATCTTAAAGTGCCTGTCGTAGGTCTGGTCAATTTGTGGCTTCACGAATTAGAGAACCAAAAAATTTCTCTTGCCAACTGGACTGGATTGAGTTTGTAGAATCCCTCGTCAGCATATAAAATAGAGCTTGTAGAGCCATGCTGCTGCCACCAAATTAATGTAAGAGGAGACTCTGGATCCAAATTTAAATTGTGGCCATGCATGGCAAAGCAATCTTTTTTATCTACTATCATTGAACTCGGATTTTTTTGTTAATATAAAAGTAATAGGTAGTTCAAAATCCCTTTTTTTTTTTCCAAGATTGAGTGGCCATCAACTTCCAGTAAGGTCTCTATCTATTATGAATGTCTAATACACTGAGTAATCCTATTTTATTTGATAGACTTCATATACTTTGTGACTCTTAGACCTGGTACGAAACTTGTGTAGCTTGTAATCAATCTGTTCCAATGTTTGCAACACTTGATCTGATATTGGAGTCAAATTGGCAACAGCTCATCTAAAGAGAGATCATTCATTTGGAGCAGTTTTCAGTTTCATATAAGCAAGCCCCACTTCCAAAGCCTCACGAAAGGATTGAAAACCCATTGACTTAAATCATGACCCCACTCATATGTCACCAAGTTGAGATCCTACTAGAGCGGAACTCCACAGCAGAGCTCTGTCTGTTGCAAAGCCAGTTCACTCAAATTGAACTCCCTTGTTGTTGGTGGGTAATTGTCCCTAAATTTTGCTTTATAAAGGGTTTGGCCCACCGAAAGATTGACCATATGATGAATAAGATTGCATTAACCGGTTATCAAATATATGATCAATCTTATAATGGGATAAACTCCTACTTAGAGTAAAAATTTCGAACATTTCGTACATGTAAATACACCTGTTTTTGAGTGGATTGGATTTTCAATGATTAAGTTCGTTTGTAAACCTAACGAATTTTGTAAATCATATTTATTATAAGGCCTACGGGCCACCTATCCTTTAATCAGAGTCAAAACCATAAATACTCCATTAGGTAGAGATTTCGTTGACGAATCGAAGGTCAAAAGCAAAACTCAGAATCAGAACCCACAGTCCCACTTGATCTGGAAGACAGTTGGGAAAAATAAATTCTCTCCCTTGGGCATTCACCATTCAGAGGGTAGAAGCTCTTCTCATTTACTCTTTGTTGTTTGTTAGGTGATAGTCACGCGGTATAATAAAAGCTCGACCACTCTACCATTACTTTACTCTTCAGACCTCCCCCTATAAATACTCTCCTGTCCACAATCAATCGCCATCTCCCAAGTCCATTATCCGTAGCTTTTGTTGTTGCACGAGTTGCTTTTGCTCCTGTTTCTGTTGCAATGAGGTTAATGGGTCTTGCCCATTACGTTGTTGTTGTTGCTGCATTGGTTTCTCTTTGTGCTGTAGTTGCTTCTGAAGTTGGCGGTGGTGTCGTCGATGAGAAACATTTTATCGGAGGAGGCTTAGGCCATGGTATTTATAAGAGGGGGTTTAGACATGGCAGGTTTGGTCAGGGAGGCGGCTTGGGAGGAGGTTTTGGAGGTGGCATTGGTGGAGGTGGTGGTGCTGGAGGCGGTGTCGGTGGAGGGGGCGGCATTGGCGGTGGTGTAGGTGGAGGTGGTGGTATTGGTGGAGGTGGTGGGCTTGGTGGTGGTGTAGGCGGAGGTGGCGGCATTGGCGGTGGTGCTGGTGGTGGCATTGGAGGTGGTGCAGGTGGTGGCATTGGAGGTGGTGCAGGTGGTGGACTAGGCGGTGGAGCTGGTGGAGGTGGTGGACTCGGTGGTGGAGCTGGTGGTGGCATTGGAGGTGGTGCAGGTGGTGGAGCTGGATTAGGTGGTGGAGCTGGTGGTGGCATTGGAGGTGGTGCAGGTGGTGGACTAGGCGGTGGAGCTGGTGGAGGTGGTGGATTAGGTGGTGGAGCTGGTGGAGGTGGTGGGCTTGGCGGTGGAGCAGGAGGAGGGATTGGTGGAGGCGCAGGAGCTGGTGGAGGCGGTGGATTGGGCGGGGGCGGTGGAGGCGGACTTGGTGGTGGTGGTGGAGTTGGCGGTGGTGCCGGAGCCGGTGGAGGATTCGGTGGAGGCGCTGGAGCAGGTGGAGGAGTTGGCGGTGGAGCAGGTGGAGGTGGTGGTTTTGGAGGTGGCGGTGGTGGAGGTGTAGGCGGTGGAGCAGGTGCAGGTGGTGGTTTTGGTGGCGGTGTGGGAGGTGGAGTTGGAGGAGGAGCTGGTGGTGGAGGTGGGGGTGGCGGAGGAGGCGGAGGTGGAGGTGGAGGAGTAGGAGGTGGTGGTGGATTCGGTGTTGGTGGAGGCTTCGGGGCAGGTGCTGGTGCTGGAGGTGGTGCAGGAGGTGGTGGTGGTGGCGGTTTCGGTGGAGGTGGCGGAGGCGGCGCTGGTGCTGGTGCTGGATTTGGTGGTGGAGCTGGGTTCGGTGGTGGCGCTGGTGGCAGCCACTAACTTGCACTGCTGTGTGTGTTTAGAAGGTCAGAAACATCATAAAATCTGAGAATCAGATAGGACTAGGATGACTCATTTTGTCTCTCTGGTTTCGATCTTTTTGTTTTTCTTCAACGTATGTTTTATATAATGTAATGTTTGAGCAGTCATGCTGCATGAAATGGAAACAACGTGGCTTTGCAACCTTCCTACAATTCTCTCATAGCTCAAATTTTCAAACTTCACAATATTTTAGCCAATATCATGATATATTATTGCAATATCTTCAAACAATATTTCAATAGTGACCATGCAAATATGAGAGGGTCTCTTACAGTTGGTTTGGCCATTTGTTACCTAAACACATGATTATGAGAAGTCCTTTTCGTGCAACAGGTAAACATGAACTGAAAATTGTATAAACTGTTAATAATCAAGAAAAAATGACTTGTGGGGTAAGTAGAAGCCCACCTCCCCTATTGAAAATTATTAGTTCAGACCATGTTAAATCTATAAGCCGTTTGCATGTGCTTGTCATTGTACCATCATGAGCATCGCAAGGCTGTCTTGATCTCTTTTGTGACATACAATCTAGCACATTTCTGTTTATTCCTCGTAATCTGCTGTCTTATACTCCTTATTTGATGTACAAAGTTGAACCCACATACACTTATTATTTTTATTATTTTGTAAAGACAATAGTTAGCTTCAACTTTAGCTTTTTTGGTCCTATGAAAGGGCTTGTTTGGATGTGGTCCTTCCATGTGGAAGGAATTTTAACCATTCGGAAATTCTCTGCACCTCCATTTTTCTTTCAACTTTCTCCTCCATTTAAATGCATGCATGCATGCATTCTTGCTTCAGTCCCCGTTATAACTTGTTTGTGCTACAAGAGGATTCCACACACACTATAAATTTGTGTCAGTATCCGTTCTATGTAACATCAAAATCCTTTTTATGGAGGAAAACCAGTCACTTTCAGAGGGAAAATGCATCGCATCAAACAAATCAGTAGCATGCTTAAAAATCGGATATGCCATTTTCGTTTCTATCTTGGAAGAATCCTCTCTTTACAGATGCACCCAAAGGATGTTTTGAAACCACAGGCTCGTGGATTGTTTGGTTGTCTATTTACCTTAAAACAGATTTCACAACTAGCAAAGGGTACCCCTGAGCTACTTTTGACTCATAGGCATCCACGAAATTAAGTTTGGCAGGGTTTAAATGATCCACTGCCAGTAACAGTACTTGAATCCCACCGGTGCAGGGTTTAATTGATCCACTGCCAGCAACAGTACTTGAATCCCACCGGTGACGGAGCAAGGAATTTCTTTTAGTTGGGCCGAGCAACCATGGTTTATCTTTTTAAATTTACAATAATTTTAAAGTTTGAATAAGTACGGAAATCATTTTCCAAGGCATAATTACCCAAAACTTTATGAACATTAAGATATGAAGACAACAAAGCTCACCATGATGAATCCAGATGGCTCAAAATAATCATTTTCTCCTTGTTTTAACATTAAGAATCGAATCTATCTCCAATCAAAGCAGGATTCATGTTAATTTAATCACATGTAAACAAACCCACCACAATTAATTAGCGAAAATCTATTTCTTTGAATAGTTGTGATCATTTGATAGCTGGGTCCCACACATATAAAGAGGAATTATATTTCAAAAAATGTTCTACTTTGGTAAATCTCATTTTGTCGCTTTCACCACCTATGAGTTTCTTTTATTGTGGTGATTCCCTTCAATGCGAATTCATTATACATCTTCTCAAGATATTTCTGTGCATGATTTCTTTTGACAACCAAACTGTTTCGGTAGATATCCTGAGAAGAACTGCGTGGCACAGGGTGAATAAATAATGGCTACCGTCTACTGGGACACACAATCAAAACTCTGTCAAAATCAACATACACATCTTGTGAAATGAAGAGAATGCCATTAAATGTTACAAAAGGGAGAAAATCAAGAACTTGAAGACTGTAAATTTGTAATATCAAGTGTGCTTTTCTCAGTAATTGCCCAAAGTTGACATGACAGGTTGAAACAATGAATGCAAAATGCAAAGCAAAAGCACTATTCAGTTAAGAGAAGCATGATGCTAGTAGTGTGCTGGTTAGGCAACTCCCAGTGGAAGTAGGGTCTTTGGAATTGTCATCAGGGATATATATTCATTTTGATTTCAGACTAGAATGAAAACACAACACAATGTACCGACACAAAGGAAATACACCCTTAGGAGAGATGAAGTCACAGGGAGAATGTTCTCCCACAAGCACACTGCATACCAATTATATGCAGTCCAGCTCATAGGGCCCACTTAGATACATGTCTGTCAATTGAAGAAGGGCAGATAGAAACGTCTCCTTCTAGAAAATGGGGAGCCAAAAAAATCAGCCTCGCCACATTAGCCTATCCCTTTATTTTAACAGCCTTGAAGTTTAATAATGTCTTAACCATGAATAGGTTATACAGAAGGGTGGGTTGGTTATATTGAGATTCAATCCAACGGTGATCGTAAAATTGCGCCTGATGCCAGATCATGGGATAACCAAAGTATCAAAGGAGCTGCATTGACCAAAGGTGTGCTCAAATGGGCCCATAAGGCTGGACTGCAGTTGCAGTATACTCGTGGGAGATTATTTTCCTAAGTTATAGATGATATACTTATCAATATACAGTTTCCTAAAATGAGATTGGGTTTTAATGGTATGCCTTTTAAATAAGAATCTACATGCTTTTTAAAATATGCGTATTGGAGAAGATCATCCCACGAAATAAGCATTGCTATGTTTTTGTATTCTGGATTGTTGTGTCGGTATATTTCTCTACTGCCAAGATTGATTTTTAGATCTATGCACTTCACGTAGTTCTCGATGAACTAACAGTAATACCAAAATAATAAAAGAGAAAAGATCGATGATAGGGATAAAAATTCAATTGTCGTGATTTAAGGTCATATATTTAGCAAAATAATACAGTATTAATAATGGGTTGGCAATTGAAAAAGTGTTCACACAAGGTTCAGAGTTAGGTTCAGAGTTCATGAATTTTTCAGAAAGGTGCTCACGTGAACTATTCATCCAAGGAAAGAACATTCTTGAACTTGGAAGGGGAAATGTTGTATGAAAAAACTAAATAAATAACTTGAGAATGACAGTTTAGGCATCTAAAAGATAATTGCACCCAAAGCGTATAGAAGCCAGGCTTTCATCATGAATCATTGGATTTAATCCGTCCCAACACTTTCTTTTGTTCACACTCCTTATCCTTCCACCATTCAATGCTTGCTTTCAACATGGTACACCCCTGCCTTGTTTTCATTCTTCTTCTTTTCAGCATAAAGCTACCCTACACACCCTACACATATGGTAGAGATCCACAGCATGAAAGCCCTGCATGTAGAGGTGGAGGAAAGGCTGTGGCAGTGGTGGTGGTGGATCAGGCCGTGTCGGTTGTGGTTACAGACATAGAAGTGGCAGGGGCTCTGGAATGGTGATTAGTAATTATGATCATAGATACTATACTTAATTTTAAAATTTAATGCCATTTCTTTTTGTGGTTTATGAAAATAGGGCTCATAGGCAACTTTGTAGGCAGTCACAGTGGATGAGGTGGTGGTGGGTATAGTAGTTCTAGTGGAGATGGAAGAGGAAGTGGATATGTCTGTGTGCAAGGGTTGGATGAGGTAGGGGATACAGGATAGGAGAGATGGTAGAGATACTAGACAAGATTTTAGTGGCAGTGCAGGCAGCGGTCTGGCTCCAATTTTGGCTGCAAAGCCTATTGTATTGGGACCAGCAGTGGCGGTGGAAGTGGCAGAGTGGTGTTCCGTAAGCGCTAGAGCGGTTCACAAAGCTCCTAATTGTAAAGTCATAGTATTGCATAGTTAATGCATAAAAAGTATCTCACTTTTTAGCTTCTTCCTCTATGTTAGTATAACGGTATTACATGCAATATTCCCAACCTAAATCTGAAGCAAAACAAAAGGATTCGAACTGTATTCACAATAAGTGAAAGTTAAAAGAGTCAAATGTAGGTGATAAAGTATTCTAAATGGAAGGCACAGATTTCAGAACAGCACCAACCAAAACTAAAACACATAAACAAAGCTTCAAAACTGGTGTAATTCTTCTAAGAAAAATTTTCTAATACTTACAGATGCATCTGCTCATGTAAACCTGAAATGTTGAATCCCTCAAAATCAAATAATGAGAGGAATGGGTCCAATATAAAATGGTATACTGTAGCCCAAATAGTGGGACCTTTCAGAAACATCAACCACACTATGAAAAGGCAGCTGCATCACTACTGATTGGCAGGTCATTGTTGCTGTCAACCATAGCAATGCTTCCAGCGTCTTGTTCTTGATGTGGAACCCTCGAACCCCACCATTCAGAAGGAATATTGATGCCCACAAATCCTATCATGATGGAAGCAGCTCCAAGATAATTCAGGAGATGGGGCGGATGACCTCTCAGTGTATCCACAATGGCTGCTAAGGGGATCTGGATCGAAAGACCGGCCGTAGTTGCAGTGGGTGTTGTAAGGAGTACAGCCTTTGCCCACAAGTAATCACTCAAAACATTATCTAGTAGACCTGAAGAGCACAAAGGAAAACCTATTACAACCGTAGTAAGAAAATCTAGGAAACTCAATACGATCAAAGTAGATTCAATTAGACTTATGAAATTCAATTTAATAACAACTTGGTCAATTCAACTCATCTCACGAAACAGCAAAAGTATAATGAGTCTTGCCATTTATTTATAGGAAATATCAAGCTTACAACACATAACATGGTTTCTTTGAACAAAATAGACCTTTTTTTTTTCCCACTATCAGATGACTTCCCAGGTGGGTTAGTGGGTTTGGTCATATCCAGTTGCAAGGTGAAGTTCAGCCATGCACACATTCTGTTGCATTGAAGCATGTCCAGCCATATCCAGTTGCACCAGTGCAAAAAAAATTACAGCAATGGTTCAGAGTAAACACAACACCCTACACATGAAATAACTAGATTGGGGAGCTGATGAATCCATGAAATCATAATTATTAATGTTCGACTTCAAGACCTGCACAAAATCCTGACAGAGCACCAATATTGACGAAGGAGGAACCCTAAATTTGAGCCAAATCCAAAGAACATTTGATTTGGTTCAACAATTTAAAATAATGGTTAACTGGACGCATGAAAAAGACAACAGAAAAAATGCACCTTCTTTTCTTTTCCTTTTTCTTCCATTTCCATTTTTTTATCTTTCTCAACAAGGAAGCTGGATCTCAAGGTTGTGACACGAGGAACCATTATTCAGTTGAGTCAGACATGAGTCTCTTGACCCCATATGAAACTATTATATGCTGACGCATGCAACATAGCATGCAAACAATCAATACTCAATTCACATAAGTTCATTCATTTCATCCAAAATAGTGAACTCAACAGACGACTAAAAACTAGATAACTGTAAGGAAAGGAAATTCGTTCATGAATAATGCAACCGCAAAAGTAAACTAGCATGCGACCTAGATCCATTTGCATCTATATTTTCTAGAGGCCGGTGTTGAAGAACATGTAGTAAGATTATTCACCAATCACCACAAACTGTAAGATGGAGTGCTATAGAATCTAACAATGTGGTCAAACATATGTAGGGCACTCAGGCAAGCTGCAACCGAATTACTAGAGTTGCTAGGAAATAGATTTTCGTGAGGGGTTAAGAATGAGGGCTCAAGGGTACAGATTTATAATTGACAATCAAAATTTCCCTCTGCTGATGATAAATGATGATCACATTTCACCCCATACGAATGAATACCCGGGATTTGATGGTTACTTACATATCGCACCCTTCATCTAGTTCATAAAAGCCCCATAAAATGAATCACTAGGAATCGAGTAGGAAATTTCCAAATGCAAATGTAGGGCACATGTGTTTTCATGGAATTGAATTCCTAGGAATTGTAAGAAATGTATTCCTACCAAAGTGGCTAAAATTAAAGACAAAAAGTTTAAAAATCCACAAATGGCCATCAAATAATCCCCGCTTTGGTGGAAAATGACTACCAACCATCGCCCTAGTAAATCAGATCGTAGAAAAGTCAAGGTCCCATTCCTTGACCTCTTTGATATGAACCTATTTGATCATGTATTCCTAGGAATTCTATTCCATGCAAACAACTGGACCCTTAGTGTTTGAACGTACACACAGGAAATACAATGTCTAGCGAAAAATTATTCTAGAATAAAAAAGATGCTCCTATGTACACATAGGAGCTTGTTACTTTACTTGAAGCAAGACACGCGCAAAAAAAAACAAGAAACGGAATAGAGTAGAAATAAATGTAAAGAAAAATAGCTTTAAGCACAAGATAAAAACAAAAGAAAAGAAGTGCAACTCGTCCTCATGCCATTTTAGGTTTTAAATACTGACCTTTTCCCACAATGAGACTTAACTGCTTCAAGCTGAGCATATGAAAAGGTTCAATCCTTGTAAAATCCAGTACAAGAGCAACAGGTAGAAATATGAAGAGATTGAATAGCCCAACAAAGCCAAGAAACTGAGCCATACTAACTTTACCCTCTCCACTTTCCTCATCAGGAAACTTTTTCCGTATCAGGGTAACATAAATAGCATACAAGGCTGCAGCAAGAAGAGAGAGAATATCCCCAAGAATAGGTTTTGAAGCCCTTGAGCTTGTCCTCGCTTTTGAATCACCCAAGCTGACAATTATGGTTCCTAGCATGCAGAGCAGGACACTAACAAGCTTCAGACATGTAAACCTCTCACTCAAGAACACCAAAGAGGCCAAGAAAGTAAATAGGCTAGACGAGCTGCTTAAGATGGTGTTTGACTGCCAAAAACGAGGAGGAAACATACTTGATGTCATACTCCAAAACCATTAAAATATTATGCAATGATTATCAGGAGAAAGGATTTTCCATATGTAAAAAAATCTCAACCAGCAAAAGAATAGGTGTTGCATAATTAAACCGCTACTAGATGATTCCAATCATCAGAAGGAACATTCCCCAATATCTCTCCTATCAGATGATTCTCGCTATCTCATTGAGGGCTTTCAAATGGAATAACTGCTGCTAACTAACCCCATAAAATGAGAGAGGGATAGAAGGTAACATAAAGCAGTGGGAGAGATTTTTTGGATACTTTCTTTCACATGGTATGAATCATTGCAACTACTTAATATAAGCCTCGCATCTACATTTTGCAGGGCCAAACACATCATATAATCAAAGGCTTCATATTAGCTCTCAATAAGATCATAAAGAAATGAGCAATGCATTTTAAAAAAGGAATGATGGGGTGATTGCTTACCGTCACACTAGTATATTTGAGAGAGAGATTGAAAGTGAGTTGTGCGAGAAACCAAAAGGGACATATCATCAGGCTGACTTTAGCCACTCTGGAGCGTGTCCAACGCCCTTTCGCATCCAGTTCTTCAGAGGCATCTCTGTCACCTGCAATTGTTTCTGTCCCTATGGATGAATCATCCAAACTAACCGGCATTGTTGTAGACTCATTGAGTGCAACCTCCGGTTCCTGTGCAATAACCTTTTCATACTGACTCTTCTCTTTCTTATCAACAAACTCAGATGAATTCTCAGCATCCCCTGTTTCACTCTTTTCCAAAAGAACCATTTTCTCATAATCTTCCTCCCGTTGCACGGGCATCTCATTCTGACTTCTACGACGTGACAAATATCTTTCAACCGAAGCTTCCCAGTAGCGTGAAATTTCAATGACAGGAACATATATCACGAACAATGAATTACAGATATAGGTAACAAGAAAAGGAGAAACGCCCGCATCTACTACGGACTGAACAATATAACTAGCAGCAATCCAGATGGTTGCAACCGCAAGTATGTATCCCAAACCCAAAGCCCATCTCCAACCTTTACTCTGCATTGCTTCTGGACCTAATCACGGGTCGACCCCAATCAGCTATAATCTATCTAGTCTGTCCCAATTTACCATACCCATATAAACAAACTGCAATCTACGTCAATATCTAAGAAAAGGAACCCTTTTTCTTCTCTTCAATTCTAAGTCCTTCCAAAAGTCAAATTAAGAGAAGCACCTAATCTTGGGATCCAGTCAACTGCAATCATCTATAATCTAGCTAGTTTGGCCCATTTCACCATACCCATATAAACAAATCACAATCTGCAACACTATGTACAAGAAAAGGAACCATTTTTCTTCTCTTTCATTATAATTCCTTGCAGGACTCTAATTCAGAAAAGGAACAAAGACTCTATGAAAGAAAGCCAATACAAGCACCCCACAATCTCTGATCTCAAGTCTCATGCAATTGATCCAACAAGTCTGGGTACTGATCAAAAGTACAAAATAACAAGTACCCACTTGAATCTTTTCAAGGGGCACCACAATTTTCAAAAGAAATCTCAAAATCTCGCATCAGCTTAGGTTTTGCCCTCAATATACATCTCCAACCTTATTTAGAACGGAATAAACTATCTTCAATCAAGCAAGAAAAACCCCAAAAGGGTGTTAAATTAGACAAAGATTCTGAAGGAGATCTGTTTACCTGAAGGAAGCTGATTCTAAAAAGCAACCAGATTTCCGCAAAATTTGAAAGAAAACGCCCTCTGGGTTCTCTTTCTAATGAATCGCCTTCACCAATTCCCAGGAATCTAAATGGGTAATGTCTGGAAGCAAAAGAAGAAAGAAAATTCTCTGGGTGGGATTCTTTCCCACTGTTCTTCCCTCTTTGAATTAGAATTTTGCATTTTCTACTCTTGGACTAGCTTTATTTGGTAGGAAAGATGGGTTGGGCTTAGGCCCTGTGAGACCCAGGCCCAACATTCGCGCTTTAATATAGTCGATTTGTCAAAAGAAAAAATGGCCCAGCCCATTTGAGAATAATAGAGCCCACCTGTGTTAAGCCCGTGCCGCCGGCTTTCTTTTGTACCTTTGATGAAAGTATGGACCTGTCAGGCCCACCAAGTAATTGGGCCAAATGAAATAGTACAATCATAAAAACCATTTGGGCTTGATCCTAGGATTGACCAGCTTGGCCCATTAATAATCCTAGGTCATTGGCCATAGATCAAAAAACATGGAAGAAAACACGGCTTAGGAAACTACAAGGCCGAGTCAACTCATAGATGTGGGTGAGTCTTATTGAGTCAAAAGGTCAAAACTCATTCTTAATGTGTGCGCACCAAAACTTATAATCATTATGCGATGTATCGTCCATTCATCATCTATAGTTTTACTTGAATTTTGACTGGCCTTAGCCGAATCGACTCAGTTACAATTGAATTATGGTGAAGTCTCTGAGTTTGAACTCAGTTAACTATTAAGTCTACAAAAGATTGTCAGGGGTCGGGTTTTTCCTTCTTTTTTTTCTTTTACTAGTTGGCCTAGTAGCCAATAGTGATAAGTAAACGTACCTGCTCAGAAATTAGGTGGAGCTAAGGGTAGTGGCGGCTTCGGAAATTCAAGTCAGTAGGGTCAACAAAAGACTTATCTTCTACAAATTGAATTAATTTGTTTTTACCTTTATCAACACCTTTCATCTACTTTTGATAATTTCAAGGTTTTCTCCTTCTAATACAGGGAGAATACTGTATTTAGAAGTTAAATTAGTATATATTATGATAAAGGGCCTACGAGAAAAGATTAAGCACGCACAAGAGAAGATAGAGATTTACGTGGTTCGGCTTTTAGCCATCGTCACGGGGAAGACGAGAGAGTTTACTATGCAATCAGAATAGAGATTTACATCCTTAAGACTCTGAGTCTGTGTTTATAATATCAACCTCAAACCCTATTACACCCAAACACTACCTCTTAGTCACAATAGATTTATAACAGGCCTATTTCTAATCACAGTACAAGTTGGGCAATTCATGAGCCCGGTTAATCAAGATTAATTAACTTCTATTGAGCCATATAAATTAACAGGATAAATGAAGACTTACCGACAAAATATCTGAAAAAGAGAATTTTCTTTAAAAAATAAAAATTGGCCCCATTAGTTTTTTTTTTAATTTTTTTTTTGCTTTGGTAGACAAATGGCCCATTAACTTAGGCACCGAGTGGGGTCAAAAGCTTCCCATAATTTCAATTCATTAAAGAGTTTTTTTTAATATTTTTTCAGATCTTAGTGGGTAGGATCAATTAACCCCATTGGAATCCATGTAGCGCCACCCATGGCTGTGGGAGCAGGCACTTTATCCATAGCACAGCCCTGTAGTTCTCGGGTCAATTTCTTTTTTTAACTGGGAACTCCGTTTTTCAGCTGGACGCGAGTGACTCGGAGAGTTTTAGTGGTATGGGTTTGGGAGACTACCTGTTCCCATGTGTGACGTTTCAGCATTTACTTGTGGATGGGGGGCAAAGATGTATGAATTTCAACCACTTAGGTAGGCTGTCGTTTTAGGCAAGTCATGTGGTCTGGAGCTGGGCCGGACCTACCTGAGATTGTGAACCAATGTTTTTAGAGCACTGAATTGAACTGAGATCAGAAAATCAGATTTACAAATGCAGGATAACGCGGTTAGACTAATCTAAATTAGGGAGAAGAATACAAACTCGGATACAAAATAACCCCCTCTGCTATTTTTCAAATAGGACAATTGACTAGGTCTGTGAGGCAAACTGGCCATGTCAAATTGAAAAGAGTGTGGGATCAAACAATCTAAAAGTAATATTCAATTCAATTCAATTCATAGGGATCACTTGTATGTGATTTTAGGAGCGATCTCCTCGTATGGACTTCGGTCCACTTCCAAAATCCACGTGAAGATTTTTTTATCCACTCCTAAATCCCACATGAAAATACCGGATCTAGATCTGCCCCCAAAACCCAATTACCAATTTAGGTCTCCCCATGGAAGCCTTGGGTCAACCACTGAGTGACCGATAAGAATGTCATATATAAAAAAGCCATCTAGAACTAGTGTGGTAGAAGTTATAATCTCAGGCATGAGAGGTTTCACATGCATGCCCAGAGACTGATTCATATTGTGAAAATCAGGAGATTTTTTTTTATGATGAGGAACCCACGGACTTGGTCATTAGGAAAATTCCGAATATACAACACCCCCCACTAGCACTGTATTATTATTTCTATTGTTTGGTTAATTAGAAACTTGGAGCCATACTAAAATCACCTTCATTAGATCATGCAGGCCCACAGTCGATGGGCCATGCATCACTGTCCTCAGATTTTCCAACACCCATAATTTCTTGCAATCTTACAAATTCATTTTCAACTCACCATCCATCATCGAGCACTTAACAACCATTAATCTCTTATTTACATAACCAACCTTGCTGGGACCCACCCCTTGATGCCCACGTTTCCGCTTCCGGAACTGGAGCGCGAAAGCACATAAAAACCTCCGCCAACGTGTAGGGACAGTTTCGTCATTCTACTTAAATCAAGGGGCATTCCGGGTACTTCCAGCAGACCCTCTCTCGATAAATACCCTTCCCCTTCCCTCCGGGCCTCCCCTCGTCTCCTTTTTTGGTTCTCTTCATCGTCAGAATCCCCAAAACTCTCTCTCTCTCTCTCTGACTTTCTTTCTCTCTCTCTCTCTCTTCCTTCAAATCTCTGCTGCTATTGAGGCCATTTCCTCCTCTAGATTTGTCAGATTCAGGCCCTCTGCAATCTCAATTCCTTTTGGTCACCACCAAAAATTTCTCTACTGTTTCGTTTTGGTCTCCCCTTTTCTCATTCTAGGGTGGTGTTATGCTATTTTTCCAATTTTGCCCTTGGCCCTTCTCTCTTCCTTTTTCTATTGTTTGCTTTAAAATTACGTAACTGCCCTTTGCTTTTGCTTTTTTCGTTTTCCTCGATCGTGTTTGGCGCTGCTGCTTGCTGCTTCCTATTTTTATGTAAATCACGCTTCCTGCTGACGTGGCACGATCTTGAGGGAGGGAGCCGTTATGGAGATGTGGAACAGCTCGCGCCAAGCTCTGGCGGCGCCCAGAAAGAGGAAGGAGAGAGATGGCATTGATGCTTCTTCTCTCAAGGCGTCGGCTTCACCAGCGAGAGCCGAGCCGGCTCCTAATTGGCTCTTGGCTGGCTACCTCGCACACGAATTCCTCACGAGAGGGACCCTATTTGGGGAGAAGTGGGACCCGGATCGAGCTGAAGCCGTCCCTGCGCCGTCCGAGCCGAAGGTGAAGAGACGGAAGCTGCCGAATGCTAGCCCAGCCGATGAAAACTTGGCGCCGAACAAGCCGAAAGCGTACGCTGACGTGGCCCACCTTTTGAAGGATGGTGGGGCCCACATCCCAGGCATTGTGAATCCTACTCAACTTGTCCAATGGCTTCAGGATATGTAGCTCCGGGGCCCACCTGGCACAAGCGATCAAGAAAGCTGGACCCGCAGGAGAATGGAGATGGAGAGATGGTGAAGAAGATGCCAAAGGTAAGTGCGGGGAGGAAAAGAATTTTAGACATTGGTGGGGCCCATCAACCTACAAAAATCGAGGGAATGCATAACTCCCCATCCAATGATAAGGCTCTAAAAAAATCAAAATTGGCGTGGGGATGTTTGGTAGAGATATTTATGCAGTAAAGTAAATGATCAATTTGAGAAAAAAGAAAATAATAAGATTTTTAAGTAAGATTAAATCTACTCTTCCCTCCAAACCTTCCAAAAATAGCTTATTTTTGTCGTTTTGTTCCTTGTGAGAAGAAGTGGGTATTTATCATTTAGTATTTTACTTTTGACATTAACCGATTGCTTTGATACTTCACTTCACTTTATAGTACGAAGGTAAATTACCAACTTGATAAACCATTCATACGGGACAAATGGAAAGAAATGGTCCACTAATCACATGGGGCCCACGCTTAGCATTGCTTTGTGTAAATCTTGCTGGATCCAATGAGATGGCATTTGAATAAGTATTCATGACTAACGTGCCAAGGTGGACCAGCCTGTTCCAATCACTGGTTGGATTTGGTTTAAGTGTGCCAACTGCCAACTCACCAATTTCTCCCTTTTCTTCTCTCTCTCTCTCTGCTCTTTTGTGTCTTCTCCTTTGTCTGAAATGGGATCCAGCATTTTCGACCCTATCGTAGGAATGAAGAAACAATTTTTGGTGATGCCTCTTGGACATATTGGACTTCGTTTTTTCTCTTTCTATCTTTATACCTTTAGCTTTAGAATTATCTTGTTTGTTGAAGAACAGCATTGTTGGAAATTCAGATGGGTTTGTTATGGAATTAGGCCAAATGATGATGTTCAATCAGACATGGGCAATCTGAGGTGAGTAACTTCAATTTTTTGGACTCATTATTCTATAGATCATACCATCCTATTCTTGGCATGTTGATGTGATTAAATCACTAATCCTAACTAAATTAGATTTGGAACAAATAAGAGACAGAGGAAGCAGCCTTTTTGCCTTTTCTAAACATTGAATGTGAAGTTAAAACACTTACACCGACCACATCACATGGTTTCAGTTCATCCAGTCTTCTAAGTTATAACCCATTTGTTCAAGCTTTGGTACAACAATTTGCAAGTTGCATGGTTGTGTTTTATCCGAATAAATACAGAGAGTTAGAGAGAAAGAACTTGGAAGATTATCATCGTTTACAATTTACCATAAATGGTTCCTATAACTCGGACTTTAAAACCAGTACATGGTTTAAGCATTGGCCATTATCAATTCTCAAACTTTAGTCTGAAGGAGATTTTTTTTTTTCTTTCATACAAGCAATGAGATGCTGAATTTTCAGTCCTTGGCCCTCCGCGAGGCCCTGCATCCTTGTTCCATAGGTGAATATTTTTCTAGGTCCGAAACTGAAAGATGAAAATTAATATTTTTTTTTATTGATATTAGAATCTGTAACTCATGAATGACAACGTTTATATTCTATTTTTTTCATTTTATTTAGGAATATTGACAATACGGCTGCCATTATACTTCACAATTGTCCCAAAACGGTCAATAATTACATAATTTTTGCATAGGTGTTCTTACAAAAGATGGACGCTGAGAAAGTTATAATTTTATCCTTACATTTGTGTGATTTCCTACGTCCGTAGGATATCGGACAAAACCAGATTTTTTCCACCCTCTTTCTTTCTACCGGAGAGAGAAAAAGCTTGCATGTTGCTTTCCTATAAACAGAGAAAAAAGAACTGAGGTAAAAGCCTTTTCACTAATAACGTCTTCTTCAATCCTCCTTAGTGTTTTTCCTCCGTTTTTTTGTCTTACCATCTTCCTCCTAATATGGATACCTCTGGTGATGATTGAAATGAATTAATTATGGATGTCGCAACAAGTAAAAATGATGAAGACAAAATAGAGTTATGAATTCGTAGTAAATATGTGCTTTGAGTTTAGGAAGAACGGGGGGAATTGTGAGGTATCTTACAACCCTCGGATATCGCAACCTTTAAGGGTAGAATCGCCACTTTTAGAGCATCCTTTTTGGACGAACAGTTATGCCGGAATTATGTATTTTTTTACCGTTTTCAAGCAATTGTCCAATATGAGGACAGCCATACAGCGATTATCCCTTTTATTTACTTGTAGACAGTGGCAGACCTAGGACTTGTGTTTAAGGGGTGCAGAACCTAATAGGTAGTTTGGTTGTGGGGGCTAACCGAGAATTTTCTTGTGGATTTTGATGGTGGACCCATAATTTTTATTGGATTTTTTGAAGTGGACCTAGAGTTTTCATATAGGTTTTGGAAGCGCACCGCGGTTTGATGGGTGCGACCGCACCCACTTGCTTGTACCTAGGTCCGCCCCTGCTTGTAGAATACACTAAAATTTTTTTTTTTTTTGTAAAATCCCTAAAAGTAGTTAAAATTGCAGGTTGGAGGGGTTTTTTTATTTTCTAATTTTTCCTTTTAAGAAATGGAATGGGGTTAGTAAATATGTTATTGCACTACCAACATGTTGCTGGTATGTAAAGGTTTTGGCTTTTTAGTGATTCTGTGATACAATATTCCATAGTCCAAAACAGTGTCTTAAAACGGTTTATGCTGGGAGCATGCAAGCATCTTACAAGCTTCCCATGAAGAGACTTCCGTGCCGACGTAGAGCTTGATTTTTAGGCTGTGTAAGATTCTCAAGAATATAAAACTCATGTACCTTTTTCAAGCAAAAAAAAAAAAAAAAAAACATTAAAACAATTCCTTGGCTATTTATCCATCTAAAGTCTAGACTTATTCACCGTAATAGTTCTAAATCTTGAGTTTACTTTTGTATGAAAGAAGGTAAATATTAGTGTGAACAGGTTAATAATGATAAGAGTGGAATATGTAAACCTCATTAAGAGGAAGTATTCTTGATATCTTTTCCTATCGTTGTGACTTGTATCTTCGATTCTTTTCATTTTTCCATATGAAACTGCAAGAATGCTAATAAAATGGAGTGTCAATATGTTTATGTTATTAAATTTTCTTTAGCTAATCACTCCCTTTGAGACTTTAGTAGAAGCAGCATAAATATTTTTCAATACTCCTCCTCGGATAGAAACCACTCCTCAACATAGGTATGATACTCAAAATTTTCAAGCTGCACCAACTACTATATTCTTTCAAAGTTCTCCTAGAGTAGAGTCTGTATGATATAATGTGATTACAAGCTTTTTAGGAATCAGTTTTCAAGACTTGAGAAACTTGGAGAAGTTTGGTCCAAAAGAATTCTCTTCTCCCATAGAAAAATAAAGTGTTCCACCGAACCAAAAAAAATTAGCTTTCTTAAAATATTAGAGCATTTTTTGCGATTTTCTGAATCATCAATGTTGAAAAAAAAAAAAAAAAAAGTGGCCTCTGATTGCAGAGTTTCCGGTGCTAGAACTGATGCACTCTGGGGTGGGAGCATATGGTGTCCTTAACAAACTGAGCTGTAGAAGTTGACACAAGCTTTGTTTTTATTTGAACCAAAATTTTGTAGCCACAAATGGGATGGTGCAAATCCGAGTCTCATTTGCTCAAAAAATATATATATATATATATATATATTTTATAGATTCTCCAAGTAATTCAAGAAAATGTTATGTTGTTCATCAACTAGGCTCCAACTCAGATTATTAACGAAGGAGGGATGTAGGATATAGGGTAGGGATGTCAGAGGGATTATGACATTTTTAAGATTTTAATTACTATGGTGATGACTCGGAATTCATTTCCTATCTCTCCTCGATTTAAAGAGGAGACTATTTAATGGTCATTTTTGGAGATTCACCTTTGTTGCTTTATTTAGAACCACTTTAAAAAATAAAAGTGATAAAACTCCTAAGAATTCAATTACACAAAACAAATAAGCCCTTAAGCTACTTTGTTTCCTATATTGTTTTTCTGCAAGTGGGGATGAGTGATATTCAATGCTGGATTGAGATTCATGTGAATGCTTTGATTTCACATTTTGTCTTTGGGGTGAAAATGGTGAGATGCAAATATGCGAGAAACATTGCTGAACACATTTCTTTAACTAAAAAGATAACTACAATCCAACGGTGAATCTGGCTGCTGGAATTTCTACCTAACCATGTGGCATGTGTGTGGGCCTATTCTAATAGCTGCTGCTTCTTCTTTTCTTCTTCTTTTTTTTTTCTTCTCATAATTACTCACACCCACACACACTCAACCAAGTCCCTTTCCATTAGTACTACAGCCAACACCAGTACCATAGATCATACCATCCTATTCTTGGCATATTGATGTGATTAAATCACTAATCCTAACTAAATTAGATTTGGAACAAATAAGAGACAGAGGAAGCAGCCTTTTTGCCTTTTCTAAACATTGAATGTGAAGTTAAAACACTTACACCGACTACAGCATGACATGGTTTCAGTTCATCCAGTCTTCTAAGTTCTAACCCATCTGTTCAAGCTTAGGTACAACAATTTGGAAGTTGCATGGTTGTGTTTTATCCGCATAAATACAGAGAGTTAGAGAGAAAAAACTTGGAGGTTTATCATCGTTTACAATTTACCATAAATAGTTCCTATAACTCGGACTTTAAAACCATTGGCCAATATCAATTTTCAAACTTCAGTCTGAAGGAGATTTTTTTTTTCTTTCATACAAGCAATGAGATGCTGAATTTTCAGTCCTTGGCCCTCCGCGAGGCCCTGCATCCTCGTTCCATAGGTGAATATTTTCCTAGGTCCGAAACAGAAATATGAAAATTAATATTATTTTTTTGAATGATATTAGAATCTATAACTCCATGACAACGTTTATATTCTATTTTATCATTTTATTTAGGAATATTGACGGTACAGCCGCCATTATACTTCACAATTGTCCCAAAACGGTCAAGAATTACATAATTTTTGCATAGGTGTTCTTACAAAAGGAGGACGCTCATAAAGTTATAATTTTATCCTTATATTTGTGTGATATCCTACGTCTATAGGATATCGAATAAATCCAGATTTTTTCCACCCTCTTGCTTTCTACCGGAGAGAGAAAAAGCTTGCATGTTGCTTTCTGTTAAACAGAGAAAAAAAACTGAGGTAAAAGCCCTTTCACTAATCTCGTCTTCTTCAATCCTCCTTAGTGTTTGGCCTCCCTTTTTTTGTCCTCCCTTTTTTTGTCTTACCATCTTCCTCCTAATATGAATACTCTGGTGATGATTGAAATGAATTAACTATGGATGTTGCAGCAAGTAAAAATGATGAAGACAAAGTAGAGGTATGAATTCATGGTAAATATGTGCTTTGGGTTCAGGCAGAACGAGAGAATTGTGAGATATATTAATGGTAAATATGAATTCCCTTTTATTTACTTGTAGAATACCCTAAAAGTACTTTTTTTTTTTGTTAAAATTGCAGGTTGGAGGGGGTTTTTTATTTTCTAATTTTTCCTTTTAAGAAATGGAATGGGGTTAGTAGATATATTAAAATTTTCCTTGTTAAGCAAACTGCAGAAAAGGTTCTTAATCATAGGGCGCTTTGCGCATCACTGCAAAAAACTGATTCTGCAGACGACTTTTCTATATTGTAGAAAAACCTATTCTACATGCCCACATTTACACTTTTTCAGCATAGAAGTAGCTACACAGAAGTCCCCCTATAAGATTTTATTTTCTGAGGAATGATGAAAAACTTAGCCCATTTTTATACTTCTCTACCATAAAAAGGGATTGTACCAAATACGAATTTTACTGTAACACAACTTAATTTTTACAATCCTCACTTTTTTTGAGAAAAAACGGCTACAAAAACATACCCTAAAAACATCTGATTTTGCTTTCCATAAGCAGTGCTGAAAGGCCAAGGAAAGAAAAAAATGGGATAGCCCAACGGTAAGGGGCTTCCTACTCTCACCTAAGTGCCAGGGATCGACCTCTAGCAATGGCGGAGCACAATAGGGACTTGTCTTGTGGCAGACCACTGAAGAAAGAATACTTTGGCAAAGCACTAGCGTGAAAGTAACACAAGCGAAAAACAACAAAGGAATGGAGCACCCTAAAGCTGATAGCTTAGGCCAGTTTAGGATTAAGATATACAGTTTAAACTACTCCCATGTAATAACAAGGAAAAAAGGGCCACAGAAAAAGTTAAGCAAACAACTGGAAATTATTCTCCTTCAAAAAACATTTTGAGTTCTCTTTTTATTTAATTGATATGTTTGCTAGTGGTCTAGGGTTGATACTTTCACTTGAGTACCCAAAGATCTATGGCATGTGTACATGTGAGGCTAAGCCACCACTCAACCATGAGTGTCTTGGCCACATCATATAATTTGGCATGTCCCTTAGAGGGTTGAGTAAACTAAAATAAGATTGAGCGTTGAATCAGGAAGAAAAGAAAGTGGAGAGAGATGAGAGTATAAGTACTCTTTTGTGTCTTTTTGTACTGTTTTATGGGTAACTTCTTTTTTTCATTTTGTTGCATTTTAAGAGCACCTTTTTATTTTTATTTTTTCTTGCATCTAAAAGTACCTTTTTTTTTATATATAAATCTATGATTTTACAACCAACTCTTTCCACTTTTTTTCTTAATTTAACAATCTATTTTACTTCATTTTACTCTACCGAACAAACAAACAGAGGCCTAAAAGCTCTATATGGGGTCCACTTATTAAATTATTAAACCACTCAAAATAAATTCGTATTCTTATATTCACTCAGTCAAATGCCAATGCCACTATTATGGGAGTTGAGCTCATTACTTATTCAAGTGCTTCAGACGTGAGATAATTTGGCTCATACTTTTCTTGTTTATTTCATGTAATTGAGTTCCTAGAAACTCTAGAATTTGAAATCTCAAACCTATTAATAATAAGAAACAGGATGAATATCCAAAAATGAACATAAAAGAATCTTCCCTCAAACGTAAAATGTATTAAAGATGGCAAAAAAAATCACTGCCTTCAATATTGTAGCAATCAAATCCAAGGAAAGTCAAATTCTGTCTACATCTCCGGCCGTACATCCGTCATACTTTACCTAGCTTTAATACTCCTTTGTTGAAGCCCATTTGACCATAAATTTCTATTTCATGTTAAGATGTTCTATGAACATATACATCCAAAGCGGGCCCACAAATTGATTGGTTGCGGATTGGAAACTTAAACGTCATTTGTTTACAATCCGAAAAGCCAAGCTAACTGTAATTTATTCTTTATTTATTGCCCAAGATCTCTTCTTTCCTTCTTTCCACTCTCTTAATTGCCTTTTTTCTTTTTGCAAGGGACAAACGATCGAATCTATGTCCAAAGAGTAAAAATAGAATCAGCTTCTTATAATATTACTTTACTAGTTTTGTTTAATAGTGGACCTAAACAGCTTGCTTAGGTTCTAGGTTTGTACAAGATATGGCTTGGTGGTAAAGTGATCTAGGCCATTGATATTATGGGTCCCATCATCATGAATACTCCATCCCCATAAGTAACTATAGCTAGAGAAGATAATCTAAAGTTTAAACCCCTTGAACTACAACCGTGGAGTAAACTATAGCAGCAGATCACATTCAGCGGCTGGCAATGGGTTGGGTCAGTTGGAGTTTAGGTTTGGATTGACCTTAGAAGATAACAAACATGTGCCCAACCTGGACCCAACCCACTTACTAATCAATCTGAACCTCAATTTAGGAAAAATATTAAATATAGGGTTAGTAAATTGAATTGAAGGGTAACAAAGCCAACACTTAAAAGATGGATATTATATTTTATGATGGTGAAGATGATGTGTTGAAGATGATGTAATTAACGTCGGGGTGGTGCAACTTATTCATCCATCAGTTCTGAGAACCAAGCTAGATCAGACCCATAGGCCCCTAAAATACTGACCCAAATACTGGCTTGGCAGTTTCTGGCCTTGACAGATGAGTATTGGGCCCAAGCTGAGGGTAAGAGGTTTTTGCTGACCAGAAATTTTGAGGCATTTGTCATTTAGCTCACATGGTCATACGGAAGCTGATTATATAAATATTCCTATATAGGGGTTTCGTCATCTTTTTAAGTATTATAAACTCAAACTAATACATGTTCATTATAGGAAACTTACCTATAAAACTAGTAAAGTCCACCTAAGAATGTCTCTCAGCTATAGCACAGTTGGTTAGGGTGTTTGTTATATAGGAGTCTGTGAAGCCGAATCCCAATGTAACATAAGGGAAAAAAAAAAGAAAGAGAATGTTCCTTAGTTGTACATCTTGATAGGGACATGGGTGTGTAAAAGTGCGTGAGTTCGAGTTCTAATAAGAAAAAAAAAAAAGTAAAGAAAAGAAAGAAAGAAAGTCCACCAGAGAATTGTTTAATTGAGAGAAAGACAAAGTTGAGATATCATCACAAATCCGAAGATACTTTGGCATGAATCATTCAGACTGGAGAATAAAATGAAACATTATCAGCATCATTAAATGAGTTAGTTTTGTGAATTCTACTCTTCCACATTAATCCTATTTGCAGCAGTGATGTTTTCAGTAACTCATCGGTCATGTGTGTTCTCACTTTTGCTTTTTACCTTTTTTTTTCTACAAGGTGTACTCCAACTCAAGCGCATGATACTCATGTCCCTAGCCAGACGAGCAACAACCAGGGACATTTTCTCATTACATATTAAGGTTTCGAATGCCTCTCTTTTTTAAGTTCCTTTAAACCTATAAACCTTCAATACATCTTACAAGAGCTGATTCTGATCTTAGTGTTTGTGCTTCTGTGATCATTTTTCATCTTTTGTTGGAGATACAAATATGTGTTTCCTTCCTCTTACATGCTTATTCCTAATTCTGTCATTTCTTGTAACTCCGCAGTGCATTTCTGCAATATGGACTTACACATTTTGTTGCTTTGTTGTCCAGCATTAAGCTTCATATTTTGGAGAAAATGAATTTATTTGACTTGACGAAGTGAACGATTGCCAAAAGAAGGTCTTCATCTTTCTGAGATTTCAGCTAATATACTAGGCTTCCGTCCCAATTGTTTGGGACACCGCATGTTACACCTTGAGCAAAATTTACCCACGAATATGGGGAATCCAATAATTTCCTTTTCTTTCCATGCCAATATATAGATCCTAAGTCTCAAAAGCCAAGTGTTCGAGCTGTTCTATTACAAGCGCAGTGAGTTGCAAGTCGGAGGTTATAGATCTCATAAAACAATTCTGATTACTCTCAAGAACATATAATATTAGATCAAACTATAATATTAGAGTATATGAGAATGCTAAAAAATTTATGGCCCATTTTTGTATAGAATACATAGGAATTCATGATCAAATGAGCTTCATTGAAGGATTATTAAAGAGGCTAGAGTGAAAGCTACAAGGTAGTGCGACCATGGATTTAAATTACTTGGGCAGTGGCTTCACATTCATTTCTCATATTGATTCAATTTCCATTGAAGGGGAGCTTATTTGATGGTCATTTTTAGATATCCACCTCTTATTCTTTATTTTTAACCACTTACGAAGCCTTAATATTGCTAGAAATTCAATTACATGAAACCAACTGGATCTTAGTGGTAATACTTGAATCTCAAATCATAAGATATATCAAAGGAAACAAATCTAATTGAAGTTCTCAAAAAGCACCCATCATCGCAAGCATGGGACTAGAAGCTTCTCCCAATTGAGCAGAATGGTTAATCATGTAAGTTTGAGACCGCCTTAAATTCAACTAAAAAAATGTTTGGTATCTCTACTCTTTCGGACAGAGCCATCCAAAATAGAGCCTTAAAAAAACATCCATAAAAAAGAAGCTAAGACCCGAAAATGTGTTTGGTATTGCACAAATCTATTTTAAATAGACCTTTTGGTATGCTCTCTAGTTGCCTCTTATTAGAGGAGCAGTCTCTGTCATTATTTAAAAAACCGAAGTTATATTTACTGTTATATGGGTAGTTTCTTTGAGTTTATATGAATTTGGCTTGAATATTAACTTTTTGCATTCAATTAAAATCACATGTACTCTTTTTTTTTTCTTTTTTTTCCTGCATGAAAGCGAAATGGTGTACTTGATTGCGCTTAACATAATGTCATGGAAGAATACATCTTTCGTTCAAAAATGAAAACCGCGGCAAAAGGACTTTTTATTCATTCCTGAATGTTACAGAAAGATGTGAAGATGACCACATTTGTTGTTGTTTATGTTTGTTATTTTTCCTTTTCTACATTCTTTGATCTGGCAATGGCTTTGATTCCAATTCCTCATAAAGAATTAGGGTTTGCCACCATGCCATACAATTCTTTGATCTTTCAGTGGCTAGAGGATTGTTGGGTTGTTGTCAGAAAAAGAAGGGCAGATATTTTGTGTCTGGACGCCACCATGCCATACCCTACTTTGGAATCATTTATAAGGTGCAAGTTATTTACGTTGTCCAAGCACACACAATCCTCAAACCTTGAGTTCATTGTATTATATGAGCACCCAATGGAAGGCTTCTGTTGTTCATAAAGCTGTGGTTGTATGTTTGCTTCTCACACGCATTAGGATGATGAATCTATGCATGAAGTGCCGTATTCTGATAGGGGCAGTTGTTTAGATGGGACTCAAAGAATTGATCATGCATGGAGAATTTGTTATTCCCCAAAAGCTTTCCTCTGGGGTGGAATTTGTGAATCCTCCACTTGGATGGAGCATGCATAAATGCTAAGCGGTTGGGATTTGAGAATTCTAAACGATAAAAGTGAATTTTTCATGATGTTGGAATTTTGGATTCCAGCAAAAGAAACATAAAATGCAAAAATACCAAGGCGACAACTATTACATCATTATCCAAAAATCACGGACGTCATAAATTCTTTTCAAGATTCAGTTTATCTTCAGGGAATTTCTATTGTTGGAGTGTCTTCTCCGTCTCCGGTTTGATCTCTGCAAACCACCTCTTCTCTGGTGCACGGCCATGTTGGGGACTGAAGCCCTCGTCTTCGATCTCTCTGCAACCTCGAAGAGATGGATCTCTCTGTTCCGAGCTTCTTTGAACCGCTATTTCTAGATTTGTTCTCTATGATTGGGCTGCTACAACTTTGGATCTCTTCCTTGAGATTATCTTCCTCGGCTGAAGCAGAGCCTTTTTTTTTTTTTTTTTTGCTGCGCAAGCGACAATCTCTGATATTCTGGTTTCAACGCCTTAATCTGGTGATGGTGATGCAGGCCCACCGATCAGATCAGAGATTCCAAATCTCTTTCACCGTTCTACAATTGTCGAGAGCCTTTTTTGTGCCGAACATGCAACTTCAACTGCTTCTTCATCGGCAATAGTGTGACAAGACCGGCAGCCAACTGCTCCGGTCTTCTTCCACTAAAACAGTGTGACCAGTTCCCATGTGTCTTGTACCCAAGAACTACCGCTTGCGGCTGGTCATTTGAATGGCGATTGGCAGCGGCCAATCCTTTCGGAAGCTCTGTAGTTGCAGATTGCACAAACTGCCTGAGAAGAAAACGGTGATAGAAGATCCGGTAGGACTACAGCAGCTGCCGACCTTGCAACTCGCCTCACCACCGCCCAGAATCCCCGCCCATCGATGCTGTTGCCCGTCGCCGTTGGTGCACGTCGTCGGGAAATTGGTTCCGAACGGAAGTCCATCCCACCGAAGAAGAAGAAAAGGCAGCAACTTGCTCTACGCGATTTGCAGGCTCTGTCCCAGAACAGAATCGTTGACGAAAGAAAGAAGACGACCCATCTTGGGTGTCCCAGGTCTCGGATCGGTTCAGGTCAGTTCGACCCGCCCACTCTACAGAAGCCTAGATCCAGAAGAGTAAGCAAGCCGGCGCTGACATCAGCGCGACAGCATCAGTACGGTCAACGCTAGTTTGACCAGTTTGGACGGCCATATTTAATTCTTGATTTTCATAGCCATTTGGACTCTAAGATCGCTGCTGCCCACTTGCCGCCGTGACCGAGGAAGAAGACCTGAGAGATAGCCAGAGCACTCGCCACCCACCGGCCTTCACTGAGTTTTTTAAAATTTTATTTGAAAATTTGAAAAATTTATCTGAGTTTTTGGAAAATATATCTGAGTTTTTGGCAAATTTATCTAAATTTTTGGCAAATATATCAGAATTCCTAACAAATTTATCTCCATTTTGAAAATTTTGACTAAGTTTTTAGAAAATTCATCTGAGTTTTTTGGCAAATTTATTTAAGTTTTTGAAAAATTTATCTGAATTTCTATCAAATTTATCTCTATTTTTGAAATTTTAAATCGAGTTTTTTAACAAATCTTTCTGTCTTTTTGGCAAATTTATTTAAGTTTTTGTACAAATCTATCTGAATTTCTGAAAAATCAATCTAAGTTTTTTGGAAAATTTATTTGCATTTTTTAAAATCTATTTGCTTTTTTAAATTTTATTTGTGTCTTTTGAACTTTATTTGCGTCTTTTTAAATTTATTTGCATTTTTTAAAATAAAATTAAATGAGTTTTGGTTTTGGCATAAATACTTGAGTTTTTTCCAAAATTTTTCGAAATTTGGAAAATTTTGAAATTTATTTGCTCTTTTTAAAATTTATTTGGATTTTTGAATTTTATTTACGTCTTTTGAAATTTATTCACATCTTTTGAATTTTATTTGGATATTTTGAAATTTATTTGCGTCTTTTGAAATTTATTTGGATCTTTTGATATTTAGTTGCATCTGTTTAAATTTATTTGCGTTCTTTTAAAATTTATTGCGTTTTTTGAAGTTATTGCTTTTTTTGAAATCTTAGTTATGTATTTTGAAATTTATTTGCATCTTTTGAAATTTATTTATATATTTTAAAATTTATTTGGATCTTTTGGAATTTACTTATGTTTTTTTATTTACGTCTTTAAAATTTATTTGCGGCTTTTGAAATTTATATTGCGTCTTTTGAAATTTATTTACATTTTTTGAATTTTATTTGGATCTTTTAAAATTTATTTGCATCTTTTGAAATTTACTTACATTTTATGAAATTTATTTGGATCTTTTGAAATTTATTTACTTCTTTTTAATTTTCTCTACGGTCTTTTAAAATTTATTTCTTTTTTTGAAATTATTGTATATTTTGAAATTTATTTGCGTTATTTTGAAATTTATTTGTGTGTTTTTAGAATTTATTTGAAAATCTCATTGATGGGATTTCATTAATTGTGGTTAATTAAATGGTAGTTGACCATTATTATTGGCATATCCTACTAATCATGGAATATGATTTAAAGAAAGGGAAAATTAGACATTTTAGATCTTCAAATTTGAAAATAGAGCATATCAAACTATGGAAAACGATTGTGAATCTAAGGCTATAAAGTGAAATGTTATGTGACTTGTTTCCAAATGCCCCTTATAATAATGAGTTTTGGGCTACAAAGCTCCCTGAGGCACTTTAGGCTCATCGCACAGCAGTTCGAGGTCCAATCAAATCAACTCCATACTCTCCGGTCAGTGGTATAATAGTTGAGAAATTTGTTTCAAACACTGCTTCAGTTTAGCCTCCAAACTAAAATATTTCAGTTGATTCGGGATTTCGATGACATTTCGAATTTATATTTTGAAAAAATATAAAACTTAATATATATATATATATAGGGAAATATTCAAGTAAGAACTAGTTCTCACATATTATGTGAGAACTTTTTTGTGGGCCCAACCAGCAACCCATCCAAACTTAACAACCAATAGGAAACCCCTTGATAGTCACTAATCCCAAAGACTGGCACACATCCAAATGGACTGAACTGTTGGATCGATGGTTGAATATTTTTTTAAATATGAAGCCATTAAACTTGTGGGCCACGAATGAAGGGGTTAGGGGCATGGGTTTGGGATCAAACTTGATACATGGAGTGGTTTCACATAGATCTTTCCATCTCCCTTGATCTCATTCCCAAATGGGGCCCACAATTGGGCCCCACAAAAAAGTTCTCACATAATATGTGAGAACTAGTTCTCACTTGAATATTTCTCATATATATATATATATATATATATATGGGGGGTCTTCCTATGCATCCATCCCTCACCATTTTTGGTGAGGGACACCCCTTTTGGGAAAGTTTGAAGTATAAAAATGTACTTTATGTAAGGTACAAAAACACTTTTGTACTTCAAACCTTCCCCAAAAGGGGTGTCCCTCACCAAAAATGGTGAGGGATGGATGCATATGAATATCCCCCTATATATATATATATATATATATATATATATATGTAAGAGTAATATTAAAAGTTAATATAATAATATGATCTAAAACATTTAATTATTTAGTTTATTCGGGATTTGAACCTTGTGATGATGAGGTGTACCACTTTTCCCAACCCCAGTCATGATAATTGACAAAAAGATATCATAATTCCAAATTCTGATATAATGACAAAAAAAAAAAAAAAAAACCAAATTTCAACACTACTATCAGATAAATTCAACATCAATACAAATAATCCAAAATTGCAGTGTACAGGTATACAGGAACAAGAAGAAGAAGAGTAGCCCCGACAGCCCAGCACAACTGGATGGGCAGCAATTGGGTCGAGCGGAGGTGTCCAGCTGAGCAGCAACAACAACAATGGGTCAATCCCAACAGGTTCTTCCTCTCCGTTTTTTCTTCTTCTTCCCCAATTTTTTTTTTATTTATTTATTTTGTCTTCTTCTCTGTTAGACAAGCTGAGCAGCAGTCAAAGGTTCGGCTGCTGCCTCTGCCTCTTCTTCCTTTCATTTCCTTCTTCTTGTTCCTTTCATTTTTCTTCTTCTTGTTCTTCTGCTCTTCGTTTTTTCTCTATTGAACGAAAGAGGCAAATGAAACGGGGCAGGGGCGTTGGGTTAGGGACTTGGGGACTTTTTACTTTTAAGTTCAAAAAAGAATTATGTTCTGCCGCCTCATTTTTGGCTTTTCCTATTTTTAAGGCCAAGTACCGAATTCGGCCGAACAGCCCAATATCACCAAAATCGGCCAAATCGGACCAAATTCTCGAACGAAATTTTCTAGATGTGGTGTTCGTTCAGTAGAGGGCTAACCGAAATTTTTCGGAAAATACGGATGAATCAAACCGAAATTGGTGACACCAAGTGGTACCCTTGGAGATCCAATTGCCATCGCTCAAGTAGCAATAGCAGACAAGGTCACTCAAGAGAAGAATGCCAAATTGAGGCTTCAAGAGCTTGAAAGCCATGTTGAAAAGAGGCTCGCAGCCAGACAAAGCATGGAGCTCTATCAAGCTCGCATGATTGGATCTTTCAAGAAGAAAGTTCGACAAAAGGGCGGAGATTTAGTCCTCGTTGTAAAAAGGCCTATGATCCTTACGCACAAATCCAAGAATAAATTAGAACAGAAATGAAAAGCATCATACGTCATCGACAAGGTCTATTCGAATGGCACTTATGCAATCTCACAGGTGCTTGACGTCCACTAATTAATAAAAAAATTCTTAAGCGTTACTATTCCTAAAATTTCCAAAACCTATCATCATACCATTACTTTTCAGACTAAAACCGTTCCGCCCGAATGGTGTATCAAACCTTTATGTCCGAACTCCAGGCATTTGGCTAATGTCTGTATAGAAACCAAGTGACTCCTCCAATCGATTATTTGGCCAAAGTCTTTTTGTGGACCCCTTATAACCTAAACCATTTGAGTTCAAAGAATTGAGATTGGGCCTCAGTTAATGCCTTTAAAGGCCCCGGCTAAGGTCCATCTACTCGATTCTCTTTTGGGCTTCAAACCAATACACAAGTCACAAGGGAACCAAGTCAAAGGACCCCACCTAGCACCTCTGTAAGGCCCTGGCTAAAGTCCATTCATATGACCCCTTACTTCCCGTTGATAATCCTATAAAAACAAAAAAAAAAAGGTTGTGAATCATCAAGTCTGGAATTCAAACTACATATGCAAACACCCATACAGTGCTAACTGACTGAGATTCTTCTTTGGGATGCTGCTTTTAGGCCATTCCGACGGAAAATTGGCTTGCGGTTTCATTTGGGGTCCACAGCATGTAAAATAAGTAGGCATGCGCAGTTTGCCTGGTTAGAGAATGTTGTAAGATATGTCAACTGACTTTTCAAGGTTGCCCATGTGTAGGCGGGCCAGGAATTGAGAGGGCTATGCCTAAAATTACTATGGATTTAAATATATATATATATATATATATATGTGGGTAATATTCAGGTGAGAACTAATTCTCACATATTATATGAAAATTTTTTTGTGGTGCCCAATTGTGGCCCCCATTTGGGGATGGGACCAAGGGGGTTGGAAAGATCTATTTGAGACCACCCCAGGGATCAAGTTTGACCCCAAATTCATGCCTCTATCCCCTTCACCATGGCCCACAATTTTAATGGCTTCATATTCAAAAAAATATTTAATCTTCGATCCAACGGTTTAATCCATTCGGATGTGTGTAAATCCTTAGAATTAGTGACTATCAAGGGGTTTCTATTGGTTGCTAGGCTTGGATGGGTTGCTAGTTGGGCCCCGCAAAAAAATTCTTATATAATAGGTGAGAACTAGTTCTCACTTGAATATTTCCCTATATATATGACATTTTTACAAAAAAAAAAAATAAGTTTATATATTAATTAAACGGTTTTACGAAGAAAAATTATAAATGAAGAGGTACTTGTTCATACATATTTTTGGACAAAATCATCCCAATTGACGATATCATCAACTCAGTTGACGATATTGCCAATTGGTTGTTCCCTCTTTGATTCTTTCTCTAACTAGTGATGGAAATGTTATAAAAATTATTGTATTTTATGTCTCGGTAATCTTCCTTAAATAGTTATGGCAATCTTCATTAGTTGTGCGGTCCTATACTTAGTTTATATACATTTGTCTCCCCCCTTCACATGAGTTTTGAGAGTTCGAGTTTGGAGTGTAAGGTGTTAGGTGATACGCGTAAATGAAGATTTTCTCTTAATTTAGTAGTAGCTTCGAGTGTGACTTGAAGGGATGAGTTTGGGCATGCTTTTGTGAACATTTAGAGTTTAAAGCAATTTATTTGAGGGAATTTCATAAGTTTTGATGTCTATGAACAAAATATTGGGAGCCATGTTGTGGGAAATCTTTGCATAGTCAATATAAGATTTTTCTCTTGAATATTGTTTTGTTTGTATGGGATTTTAAATCCAAATAGTTTTTTTTTTTTTGTTGTTAATCCAGAATCTTTGAACCATCTTTAAGAATGAATTTGACAGTAGATGAATTGAACACACTTTTATGTGATTTGTGAAAGACTTGTCAAACCCTTTTTCTTTGATGTATTTATCACATCCTTTTGATTTTTTTCATTTCTTTGAAATGGATATTCATCTTCCGCCAAATCTTAGCATTGTCCTCCCAAACTTATGACAATCAAGTATGAAAACCATCGAAAAAGAAGAAGAAAAGCCCAAGAAAAAGAAAAAAGAAGTTGTAGGAGGTTGACGATATCATCAACCAAGTTGACGATATCATCAACTAAATTGATGATACGATATCATCAATTGGGATAATTTTGTCCAAAAAACATGTACGAACAACTATTTCTTCATTTTATGGTTTTATTCATAAAGTCGTTTAATTAAGATTTAAGCTTAATTTTTTTGTAAAAATTCCTAAAAAAAAAAAACCTTAGGGGTTACTGCTGCTAAACGGCATAGACATGATGGAATGATACTATAGATAAGGAAATCTATGTAATTAGAAGTTACTAAATGAGCCCTTTCCCCAAGGAATTGAATTTGTAGAGATGAATCTTAAAAGCTGATAGAATTTAAGAATAGCTATTACACATCCCTCTAATTTATTTACTTATTTATTTTTTAAAGGTTTCATGTGGTATCAACCCCCCCCCCCCCCCCCCCCCCCCCCCCCCCCGGACTATTCCGAGAAAAGGTGCCCGTCCATACATGCAAGACCTTGGGAAGCAAATCCATCTTCTATTTTTTGTCATTTTCGAACTCTAAACCCATCTTAGAATACAGCTTTATTAAGCACAGGCCTGTTTGGCGATTATATATGTAGCAACATACATAAAGATCAATTTAAAAAACTCAGATCATGTAAATCATCTTCAAATACTTACTAATAATGATTTAGTATAGACAGACCATAAAATTCTAAATAAGAAATAAAAGAATAGAAGATTATGACAATACGTCTTTTCTTAACCTAAGAGACTAGAATAAAAATGAAGTACGTGAAGTAACTTGAAAAGAAAATGAGAATACGAAGGGGATGAAAATGAAGTCGTTGAGTAGAGTGAAAACTCGGAAGGCTTGCAGAGGTTTTATATTGAGACTGAGAAGATAACAAGGGTAAGTTATAGAGAGTAATTATAAGTCCTAACCATCAAAATTAGGAATTACGATTAAATTTAGCTTGAAAACCAATGGGTTTAGTATAGTATAATTGAATGTCACACGCAAACAAATGGGCTGTAATTTTCCACTGAGATCTATTGCAAGTGGCCGATATAAACAGAAACATGTATGTATCAATTTCACCCTGATGGCTTGATCGACATAATTAGAGCCCATATGATGATCGATCCCCAAGTTTTAGGGATTTTGTGCAATCTGTTTTAGAATCAAAAGACCTCCGAGATAGAAGTTCAATAATCCTTAGATCAATACCTTTATAGAGCGGATTTTTTTTATTTTTAGGGTCCAGCCATCCTTCAACCATTAACGTGGCCCTATTAAATTCAAGGATTGGTTCCATGATTTTAAACTTAGGTGCCGATCTTTGTGCCGCTTGGGACCGGGACGAGTCCGTGTCGGTCCGTGCTGGACTGGTGCAGCCACGTCAGTCTTAAAAGTTATCGAAAAAATCTTAAAACATCAAGAACAATAAAAAGAAAACAAAAGTAATAAAAATGTGAAAACTGGGGAACTTAACAAGAATATCATCTCAAATATAGTGATGTTCAGTGTTGTTGAGCGCTAAGGTGCAGTCTCGATGCTTATGTTTTCGTGTAATTGATTCTTAAACGGTTAAAGAGTAGGAGATTAACAACATATTACATGAATTCATTAGTTTGACAACTTGGAAATGACAATAAAGTGACATCTAATTTAAAATTGAAAGTCCACATTTCACATTTCATACCTCAAATCAATATATACCACACGGAGGATTAAGCTAGTTGAAGCCTCTGTCCATCATCATCACCATAATCTCTTCCAATAGATGGATAATTTTGTGCACCATAATATTGAAGTCCACATCAATTCCCATTCTAGCATAACAACCCGTATCACCTGTCTCTGACGAACTTGACTTCTATATCTAACATCTGAACTCGCCAACTAGCACTTATTCACCCCACATACAAGTTAATAAAATCGTCTCCCAATTTCACATGTTTGTTACATATTCAAATCCTATCCTATGATCAGAATGATCCTCAAAATTAATAATTAAAATGACCAACTTCTTCCGACATTATGGACGTAAGAGCACAACCAACAATTCTAAAAACATCTAATCTGTTTGTAATATCATCAATAGGCCAAAGCAATCAAGGTTTTTTGAGCTAACAGCACTAAATCTATTGAATTGACAACGGCTTACACTCTCACCTAACTACAGTTGGACCATAATCAGTTTTTTATGTGTAAAAACTGATTTTTGGTCGACTTTGAGCCAAGCCAAAATTTTAGTGGGACCCAATAGTTATTTTGAATAAATTTTCGTGGATTCATTTTCTACTCCGTGAGGAGAATAACGTGGTATATTCACTTGCTCAAATCGAGTAAGAAATGAATGAGAAAATAGGCTCCAAAGTGACCCCTTTTGAAAGGTGGAAATGAATTCGGTTATGCACTGCACTGGTTCAGTTTTTTCAACCTTCCAGACCGATTTTTTGAGGTGTCTGTTCATAGAGAACAGTTATATAAATGGTGTCCCCCTGGCTGTAGCATTTCATCTTCTGGGTTGTGTCTTTTAGTGTTGTGACTGTCCGAAAAGTCACCAAAGTCTCTATAAATACCCAGGCATCCCAGTTCTTGCATTCATTAATTTTTTATTCATTCAAGGCATTTCGGCATTAAGTCAGTGTGTTGGAGAGTACACAACACAACTTTGGTTCGCTGAATGAGTGGATTGGAGTGCTACTTCCGCTCGTGTAAAGATCATTGTATCCTGGGAGGCAGACGCTCGGTATTCCATAAGCACGGTGTGTGGGGGCGAAATCTGTCTTAAGGACATAGTGTCAAACACTAGCCTTGATCTACATTAACTTCAATAACAATATTTGTTCTATACCAGGTTAGTAATTATATTGGTTAAACAAACAGTTACGTGTAACTCTTTCGTGTAACTGTTTGGTAAAGTCTGTTGTAGCTCTATCATTTATGTGTAACTCTTTACTGTAACTGTTTCGTTAGAGTAAATTGTTGCTGTGTAACTGTTTCGTATATTTTGTTACTGTTACTTACTCTTTGCATAGTTCAAATCAGAAAGTTCAATAAGTAATTTTACATTATTGGGAACACAACAAATATCAACAATCTTAAGACAAATTTCCTGATTAGTTTAATTACTTGTTGTGTTTCTGATATATGATTTAGTATTCTAAAAATATTGCAAATTGTTAAAACTTGTTTTTACAATCTGTGATAATTAGAAAAGGCTTGGAAAAATTTTGTGGATACATTGCAGGTTCTGTTTATGTGTATAATTCAAAACAGTGACTTTGATTTAAACAGTTACATTAAACAGTGACACCATACAGAAACGCTAAAACAGTAACTTCAAAACTGTGACATTGAATCTGTTTTAGTAACTTGCTTTGAAAAGTGTTTTGTTTTCCTATCTTGAATACTCTGTAATTTTTTGTTGATAAAAAATGGATGCAAATGATAATAATGTTCCTGCTACTACAAATCATGTTGTGCCTGTGGTGCCTATTTCCGTTCCTACTCATGTGTCTCATGGGGAGAAACCCGAAAAATTCAATGGGAACGATTTCAAGAGATGGCAACAGAAAATATTGTTTTATCTCACTACATTGAACCTCACAAGGTTTCTTCGTGAGGACGCTCCTGTTTGTAATGAGAATGAGACCGACCGCCAAGTTATTGCTGCGGTGGATGCATGGAAGCACTCTGATTTTCTATGCAAAAACTATATCCTCAATGGATTAGATAACACATTATATAATGTGTATAGTCCAATCAAGACAACTAGAGAGCTGTGGGAATCCTTGGATAAAAAGTACAAGACGGAGGATGCCGGAATGAAGAAATTCGTTGTGGGCAGATTCCTTGACTACAAAATGGTGGATTCCAAGATTATCATAAGTCAAGTTCAAGATCTTCAAGTGATCCTACATGAGATTCATGCCGAAGGGATGGTGCTTAGTGAATCTTTCCAAGTGGCTGAAATTATTGAGAAATTACCGCCAAATTGGAAGGACTTCAAAAATTATTTGAAGCACAAGCGCAAAGAAATGAAACTTGAAGAATTGATTGTGAGGTTGAGGATTGAGGAGGACAATAGGGTCTCTGAAAAGGAAGTTGGTAATCATTCCATGGAGTCAAAAGCACATGTGATTGAAGATGGACATAAAACCAACCAGAAAAGGAAGTATGTTGGCCAACAAGGGGCCAAGGGTGGTGATTCCAAAAGGTTCAAAGGCAACTGCTTCGTGTGTAATAAACCAGGACATCGTGCAAAAGATTGTCGAAACCGTAAATCACAAGTGAACCACAAGAGGAAGGCTGCCCAAGCCAATATAACCGAGGTAGAAAAACTTTCTGAAAATGTTTCTAACATGAGTTTTTCTGCTGTAGTATCCGAAGTGAACTTGGTGGGAAATACCAAGGAATGGTGGGTGGACACCGGGGCCACTAGACACATATGTTCGGATAAGAAGATGTTCTCTTCATATGAAGCAATTGATGGAGAACAACTCTTCATGGGAATTCCTCCACTTCCAAAGTTGAAGGCAAAGGAAAGGTTATATTGAAGATGACTTCTGGAAAAGAACTTACTCTCAATGATGTGTTACATGTTCCAGAAATTCGAAAGAATCTTGTGTCTGGATCATTGTTGAGTAAGAAGGGTTTTAGGTTGGTTTTTGAGTCCGACAAATTTGTACTCACCAAGAGTGGGATTTATGTGGGCAAGGGATATATGAGCGATGGGCTCTTTAAGATGAATGTAATGACAATTGTATCTGATTTTAATAATAAGAACACATCTTCTGCTTATATGCTTGAGTCTTCAAATGTATGGCATGGTAGATTAGGACATGTTAATTTTGATACTATGCGTAAATTAATGAATTTAGAATTGTTGCCTAAATTCAATATTGATGCAAATCATAAATGTGAGGCATGTGTTGAATCAAAATTAACTAGAGCATCATTTCATAATATTGAAATAAGTACTGAACCTCTAGAGTTAATTCATAGTGATACATGTGATTTGAAATATGTTCAAACTAGAGGTGGAAAGAAATATTTTGTTACTTTTATTGATGATTGCACAAGATATTGCTATGTATATTTGCTAAGAAGTAAAGATGAAGCATTAGAAAAATTTATGCACTATAAGAATGAGGTTGAGAATCAACTTGGCAAAAAGATTAAGGCAATAAGAAGTGATCGAGGTGGTGAATATGACGCACCTTTTGATCGGTTCTGTCAAGAACATGGTATTGTTCACCAAACTTCCGCGCCTTATACACCTCAGCAAAATGGAATTGCTGAACGTAAAAATAGAACATTGAAAGAGATGATGAATGCCATGTTGATTAGTTCGGGATTACCTCAGAACTTGTGGGGGGGAAGCTTTGCTTTCAGCAAATTATATTTTAAATAGACTACCCGACAAGAAGTTAGACAAAACCCCTCATGAATTATGGAAAGGTCGGAGTCCTTCCTACAAATATTTAAAAGTGTGGGGGTGTTTGGCTAAGGTGCTGGTTCCTATTCCCAAAAGGATTAAAATAGGACCTAAGACTATTGATTGTATATTTATTGGTTATGCAATAAATAGCAGTGCATATCGTTTTTTAGTGCATAAATCGGATATTCCTGATATACATGTCAATACAATTATTGAATCGAGAAATGCATCATTTTTTGAAAATGTCTTTCCTAGTAAAAATGCATGTGATGGGAGTTCTCTTAAAAGAACTCATGATACTGCGACTAGTAATATAGACCATGAGTATATAAATGATGAAAGTGAAGAGGCACTTAGACGCAGTAAGAGGGCGAGGACTTCCAAGTCCTATGGTCCAGATTTTCTAACATATTTGTTAGAAAGTGAGCCTCAAAGCTTCAATGAAGCGATGTCCACTCCTGAAGCATCTATGTGGAAAGAAGCTATAAATAGTGAAATTGAATCGATCATGCAAAATCACACCTGGGAGTTGGTTGATCTTCCTCCAGGGAGTAAACCATTGGGGTGTAAATGGATTTTCAAGAGGAAAATGAAAACTGATGGATCAATTGATAAGTACAAGGCTAGACTTGTAGCTAAAGGCTACAAACAAAAGGAAGGTCTTGATTACTTTGATACATATTCTCCTGTCACGAGAATAACATCTATTCGTTTGCTCATAACTATTGCAGCATTGCATAATCTTGAGATACACCAAATGGATGTGAAAACAGCTTTCCTAAATGGTGACTTAAATGAGGAAATCTATATGGATCAACCCGAAGGGTTTGTTTCTCCTGGACAAGAGAAAAAGGTGTGTAGGCTTGTTAAATCACTTTATGGTTTAAAGCAAGCACCGAAACAATGGCATGAGAAATTTGACAAGGTAATGATGTCAAATGGTTTCACAATTAATGAATGTGATAAATGTGTCTATGTCAAAGACACAATTAATGGATATGTCATTGTTTGCCTATATGTGGATGATATGCTTATTTTAGGTAGCAATAATAATATTATTACAGTTACCAAGAAAATGTTGTCCAGTAAGTTTGACATGAAGGATTTGGGTGTTGCAGATGTTATACTAGGAATTAAAATTTCTAGAACATCTGGTGTACTTATATTATCTCAATCACATTATATTGAGAAAATACTTGAGAAGTTCGACAAAGTTGAAAGCAGCATTGCTAGAACACCAGTTGATATAACCCTTCATTTGTCTAAAAATACTGGCCAAAGCATATCACAATTGGAATACTCTCGTATCATTGGTAGTCTAATGTATGTCATGAACTGCACTAGACCGGATATAGCTTACTCAGTTAGTAACTTAAGTATACGAGTAATCCGGGAGTAGACCATTGGAAGGCAATTATCAGGGTTCTTAGATATCTAAGATATACCCTGAATTTTGGATTGCATTATACGAGATATCCCGCTATACTAGAAGGGTATAGTGATGCAAATTGGATATCTGATATGAAGGATACAAAATCCACAAGTGGTTATGTTTTTACACTTGGTGGCGCAGCTGTATCTTGGAAATCCTCTAAGCAAACGTGTATTGCCAGATCCACAATGGAATCTGAATTTATCGCTTTAGATAAAGCAGGAGAGGAAGCAGAGTGGCTTCGTCAATTTCTAGAGGATATTCCTATATGGCCTAAACCTGTGCCAGCAATTTGTATACATTGTGATAGCCAATCTGCAATTGGTAGGGCACAGAGTGACATGTATAATGGTAAGTCTAGATATATACGTCGTAGACATAATACCGTTAGGCAATTGCTCTCAAATGGGATTATTTCTATTGATTATATAAAGTCAAAGGATAATCTAGCGGATCCGCTTACTAAAGGTTTGACGAGAGAGCAAGTAAATAGCACATCGAGAGGAATGGGATTAAAGCATATGACACAAGAATCACCTTAATGGCAACCCAACCTAGTTGACTGGAGATTCCAAGATCTAGGTTCAAAGGGACAACCGAATTATGCGTGATTCAAAAGAAGCACTAAGGAGATAATCTCTCCTACCTATTCCTATGATAAACTAGTGCTGCATGTAGAGTTTATTAGGGTAAGCTATGCTTTTAATGACTCTTATACCTTGAAAAATCCAAGTGGGATATTGCAGGATATTCCTAATAGGAGTCACCTATATAGGTGTGAAGGGGCCGCTTCTATGAGAATTTTTTAAAGGCTGAATTCTCTAAAGCACTCATGAAAACCAGGAGTTGTTCAGGGCCAAAATGAACACAATCATGAGAACCAATTGTGTTAGGAAAGAGAGTGTGTGAAGTCTATTCGATCTGATTTATCAAACAGCTGAACACATTTAAATGACTAAACTGCCCCTCCCATGTGGAGTCGGGCCAGTCCCGGGACAAGAGTTCCAGGACAAGTAGACTCACTACAAGAAAAAACATGTTTGGTGACATGAAAAAATGTCACCAAAGGCCCAATTTTTGTCACCTATTATCATTGGTGACACGGGATGGGGTGTCATTATATCCATGACACTAAAAGTCAAGGGTGACAAAGTTTGTGCACTTGTCACGGAATGATGTCAACCGTGACAAAAATATGGTGTCATGGAAGAATGACTTTCCATGACATAGTAGGGTATCACTGAAAGCAATGGTGACAACAATGCGGGTGTCATAGAAAAGAGATCTTCTGTGACAAGAATTGTCACAAAAAGTATTTACCATGACAACCAAATGCGTGTCACCGATAATATTACCAAGTTGGCACACAAGGGTGACATACTCTTTTTGTCACGGAAAAACACAATCAAAATATTTGTGCCACCCAAATTATCATTTTGCACCTGCTTACAAAGTTTCAAATATTTGTATCTAGATACACCCATTAGCAAAACTTATACCACAAAGACGTAGAATATCATTCAAATAAAATATCTAACAAGTCAACATTCTATCATACAAGCTCACAACCCTTCAAAATATTCATCCTTCAACAATAAACACTTCAAAGTTAATTAATAGTTCTAGCATAACTACAAAACATCTATACACGGTGTGTCATATAATTACAAAAATAATTCAAAAAAAGTGTTCCAGTTAACTTCAAAAAGTAACTGGTTAACTGGCATGTTGTCTTCAACTCCATATATGTGCATCTTGGTTACATGGCAAAAAGTATCTCCATCTTTAGTTACCTCCCTGCATAAAATCACAACAAAAAAATATAATTATTTAACATGTTATGAAGCAAGCAGGCTGTCTTACCATTACAATAAACTCATCCCAAGAATATATTGTCACACCAGACTTTTTGGCCTCTTCTTTTTTTTCATTTGTAACCTTCCCAAAGCTAACAATTGCTTTATTATAAAATATCAACTTCAGTATGCATCAACTAACACAGCACCAGTACCAAGAAAGAAAGAATAAAAAACCACTTACTTCTCAAAAATTTCGTCGTATTAGGAAATGTTTTCAACACCTAAAAGAAAGGAGACCTGCAAAAACTGAATAAAAAACCAATTAGTATATTCTAAGGTGATTCATATCCGGCCTCTGTCCACAAAATTAACACAGTAACTTGACATCAGTGTCATATTTATGGATCCATACATAGATCAATTTTTTGAATCAGCAATAAGCATCTGTAGTATCAGCAATAAGCAGAATATGTTCTATCTTATTCACTCTTTTTTAGTTTCTTTCTTTTCATTTTTCTTTGTTTTTTTCCTTCTGCTGTTCTGTTAGTTAGGATCAGGTGAAGAAGAATAGGAGGGAATGTGAATTTCACCTTTTAGATCTACTGTTGTCTTTGTTATAACCAACTTTGCATGAATTTCACCTTTTTTTTTTCCTTCTGCTATTTGCATTTTGCACTCCATATCATTTATTATTTCTTCTCGCTAATAATTGTAATCAATTATTTTTAGGACATCAGTTATATACTTGGGAGCTTACAATGGTTTTTTACCTAATGTTATACCCAAATGCCAGTGGAACAATTAGTGATCAATTCCACAAATAAAATAAACACTCAAGATGTTAGTCAACTTTTGATATCAAGCTCAAACAAGATCTTAATGTATTCTTACGCATGATGAAATAGCAAACATATTAAGATGATTTTCAGTCAGGCCCATACTTGTTCATCGTGCATAGTAGGCAGTGTGATTCTGTTTTGATGTTTTATGGTGTGCCAAGCCTAAAAATTATAATGTATACATGGTGGGGAAGGTGTCAAAACAGGGTGTCCAAATATCATTACTTTGACCTTTACCTGCAAATGACTTTTAACATTATTTATACTAAAACATTAAAATGAATATGTCATATACTCATTAACCAGTTCCATTTCACAACAAAATTCAAATATGTCACAAACACAAACAAACTAAAAAAAAAAAATGTCTACTCTGTCCTACCACTCTGCGAATGTGAGGTTCCAGAACAGGCACCAACCACCTCTGCATCAGCTGCAGAGCAATGACTTCTCTTGATCTAATGGTTTAGATGCCTTCTAAAAAAAGAAGTTGGTTACATACTTCCATCTTCATTAAAAAAAACAGAGAGAAGACAAATATCTATATATAACCATCCAATGGAACAAATTTAAATGAATCTCACCATTCCATCTTCATTAAAAGAAACACATTATATAACATTCTATCAGGAATCTCTATAGCCCCAATTGGTGATAATCAAAATTTAAATGAATCATGCAATTGGGTGTGATCAGCTCCGATTCCATTGAAAACCACTTCATTCCATTAAGAAAAGACATCAAGTATTAGAAGAATCACTGAAATTATGCTTAGCTTAGAAAAAAAAAAAAAAAAAAAACAGTTGGTAGCACATGAATTGCTTTATTTCTCAAATGGGCAGTAGATAAGTCACTTTATTTCATATAAAATGCAAAACACTTTAGTCTAGACCCATAAAGAGAAGAAGAAGAACGAGATAAATGGGGTGGGGGGTGGAGTTAGAAAACAAGTACCGAATCTGCGAACTCGGGGATTGGGTCTGGAAATACATACTCCGCTGCCTGCAAAGCTGCTTTTTGTGTAAAGAGAAAGGAAAGGAAGGCTGCAAACCTGCTGCACCACCCTGCACACACCCACCCTGCACAGCCCACCTGCTACACCACCCTGCACACACCCACCCTGCACAGCCCACCTGCTGCACCACCCTGCACACACCCACCTGCACACCCACTGCCTCCTCCTCTTCCACCACCTGCACACACCCACACTGTACAGTTTGGATTGTTTCAATCCGGTTACAGAACACGGTTATGATCATCCAATAAGTGTAACTCTCTGTGGAAGAATAAAAAATTCAGACACCCCACATGATTTTTAAGCAATGATTTAAAGGTTTGAGTTCACAGATAAACCAATCATCATTGTTCTACAGACAAAGTGCCACTTGCATTAAATGAAGGAGAAGTAATCTATAAATCTGACTATTAAATATATACTTTTTAAGTAGGTTAGCACTTAGCATAGCATGGTACAATTGGTTAGCCAAGCATCTCAGCACCAAGCATTGTAAAGCCTTCTTCACTGAAAATCACTATAAATTTATATACAAGTGTAAATGCAGCCCACACCTTTTCATAAACTAATAAATAATACTAAAGATATTCATAATATAGTGATTAAGAAAAGCTACTTGTCTGCCTTTGTAGACTTATGCATCCATTAATCATAATGATAGAAACCCACTTAAAGGCAATATGATTGTTTGATAATTTAATAAAGGAAAAGGTAGGAAATCTTGGATCAGACAAAGGGCCTTTCAAATTCTTTTTGGTTTGCAAAGGTGTTAAAACAAAACCTTAAACTAAGTATGCATGTCAATGAAAGGTTTGGCAAGATTAAAGACAAAGAAAGCAATAAATAAACAAACCCACTAATGCTGTTGTGCACTTCCACTATAGTTGGTAAGATGGGCACTTGCACTGTTGGCAAGCATAATACAACAAAAACTCCTTTTTCCCACAGAGAAACGAGAAAAGCCAAGCCTTGAATAAATCTATTTATACTCTGTTTGCTTACATCACCTCTCCAAGGAATGGTAGATGTCAACTGAATTTCCAACTTTTAACTGTTTTCTTCCTACTTTGGTAAATCTTTGATGGGTTCATGATTGATAGCTCTTTCTTTCCTAGTCCTTTATTTTACTTTTCCTATATGATTTTGTACACGCAGAGCATTAGATTAATTATGGTTGTTTTTTCAATTTATGTTGTGAATGTGGGGCTGCATGATCCTTCTAAATGAAAATCTGATGAAAACTAGAATCATCAAAGTTGAATACAGATGGAACTGCTCTTGATAAACCCTGTCTATTTGGCACTAGAGCTATGAATTGAAAATGATAGGGTGAACACTTAATTTTCTTTTCCAAGGAAGTGTGGGGTATGAGATTCCAACTAGGCTGAGGTCTTGGTGGTAAAGTAATTTAATAGTGCATGGTGGGGCACTTTTCTAATTGAAGCCAATGCTTTGAAAAGTAAACTCAAGAGCATATAACACCTAACTGGGATCTAGGACAGAAGGTAACATAGGAGTTGGGCTGATGAAAGAAATTAAAGTAGAATAGGATTCTTATTAGTGATTTTATGTTGGTTAGATTTTTTTTTTCTTTTTTTGTAAGAGCCTCATCGTAAGTCCAATGAACTGGCATAGTGGGTGCATGTAAAAAAAAGGATCACTGTGTCTCCAAAATAGTAACACACACACAGAATTTCTGTTTGGAAGATAAAGAGTAAATTTCATGATCATTATCATAGCCTTCTTTTAACTATGTGGGGTAGGTTATTTTGTCAAAATTCATGTTTGAGTTGTGATAAATTTTATCCCGCTGGCTGTCACATATCTAAAAGCAAATCCTTCTCCTTTTATCAGGGCCTAGAACTGGCAATAAAAGATGACAAGCTTAAACTAGTTTGAGTTAGTAAACTTCATGAATATGAAATGAGAAATAGATGAATTGTAACATGCATGTATTGAGAATTTTTTAGTATAATGCTTTATTAAAAAAAAATCATTGACTCTACTTTGTTCATAACTTACTCAAGTAGTAAAATGATTATCTAGACTCCAAAGGATAGTAACATGCATAAATAAACTTCTACCATGACTCAAATACTATATCAATTCTAATTGAGATTAAAAAATCATAAAAAGAATACACTTTAAAAAAACAGAGAGATTTCACTATCTAAATGATGAAAGTTTGTCATGAAGATAAATTCTTATAAAAAATTTGTCACACCCATCTCCCGATCGTGTGTTCCATCTACATATATCACTTGAGAATACAAGCAATCAGACTGGGGCATTTCATCAAATGACTGATGGGCATAGAAAACAAATAGGGTGAAGCTCTAATTTCACATACTGGTTCTGAAATAACAAATAGGTAGATGGCACAGAGAGTGTATTCCAAGAAAACAAAGGCACAAAAAAGTGTATTTCAAGAAAACAAAGGCACAGAGAGAAATAGAGAGGCATAGAGACTCTTACCTGCAACGAGGAGAAGCTCGACAGGGGAGAGTGGAGCTGCTAGCGAGCGTTTGGCCCTCGTGGGGAAGAGATGCAGAGAGTGATCGAGATGGAGGAGAGGGGGGTTCTGTGCCTGGGAGATGGAGGAGCGCAGGTCGCCTGGGAGATGGAGGAGAGGGAGGGTTCTGCGCCTGGGAGATGGAGGAGCCTCTATACCTGGGAGATGGAGGAGCGCAGGTCGCCTGGAGAGATGGAGGAGCGCAGGTCGCCTAGAGATGGAGGAGAGGGCTGAGGTCGTGAGCGAGAAGGAAATGGAGGGTCAGATAGATGAGGGAGAGATGAGGCAGAGGGGGCGCTGGAAATGGAGAAGAGGCAGGGGGCGCTGGAAATGGAGAAATGAGGGATTGAGAAGGAAATGCTGGAAGTGGAGAAGAGGCAGAGGCAGAAGGAAATGCTAGAAATGGAGAAGAGGCAGATCGAGGGAGAAGGAAATGCTGGAAATCGAGCAGGCGCTGGAAATGGAGCGGTCACAGCATATATTGTTTTTAGGGCCGAAGTGCAAACAAACAGGGAGGCCAAATTTTTAAGTTTATTCCTACAAAATAAATATAAATGACCATATTATATCGGTTTTACTAATAACCGATATTAATAAATTTTTAAAACCGATATAAGTCATTGTTTTCTAATAGTGTATATAATATCGGTTTCATAATAACCGATATAAAATATAGCAATTAAGATCACATATTTGTTAACTGATATTATATATATCGATTATTATATCGGTTACTATGTAACCGATATAAAAAAAAATTGACCGATATAAAAAATTATTAACCGATATAAAAAACCATGACTGAAAATATTATATCGGTTATATGAAAAACAGATGTAGGGCAGTTTTTGTAACCGATATAAAAGCCCTTTTTCCTAGTAGTGGTGATTCGTTGAGTAATGAATTCGTCTCAATTCAATAATTTTTCGATTTACATTTTAACATCAGTCACGGTTTACTATCCATTAGTGAAAATCTTGATAAACGTCACAAAATAATTCGGGTAATTTAGTAACGGTTAAGTAATTTTGTAACGGAACTTTATCTGTTATTAATTTACTAACGGCCAGATATGCGTTACTAATAAGAAATCTCAAATGTTGCAAAATCACCCAAATTGTGTAGTGGAGATCGGCGGAGACTCTGCACAGCGACGAGAGTGATAGGCCGTGAGGTGTGCGCAGTGGTTGGAGGAGGGCTGGCTGGTATTGCTCACGTGGAGGGCGATGTTGAGAGGGATCCCAAGTGAGAGGTGAGAACGATAGAGAGGGTAGCCTAGGGCATTTACAGTAAAGCCAGAGAGGGCTAGTAGAAAGAGAGAGGGATAAGCAAAAAAATTGGGAGGGACCCATTTTGGCTAATTGAAAAATGACTCTTGATGTGGGTTTAGATCTTTCAGTGACAACTTTCTACTTGTCACCCAAAATTTGTCTTTCGGTGACAAAATTTTTTGTCACCGAATCTCCTCTTTATTTGGTGACAAAAATTTTTGTCACCGAATCTCCTCTTTATTTGGCACCTTGATTAAAGCTTTTCCGTGACAAGCAAAAAAAAATTTTTGTCACCGTTGTGTGCATTCCGTGTCAACGTTGATTTTTTGTCACCAAAGGGTGTCACTAATGGTGTTTTTTGTTGTAGTGACTTTTTGATAGATTAGAGTATAAATGCCCTCAAAAGTCAAAACGACAAACACGCGTACCCTTCTCATAAACCCCGCTCCGTCTGTGCTACAGCTTAGGATCAATCTCTGACTATATTACTATACAGGGGTTTGAGGGCAAGGAAAATGAAGGGGTGGAGAGGAAAAATTAATTTTACCTCCTCTTGTTTGGAAAGTTAAAAAGTATAATTTTGTTTGTTTGTGAGGTAGAAAGATAAAGACTATTTTACCCTTGCTTTTGCATAAGTTTGAATTGGACAAAAATGTAACTTTAGTCATTTCCCACAATTCTCCCCCGCCCCCATTTTCCCCCCTTCCCAAATGGCACCTAAGCGACCAGTAGGTTGGACAATATGTAGTACTCAAATGTTCAATGAATGTTGTTGTCTAATTCAGTAGATGAAAAGCCTGTCTTTCATCTATTAGTTCTCCAATTCAAGGCTTTATTTATCTATTTATTCATTTTCCTTGCTTATATGAGAGCATCCCCTTTGGCTGGGTAATGACTTTTAGAGGCATCAAGTTAATTTTTGTAAAAAAAAAACTTGACACACTTATTTAGGGCACGTTTGGCAAATTGATAGGAATCTCCTAGTTAGAGGTCTTTGATCTATTGGAACCAAGCCATACTCAACGAGGATTTTCTAAAAATAGTTTCAAGTTTGGTAGAAGAGAGGAATCATGGAGTCTATGCATTATATGATCCAACAATCATAAGTTTTTAGTCAATTTCTCATGATCCATGAAATATCAAGGGCTGATCTTTCAGTTCATAACCAGTTTTGGCTCTTCAGATACTCTAAACGATTCAGATCGTGCAAAGGGAACCACATGAATTAAAAAATTAATATTTTAGAGTATAGACGCTTTTGCAAATATCTCAAAATACATGATAGATCTACGGTTAAAATTTGGGTCCCTAGTCGTATTTGATCTCCTCTAAATTATTCATGGTTCAGATGATGATTTCGAGGCCCACAAAAATCATAAAAATGAAAAAAATGTACTGCCATATAATTCCCGTTTTTATTTTTACTGTGGGGCATATCAACGGTCAGAATTGTTTTGCAAATACCTCAAGTTATAGATGGAATCAATGCCTGATTTTTGGTATGGTATTCCTTTTGGACCTTGTTAACACTATTACCAGTTCAGATCTTAATTGTGAGTCCCATATAAAAATAAAAATAAAAATAAAAAAAACCGGTGTCCCCTATTAACGCCTGGAACACTGTAGCTTCGCAATTTCCACTAGTGCATAGATTCTTCTGATGGGGTGGGGGGGGCGATTCTGAATATATTTGCAAATGGAGATTCCTCTAGTCCTCCGTTAGCTTTTCCATGCTGACCCAAATGTGGGTTTTCCCCGGAATCGCAAAAAGTTGCAAGAAATCCTCTCTGTGGACGTTTACTAAACATGCCATAAGGAAAAAAAAAAAAAAAGGAGCATAGTCTATGAATCTTCGTTTGGTTGAGATGTATGAATCTCTTTTACTAGGTTCTGATACCATGGGCCATGGCATGTCGTCCAGAGCAAACATAATTTTAGTAGGGAAACTCAGTAAAGACCCATCCGTTGTACGGTCTCTGAGTCTACCCCTTTCGTGTACTTCTTACAGTGATTCAGCAAGTATATCTCATCAAACCGATGCAAATAAAATCTACAGGAAGAATAATTTATAAAGGCCATTTAGAGCAAATCCAAGAGACACTTCAAATGGTTATGTCAATCTCCAACAACTCTCATTAACATATGAGATTATCTCTGAAAGATACTTTAAATGGCTAAATTTGACATACCATAAATCATACTTCAAAATTTTCTTTTGAATAGTGAAGGGGTCCACTTGCATTTGATTTTTTGGGTGTAAATCTCTTTTTTGAATAAAATAATAATCATGGGCCCACTTGCATTTGTATTTGACATCTCTCTTGGAGTTGCCCAGTTACATATGCCACAATATCCTTCATTTTTTAAAAGGCATATCCAAATTTAAAGTATCTCTTGGAGATGCTCTTAGTACAATAACTGACAGGACTATTTTCATTTTCTAGTTGTTCATGTGAGGATGTTCACTTGTGGATGGCTCTACTAATAGACTCAAGTAAAGTAAAGACTCCATTTATATAAAAAAGAATATCACATCAAAAGTACTTTAATTTAAATTTTCCACTATACTTTTCAGAAAGAAGTAAAAAAAAAAAGACCTTCTTTCTCCAATAAAAAAAAAAAAAAAACTACTACACGGTTCTATAAAAAAATTCAAAAAAAAAATCGATAACAAACAATTAAAAGAAAAATATCATCATAACCCACTTATATTTTATTTTTTATTTAAAATAATATTTACTTCACTTAACTCCATTAGTTAAGCCCCAAAACAGCCCCTTATATGGGCCAGTTTGGCAACTCTACTAATAGAGTCAAGTACAAGTAAAGTTGATTTTAAAGAAATAATAAAATATAACTGGGTTATGATAGTATTTTGTTTAACTGTTTGTTATGAAATTTTTTTGACTTTTTGCATGGAATAATTTATAAATTTATTTAGAGCAACGGGAAGGGCTCATATGAGAAATACTCTCACCAACTTTATAAGAGATTGGTGGGGACCCTCACTTCCATATATTCACTTTCACCAACTTAAATGTAAGGGCTCCCACCCATCTCTCACCAAGTTGGTGAGAGTGTCTCTCATAGGAGCGCTTCCCTAGAGCAACTCTAAAAGACACTTCAAATGGCCATGCCAATCTCCAACAACTCTCATTGACATATGAGATTATCTTCAATAGATACTTCAAATTTTACAAAGCATTTGAAGTATGTGATAGTATGCCAAATTTGACATGCCATAAAGCATATACTTCAAAATTTTCTTTTGAATAGTGAAGGGGTCCACTTGCATTTGATTTTTTGGGTGTAAATCTCTCTTTTGAATAAAATAATAATCATGAGCCCACTTGCATTTGCGTTTGACATCTCTCTTGGAGTTGCCCATTTACATATGACAAATTACATATGTCACAATAGCCTTCATTTTTCAAAAGGCATATCCAAATTTAAAGTATCTCTTGGAGATGCTCTTAGTACAATAATTGACATGACTATTTTCATTTTCTAGTTGTTCACGTGAGGACGTTCACTTGTGGATGCCTCTACTAATAGACTCAAGTAAAGTAAAGACTCCATTTATATAAAAAAGAATATCACATCAAAAGTACTTTAATTTAAATTTTCCACTATACTTTTCGGAAAAAGTAAAAAAAAAAAAAAAAAAACCCTTCTTTCTCCGCTAAAATGTAAAAAAAAAAAAAAAAAAACCTACACGCTTCTATAAAAAAATTCAAACAAAATCCATAACAAACAATTAAAAGAAAAATATCATCATAACCCACTTATATTTTATTTTTTCTTTAAAATAATCTTTACTTCACTCCATTAGTTAAGCCCCAAAACAGCCCCTTATATGGGCTAGTTTGGCAACTCTACTAATATAGTCAAGTACAAGTAAAGTTGATTTTGAAGAAAGAATAAAATACAAGTGGGTTATGATGGTATTTTTTTTAATTGTTTGTTATGAAATCTTTTTGACTTTTTATATAGAAAAGTGGAGTTTTTTTTTTTTTTTTACTTTAGTGGATAAAGGTGATTGCTTTTTGACCTTTTTTGAAAAAGATGGAGGGAGTTTTGAATTAAAGTACTTTTGATGTGACATCTCATTTGAAAAATGAAGCTTTTATTTGACTTTTATTATGTTAGTAAAGTGCCAAACTAGCAAGAGAACCCACCGCTAGAAAATAATATCCACTCCTCAAGTAGGAAACTTTGTCCCCAAAGATATAACACCTTGTCCCATGGGGTATCAAGATTTGATCCATGGATGCTAATGTTTTCCTGCTGGAATTCCTAAGTGAAACTTGTGCTGTTGGGATTTAAAAATGGTCTTGTGATTGTGTTCCCATGGGATTTCTTGATGCTGTGTTCTTTTGCTAGTATAATATTGAATTCTAGCGACCTTGAAAAGTCAAAAGCAGCACTTGTAATTCTGAGACCTTTTGAATTTCTAGATGCTCAAGAGGGGACAAGGATTTAGGAATATCATTTGGAGAATTTTTAAATTTTATTAGATAGAAACTCTTAAAATTTCAATAAAGAAAAAAGACCTAATTAGGTGGGATGTGGGGTTCCCAATCAACTGGAGTGGACAGACCCTTTTTCTGACTCCCACAAATTAGAACAAGGAAGAAAAACTATAATTGCCAAGTTGGAAGTATGAGTCAAACTAACGTTCAAATATGTATAAGATAGTGATCATGTGCATCGGACAAACTAGCAAGAGGAAGATCTTTCCATAGAACCAACTAATCTAGTTGATATTTCTTCTGTGGCGCCGTCTTCTGAGCACCTTGTTTTCTCTTGTGTGCATAGGGGACCTAACGTGGTTGTACATTGTATGAAATCGTGTGGCTCACATGGCATGGGTCTCATGCCAGATTAAGGAGGGCAAATGTCATTAGAGGAAATAATCCCACATAATATAAGATTTGATCTATCCCCACGAATAAGACTCCGACTATTATAAGTGGATGTGAGTTTCTTGGAAGTCTCCAGTGGGTGTGACTCATTGAGATTTATCTATATAAGATGAAAGAGTACTATTTTTTCTTCATTCGGATACACTGTAGGCTCGATTGAGACCCTTATCTATAGAAATAAAGGTCGATTGGGACCCTACAAAGAACGCAAATGGGATTTTGTGAAGGTTGACCGCAGAGTTTCAATCGACCCTTACACTATGTTTGGGAAGGGGGTAAAATGAGGAGAACGAAAAAAAAAAGAGAGGAAAGTGGAGGGAAATTAAAAATAGAGGGTGTTTGGAAAAGGGAGAGGGAAAGTGGGGGAAAATTTTACCCCCAAAGTTTCCCTTCAAAAATGGGGGGAAAGAGGGGGAAAGAGGGAGACAAAGAGAGGATTTTTCCTTCCCTCCCCCTTCATTTTCTTTTCCCTCAAATTTTTCCTCCCCTCTCCTCTTCCCATCCCAAACACAGCATTAACATTTCAAATGAAAGACTCTATCAACCCTATAAAAGAATGTTAAAAAAAAATATATGTTTTTTGGGCAATGCAACCGGTTTGGCGTGAGGGCAATTAAAACTATATTTTTGGTATAGTGGTCACATAATATGTTTTTTCGGTAAAATCATCTTTGATCAATGGTTAATCTTATGATTGAACAAACTCTCATTGGAGTAATGATAGTTTTGATATACCCGCATCCACCGGAAGGATATTTTATTTGAAGTGGCTGAGATTCTCAATTTTAAAGGTATGTAGGTCTTTGCCGTTCTTCATCTTTCTACTTTGGGCATATTTGTACCGCCCTCCCAATCAACGATCAATTCACACTTGTAACGTTAGAGAGGCATGCGGGTGGGTGAAAGATCTAACTTAGGCCGCATCAAGGGTGCCCACATGGTGTGGTCGCCTACGCTTATTTAGACATGGCAAAGTATGGAGGGCAGATGCCATTAGAGAATATAATTCCACAAATAAAACTTCCAATATTATCAGTGGATGTGGGTTTCCTGGAAGTCTCTCCTAGAGACTTGTCTATATGACATGAGGGAGTCCTAAGATTGGACTCTTTTCATTCCCTTAGGAAAGACAAGAGGCGAAGAGATCCGTAGAACCCATTATATACAAAAAATAAAGGGTAAATTAGCCAAAGTTCTCTAAATATTGTCTTTTAAGACCTCTCAGCCTATTTTTTTTCAATCTGAACTTTGCCCCACCTCATTGTTGAAGGGTTTGTGTGCGTGGCAGTTTCTGTGATCGTTGCCTCACAAGATATATGAGAAGAATTGCTCAAAGACATATCAGAAGAATTGAACTGATCTTTGCCCCACACAAAATTGGTATTGACTCCTTTTAATGGATTCGTTCTAGTCGTGCGTGAGAGCTTTTGTGATCTTCTGTAATTTTCTTCCTCACGCGGTTACTTTATATCCTTTCTTTCTTTCTTTTTTTTATTGTGAGTTTTTTTGAAAAGATATATAGGTTTATCTTAGTTTTTTTTTTTTTTATAAGGTTTTGTTTCAAACTCAGATATATTTATCCAAACTTTTGGCAAAATTCAAACAAATTTATCTTACTTTTGAACATTTTTTTTTGAATTTCGAACAAATTATTTGAATTTGGACCAAATTTATCTCAGTTTGGAACAAATTTATCCGAGTTTGAAAAAAATTTATTTGAGTTTTGCCCAATCCCATGTGCAGATTTTCTAAATGATTTCCCCTTTTCAAATAATTTATCTGAGTTTTACCCAGTCCCATGTGCATATTTTTCTGGATGATTTCACCTTCATTGAATCAGTTTTCTCCTCTTTTTTTCCTTTTTCTTCTCCAAATAAAATTTTTAACGAAATCAGTTTTCGTTTTTAGTATACTGCACAGAGTCTACTAAGAGGGACGCTTTGAACTTTTTTCCTCATTTTCTAACTCTTGCTCCTCATTGAGCTCTCGCCTCAATATAGCAACCCGATCAAGAACTTCATTTTGGTACAGCAAAGTCGGGTCTTGAATGCTTTGCCATTCTTTTGAAGATGCGAAGAGCTCAGTGAAGATAGCTTCCAAAGGTTTCACATCCACTGCACTCCAATCAGCGCTCAAAACCACATCCACTGCAATCTTGTAACTCCCCAAACACTCGATCTGGCATTTCGAAAGACTATCGAGTATACCGTTTAGCGTGATCTTCAAAGCTTTTTTTTGCTCCGCAATAGATCTCCACTCTTCAGCTGATACAAATTGCTCGTGAACGGAGCCGCTTTCTTCTTGAGGTCCAGATTTGGTCGTTGCGAGGGACAGTTGCAGATCTCGGGGAGCTTGCACTTCTTCTTCGATGGCTGCGGGAGGAGTAGATGTTTTACCTTCATCAGCTTCAGTACCGGCAGACTTGTTAGCAGAATCATGTGTAGTAGGTCGAAAGGCTGATGTGTTGGACCAGATAGACTTGTCAAACTCGGTGTGCATCTCAGCTAGCCGCCTTCTCTTTGTAGTCACTACAGGAGTAGTCACGGACGGACTGATGTGTGCTTGCGGTACAGACGGACGCTCCCGAGTCCTCGCCTCAATGATATTCTCTTCTTGAATAGGCTCAGGTCCTTGATCTCTAGGCTCCAACTGGCCCACGTCACGAGTCTCGTTTCCTGAACATTTTCTTTTTATGACGCTTTAGGGTCGATGTGCCAATTGTTTTACTATCAATAAGATATTTCTTACCACATCTTTTACATTGAGCTCTTCCTTACCATCTTTTTCAGTTATTCTCGTGTAAGACTTCCATACCAAAGACTTGCACTTTCTTTTACGTTTACTTTTAACTTTCGAAGTTTGTGATCCGATTAGATTAATCTCATCACTACCCATTTCATCACTGTGGTCAAAATCATCATCCACTGGCGATGACGTATTTGACCAAAGCTTTTCTTTACATTTACTTCTAACTTCTAGTGATTCTATACCATTAATATCACTTCTAACTTCTAGTGATTCTATACCATTAACATAATCAAACGAACTTCGACCTGCAAGAAATTAAGTAAATTATAGTTGTCATTCACCCATTTCAAAAATAGTTAATTTAAACTAGTAATATCATATAGTTCGGGTTTTGAGTTTCTCTCTTAACAAGTTTCAAACAACTCATCAAGTCAGAATATAATGGTTGAACATCCACAAAAACCATTGAAGAATTCATAACTCTTCACCAACAATGAAAACAAATCAATTGTCCAAGGGCCATATTCCATTGTGAATTTATACATATGGGCTCCATGTACAATAAACTTTTTTTAAGTAGACCTCATATTCTAATTCCTAAAGACGGGGCCACATGTTGTAATTTCTAAACATGGCTCTCCACCCAAATTCCTAAAGCTGGGTCGATGTTGGAAGTTTTAAAGTTGGTCCATCATGTACAAGTATTTATATATCCTTTTTCTTTATATTAGATTTTGGAGAATTGTTTTTTCTTTTTTATTTTTCTCTCACGGTTTTCTATTTTTTCTCTTTTTATTATGATTTTTTATTTATTAAATAAATAGTAAACAATAAAAAAAAATGAGATTACTTTAAGCTATAATGTAATTTCACAAAAAAAATAATAATCTTACCTTTTTTCCTATGCCACCCATTTCAGATAAAGATTTTATGACTGCCATACAAAAATGATTTTATAATTAATTTTATAATTTATTTAAAAACTGAACTCATCATATTTATGGAAGATGTTCAAAAGTATAAGATTATAAATCTCAAAATAATATCAGCATAAATAAAAAGAATAGATATGAAAATAAACAAAAATATAATCAAGTAGTTTTTCAAATGGAAAATAATCATTTCAACATGCGCCATTGATTTTCGGAAATATGTCCTATCAATAAATCGGATTCAATCCACATTTGTATCGTTATTCAACTTTTAGTCTATATATTTGGGAAATAAAGAAGTTCAAATCCCTTTTTTTAAAGGCAATTGATATACTTTAACTTGGTTTTAGGTTATATGATTGTAGGTTATTTTCAATTATATAAGTTTATACAGTATTCTATTTTGTTAACATATGCATAATACAATACATACATAAAAAGTAATAAGTAGAAGTAAAACCTTTGAAACGAGAATTGTTGATGAATTCATATTGACATGGACTCAAGCAACTCTAGAGTTTGCTTAACTTGATTTGGGTAATACAATATACTAACCTTAAAAAAAAAAATTAAACTTAGGTAAGGGTGAGAGACTAATACATGAAAAATGAATAGGAGTGTTTGAATTAAACGGGAGAACATACCATATTTATTAGCTAAAAATGTCATAGATTTTTGACAAGTGTTATCAACTCAATTGATATTAAAAAAGCTGTGACTCCAAATGTCACTGATTTAAACTTCCACACAAAAAAGATGATTACAAGTACCATGAAAAAAATGAGTCTAATGATAGTACAAAAAAGATGTTTGCACCCGAGGTTCGAAACTGCACTATCACACCGGGGCCACAAGGGATTTACCCGGCTCCCCTTGTGCCCGTAGGGATTATTTCTGCCCCAAGGGTTAGGACACTATCCGTTATAAAAAAAAAAAAAAGTATCATGAAAAAATGATAGTCTAAATATAGGAGTTAATGATTGGCAAGTGTCATTTATCAAATTGCTATAAAAGAAACTTGATTACAAATATCACCCATCTAAATCATCACACCAAAAAGGTGATAGACAAATAAAAAAGTAATAATTTAAATATGGGGAAATGGAATTGAATGTGTTGAATAGTGCACAGTAGTGTGTGTGCTCAACCTAAAGTTTACTCATTCATTAATTATGATAAAGATGTCAATCCAAATGTTTTTTAAAGTTATAAATGTGAACTTAACATTTAATTAATAGATCTCATTCAAGTTAAATTGTTGGAAGGTCAAGGTAAAGTTGGGTCAGGAGGTCATATGTCACAGATTAACTTTAATCCAATCCATTGATTAATTAGGTTAGAAAAATGTTAGTTCAAACATATGAAAAAAAAAATTGAACTCTAACTTTGAATTACCAAGTGGATTCAAGTTTCCAATTCACTGGTAGCTCAGTAGTGAGACACATCCCTTCCATAAAAACAACTAAGGATCAATCCCTTACTGTAGTGTTGATGGTGAGGGATTTGATTGAGAGTGCAAGGCATATGATTATTTATATTAAAAAGGGGGGGGGGGGGGGGGGGGGGGGGTGGGGTGGGGGGGGTGCGGAATTGCTACTCCTATCAATTTTTTCTAAAACTTTCTTCAATTAAAGGATTATAGCTATTTTACCAACTGCCTTATGACAAAGCTCTTATTAATTGTCATAAATTAAAAGAGTTAATAAAACTATCTTACTTTTGTTTCATTAGAAGGCCTAACATGTTTCCATCAACCTACTTTTGTTTTAAATTTATAAGTTTGTAATGACCTCGATAGTTCTTTATTAGGTCTAGAGATTCATCCTGAGCCACCATTCCGTATGATTCAATTGAGTTTAAAACTTGATATTTTGTTTAATGCATTTATTACAATTAGATTGACCACTATATTTTTTACCTTCAAATGAATAAGTTTTTTATAATTTATTTACAAATGTGAATGTTATGACCATTTTCTTCTCAACCATGATTATATTATATATTAAAGTTGTTACAGAATCAACTTCAGTCCTAACCCTTCCAATATCAAACTTAACCTCTAAATTTCAAATTTCTTTGATCGTAGATTTTTTTAGTTCTTAAATCATTTAAGGGTGATTGTAGTCATTTTTTATTTTTAAATATTATTAACATAATTGCCTCATTTAATTTATAATTTTGCTGATCAAAATATACCTACAAGAGAGATTCTTCTTTCTCGATAAGTGAGAACATCATGTCATGTCCATTTCACTCGACAATTCAAAATTATGATAATATACTATCTACATTTATATAACTTTTCCTTCACCCAAAATAATCTCACTTTGTATTTTATTTTTTCTTAATTTGTAAATGGGGCTTTTTTTAGGCTTATACTTAATAAATCTCATTATGTGGTGTAGTGGTTAGGTCTTGCTCAGGAAGCAATGGTCATTGGTTTGAGCATCAAGAACCATCTTTTTACTAGGCACAACGGAAGTTTTTTAATGAGTTGCACCTAGCATTATAAAGCCTTTTCGGCAACTCACACGTACGAAGGGGGACCAAAGGATTTTATAGGGGCAAATAATGGTTTTACTCAATGATGATATTTTATAGAGCTTTCTGTATACACCCTAAGATTTTTAGGATTTGTTAATAGGCCCGTATGGTTTTCATATTTGTAAATAGGCCACTGCCTTGAGGATTTGACTCAAGCCAAATCAAAATGGATAAACAGAATTCGTGTAGCCGACTCTAACAAAATTAGGACAATGCTTTAATGATGATGATGAAATAGGCCCTTGCCTTTTCATTTTAATACCTTTCGTGTCCCTAAAATCAGTAGGCTTCCAACCACCAAAGTGAAATAATACTTTCGCCCATCTCTTTATCCCTATATGCATAAATTCAAAAGCTTGGACCTATTTTTCTCTAAATCTTGCAATAGTAATAATTACATTTAGTGGGAGAGAATACCATACATAAATCTATTTTTATCAATATCGGGCCTATTTCATTAAATTCAAATCGATCATAATGACATTCAATGCCTGTGCTTATAATTAGTTATAATTGATCTAATCCATGCACAACCCACTATTAAATTGACAAAAGTTTCAAAATACAAATACATGATTAGGCTTCATGTACATTAAAGAGTTGACCATTGGAGCTTAGGATAAAATAATGGTATGTTTATAAATAATAATATACTCATTTATGTTTAATGGATGTAAGGCCAAAGATGTCATTTTTATGAAAGTTTAACACAAATCTCATGGTGGTTACCCATTCTCATTAGGTTCGGGGCTGGTTGCAAGCCCAAAATCCAAACCTGCCCCGATCCCAACTTAATGTATGGAAAACCATACCCACCCAAACCCAATACACTACTAAACACACCTCTGATAGAAGCAGGTATGGATGAGTCCCCATTTAAAGCTGACCCATTTCCATCCCTGACCTTTATCTTCATTTTTAACCACTTATGGCATGAATTTTAGTGTACTCAACTCCTATGTAATTATATGCAAACAAATAGGCCTGGATTCCTCCACTTTGCTCTCATGGTTGAGTGGTATTGGCACCTGGGTATCAGACACTTGCACAGGGATCGATCCCTCAGTCTTCAGGTCGATAATATTGCCCCTGGCCAGTAGGCCAACATACCCACACAACAACAACAACAAAGCCCAAGGGTCCAGCTTGTCTCGGATAAAATTTGGATAATTCTTACCAACCAATGCTAAAGCCTGGATTCTCTCTCGTATGACCGTAGATTCCCTACTTTCAACTACAGTTCTTGTGGAGAAAAGCTTGAATCATGGACAAGACATTCTCTTGAATCATGGATAAGACATTTGTAGAATGTCTTATGATCGTAGATCCCCCGCCCCCCACCCCCCCCCCCCCCCCCCCCCCCGATCATTTCAGTCGCAGATCTGGGAAAATAAAATAGAGTGTATAACTGTTCTTGCCAAACGATATTGATCGTCCATTACGTTGTCCAAAATGTGTCCCCACAACCATCAACATGGTGGGGCTAATGAACCTCACCCACATGACACATGGCCCCTTATTGGTTAATGCCATTCCCGTATGAGAACTGGACTCAGCCAATGTGTTCTGTATTGTGTGTCACTTCCCAAACTGCCACAGACTGCAACTAGAAGATATTGCTGCTGGCTTCAGAAGTGTGTTCATCCCCTATCCACACTACTCATCCCAAACGGAAGGATACAAAACCAATATATATATTTAATATGTAATTTTTTTCTCAATTATTATGCCACTCCAACCCAATTTGAAGCTCATTAGACAACTATAACAAGTGATTCCCAACATATCCTAAGATTTACATTGTTAAAAAACTAGTACCAGCTGAAAAAAAAAAAAAAGCACACATATCTACAATGACTTTCTTTGATCAAGTCCTAATATGATGATCCTTGAGGATCGTCGAAACCATCTGTGAAATATGGAGAAGCTTCTCTTTGTAACCCCCTTTATCTAACTATAGATCATTCTGTGGTTCGGAACCCAGTTTATTTCAATTGAATAAAGACCACCAAATAAATCAAACACAAGCCGTACTTTTTCTTTCTTATATTCCCCAAAGAAAATCTGAACCACCAACTGCTGCTCCGCAAGAGGCATTAACCACCTCACCACCAGGCACCAGTAGCTAACCTATTTCCAAAGCTTAACAGATTTATCGTGGCTTGCTGAGGCAACCATCCCAGTAACCGGCGACTGTGCCAATGCTGCAATCAATCCTTCATGTGCAGGAATAGTCATGCTTTTGTTCTCCGCCATGTTCCACAACTCTAAAGACTGTCAAAAATGGATAAAATAACAAGATCAGAAATGTAATTCACACCTTCATGGGAATCAGTAAACCAACCATTTGTTTGGTTAAGAGTGTGGGCATGTCTAGGACATGCTATTATTATTAGTACACAATACCAAGATACTGAATTGGGTGAAATAGCCTAAAACAAACAGCAGGGTTTTTTCAATAAGTAACAAGATTTAGAAGTGTAGGGTACTTCCCGTGGACCACAAGCAGCTAGTACTTGTGCAGCAAGAACCACTGCTTGAAGCATGTTCGCATGAATGAATACACGAAATGCAGAGAAATTGCTAACTCAAATAAAGGTCTTCCTGATGAAAATGTGGAGATGGCATGATTATCAGTCAACTGTGGTTACCCATCAGACTAATTTATGATCAGCTCTTTGGTGGCAACTGGTAACTACCCCAAAAAAAAGTCTGAAAAGCTTAGGAGCTAGACAGTGTGTATTCCATTGATTAATAAACAAAAATAAAATCTATACAATGGAAGCTTAGTCAGAAAGAAACTCAACCAATCTCTACTACTCAATTGGACCAAGTACAGGTTTAGGTTGAAATAAAAGGTAAAATGGCTCAGTGGCTCAAAAAACTTGTGGTTAGAAATCCTAAGTCAGAGTCTCTAAAGTATGCTCTTCCTAATAGAAGTAATGAACAAGGAATCGAGTATCTGGTAGCAATAAGGACTATTTCCTGCAAGATTGTTCCTGCTACACCTTCCAAAATCCATTAACTAGTCCAAGTGATAAAAGCAGTCCTAGTGTTTTAGCCTTCTCTGATTGTTCCCCTAAACGATAACTGTCGAATGAAATCTTAACAGTACTAATCAACTTTCTGTCATTGTAATCATAACGCAGGAATTGATTAAGAATTACCTGGTCACCCCCAATAACCAAAAGGGTAGAATAACTTGGATGAAAAACACAAGACTGGAACTTGTTCCCATTGCAGATGAGTTCATGAATGCACTCCCCTCCTGAAGCCAATGACCATACCCTCACAGAGTCATGGCTAACAGATGCTAAATAATCTCCCTTTGCATCCCAGCAAACAGAATGCACCTCTTTAGTATGCCCCTGCGAATGGAAAGCAGCAAAACAATAAATAGCAATCCAATAAATCTCCAGTGGCTTTATATAGATCATCAAACTAACTTCATCTGAAGTACCTGTAATGAGTATGTTTTCCTATCCGACTCAACATCAAAAATTGAGACCACATTCTCTGCTGCTGCTGCCAGAAATTGCCCAACTCTAGGTTGAAATCTTACTTGAGCAATACCTCCCTGGCATATTAAATGCCAAAACAATAAACCAAATGATTGTTGCTAAGAAAAAGGGACCAGCAGAAGTTCAAAAATGTACCTTGGAAACCCGTGTGCATGAATATTGACTAGCATTCCAATAGCGAATTTCACCATTAACATCACAAGAGCAGAAAAGATCCGTCTTCTTTGGATGGAAATCTAGTGACATCACATGTGACCCGTGTCCAGCATATGCATGTAAACAATAGTTTGGCTGCAGAACAAAAAAGAAATCAGATAACCAAATTATCTGAAAGAGCACGGGACTGGGACAAGCCTTAAGAAATCACAATAAATTTTCAAAAAAATTAAGAAAAGAAAAAAGAAAGATATAAAAAGAAAACGCTTTAAATGTATAATGATTTAATTGTATCTTAAATCAATTACAAATATGTTTCTCTCTCTCTCTGAACACTAGCACAACATTCATCATTTCCTATAGCTACTGGAAGGACCATTTAACATATAAAGAGCACCAAATTATCAATATATAATAGTTATATATAACTTTAACACCTAATCATAATGTGAAATAAAATAACAAAACCATAAAAATAATCGAGGGATGGGGGAGTAATTTCATATGGGGAAAACCAATTCCTTAATGCTACATTGAGTTTCGAGGTGGATCAACCCTATCTTCATCATCATAACCATAATCTCCATTCCTTATTGAATAATGAACCCAATGGATAGAAGACCTAATATCATCAAAATAACTCTTCCAGCTCACCATACTAAGAACTCCTATTACTATTCGCCATCATACTAGTACCTACTCGAATGCACCACTGTCCAAACTAATGAGTATGATGATTTGGATTTGGTTATCATACTGATACTTCCTCCTTTCAATTTAAAGGTCAACCTCAAAGAGAACAAGTGAAAAATGAGTTTCCGTATTTTTTTTTGGTCAAGTTCTTGTATGGTCAAGTCCTTGTATGACTAAGCTCATGCCAGTTTATGCCAACCCTGTGCTAGTCTCTGTCATCCCACCTCCCACTTGGTCCAGTAGGAGACTTTTTTAGTATCCTGGTCCTAGACTAATTTTAATAGCACCGAGATAACTCGTTACTGAACAAACTTGAAACTATGGCATGAGAATATTATCTAGTATATAAACCTTTCAATACTTTTTAAACACATGAGGAATGGACCTACACTCTGAACCCCTGGGTGTCTAACGCACGCTGAAGTTAAAACAAGGATGTATGGATGCTCACAATTAATCAATATTACTATATACTAGATATTTACATTCCCTCCATAAGACAATCCAGCCAAACAAGGACTAAAACAGCAATACAACCCACAACAAGAAGTTGATTCCCTTTTGTTACTAGTTCCCAATGCCAACAAGAACTTGGTTGGATGCTAATATCAGCCTATTATACCAGAGCCCACCGTCCTGAATAATGAAATTGTATCTGAATGAAAATCACAGAGAACTTCCAGGGAAAGTAATGAATTTCAGTCCACTATGGAAAGAGGAGCTGTTGATGGGATTTCTGCACAATTCCCTTAGACTTGAAACTGCAGAGTGAAGGCCAAGGAGTTGCAATAGATTCTATATCAATGTGGGGCCAGTGTTCTTATAATTCAAACACTAGATCAACTTGAACAAACTCTAACATAGATGCAAAGGAACAGCAAATCGAGGGGCAATATGTACTCCCTTCCAATGAATAGCAGTTCACAGAGAAAATCACAGTTTTGAATCTGGTAATGGCAGATGAATCCAGATTAATGCCCAGATTAAACTCCAGGTCTTGATCTGCCTGTAAAAAGGTGCAAAAATCTGCAGCACTTGTTTTAGATGAAGAAACAAATATTTAAGAGATGTAGCCCTCACATGCAAATTTCACAAATGTTTGAATAACACCAGCCTTTAATTGCATTAAATGCATACCTAATTCCATGTAAACGCTTAGATCTTTGTGATCCCTCAACCAAACAGCTACCCTTTCTTCGGGAATTATAACACTGCTCAAAAGATGAGAAAATCACAGATTTGTGACGTGTGGAGCTATAACCTCTAAAACCCTTTATATAAGATTTTCATCAATGATTCCCTTCCCATCATAGAATATTTCTTTCATAGGTTATAGGAAGCCCCAATATATTTAGCTAATAAGAATCCTTATTGGTTAGCACTTCCCCCTAAGAGCAACATATGATATATAGCATGGGGTTCTTCACAACTATGTCTGGTCCCAGGTGGGCCCCACAAGTGGGCATGTGGTTATGCAGAACACTTCCCCATAAAGTCTAACAGGATACGCAGAAAATTTAGACACAGAATCCCTCAATTGCACAACCCAATTTTACTTCTAACCTCCAATGATCGACAATGATCCCAGCTGATGGCTTTTGCAATGCATGTATACGTTGTTTCGAAAAACATTAAAGCCCTAAGTCTAATACTAATTATTCATCTACTGGAAGTTAATCTTAACCCTTGAACAAATAACTACCAAAAGTCCAAGAAAGCTAAACAAAAATAGAGAATCTCCGAATATCCCTAACTAAAGGAAAAGGGGTTGAAGCAAGGAGGGGTTTGTGCAAGTGTGGGCTTCACCAAATCCCTTCGTGATTACTCCACGTGTGCAAATGGTGGGGCCCAACATGCTTGCACAAGTGTCATCCCCAATATGATCTTCGGACACTTTTTAGACCCTTATTCCTCTTTAGTAAGCTATTTTCAATTTGGTAAGATGAAAGACAATCTGGGAATGTCAGAAATTACAAATACACAGCCAGAAAACATACAGGAATATCATGCAGCAAGTATAAACAGTAATTAAGAAAGTAAGATCATGTAATGCAGATCTTCAATATTTGTTGTCAATTATCAAAAGAAACTGAATTCTGCTTCTTGATTGACATATCTATACAATCTGGAAATTTTGTCAAGCTCACCATGGAACTGAAACCGGTGACTGGTGAAAGGCCGAAAGCATTCCAAAAGTTTTAAAGATAAAAAAAAAGAAAAGAAAAAAAAAATCTCCATTCAAAAAATTGTTGTGAATGGAGTTGCTCATGTGTTTTATTACCTAAATTACCATTCATATGCTTTATTACATAAATTACTGGTTAGGTCACAAAGTTAAAGGAATTTTCCCAGATAGATCATGAACAGTAATATCTCAGCATGAAGCCTGATTCAAACTCTTTCATTATATGTGATTTTGAATCCAAGAAATCACCCCACTGCTCTCCTCTGACATCTATAGAGGACTTATTAGGGTTGAGAGCGGAAGTTTATTTTTCCTTCAGCTTTTTTTGGTAAACTGTACTGATAAGCACCTCTAGATAAGGACAGTGAAAATCAATAACTAAAACTAAATAAAAAGTTGATCGATACACATGAATGTTTGTTTGTTCAAGCCACTGAGTTGATATTACTACATCTGGGAGAAATAATGCATGCTTCCTACTTCAAAAATTCTGGCAGCGCAGTAGCAATTTGCATACACATCATACCGCACGCACATGCATAGACATAAATATACATATAAGACAATAAAAAGGGTAAATGTAATAACAGTAAGTTTTCCTAATGTCATATTAAGCATAAAGAGATTACATTAATATAAAACAGGGTAGAGAGCATGACCTCTGCTGCATTCCATAGTCGCACAGTTCTATCAAAAGAAGAAGTGGCCAGTTGAGTTGAATCCATCCTAAATCGTATGTCTGTGATGATAAGAGAATGTTCTTCTGGAGTGCTCACAGTTTCCAGTGTATCCATGTTCCAAATAACAGCCTAGTGACATAAAGCAATTATTAGTAGGTAGATCTCCATCATTTAGTTGAATTACTGCAATGCAACCATAATTTTATTGAAGCTAAATCCAACAACTACCATCTTCACAGCCTATATGGAGATATGTTGTGGCACCAGACACGCACATGAGGTGTTATACCAGGCAACCATGACTAACTAGACTTGAGAACAGGACCATCCAATTAGATGAGGGAAAAAAAAAAAACATAAATAGAGATCTAGATCTAAAAATATAAAAGAACTCAAGATAAATAACTGCGAATTAGATAATATATAAATAGTTGGTACAAAAAAAAAAAAAAAAAAAAAAAAAAACACAAGAAAAACAAGAAAGAAGGTTTCTCCAAATAACCGAGTCAAATCTTGTTTAAATCCATCTCTACTATGAACTATGAAGGTATTTAAAATAAAGAAGCATGCATAGTACATAAGGTACTATCAATTACCTTCTTCTCATGTCCAGCACTAGCCAACAGTTTCCCATCTGAAGAAAAATGGCAGCTGACAACTTTTCCATTGCTTGTATGAATACAACTAACTTCGTTGAAGGAAAAACCTGAAATGGAGAATGGGAGCATGGATTTAGCTTACTGGTATATTGGCACAGTCGAATAGACACTATGACCAGAAAATACCCTTAGAAGATCCTGTAGTGTTCTTTGTAGGACTTCTTTTTAGCGTTCCAAATGTGTCCCTAGCATCTCCATCATCATGAGAAAGAAATGAGTCCACATTATCCTCTAAAGAACCAACATCTCCAAAATGTTCCATATCATCCTGTCAAATGAATACCCAGTGTCAAGGACACAAGATGGAAAATACAAGAGGTAGCTTTCAACAAAAAAGAATTATTGCCGGGGTACCAGCTGATCTGTAGATGAAGCAAGTCCACCGGCACCATCAGGACCATAAATCATTAAACTTTTAGGAGCATTATTGCCGCATTGCAAACTTCCCACCGCAGCCACTCCGTTACCTGGAGTATGAGTGGAGGGTGTTGGTGGTTGAGAGTTGGGAGAAGGGCCCATTGTATTTCCTGTACCAGTACTATTTGCAGCCCCAGAAGAATGTTTTCTTTTTCTGTTATTCTGAAATCACAATAAAACACAAGATGGAAAAAAAGAATCAGCTTTCCAATAAAAAAGAAAAACAGTGAATTCTTTAGCAAATTCTACAAATTGCTTCCAAAGGAAAGCCTATCCAATTTATCAAATAAATAAATTTCTGATGCAGGCCCGAAAGAGGGAAATGGGCTAAAACTTAACTTGGATGGAGAAAATGGGTCCAGTTCAGAATTTAAAAGTTCCAACTTGAATAGGGGAACAGATCAGATTTAACTGTCCCAACTGAATTAGCCCATCAGGTCCATTCAAACCCAAATAGCACAAACAATCCAAAACCAGAAGACTGCAGATCCATCTGAATTGACCCAGCTAAACCAGGCCCATCCTAGCTGGGACGCCAGGCACAAAAGTCACCTGGGTCTGGCAAACAGAAACCAGCATCCAGATGGTCCCATCGATGCAGCATGTGGGGTCCACAGCCCCTCAAAATCACGGCATCCAGGAAATTCCAGGCGAACAGAGGTTTTTTATTTCCATCATGTCAAATCATTTTGAAAAAAGTTATTTCCCTCATTTTATGCACATTAGGATTCTCAAAGATGTAGGGGATAGCTAGCTAGCTTCATCAGTTATCAAGTGGGGCCCATTCACTCAAGGCAACAAGTTATATTCGGCAAATCTGCTCACGGCTTGCGCTTCAAAACAGTTCTACTTTTAGTTCTTTCTTAAGTTTTGGTTTTAGGACTTTTTATGCTAGAGTTTTAATTCCTTTGAAATGCACGGAACATCCAATGCAGTAGATGTTATATCCTTTAAAATATTATGGGAAAAAGTCACTGGTTTATACACTTCTGATTCTCCATCTTCTTTGTTGAGCATCACCCTTTTAGATTGAAGATTCCTCCCATAGATTTGTGCAATAGTTGGAAAGCAAAAATCTCTTCCTTTCTCCTTTGAATGAAGTCAATTTCATTGCCAGTCATGTGACTAGCATGACGGACAAACCAATCATCTCCCATTGGATTGAATATTCCTACAGTGGATTTTGGCAATAGTTGGAGAGCAAATGTCTACCTTTCTAACGCAGCCTCGGATCCACAAGCAGTGATGAACAGTGATGGACTGGGTGTAGACAACCTCTATGGAAGAGTTTGTCGAATCCTGCAAGGATTCCAATGAGGACCAACTCCGCATATGGGAATTGGCCGAATTCCTCTCGGAACTCAACACTTACAAGCGCACTTCCATTGAAGAGAAACACTCACACTCACAGCCATAGGCAAACCAAACATGCCAATCTTTATTGAATAATCATTGACTACTCTTCTAATGGAGCGATTACATATTTATAGAAAGGGTTGGACATCTTGTTTCCTAGTAGGACTCTGTTTTCCTAAACAATAAAAGAAACTACACTTGCTTAACAATTCAAATCAAATAAGACTCCTAATTGTAAAGATTTTTAAATAAATCACAACTCTTAACTTCTAACTAAATGGATATCATGTTGGGCCTGTGGATTGGACCCAATTAGCTGGCCAACCATTGGTCTGGCTTGCATCACTTTCTCCTTTGACTGGTGCCAATTATGCAACTCGCATAATGGGTTAAGGCATCTCCCAATCCGGAAGAAGTGCCTTGATCAATGTTCATGAGGACCAACCATGTAATCCAAATAAATAAATTTCTTCCAAACAGCACCACATTCACATAAAGAAAAGACCCTGCAAAAATAAAAAAAAATAAAAAATAAAATAAATAGCATGCCTATGCCTATAAAGTACATTGAAGTACAACCTCTTGGAGATGTTGCAGCTGTAGCTGGCCTGGTTGTTGCTGTGTGGAGGACTGCTGCATCTGGGCAATTTTCATCCGATTGAAAACACATTAAGTCTCAGATATATGTCTAAGTAAATAACAAATATTATAGCTCTAACACCGGATCGATAACTAAAAAACTGATCAAATTAAAGAAAAATCTAGAATTGCCATGTTAGAGAAATAGACATCATCATTTGATGCAAATTAATAAAGTTGCAAGAATAAAGGAATTCACAAATACAAATACATATGCAGAAATATTTCCATAACCTCAAATCAGGGCCTAAGTTTCTAAGCACATTTCAAATCAGGACAAAATAAAATTCACATTTCAAAATGGGCCTTAAGTTTCTCATTTTTCTTTCAAAACAGGACAAATGGCCTGATATTGGACCGGCTGATGACTTTTTCCTTTTTTATTTAAAATCCCAAAAATTCCCTTATTTTTGTAGGGGCGCCTTTTTTTTGGCACTCCGATCGGCTGATGGTAGCAGCATTGACAATCCCTTTGCAGGAGCAACAAACTTGAGTGGCAAAACTGGCCCAACTGGCTGGAAAAATGTGACCAACCTGCGGAAGGCGAGGGGACAATGCTGGTGCAGCACTCAGCCATCTTGAGGAACATGGACATGGCATGGTACTTGGCATTTGGCAATCTTGAGGAACTTGGGCATGTTTCCAAGCAATGGGAGGCAAAAGTCCCACCAATCATCTTCTCCCTTCTCATAATATCAGATTGCATGCCAAAAAAGAAACCCATCTCCAAATCCTCATCTTCGACTCAAATCTCTCACACATACAACATGGCAAGCACAGCAACCCCATCTCATTTACATTACATACCCACATGCCTCAAGGCTTAAACCAATTTGGAGGGGCGGCCAGCGTGGCACCGTTTGGGAGTCACTGACGCATTTTAGCAAGAAGCTACAATAAGATTGTTGTTCATCTTCCCCAAGCCTTCTTTGCAGGTGGAGGATTGTTGGGCGGTTTCCACTTCCAAGAAGATTCTACTTGTGGAGGTGGAGGGTTATGGAGGGCAATGGGGTTGCTGTTAATGGAAGATGCATCATCGATTGGTGTCAGCAATCTTTTGCTCGTCCGACACCTCTTGTATGTCCTCCATGAATTAGCTTCCCTTTCCGAGCAAAGGCGACCACTGACTTGACTCATGTCTATCGCCGCTGCAGATTCAAGAGCGCTGAAAACCGCGCCCTTACATAATAAGAGCATTTTCAGGATTTTAGAAAACAAGATGAGAAAAGTTGCCGGTTAGTCTCCAATCCGGGCGGTTTTGAAAGATTTGAAATGTGTTTTTTATTTTGAAAGATAAATGAAAATTTAAGGCCCATTTTGAAATGTGTTTTTTATTTTGTCCCGATTTGAAATGTATAAAAAAACTTACGCCCTGTTTTAAAATTTTCCATATATACATGGGAAATATATATGTTGGGTGTGTGCGGGCCCGCGAGCATCCATAAGGAAGTCAGCAATGAGCAACGCATTTTAAGGGAACAAATGTAATTATCCCAGAAGTAAATGCAAAAGAAAAAATTACTGCATACATGTGCCAATACCATAAGTTATGATTAAGGCAAGAAGAATCAAGCAGCATGGATCACCTTCCTCATTATGTTAAGCATGTAGACATTTGAATTCTGAACCAAACACACTCCTTTAATTACAACTAGCCCAAAAATCAGGTAAAAGGGTGTCACATTCCATGTTGGTTGGTGACGTCAACTTAGATCACTTTTTCCTATTTCCTAGGGACAATGCAGAGCATGCATGTGGGGTTGACAATGTCTTGCTCCCACATGTTACCTCCTGACAAACAACAGTTGCTGATTTGCTTGCTACAGCTGATAGTGCTGGCCTAAATACAAAACAAATGTGTAACCATATATGCATCATTATGTAAATGCATATTCTTCAACTTACACCAGTAAGCAGCTGTCCAATGAACAAAATCATTCAAAACCAATTAGCCTTCTTTAATCCAATATGTGAAATTAAGTTTCAGTAGACTCATATGCATGTGAATCTGAGGAACAAGAATATATGTGTGTGTGTGTGTGTGATGTTCCTATGAGAGTTACTCTCACCATACTGTAAGAGTAACTCTCACAAGAGCATCACCCATATATTGCTCTTGTGAGAGTTACTCTCACGGTACGGTGAGAGTAAGGGTGGAGGCCCTCACATTTAGGCTGTTGGAATTGGATATGGATGTGAGGCCCCCCACCCTTACTCTCACCGTACGGTGAGAGTTACTCTCATAGGAGCATCTCCCATATATATATATATATATATATATATATAGGGGGGTCTTCATATGCATCCATCCCTCACCATTTTTGGTGAGGGACACCCCAAAAGGGGAAGTTTCAAGTACAAAAGTGAGAAAGTACAAAGGTGTACTTCCTCACTTTTGTACTTGAAACACCCCCAAAAGGGGTGTCCCTCACCAAAAATGGTGAGGGATAGATGCATATGAACATTTCCCATATATATATATATATATATAAAAGTTTTGGAACATCCAGCCAAAAAGTAGTGCTATAAGTTTTGGAACATCCAGCCAAAAAGTAGTGCTATGGATGCATCACATAAGGCTTGATCCATCAAAAAAACTGACCTTCATGGTTAATTCTTCTTGGTCCTGTGAATCCACTCTGACCTTTGGGGAACCTGCTTGAATTGAAGAACCTATAGATCCATCATTTCATATAAGCTAACCATTTCATTCACACTACCCCTAGGTAAAGCTCTAAATTTCCAAGGATCCATAACTGAAAAGTTAGGTAAGTTTCAAAGATTACCTCGTGCCTGAGCCTGTAAGAATTGTCGCTGCTGCTGCTGCAGACTCAAAAGCTGAAACTGGTTTGGTGTCTGTACAAAAGGCTTCTGTAGTTGTGAACCTAAGCTTGGCCTTACTTGGTCAATGCCCTGCTTAAATGGATATACAATTATACACAGAATCAGACAATAGTGTGCTTGTCCATTCTACAATAAATCAATGCATTCCATTTAATTTCGTGAATGACGAGAGTAATTCAACTATGTTTAAAGAATTTCAGTAAATAACTTACTAAAGGCCAACCCTTCAATGGAAGACCACTGCCGCCTTGGTTCAATCCTGAATAAAAGAACAAGAAAAAATAATTATGATAATCCCAGTAGCAGCAATACACCTTTATGTATACCCTGTGTTTTATGAGGTATTTTTCCCTCTGATAAGATCATAAAAATCTTACTTAGTAACCACCAAAAACCAAAAATAAATAAATAAATAAATAAATCCTGCTGCAGCAGTAGCAGCACCAGTTATCAAGAAGAAGAAGAATGCACTTTTCCATTCATATCTAGCCTGAAATAGGGCCCAGCCCATTCATATCTTAGCCTAACTAGGGCTGAGTGAAAAACTAGAACTCACAAAGCTGATACAGATAGATGGGATAACTCTTCAATGAAGCAAATCGGCATGATCATCAACATCGTAGAAGCCTAATCCCGTCTAAGGTTAGCTTGTGAATTTATGCTTCCACTCCTAATTAAATCCATAGTCTTTGCAAGTCCACAAGCTATCATATCTTTTCTCACCACTTCACACCAGATACTAATCAGTGTATCCCTTCTTCTAATTCCTTGAACTCGTGAGACTTCACTAACTCCTATGGAGGTTGTCTCTGATCACCTGACATGACCAAACCATCTCAAACTATGTTCTTTAAATTTCTCCTCAGTTGGTGCCACTTATGTTTCCTCTGATGTACTCATTCTCACTTTTATCCTTTCTTCTAACTCCACACATCCATCCAGCATATGCAACTATGCCACATTTAGTCAAACTTCTTATCATATCTTCATTGCCCAACACTTAGCTCTATACAAAATAAAAAATAAAAATAAAGAAGAAGAAAGAGAAAAGAGTTATCCAAGAATACCAGTATCGATCTTTCAGATTTCCAACAAAACTTGAAGATGGCTGACAGGAAACAATTTAAAATTAAATTAAATTATGGATGTCAATGGGTGGGATTACACTAACCTGCCCCAACCAACCCCTATTGGTGTTTGGTAGTTGTTTTCATCGATTCGAGGTTGGAAGGTCTATAATTTTAAATCTAAAGTCTAAACAGGTTTATTTTGGCCACCCCAACCTCTTTACCCATTTATGAAAGGTTCAAATATTTATTAATGAAAAGAAAATGAGAAAACACTAATTTGTAAAACTATCAGAAACATAGATTTTTCTCTGAGAATTTTTAACACCTCTCTAACATCAAAATGAGTATGAGAGAGCAAGTACAAAACCGACCTAAACCATTTTCATCACAGTGAAGTGCCAGTGCAAGTCAGGTTATCATGTAAACCTGTTGCCATCCCTAACTAAACTTCATGGATGACTAATTTATTAAAGCATATAAAAAATGCCTCCTTTTATTAAAGTTCTTTCTTCCCTATGTTTGATATTCTATCTTGGCATCTGTTCAGAAAGCAATGCTTTGAGGGGAGAGAGAGAGAGAGAGATGAAACTAAGGATAAAAAAAATCAAACTGGCAGTGATTCCAGGTTTTCAGGCAATACAATTTAGATAACTTGTATGACCCTTCCCTATGTACAACTTTGTCCTGTTAAATCCAACTTCATCATGCTAATTATTAAGACCAATTATGACCCAACAAAAGAAAAGGAAAAGGAAAATCCATAACAGAATGGAAATAATTATATCAAAGAAAAGAATACATTCACACCTATTGGAGATGGTTCAGTTATCATCGCATTTATTGGACCAATTGCTTGAGACATTTTTAATTAGGCAAACTTCATTAATGGAAGAAGGGGTTATTGATCAACTTTGTACTTGAAACACACTTCAGTTCTTCGTAAAAGGGCAATTTCCAGTCTTTTAAGTACCTACCCAAATAACGGCAGATGGAATTCCTTGATTTCTCCAACTACCAAAAGAGCCAAGCATAGACTTACTCTTTTATCACTCCTGATCTATGATCCACTGATGATTCATTTTTATGTGTAAAAAGAGTATTGGCTGTATCTGCAGTCCATCTCATAATTGGGCATCGTAGTTCCTAATTCTACCTTGATTGTTGAAGCAGGCCCTAGGGTTAGGGCTTGCGTGGAATTGCCGAAGCACGTGTCAAACGCACCACCATCGTGCTTTGGCACTTCCACGAAAGCCCTAAACCCTAGGGCCTGCATCAATTGTGAGTCCGCAAACCCATCTTAACATCTGCATCTTGGGCACATGTACATGTAGCTCTTTTTTTTTTTTTTTTTTTTTCCCCTCTAAATAGGATTGAGTGGCTACATATTAACTTTATGGGCACATTTCAGTCAACTTTCTTATCAGTAGCCACACAATAGAGTATGCATTGATTTAATACTGTTTTCTATCATTTAATTATTTTTGTCTAAATAAAATATCAAACAGTTGGAAATAGAATCCCTACTTTTGTTAATTGACTGTCTAAAATTTCATTGAGAAATAAGAATGCTTACCTCCATTGCCAAGCCCAGATTTTGACTGCGTAACTCCCTGGCTGTAAAGTGATGATGGATCCATTGGCAGAGATCTTTGAGTCCCGGTTGAGTTGATATCAGCTTTTAGGTCCTATTTATTTCAAAGAATACAACTCAGGGAATCAGAAAAGATGCATACCAAGGGGGAGAAAGGATGGGAAAAGCAGGTAAAATGAATGCAGAATTGTGCAAGTGGTTAGGCAGCCCGTACTGTTTGTCCCCGAATTTGCTGCAGCGCTGCAGACACACAGCCTGGATTACTTTGGACTAATTGGCTGTTATGAAAAAATAAGGCAAAATAATCAATCGAATCCATTGCATGCGGAAAGCATATCAGTATATTTAAGCAAGCTATAGAAATGTCTCCAATGGCAAAGATTACTCTGGATGGTTGCTTGCTGATCTCAGGAGGGCCATTCTATTTGCTTCAAGAAGTTGAGGGGATGGCTCTGAATCCATTGAATGAGGGTGTTTCATTCGTTCTTCATAACGTTTAGCTGCCAAGACACTGGCAGTAGACTGACCCAACATTCCATCAGATAATATAGCATTTATTGGACCACTTATAGAAGGATTGCTAGCATCCCTTCTCTGCAACTGAGCTTGTCGTTGCTGTATGATTTGCAACTGACGCATTTGTAGGTGTTGCTCCCTAGCTTTCATCTGGTGTGCCTGTGTACCAAGTTAAGAAACTGTGGTTGTTAATTGACCACTCTGACCATTGAAAATCAGAAAGAAAAGGGAAAACGCACACGCACATCACAAAGCAAAAACCACAATACAAGTTTCTGAAACCCACCTCTATATAAGCTGCTGCCTTCTCAGAATGCTTCTCATTTGTCCTTGCAATGAAGATGTCCCAAAAGACAGACCACCATTCAAAAAGAAACCCACCGGGAGCATCAATTGCTGCATAGTCGAGCAACATACTTAACTGATTAGAAAAACATGTGACTCCTTTCCGACAGGAACACAAAAAAATTCATTGTGGGGGAGGGGGAGGGGGAGGGGGAGGGGTGGGGGTTGGTTACAAAAAGAAAGAAACAAAAGCCGCCAATTATTATGTTAAATTCTCTAATTCTTACCCTAAACCTGCCATAGTAGAAACATATTATCAAGACATGGGAAAAAGAAGTCCTAGAGAGGGGGGTGTTGAATAGAATTTTATATTTGATTGTGCCGATTTTAAATTCTAAGGTCCCAATTTTACAATATAATTTCTAACACCCATAAGCAAAGAAATAGAGCGCTTATGCAATTTAGATAACCGAGATTGAATATCACATGATAAGCATAATTAAGTAAACAATAATATCCTAACCAATGAGATATGCAGAAGTATTGCTAATCAAGGTTATCAAGAAAGAACTAGCACAAACTATCCACAGCATGCATCAAAAGCAGAAAATAGAGATAGACCGTGATTTTTATAGTGGTTTAGTCCTTGACCTACGTCCACTCCCAAGAGGACCTACCCACGGTCTCATGGTATTCGCCATTTAAGGTTTTCAACAAGCGCACCTAAAAACCTATACAACCTAGTTTTATTAAGGTGGTTTGATCACGAAGGTCTACTCCACCAATCTATTTTATTATAGAGGTTCGATCACGAAGGTCCACTCCACTTTACAGATTATGAGAATATATGAAAATGATAACAAATCAAACCCTAACAATTAAAAAAGTCACTTTATGATCGCGTTTGATGTCGAGATCTAAAATTCAGACATGAGGTGTAGCCTCCGAGGCAGATGATCTTTGGTGCGTGATTATCTCCCAATAAGGCATGACCAAGATAATCTGGAGGTTTTTGAATCTAGGGTTTCTAGGATGTTCCTATAGATTGAATAGGGTCCCTAGATCAAGATCTATTTCACACTCTCCTCTTAGATGAGCCTTGAATGCTCAAATGATCTTCCTTGTGAAGGATTAGAGGATGTGGAACAAGGTATGATGGCATGAGGAAATGATTTTCCTTCTTCTGAATGAAATCTTTCTGAAAAGCCTTGTATGGTCGTGTATACAATCTGGATCCGAAGTCATCTATTTATATATTATGAGCTTCGGTCAACCGGGTAAAACCTTCGGTCACCCAAGGTGTCAAAACAAGCAATTCAGCTCACACACGACAGCTAGTTTGACTCAAATCTAGATCCGCTTCGATCGATTGAGGGACAAGTCAGTCCCCTGAGGCCAAGACCCTTCGAACCTCAAAAACAAGCTCTCTAGAAAGTCGACCGAAGGAAAGCTTTGGTCCACCAAATGGGTCATTCAGTCCACCGACACAACCACCTTCGCGCCCCCAAGACCATATGAGCTCAATACTGAGCTCTCTGGGAATTAGACCGAAGCAAGGTCTCGGCCCCGAAGGGATCTTTCGGTTAAGCAAGCCAAAGAGCTCGGTCCAGCGAAGATACTAGGAAGCCTTTAATGAACAGACATTCTTTGGCCACTAAGACTAAGCTTATTTTTACCAAAATCACTAAGGATTTTAGGGCCTGATTCTTGGTATATACAGAGGGTCAATTTACCCATCGGTTGGCACAAATTGGGTTGAACTTGATGAAACAATGCCTACACATCTTGATCTTCTGGACTTTATATAACTTGAGCATCTTCCAGAGTCAAGATCATGGACTCGTCACTAAATTGACAACCAAATGGAAGTGTATATTTTACAGTTGGCACTCACACAAGTCTTGATGATCAAGGAAAGTATCATCATCCACATTCCCTGATTCTCTGGTAATGGTCATTTCTCAAAGTTGTCTAACCAACTAAATAAGTAGCTAACTTAAGCACCAAAAATGTATAAAGTAATCAAGAATATATAGCCTCGAACTAGACAAATTTTTCTGAAAGTCCTGAGTAAAATCAAGGCAACAGACTGGCATATTCCTCATTTGTTTTTGGTAGAACTAATTTGAAAATGTGCATGTTCGGAGCATAGATTTATTCATACAGCCATTATTAGGGCAATTTGCAAGCCCTTTTTTTTTTGGAGTTTTTTGTATAGATATCAGTGAAAAATATAAGATTTTTTTTTTTTCAAAACTTTGCCCACAACGACCATTTCAGTTTTTTCCTAAATTTATATGTTCCATAGATCAAACCCTCAGATCTAAGTGCAGTTATTAACTCACAAGTGGTAAGCTCTAACTACTAAGTACTTAGTAGTAAGTATTAAATAAGTAATGTGTAGTATCTAATTACTAGTATAATATATATTACATGGTCCTTTTATTATATAATTATACTCTATGATGCATGGATACTTCAAAATGGGCAATGTATCGTGTCGTATCGTGTCCACTAATTCACTTTTCATGTGTAGAATTTGTGTCCCTGCCGTATCCATGGCATGTACCTGACATATCCTTCCCATATCTAGGCATCATAGATTATACAACATACTAAATACTAAATAATATTCTTTGACTATAAACATTTAACATTCAAACAGGTAATCAAAAATATATCACTATTCTTATTATAAAATAATACAACAATACAAGACCTATATAATATATAAAAAATGAGGAGTCCAACAATCCCATTTATTGCAGCTACTAATGAAAATAAATATTAAAATCTAACACTCGCTAATATTTAAAAAATTTTGAAAAATCTTCAGATGTTTTAACCTCAATTTAATTTTGGCTGATAAACGATTGGGGAGGCTATCAGTATACCCTCTACAGACGCCCTTTTTCATCCTTAGTGTTGATGGATATTGTTGATATTTTAGTAGGAAGACCGTGGATGTATGACAGTAACAGAATCATGGGATGGGAGACAATACATATATATCTGTTCATGATAGAAGAACCATCTTGCTATATCCTATGAAGCCAAAACCACTAAAGAGTGGGTCTGGGTCGGAGTAATGAAGGGATCTCTTCAAGTACAGAACGTCTATTGTGGCAATGCAACTAGAACTCAAGTTCAAGGTCAAACTCTTTTGCAATAGCGGGTCATGGACATATAGGCCGACCTAGCCAGGCAAGTGTCCTACATGTAGGATTCAAAGAAATCAAAGATTTTGTTAGTTTATTTATTTCTTTAATGGCGGGTAATTAGGATTAGCTTTCTAATTTCATTAGGAGTCGGATACTAGGGTTTTGCTTTCCAATATATATGAGAACTGTAAGACATTTGGGAGAGTTTCGGAGATTATTAACATTTTCGATTGTTGATTGCGTTTTGCCTTTGAGGTCATTCTCTTCAAGAGAATTTCTTGGAGACATCTTTTCCATGCTTCGGCACTTTGCAATTCAACGTCAAAAACAGACCTAGCAATTCCGACAAAGCCAATAAACCCAATCCAATCTTTGAAGGCAGATGTAAATTACACCAACATATTAAAAGCATACAGTTCCCACAATAGTTCTGCATATAATTCAGAACTCAGGAAAAAAAAAACCAAGATTCAACAAATTTCCACATTCAAATGAAGGGTGCAACACAGTTCTGACTTCTACTTCAAACTTGTCACTAAAAAAGCTAAGCAAGATCAGAAACCACAATATTGCATCTCCATAATTTCATAACCAATTACATTAGTCAAATGAGGAAACGGATTCCAATATCAAACCCAATAGAACTAAACAAAGAAAAAAAAATCAAAAGAATGAAAAACATAATGCTTCATGGTCTTACCTACTGGATCTCCCGATACCTTTCCTTCAGCCATAAATGCTTTCGCAGAATCATGCAAATTCCTCTTCAACAAGTAATCATAGATATAGACATCAAGCCTAAAACAAACCAAATTCATCAAAACCGAAACTTCAAAAAAAAAAAAAAAGCATTCCCTCCACTCAACAGCCATATGACAAGTAAGAAGAAGAGCAAAAAGAACACTTTTTTAACCACAAAACGTACATTTTATCTGCTTCCCAATTACTCTGCGCCATACTTCACCCCAATCAGCAAGTAAAAATCGCAAAAAAAACTCGAACTACAAGAATTTCAACTGAAGATAAAATTGCTATTCACCTCAATACAACTCCAGTCAGTAAAATAAGAACAATTGAACAAAACCCAAACAACCCCAGACTCGATTATGCGAAACTGACCTCTGATCTTAATTTTTCAGAAGGATCAAAGTCTGCATTACGATTCTAACTTCCAATCAGACTCAATCTCCACCTCTAAAACCCTTGATCAAACTGAGAACTAATAAATCGGCTCAAATTAGAAGCAAAGGTAGAAACTTTTCAAAACAGAACTGCAAAGAGTAATCTTTTCAACAATCGCACGCGAAAGCTTGAATTCACGGCTCTTTCGAGAGAGACAGACGATTGGAATGAGTGGTTTTTGAGATCGAAGACACTAAAAAGAAGGAACTTTTTTGAGGATTTAGGGTTCTGATTTGAACAACTGCTCGGTCTTGCAAGCCCTTCTCTCTTTGCTTCTCCCGCTCCTTGTAAATACTTCTTCGCCTTCTGTATGTGTGTGTGTGAGAGAGAGAGAGAGAGAGCGCGTGTGAAGAAATCAACTGACTCGGGACCGAGCCTGGTGGTTCGGACCTAGGTTCGTCAGGTCCGGACCGGGAAAAGGAGTTCGATTTGGAGATGGGATCCTTCTCCTTGTTGGGAAAGACAAGTGACGTGGGACCCGTCGGCCTAATAATAGGACGAGAAGCTAGTGTAGTTGAGGTTGACGTAGATTCAATTATAATTTTGGGGACGGTTGAGATGCAAACTATCTAGTTCCTCTGTATGATTGTTTCATGATCGAAATCCTTAAAATGGCTGACAAGTTCGAAGGATCCAAAAACAAATGTTTGTTTGTTTCTCATGTATGGTCCATTTTTTTAGACTTCTCTCCCCGTTACATTATTTTGTAGAAAAGGAAGAAAATAATTATTATTCAGTGTTTATCCGCTATGTGTAACGATGTGGATGTAAATGGATATTTGATTCTCCGATTATTCATATATTTTGACCGGTTAAAAATTCGGTTTGAAATCTATTTTAGATTCTGATTAATAAATAAGTGTGCGTTGAAACTCAAATTAAGTTTGAATTGATAAACAAGTCCAATCTCAGGTCCATACAACTTCCGACCGATGGATACAAGACCAAATGTAAAAGTCTTTAATGCTTAAATTATAGCTAAACTTAAATTTAGCTAGCCATTTTAATGTTTAATTCTAGAGGTATTCTTATTTTCATGACCTGTGCACTTTTATAAGTTGAATAATATTCTTATTCTAATTAAGATATGTAAGGGGCCATTAAAACCAAAAAATAAAATAAAATTGGGACTCCTCTGATTTTCATGACACCCATGCAAGGGATGGCCCCATAGGTGCCTCTTATTCCCTAAGTAGCAATTTCTCATTTCATTCATATGTCTCCATCGTTTGTCTTAGCTATTACATGGAATGGAGCTATGTAATAAGTTCTTGGAATTCTATCATAGGGCCCACATAGAGGTAATTTATACCATTCAAGATGAATCGTGTCCCCTCCAATGATATATTCTTAAGTTTTAATTTAGATGGAGTGGATCCCACTGGATGGAGATAGAATTCATCTTGAACGGTATGAATAATCTCCACGTGGACCTCACAATAGAGTTTCGGGAATTTATCATATATCATTCCTTGTAATAGCTGGAAGAGGGTTCGAACTCTTCCTTCACTTGGCATTGGCATTAGGATATTGTGGCATTATACTTTTTCATCAAAAGATGGGTTAGGCGAGGTGCTTTGAAAGCATAAAGAGCTTTTGAAAAGCATAATCACACAAAAAGCCAATCATTCAATGACACATATTGATATTGGTGTAAAATATTGAGATATTCATATATTAAGAGAGAGGTCTTGGTATTGACTCCCCGTTCCCCCTTTTTCAGGAATTGAAAGTTGAATCCATTAGTGCTACCATCCTAAGGCCACAAAGAGTATTTACTTGACTTCCCTTTAGACTTGAAGGGATTAATCTGGCCTAAAGGGTTGGAAACCCTTCTGTAGAAAGAAAAAGAGAGAGAGAGAGAGAGAGAGAATTTATTATTAGCAACTAAGAATTTTAGAGAAAACTACCAAAAAAAGGACTATTGAATCTAGATGGCTACTGACCGAAAAGCATTCCCCTGGCCATTATAGCACGGAAGTGGTTCCCTGTGACCATTTTCATTTTTTTATTAAATATTTAAATGTGTGACGACGTCGCCGCATTCAAACACATACAAATCACAATAGAACCCCATTTCCCCCATTTTCCCCTTCTTCCTCCTTTTGTTTTCTCCCTTTCTCAGGCAATTTCGTATCATTCTTTCTCAAAAGGCCCTTACCTTGATGATTTAATCACCCAAAAATAATCATACAACAAAGATAATCAAATGAAAAAACTATATATCAAAACCCTAATGAACTTTTCTCGAAAACTAAACATGAAACTCAAGCTCGACGGTAGATAACACATGAAAGAATGTCAAACCTTGCTATACCTATCTCGTTAATGGAGATCAACAACCTCCACAAAGAATATTCAATGTTAGAGGAAAGTTTTGTTATGATTCATTTTGGTACAGAAAATCAACAATCGCAGATGATAAAGGTCAGAGAAGATGTAGATTTGACGAATTAGTGACGATGTCGACACTGATTCTCAATATTAAGCGACCACGTCTTCGGTTGTTGAAAAAAGATAAAAAAAAGATTAAATGTTTTGGTGGGAATACTGATTCTGTTACATAAAAATTATAGGTACCTCTTTTGGTTACCGGCTATCTAGGTGTTTTTTTTTTTTTAGTTTTATCAAAATTTATTAGGCAAGTCAAAACCTAAACAGGATCCCAGGGGTGGAATCGGAAATATGGACGCATGTGCGAATCTGCCCACTTCTTTAATGACGTGTGCGGATGGATGTAATATGACGTCAGCGGCCAAGTCATTGTGGGTTCCTTTCCTTGGCGCAAAGTCAGGCTAGGGGTGGCGCCGCGGTCCCCTGACTGGGCAGCATTCACAAATGGATTATTTCTCCGAACGCCACGTGTCAAGCAAGGAAGATATTGGAGTCTGACTCCTTTTAAAGGGACGGATTCTTCTTCTCCTTTGTTTTCTTTTTTCGTCGGGCTTATCTCCACAGCTGTAAATTTTACACGTGGCATGTCATGCACAGTCGGGACCTCTAGCTTTGAAAATAACATCAGGTTCGACACCGAGCCCTAATGACGTCGCTGTTGATATATTTTGCATATATAAATGACCTACCTTCGTTTTAGAGACTACAAAGTTAAAGTTTTATATTAAATTTCAGCCAAAAAAACGTTTTATCTAAAGGGCAAATAATGGTTTTATGTTGTAAATTTAAAATTATGATGAACCTAACTTTTACTAAACCAAAATTCGAACACAACACACTAATGCTATGTTTGGGAAGGGATGGGCAACTAATGGTTCTATGTTGTAAATTTAAAATTATGATGCACCTAACTTTTACTAAACCAAAATTCGGACACAACACACTAATGCTATGTTTGGGAAGGGATGAGGGGAGGGGAGGGGAGGAAAAATTTGAGGGGGAAGGAAAATTAAGGGAAGGAGAGGGGAGGGAAATTTTACCTCATCTTATTTGAGAAGTCAAAAAGTAGGGGAAGAAAAGTGAAAAAGTAGGATTTTCTTTGTTTGTGAGGTAGAGAGTAAATTACCAATTTATATTTACTTTGTGAAAAAGTGAAAAGGGCATTTTAGTAAAATAGTGAAAAGGGCATTTTAGTAAAATGACACCTTTTCCCCTCTTTCCCTCATACTTTTCCCCATTTTTGAGGGAAAAGTTTTAAGGTGGGCCCCACACAAATTTTCCCCCCACAATCCCCCCCCTTTCCATTCCCCCTTCCCAAACACCCTCCATTGTCATTTTCCCTCCACTTTCCCCCCATTTTTTTCCTCCCCCCATTTTACCCCATTCCCAAACAGTACCTAAAAAAAAATACCTTTATTTTGAGTGGTTTGGATTTTCAATAAGGAGGCCCTATTATGGAGTTTAAGGAGGCCCTATTGTGAAGTTTCACTTGCTTTATTAGTGCATGACTGGCCATCAAAGTTAAGCGCCCAAGTTGAGTGCCCTAATTCCCTCGACTTACACATCATCATGAAATCATTTACATCGTTCTCACACCTTGCCTGCATGAGATTCACATGACATGATGTGACATCTTTGTCTCCTACGATTTCCAAATGTCATGGTTCTTTACTTGTATTTTTGAATTCCAGTATATGAATAGTCCCAAATAACCTTTGGGAATTTAGGAATTCTACCCTTTTTGTATTTTGGTGGAATTTCTGGATGCTTTAAGCCTATTCATTTACGAAAATTTCAGGAATTCTTGGCTTGGGAATTTTTGAATTCCTAGACAATGTGGGGTTTCTAAATCCTCCTAAGGGCATGAGCATTTTGAAATTCCGCAAAAATGCAAAAAAAGTGGAATTTCTAAATTCCTAAGGCTAATTGGGACTTATCATGCGCAAGAAGTCATAAATTCTTGTCAAGAAACAAGGGATTTGGAAATGCCAAGGGGACATGATGTCAAATCCCAACCACTAGAATTCTAGTAAAAAACCCCAACTACTAGAATTATAGTTAGGAATTCTAGTAAAGAAACAAGTCTAAAGTCTAATAAAGCATCCAGGAATTCCACGGTCTCTGAAAAATTAGAAATTCCCCAAACAAAAATTCCTTGAATTCCAGAAAAGAAACAGGAGTGAACCATTTCACACAACCTTTTACAAGACTTGTTGATATAATTTTGCTATAAAAAAAGAATATGATACCCTTTTTTTCATTCGTGCGGGCCCTAATTCATGATTTATAACATCCATCTTCTTTATATGGCTAAAATGGCTAAGAGATCAAAGTCACCTAATTCTTCATGAATTTTGAAAAATTTATGAGAAATTCCAAATCATTAAAAACCTTATACTTCTATAGCTAATTCATGATCCAAACCATTCATCTTCCTAACATGCCTAAAAATAGCTCAGAGGTGAAATTTATTATCTCAAACCTTCATTGATTTTGATAAATTCTGAAAAGGTCCAAACAGTTAGATCTAAAATCTAGGACTTTGTTGGGTACCAATTCATGATCCAAACTGTTAATCTTCTTTATATGGCTAGAAAGAACTAAGAGGTAACATATCCTATCTTAATTCTCCGTAGATTTTGAGAAATTTATAAAAAAAAAAGTCCACAAATTCCAAATACATAGAGAACTATTGGATGTACTCAAATTCACATGCGAAAATGGTGACCTTGACAAACATTGGAATGTGTTTCACATGTGGCTCCCTTTTCATATGTAACAGATTCACGTGTGTAACATTTAAGTATGTGAATCATTTACTTAATGCGAAAAAAAAAAAAAAAAAAAACGACCCCTAAAAGTGCACAGAGGGTAGATGCAGTCATCCCAGTTAGGTACACCTTTGATTCATTGGCTCACAAATCAAACCACTAAAAATGTCACTGGTGCGTCTTGGTACCATGAAATCCAGTGAAGTAGGTCCATCACATCCACTCCATGACTACAACCGCATATGCTTCAAAGATCAAAATGCACATGGGCACTTCATTGGCTCGGCAAGACATGCAATGTAAGTAGTTTTGTTCAACCCAAATTTTAATATTAATTATCTGGATATGGGCCTGTTTCCTCTATATAGGGTCTGTTTCCTATAGGAGAATGTTTTGTTCCCTAAAATCTCAGATGGTTAGAATTGGCCTCAGGGAGCCTAATCCAGATCAGATATAAATCTACTGCTAACAGATGCAAGGAGTCTACACTGTAACCTGAAAGACTGAGGACACAATCTAATGCCACTTACACGTTCTGAGTGAAAAAGATGAGTCCACCAATATATTCCTATTCTCCTCCATCTTGCAGGCCCATGTCCCAAAAGTCAAAAGATTTGAAATAGATCTAAATCTAATCATTTGAGAATACTTGGCCAGTTCATAACATTACAGGTTATGTGTAGCGTATCCATGGAAGAGAGAAGAGAACGTTCGCACAAAGAAAGATAAGGAAAAAATTATAATGATAACTTTGGTGCAATATGAGAAAACTATCAACCGTGCCTTCTCAGCTGTGTGGGGAAGCAGTCTTCTTCATTCCGTGTCTTTCCATCACTCTCCTGGTGGCAAGCGCAGCAGCCTCACTTGCCCCTAGTGTTCCAGCTGCCATGATTGCAGCAAACTCCTTGCCAATCTCTTCTTGCACCTTGCTCCGAGCTTTCTCAAGAGGATCCCTTGAGACCCCATTAACATTTTTCGCTCGCATTTTAGCAGGTCGGACGGCAGGTGGTACAGAGACCTCTGTATCCAGCACCTTTTTAGGAATGTTTCCACTGTCAGATTTAGTGGGTTCATCTGCTGCATTGTTTACAGGTGCATGACTGGCAGACAACTTTAAGCTGACGGAGGTGGTTGGTGTTGAAACAGAGGTTTTGGGTTGTGGAGGGAGGGCTGTGACATGAGACCTCAACTGAGGAGCCTGAGGAATAGCACCAGATCTCATAGTCATTTCTAGCCGCTGGATCATGGGCACTGCACCATTTCCATAAGCAGAAGGGTTACAACATGGTTTATGATAGCATAAAAGCATTGTCCTATAAGAAGGAACATTTCAACAATAGCAGTAGAAAACATTTGAGAACTGTTTCCTGGAATCTTGAACAGGGAATGAAAGAACCAGGATCACATAGCGGTGGTAAGAAACAAATAACTCACTTATCAGAGCACCCATCGGGCTGTTCATGACTTCATTAGGGAGTTGCAGGATGTAATCTGGAATGGTGGTCCCCACCAAGAATTGTGCAACCTCATTGCTGAAGTTGTTGCAGTTATGGCTGATCAAACTGTAGGTTTCGGCTGCGTAACGTGGGCTAATCTCCTGCAAATACTCCTCAAAAAGGTCCTTTGGCACATGTGTGACTCCCAAGTCCACCACCCGTACCGGAGTTCCATATGGTGTTGCTCCAGCGGGAGCATGTTGGATGCCTCCTCCAAAGAAGTATTCATTTCCATACACAACTACGCCTGTGTGCCTGTGTCGATCACATTGGAAAAAAAAAAAAAACCTCCTTAAATCCTCAAGTATAATTCTGCATTTCCAATACAAGGAGATTGCTAAAATATCACTAAGCTTTATAATCACATGCAGAGAATCTAAAAGATGCAGACCACATCGAAGTAGATTGGTTTAAGGAACAAGAAAATGATATATATATATATATATATTACATATTTAGAACTCTCCAACTATCATGGAATCATCTGGTGCAAAGCCTTTGCATTTTACACTTTGCACAGAACATTTAAGGCTTGATAATATCTTGTAGGCCAGGATGATGAGGCAGAGTATCCTGATCCAGGTCAATCATCAAGACCTACAAAATGGAAGGTTCTACCAATACTGTTCTGACCCTTAAGAGAGAACTTTAAAGTTCATAATCATCCAATCAAGGCAATAGAAGGGCAACAGCACTGATGGGGGACTTCCTATCCAGCGATTCTTGTGACCAAAGGGGGGCCCATTGTCCATTGTAAAAGCCTTCGTACCGGAATATGGGACGGAGTTTTTTCACCAGATAATTCTTCTCCAATGTATTATCCTTGAAAGTTCATGTGGCAATATTCTGCCATCTTGAAACAGATGATTCCATCCCTCATGTTCACGCTGCACCCATCTCCACCTCCATGGTTCCTCTCAATGTGCCAATTATTTGGCAATCTTGAAACAAGTCAAACTATCTCTATGTTCACCCTACTCCCATCTTCAACTCCATGGAGCAACAACACATTCATAAAACCGCACAGCTCCCATAAGGATAAAGTTCCAGATGTCAAAGTAAGGTATTGAATGAACATCCAAAGCTAACATGCATGTATTAGACACACAGCAATCATTTCATATGTCATCTAGGTAGCATAAGTACGGGTATATGTTGTAGGAATCATAAATGATAAGGCCTAACTCTTTAGGCCCAGTGTCTCAATACCCACGTGGGATCTATTAGAATTTAGTCAAAGATGGGGTGTATAGATACTCTTTCATTGTACATCTGTACCTTCTATATTTACTTGTAAATTGCTCCCAAATCTCTGTAATTAGATTGTAATCATAGCCTTTTACTTGGCAATAGTTGAATATATATATTCACAGTGGATTCCCTCTTGGGGTCACTGATTCCACAATTATTCTTCTTCCTTCGTTAAACTCTTGTTTGCTCATCTATTATCTTTATCATGGTATCAGAGCAAAGGGATTTCTGAATCAAGATCTTGGCCTCTTCCTCAAACCACAGATTATTGTGGAAGTGTTCAATCATCCAGTCCTTGGATTCTATTAGCTGCTCAAGGAAGAAAGACTCATTCCTATTTCCTCATCACCGTCTTGTGCATACCCAGTTTGCACGCATCTTCTGTGGGGCCCACTTCCGGTGATCAACATCTCAAACAAACACAACAGAAAGGGTCGACCACTCACCTTCAAATTTCTCATCATATTTTTTGGATTTTTATCAACAGCAGAGGTCGGTTATTTTCTCCTTCTCTATTCCATTGCTTCTTCATTACAGGTTCCATCATCACCATTGGAATTTTGATTCAACAGCTTGATCTTTCTCAATCTCTCAGAGAAGGACCAAGATTATTGTCTCTTCATAGCCTGAATAGTTTTCTTGGAAAATACCATCACACAGAAGTGTCTTTGCCTTCCCAGAAGGTGTTCACTGTGCACACCCAGTCCGCCTTTGTGATCCTCTGTTTCTTTGTTTTTTTTGCTTTAGCACCAGAACACAAACAGTTTGTTCTATTTCACTTCAAAATTATCTTGCTGCCTTGATTCACCTTCTTGGATTAAGATCTCTGCACGTTACTGTGATTATTCTCTTTGCTCATTATGGACAAAGTTGATGTCATTCCTGTTAAACTGAATGGAACGAATTACATGACTTGGTCCTTTCATTTAAAGAACTTTGTGGAAGGAAAAGGCCTGTTAGGATATCTGGATGGAACTACTCAGAAACCAACAACCATTCCGGACACTACTGCTACAGATGGTGCAAGCACAGCCTCACAAACTGTGGATGAAAAAGCAGTTGCAACTTGGAAACAAAACAATGCCAAGGTTGTAACTTGGATTCTCAATTCAGTAGATCCATCTCTGTCACTATCCCTCCAAGCCTTTACAAAGGCGTCTGACATGTGGAATCACATGAAGAAATTATATCATCAAACAAACAAAGCTAGGAGATTTCATCTCGACACTGAGTTAGCCAAATACTGCCAAAATGACAAGACTGTTCAGCAGTACTATAGCGGGTTCTTGGCTTTGTGGACTGAAAGGGACCAAATGTTGTTATATTCTGTTTCTTCAGAATTTCTTCCTCAAGCCCTTAAACTGCAAGAAGAATTGCATGTGAGCCAATTCCTCATGAACCTCCGTCCAGAGTTTGAACCAGCTCGCGCCGCTCTTATGAATCGAGAAATTTCCCCTGATCTGGACACATGTGTCCAGGAGGTTCTTCGAGAGGAAATCAGACTTATGTCACAACTCTCTCTCACTGATGACTCTAAGGCACTTCTGACTACTCCTGTTCCACCACCTGATGAGATAGCCCTTCTCACTAACAGAGGCCAGCGACCTCAATGTCATGAGTGCAAGGGTTATGGGCATCTGGCCCGAAACTGCAGGAAGAAATTATTTTGCAACTATTGCAAACGGACAGGCCACGTCATTTCTGACTGTCGGACAAGACCACCAAGGAGGAATGAACAGCCTTCAAAGCAAGGCCATAATGCTTTTCAAGCTCAGCGCTCCCAAGATGGTGCACCAGATCGTGCTGAAACTATAACACTGACGCCTACCCAGATTCGAGAGATGATCAACACTTCTGTCACATCTGCATTTACTTCCATGGGTATCAATGGTCTGTCCCCCTCTCACCTGACTTTCTCTGCATTTCATTCATCCACTGCATTATCTACATCTGTCACACCTTCCACTTGGTTCCTCGACTCTGGAGCCTCAAATCACATGACATCTGTGCAACACAACCTACAAAACCCCCAACCTTATGTCGGACATGAAACAATAACTACAGCAAATGGTGACCAGCTGTCTATTTCTGGCATCGGTTCATTAGAGCTTCCAACTCCATCTAAGGGGTCTCTTACCCTTTCTGATGTTTATTTTGTTCCTCATCTATCTGCAAATTTAATTTCTATTGGTCAACTTGTTGATTGTGGTTATCTTGTTAACTTCTCTCCCTCTGGTTGTGTCATACAGGAACGGCAAACTGGGAAGGTGATCGGGACGGGGAGTAAGCGCGGCAGGCTTTTTCTATTGGACAAGGGCTGTAGTTCTTTCTTTGCTTCTTCAATAGGTGTTTTTAACAATGTGTGGGCCACTTGGCATAGGCGCCTTGGTCATTTAAATAATGCTAGTTTGATTTCATTGTTTCAACATGGTTGTTTGGAAAACTCTCCTAATGCTAATATTATATCCACTTTTGCAAAATCTAAGTGTGAATCTTGTTGTTTAAGCAAAAGTCATGTTTTGCCTTTTCCAGTTCATTACTCACGTGCCACTGCACCTTTTGATGTTATTCACTCGGATGTTTGGGGGATTGCCCCTCACTTGAGTCGACTTGGTTATAGGTATTATGTTACCTTCATAGATGATCATTGTCGTTACACTTGGATATATTTCTTGAAATTTAAATCTGAAGTTTTTCCCATCTTTCAAAAATTTTATAATATGGTGAGCACCCAATTTCAGAAACACATTAAAATACTACGATCAGACTCAGGGGGAGAATACATGTCTTCTGAATTCTCCTCCTTTTTATCTGATAAAGGTATCATTCACCAGAAATCTTGTCCTCACACACCTCAACAAAATGGGATTGCCGAAAGGAAAAATAGACACATTCTTGAAATTGTCCGCGCTCTACTTGTTGAATCTCTTGTCCCACCTCAGTTTTGGTGTGAAGCTGCTCATACTGCTATTCATGTTATTAATAGGATACCCAGTTCTGTGCTGAATAAAATTTCTCCATATGAGTGTTTGTTTCGTCATTCACCATCTTACTCACATCTTAGGGTTTTCGGGTGTCTTTGCTTTGTGCATCTTCCATCTATTGAGCGCAACAAGTTGTCTCCCCAAGCTGTTCGATGTATGTTTCTAGGGTACAGTGATGATCATAAAGGGTTTCTCTGCTATGACCCTAAAGACCGACGACTTCGTACATCACGGAATGTTGTCTTCCTAGAACACATTCCCTTCTACTCACTTCGTTCTGAGATTCATCCTGTACAAGTCTCCTTTCTTCCTCAATTCCCAGCATCCAGTCCTGCTACACCATCCCACCCTCCTCCGCCCATTACAAAGGTCTATGTCCGTCATCCAAGAACTGTGCCTCCTACTGCTCCTTCTCCAGATCATCTTCTCTTGCCGGCTCCATCCTCAGGTAATGATCCTCCCGACCCACCTCCATTACGACGCTCTAGTCGTACACATGTACCACCTGACAGATATGGAGATTTTGCATTCATTTCTTCTTTAGATCCTTCTTTTGTTCCCACCTCTTATTCACAGGCCTCCAGTATACCCTGTTGGAAAGATGCAATGGATGACGAATTACTAGCTCTTGAATCAAATTCTACGTGGGATCTAGTTCCAGCACCACCAAATGCGTCTATTATTGGGAGCAAATGGCTTTACTCTATCAAAGTTCGATCCGACGGCAGTCTTGATCGCTATAAAGCTCGGCTGGTTGCTCAAGGCTACAAACAAGAATACGGTATCGACTATGAGGAAACCTTCGCCCCAGTCGCCAAGATGACTACAGTTCGTTGTTTACTCAGTGTAGCTGCTGTACGTAACTGGCCTCTCTGGCAAATGGATGTGAAAAATGCCTTCTTACATGGGGACCTTCAAGAGACTGTCTATATGCGACCTCCTCCAGGTTATGCCCATCCTGCAAAGCATGTCTGCAAATTGAAAAGGTCCTTATATGGTCTCAAACAAGCTCCCCGTGCTTGGTTTGATAAGTTCCGCTCCTCCATCCTTCATGCAAAATTCTCTCAAAGTCCGAATGATAGCTCTCTCTTCATTCGACGTACTTCACGCGGCTGTACGATTCTTTTAATCTATGTGGATGACATGATTATTAGTGGTAACGATACTGTGGGCATCTCTGAGCTCAAAACTCATCTTATGCGAACCTTTCAAATGAAGGATCTTGGCTCCTTAACATATTTTCTTGGCTTACAAGTTTCTCGGAGCACTGATGGCATTCGAGTCAATCAAACAAAATATGCTGATGATTTGATTAAATCTGCTCGACTAAGTGATGCCAAGACAGTTGATACACCTCTTGAGCTCAATGTTAAAATAAGTAAGGATGATGGATGTCCACTTGAAGATCCTACCGTCTTTCGTCGCTTGGTTGGGAGCCTCCTTTATTTGACTATGACCCGGCCTGATATCTCTCATGCTGTGCATACGGTCAGTCAGTTTGTTAGTAATCCTCACAAACCGCATCTCCTTGCTGTATATCGCATCCTTCGATATTTAAAGGGCACTCGTGATCGTGGACTCTTCTATCCTTCGGTATCCTCCATACAGTTGCAAGCCTATGCTGATGCTGACTGGGCCGGTTGCCCCGATACTCGTCGTTCAACTACAGGCTGGTGTATGTTCCTGGGTAAATCTCTCATCTCATGGAAATGTAAGAAGCAGACTACTCTTTCGAAATCTTCGGCAGAAGCGGAATATCGTTCTATGTCCTCCGCCAGTGGTGAAATCATTTGGCTTCGTCGCCTACTTCGAGAATTCGGTGTGTTCTTAACACGTCCTACTCATCTGTATGCTGACAACACAAGTGCCATCAGAATTGCTAAAAATAATGTCTATCATGAGCGTACTAAACACATTGAGATCGATTGTCATTTCATCCGGCAGCATGTCGTCTCCAACTCCATCGACCTGCCCTATGTTTCATCTCACGACCAATTGGCAGACATCTTCACCAAAGCACTGCCTCGGGATCGTCATGATTATTTATTGTCCAAATTGATGCTTTGCCCCCACCTACATCAATTTGAGGGGGAGTGTAGGAATCATAAATGATAAGGCCTAACTCTTTAGGCCCAGTGTCTCAATACCCACGTGGGATCTATTAGAATTTAGTCAAAGATGGGGTGTATAGATACTCTTTCATTGTACATCTGTACCTTCTATATTTACTTGTAAATTGCTCCCAAATCTCTGTAATTAGATTGTAATCATAGCCTTTTACTTGGCAATAGTTGAATATATATATTCACAGTGGATTCCCTCTTGGGGTCACTGATTCCACAATTATTCTTCTTCCTTCGTTAAACTCTTGTTTGCTCATCTATTATCTTTATCATATGTAACAAAAGGTGACACTAGTATGAGGAGTTCAATTCAGCAACTATCAAAGCAACAAATTCACCATTAATATTTAAATAAATTAAAATAAATACATATCTTCAAACAAAAGTCATATGAAGAATGGGGCCAATAAAAATGATATACAAATTATACTCTAAAATGTAAAAATCATATCAATATCTTACTTGGATTACAAAACAAGAAACACAGGAACATGGCTCATTCCCGAGTGTAACATAGTATGTCATGCTGAAAAGCGCAGCAAAACATAAGTTATACATGGAAACAGAGATCACTTAATACACGGGCAAATCAGGATATTCCTCATTGTCAGTGTGATCTCTGCATTTCTAGTAATTTAAGAATACTGTCACCATCATCAAAACCTATCCCATCAATCTGGGGTCAGCAAAAACAGTTATCCCCCAAAAATTTTTTTTTTCAAATATTGCAAATCAAAGAATGGCTCTCTCACTCCCACTGTCTATGGCTAGAGAAAGGATAGACCTAAATATAACAGTTTCCTGGCCCATCTAATAAGGGTCGTTTTCAAGATAGACATTCAGAGAATTTCCAAAAACTTGTATTTTTACATCAAGAAACTATAATGTGATATATATATATATATATATCTATATATATATATACACACACACTTCACAAGGTTGACGATCAAACTTACCAAACTTATTAGGAGTTAGGACTGTAATTAGATCAAATGTAAATAAACTAATAGCTATTACCTAACCCAACCAAGGATTATCCTAACAGTACGACTTTCAATACAAAAAGGAAAGCACATGAATATTTAGACAATTTATCTGTCACTCAATAAACAGGCTCATAAATTTGACCAAATTGCTTACCAAACACCTTCAATAGCCTTTCCCAAAAATGGTGCAGAAAGCTGGCCAGCTAGTCCTTGAGTGAGATCATAGACATTAAGGGAAACCTTATAGCCATCCTGCAGAAATTAATTGGTATTGCATGATTAAAAAAATGTAAACTACAACTAAGCTTAGCAATTAGTATAATATCATTTGTTTTCCTGATTGGTGATGCAACTTGAACCCACAACCTTGAGTTTGCAATAGTTAGCACCTTCCATGGGCGCACTGCTCTTGTCCATAATTTGTCAACTTTGGGGCTTGCTTGGTAGTTCCCTCAGTAAAAATGGTTACCACATGTGCTTACATTAGGGAGAGGAGCATTCTTCTATACTCCAATCAGCCGCACTCCATTTTCCAAACAAAAACTATATTCAACCATCCAATTTTCTCTCATACATTCATATACATTTTCATAGAGATAAAAGCGGAGAACCATACGCTAAGAAAATCTGCCATCCATCTTTTAAGATTGTTCACTTCCTAGATTCCTAGTTATATTATTCACCTCATTTGAAGAAAGCCTCTTCTTAAAGGAACCATTCCATTTCTCCAAAGAATTGCCAATCATCCCTTATTCCATCCCTCTACAATCAGCTTATGATCTTTTCCATGGACTTTTGATGCCCTTCTAGTGGTTTAAAACAAAATTCATTGTGCACAAAGGACCATCCAAATCAAGTGAATTCCCCTCCACCAAAGTAATAGATGGTGGATGTCTTCATTAAATCAAGTTTACTTCTATATAGAGGTTGATTTGATTATAGCAGATGATGATGATGATGATGATGATGATGAGAGTTTCTAAGTTCTAACAGCACATGATTAAATGAAACATTACATAAAAGAAGCAAAAAATCAATTTCACACCTCATCCATCCTTCTGAAAAGTGAATTCTAAGGAAGATCAAAATTCAAAAGCCCTTAAAAAGCGCGGCACCGGTGCGATTCAATGAACAAAACCTATTAAACATAACAAGAAAACCATAAGATCCAATGAAAAGATGGGAGTTTTACATGCAATGTCAGTAGTTCTTCAATTCCCATGGAATTCATCAACTAAAGAAATGGAAAGCATGGAAAAAGAAATCTGGGTAACTTCTTTTTCCATGTCTTGACTCCAATCATGGAAAGAGTGGAATTGAAAGATTAAAACTTGTATTGGGTACTGAGACCATTAAACTGTCCTAGAAAAAGTTTCCACCGACACAAAAAGAAGTGGGGGAAAACCAAATCTAGGAAAGTTACTGCAGAGATGAAAGAAAGAAAAAGAGGGGTGGAAAGATTACCAGAAGAGATGCAGAGAGAGAGGCGAGAAATCAAATCAAAGGGTGTTTGGGGATTTGTACTCGTGTTCTCCCAGGTCGGTCAGAACTCCAAAAGACCAAGTCCTAGCACGAGTACATGAAGAACAACATCGGGAGTTGTTGTTACGCTATATTTTTGCATTTTTTGGTGGGGCCCACCTTTCCTGTGATCATAGTGGGCCTTCAGTCTCAGGCCCAGTGGTTTAGATGAATCCATGTGCTCTCCAAGGTCCACCTGTGGCAGCTCGATGCTTTCTTTGCTTATCGGAGTAGGATACATGCCTTTCTTTGCTTATCGTAGTTGTATACATGATTAAATTTTAAATATGGAAGTAAATGAGCTCCTGGTTCTAGGTTACCTGGAGGTAACCAACCATTTTAAATAGGAGTCCTTATATAGGTTGGATAAGTAAACGGGTCGTACCTCTTATTTTTTGGACCCATAACCTAAATGGGTTTGGGTCCAGATTCACCTCCATTCTGATCCATAGATCCGACCCAACATATTACCTCAATTTTTAAATATCCCTAATAAAAACTAGATTTTTCTTTTCATATTATTCTCTATCTAGAGTGAGACCTGGACCCTTCCCGTAGATAAAACCAGTTCTGGTTCCATCTTCTCATTAGTGGCTCAGTTTTGAGAATAAGAGAAATGGAAAAAAAAAAAAATAAGACTTTTGTTATTGTCCTAAAGTCCAAGGGTAATGTAGGGCTTGATTTTGAAAGGCCTGCCACCTTGAGGTGGGGCTCGATTCGACTCGGCCTAGGGCTTTATCCATCAATAGATAGTATACTATTTATATATTTGTGTGTATGTGCCCTTTATTTATTATTGATATGACATATGTGCACGCATGAGTGTATGAAACTGATTTTGGACGAGGTTAAATGCAATTTTGGTCTCGGAGGAAAAAAACAAAAATCCAACCCTTGCTCCTGAGGATGGAGAAAGGGCGTACTTAGTGTAGGCCCCCCCAAGACTTTGACTTGGCCTAACATATACGAGGACAGGATAAAGGCAAACCCTAGTACACCTTGCCCCCATCCTTTTGACAGTTATAATAATAATGAGATTATTTACTATAAATAAAATCTCAAGAGGTAGCTCAGTAGGTCTAAAATCACTGTTTGCATCTAAAAATTATAAATTCGAAATTGCAATACCACGCTGTGGTTATAGGAGAGTCTACCCGACTTCCCTTTAGGTTAAGAAGAATTAGTCTAGCCTAAAAAATTGGGAATCCTCCAATAGCAAAATATATATAAATAGGAAAATTCTCAGAAACTTTTCATATATCAAAAGGGGAGTTTTTGCCTCTATCTATTAGCTAATGATTTAAGAGAATTTATAAAATATCCACAACTGACAAATGTCACGCTTTCATTAGCTAAAAAATGGATGTTTTTTTTTGTGAAAAATGCCCGAAGAGTTTTGTAGCGTTACTCATATATATATATATATATATATATATATATATATATATATATATGGAGATCTTCAAGTGTATCCATCCCTCACCATTTGTGGTGAGAACACCCCTTTTGAGGAAGTTTCAAGTACAAAAGTGAGGTACAAAAGAGAAGTACACCTCACTTTTGTACTTGAAACTTCCCTAAAAGGGGTGTCCTTTACTACAAATGGTGAAAGATGGATGTACTTGAATATTATCCATATATATATATATATATTGAAAAATATTCAAGTGAGCACTAGTTCTTACCTATTATATGAGAACTTTTTTGCAGGGCCCAATTAGCAACACATTAAAACCTAGCAACCAATAGAGAACCCCCTGATAGTCACTAATTCCAAGGACTGACACACATCTAAATAGACTGAACCCTTGAATCGAGGGTTGGATATTTTTTTTTTAATATGAAGTCATTAAACTAGTGGGCCACGGATGAAGGTGTTAGGGGCATGGATGTGTGATCAAATTTAATATTTGGGGTGGTCTTATATAGATTTTTCCATGCCCACGCCATTCCCAAATGGAGCACACAATTGAGCCCAAAAGAAAAACGTTCTCACGTAATATGCGGTAACAGTTACCACCTGTATATAAAAGGAAAGAAAGGCTCGATTTGAAAATCCAGAGACTTCGGCAGTGGGACGGGTGCAAAGTATCTGCCAAAGTATCCCGACTCAAACAGATAGAATACACGCCACGCCACCCATCTAGATTCATTCTGTAGGTCTAAACTTTCTTCTTAATCCTTTGGTTTCCAAACACACCCTGAATTTTTATTCTTTTCACCATCTCCGTTTCCTTTTCCATCTGCAAGCTTCCATGGATAAAGATGAGAAGCCAGCTCTCCAACAACACCCCACAGATTCCATGAAAGACAAGACCTTTGATCTCTCGGATGATTTCGACCAGACCCGAGAACGATTCCAGTGCTGCATCTGCCTGTTAGTTCTCTCTTTCTCATTACTGGGCTTTTTTTTTTTTTTTTTTTGATTGATGCATTTGTTCATATTTCTCTGGGGTATTCGGATTCATATAATTTTGGAGTTTGTTGTGATTGTAGATTTACAAAATGATATGAAATGGTCATGAACTGTTGTTTATGAACAAAAAAATCGTATCTTTTTGTTGTCCTTGCTGTAGAACCAAAATTGGGATGTTGTTGTTTTGGACACGGGAATTGTAGATTTTTGTTTTCGCTTTCATTGCTGTAGAACCAAAAGTGGGCAGACAATTAGAATATATACTGCTTAAAATCACTTCCCCTCTAATCAGACTATCAGAGTCATTCATGTCAGATTAATGGTGTGTAAAACAATAAGAAAAATGAATTGTTAAGCCATACATCATCATTCTGATGGTGGGTTTAATTCTGATTGGAAAAAAAAAAAATTGTTCCTTTATGGTGGAGCGAGGTGGATGGATGATTTTGAGCGGTTTGAATTCCATTGAGGGCCTTTTTGCTGGGTTTTATAGCAATGAACTCGGAGAAACCTTAAGTCCAAGCTCAGCAAATCTGGGATTACATAATTTATGTACTTAATTTGACAGAAATTGTGCAAACTGATGGTTTGGAGTAATTTGGAGCAGATGGTTTGGGGAAAATATATATATAATATCTATTTATTACAATACTCTTATTCTCACATTATAGGACGTTTAGGAGCCATGGCATACTCGTCCTGACAAAGAATATGTATGTAGATATAGATGTTGTATGACCTATAAAAACATCATTGGAACCCCACTACTGCAGAAACCAAGCTGCTCAAAATATTAGTCCTCTTGGGTGTTAGCTTCGTGCCAACTTTAATTGCTATAGGATTTGTTCCCACCATCAGATTGAACATGTTTTACATCTAATCAATTTGATGATAGGTTCAACTATGTAGTGAAATTTGGCCGAGAGCTGGTACACATATAGTTAGTGGCTCTCTACTGTCTTGTGAAATTATTGTAGAGCTATCTTTTCTTATCATATTTTTATTTGATTGGCAGGGATTTACTCTATAAGCCAATTGTACTCGGTAAGTAGTTGACAACACAATTTTTTATTTTTATTTTTATTTTTTGAGAAAACAGTTTACTGGATTAATATTCTACTTTTCTTTCAACGCAGCTTGTGGCCACATTTCGTGTTTCTGGTGCGTTCTTGAAGCCATGCGTATTATCTCTGTTCAATCCTATTGCCCTATATGCAGGCACCCATTTCATCATTTCCCTAGTATCTGCCAACTGCTTCATTCACTGCTTGTTAAACTATATCCAGTGGCATACAAGAGAAGGGCAAAACAAGTGCTAGGTAAGCTTTTACATATAGAAGATAGTTTTTTTTTTTTATTGTTATCTTGATGTTCATTATATGCTGTTATATCTTCATGCACCCATGTTTGCTTGGAAGTGACCCTTTTCTAGCTGGGAGTTATGTTGCCACAATAGTATTTATTTTTTCACTTCATGCAATCAGGTTTTCTATGCTTGCCATGAATTTTCTTCCTGATACCTTGGTTTTCCAATCATATTTTTTGGGCTCTCTAGTAGATTGGAGGATTGAGTGAATGATGTAGAAACAAGGTCTACAACTTGATTGACTATTGGTTACAGCTTTCTTGATTGCTTATAATACCACTATGGGATTTATAGAGATGTCAGTTTTATTTCCTTGAAATTGAAAATTTTCAAACCATTTGATAAGTATTATTGGTACTTTTTCATCCTTCATTTATTATTGCTATTGTGTTTTACATGATTTATTGCTATTGTGTATTACAGAAGAAGAAAAGAAAACTGATGTATTTTCGCCCCAGTTTGATGATCATTTAGTCACAGAGAGGATGGGTTCATATTCAGAGCATATTTCCTCTGAGAGAAGTAACATGGAAGTGGTTGTGGATACATTAGATTGTGATGCTTCTTGCCATGATGATACAACCACTGTTCCTGAAAATTCTCATCCAAGATACCCCGAAGGCAGTTGTAACATTACTTTAGAAGAAACTATCCTGCCAGATGATGATCAGGCAAATGCAATTTGTGAACAGGTTTCTATCAACGATGTTCTTTGTGTTGCATGCAAGCAACTGCTAGTTCGACCGTCAGTTCTTAACTGTGGCCATGGTGAGTTTTTGTGCTCTTAGTTGTGGTGGGCATTTGTAGGTTTTGTATAGTAAAGTTAAACTCCTTGGTGTGTTTCTTTTTTCTTTTGGGTACAGTTTATTGTGAATCTTGTATACTGACTGCAAAGGATGGAAGTCTTACATGTCAACTATGCCAGAGTCCACATCCTGGAGGGTTCCCAAAAGTATGTCTAGAGTTGGACAATTTCTTGGTTGAACAATTCCCTAAAGAACATTCTTATAGAAGAGAAGCACTACAGAATAAAGTCCGTTGTCACCAAGAAGGTCTATCAGTCTGTAAGTCTTTTGGCTGTACGTACTTCAATTTCATGATTTTTTGTTCATTCTCTTCAGCATATTATTCTTCTGAAATTTAAATATTAGCTTTGACTTTTTTCTGAGGGTGATGGCATTTCATTGTTAACACATGGAGAGTCTAAAAAGTGGGCAGGCTTTAAATCTAAGGAAATTAGAGAATAGTCAAATCACTTAAAAATAAGTGCGAATGCTAGGAGCACTTGATCTTGCAAGCAGCCACAACACCACAACAGCTTGCTTGTTTCCTTTTCAAGAGACTAGATTCCCACCAATGTAAGTACAATAGCAGTCAGCAAATGTAGATCTTTAGTCTGTCTTACATCTTGGACAATCAACTTCATTTTGGGTCTTAACCTTCGTATTACAATGATTTTGTGTAGAGAAAGCCTTTTTGGGAAGCTGCGGTGCTTTTGAGCTCTTAAAGCCATGAATGTCATTAGCCTCAAGGGCAGGATTCTTCAAGTAAAGTTGGAACCTAAGAAGAGGCAAAGTAGATACAGGCAAACATGAGCTTGTCTTTTAGAGCTTATTCCCATGCTGAATTGGTCTTGGTGCTTTGGTCAGAAACTTCCTTCCTTGTGATAGGAGTCCGTGTGAAGCTTGTGGATTGGAAGAATGTAAACATATCCAGGGTAGGTGGGGATTTGGTGCTGATGTCTTTTCAGAATCAGGACGAAGCTGAGAGAAGCTTGAAAGATTTTGACATGTAATTATTGGGACCTTTTTGTCTTTGGACTTTGGAGATATGTAAGCCTTGGTATCTTTGTCCAGGGCGGGACATCCAGGTAAGGTGTTATGAGGTTTCAGTCCTTGCACAACATGTTTCTATGCCCAAGCCTTGAGGCCATTAGGCAGAGAGACTTGGAGAGGTGGTTACAGTCCACAAGTGAACCTTGGAGAGATTGTTCCTAGAGCTTTTGGCAAGATTTTCATCTGAGGAGTAATGATCAAAATAGCAATTGCGACAGGCGTAGTGGTCAATGGCCAAAACACTACGTAGCGGGTGATACGTAGCAGTTGCGGTGATACGTAACGGTGTGAATTTTTTAAATGGTCAAATTTTTTAAACCTTGTATAGCAAACAATATTGTATTTCTTTAGTGATTTGAAACCATATAAGGGTGGAGATAACTTTAGGAAAGACTGTTGAAGAGAAGAAATAGGAAAAACAGTGTTTAAAACTAAAATTACTTGGCTCTATTAGGTTTTAGACCGGAGCGCTGCTATTTTCAAAATAGTGTAGCGGCCTCGACCGCTACAGCTGATAATGCGGGCGTTACGCTACGTAGCGGCCGCTATTTTGAACCATGCTGAGGAGAACGCTTCAAACAGATTCATAGGGAGTGCCAACACACTGGTGGTTGAGTGGTGTTGGCATATTAGTTTCACTCACATTCCCAAGGATCATTCACATGGTCTCCCAACTTAAGTTGTCACTCCTAACCAGTAGCCCAACTTGGAAAGAAAAAAAAAGAGATTCATGGGGAGTTGGTGCTAGAGCTCATTGGCAATCAATTTGAAGTAGATATTGGAGAAGGGATAAAAAGCTCGAGTATTTTTTATTGCAAGTTTTTGCCTATGTGGATGGCTGAGTTCCACTTGGTATTAGTAGCTGATGTTGGTAAGATCTTGTAGTGGTGAGAAGAAGGTGGTCAGAGCCGTAGTGGGTCGAAGGGACTTATTGTGATTTGTTTTTTGCATGTGAAGAAAGTCGGATGTTGCTTAACAAGGAGTTTGGGGGAGTTCTTGGACTTTAATATTCTTTGAGGTTATTGATCTTCCTCTGTTAGGTGGGGACTTATTTGGGCGACCAATCAAGAGAGATCATCCATGAGCGGAATTGATTAGTTCTTGTTATGCAAAGAGTGGGAACAACATTTCTTGCAGGCAGTGCAGCTGCCCTTTTGAGACCAATTTTTTTACCGTTGTCTCATTTTGCTTGATACTAAAGAGGTGGATTGGGGTCTAAGATCATTTTGGTTTGAGAATTGTTGGTTGCATTTTTTTTTTTATGTTTTTTGGATGGGGTATGGGAGTGGTGGCCCTAATTTTCTCGGGGAGAAAATTAGTCACCCTTGGAGAAAATTAGTCACCCTTGAGAAAGAGGAGACGATGAAAGGCTAGAAAGAAGCTTTTGGAGATGGCTAGTAAGGAGGTGGCGGCATGGAGAATTATGTTTGGATAATTAGAAAGGATAACAGATTCATTGTTGAGCCACCGGGCATGGCATCAAAGAGGAGATCACCACTTTTCTTGTGAAGTTATACTTAAAAAAAGACTTCCATAGTCCTAGTTTGGATGGTGTCGCTTTTCCTTTAATCTTTGCACGGTTGAGTTATTGGATGAAAAGAGAATTTGAAGAGGATGAGGTCGTCTCGTGCTTAATGATTGTGGTGGAGATTTAGTTCAAGATCTGGACAGTTTTATTTTTAAAGCTTGCTTGGAACCTTAAGGAGGATTTCTTGGAGATACTTTCAGTTTCATTCTAGAATCTGCAAGGAGCTAAACTGTCGTTTATCCTTGGCCTGCTGGCAGCTTAGCTAGGGCAACCCTTTGTCACCTTTCATAGTTGTGTGTTTATGAAGGTGAATGCGGTTCTCTAAGAGGCTTCGCCACTGAACATGGAGAGATTGTAACAACACATCTGTAATTTGCAGATGACACTATTGTATTTTGCTCGTGTGATTTGGGCAAGTTATGATGGTGAAGGCATTCTAAGATGCTTTGAAGCATTATTGGGACAATGAATCAATCTGGTCAAGAGCATAATGGAGAGGGTGTAGGATTTTCTGGGCAGCAACATAATGGCATATGTGCATGGCGGATCATCCAATCATGTAGGAGCTGATGCATGTGATGATCTATGATGCCTAGATACGGCAAGGATACGGTAGGGGCATGCTATGGATATGGTAGGGACACACTATGGATACGGTAGGGACACGGATTTTGCACATAAAAAGTGAAGTATCGGACACGATATGACACAATACATTGCCCACTTTGAATTATCCGTACATCATAGGTGATGATACTTCCCATACAGTCACGCGGTTCCAGTTACAGTCTTACACTTATCTCAATTTTCATTTTCAACCTTTTCTCCATAAATAATTGGAAAAAAGCACAATCAACCAGTCCCAAAAAGAAAAAGAAAAAGAAAAGAAAAGAAAAGAAAACCAACCTCATTACCTTTTTTCAAATGCACAAATAGACTAAAGTGAGCTGCCTGTTTCTAGTCTTTAAAGTAGTCGGAACCCACTGCATAAAAAAATGGAAAATGAGGGTTTTGTTCTTGGTTTGTGAGTTTAGAGTAAAGAGAAATTTTCATTCTCTTAATACCTTATAAGCATAAGTTTCAAGCCCTCCCATTATATTTGGTGTGGACTTAATGGCCCCATTTTAAGTTGCAGGGGATTGAAAAGGGCAAAAACAAAAAGCGAAAAGTTTTTAATTGGAAGTTTATTCAGGAAAGATATGATTTTGGTATCTTTATATAAAAGAAAGATTTGGTTTTCACCATACAGATATGTTTGTCAATTTTGGTCAAAGCATACATCTTTCAGTTAGAACAAGCAGGATGAAATATGAAAAAAGGAAAAGTTCATAGATGAACTTCATCATGGAATCGTATCCAAAAGAAATTGTTCGGCTCAAACAAAATGGAATTGATAACTTTTGTTCTTGGAGACAACAATGGATTACATTACAACAGATTTCTTCAACTTAGTCAACCGGGTTGGCTTGACTAGGAGAATGCTGTTAGTGAAGAATATTAGCTGATTTTCTCGATTCATTGTGTTACTGTGTTCACGTCAGATGTCAGCAACTAATGTTAGATTTGGACCATGGACGTTATCATTTATTCAAAATAATTTTATGATATTGGGTATTGTTCCCCCTACCTTGATGCGTCATTTCACCTTTATTTTTCAATAGATCTTTGGTTACCAATAATAAAGGAAAAAAATTATCTCAATAATAATAATAGCAACAATAGTAATAATAAGAATGGAAGGAGGAAAGTGTCAACAATGAAACCTTGACATATAGCCTACATTTGCTGCATTTAGGAATATGAATACATGTGCTTTGCTCCTTCACTATAAATGTGGATGTTGACACTATTTTCAAGCAAAGTGCCAACTTACATTGGATATGATTTTTGGTTATTAAAGCTGATCTTTGTTTTCAGTTGAGAAAGAAGATTCCAAATATTCGGTATGGCACGAACATGGCTCAAAAGTTCATATTGGATTTGGCTGTGATACATGTGGGGTAATTCTTTCATATAGCTGTTAACTTTTGTGCTTAAATGATGTCATTTAGATTAGCTATGCATTCCTGATATTCTAACTTATGAGATGGGTTGATCTTAGATGTTAAACCCCGTGAAACCTTCTTGAAGAACGTAAATAAAATATTTACTGTGGCTGATATATCTCTGAGAAAAAAAAATCATTTATGGTTGGAATACGGTTGTCATTTCACAAACTTCATAACTGATAGCTAGTATCAACATGTAGACTTTACATTTTCATTGGCTTTCTGATTACTCTAATTTTCAAAATGTGGGGATTCTTCATGTGCATTTGTGCCATCCATGCGTCATTTACATGACAGTGGACACCATGCATCATTTACATAAATTCCTTCTATGCTTTCACATGGCTATACACATGGAAACTATCCAAAATGTGGTGCCCATAATCCAATCCAAAAGCATCAAGCTATGTGCAAGTACATTTTCTTATTAAGAGTGAAATTTATATCTCAATTAAAACTTCATTATGGTTGTTTAAGCTGAGTTAACAGAGGAATCCCTTGTACTTTTGTTTCTATTGGTTGTCTAGAAGAGTGTTATGGTTGTCTATGGAGATGTAACTGAGGGTGTTTAGTGAAAATGGAAGGCTGCTTTATGTTATGTTGTTTTGAAAACAGAAAATCAAAGTTTTGATTCTTATCTTTGGGTATTGGACAAGTGGTCCTCTCATGGACCGAAATCTACCTTCCAATTGTGTGGGTCTAGCCTTTGGCTTGATCTACTCCATACATCGGTTGTGTCATCCTCTTAGATTGAATATGATTGAAGTTCATTCTAGGATATTAGACTGTTGAATAAAGAGCGACCTTTTTTGTTGTCCAGTTGACCAAATACTTGAACAAGGGTCTAATCTCATGTGACATGGCTGTCCACTCGTCCCTATTTATTAGTCCTTGTACACATTGTGGCATCAAATAACAAAATATTGCTAGTCTTACGAGTATCCATTGATATGCCCACTGTTTTAAGGTCGGTTACAGTTCCTCATCTTTATTAGCAATCTACAGTCCAGATTCTCACACTTCCATTATGGGTAAATTGGCAGTGTTTTATGGACTTGTTCATACATCAGTTAGTGTGGTTGCACTTGGCAGGGACTGTGTCTCCATACCAGCGGAATTATATATCCAGGGGAAGATAAATCATACCAGAGGATTGAGAGCCTGGAGGAGTCAGCGTACTAGATTGATTAGTTTGCGGCATTCATGGAGGTCTTCTATTCTTTCTAGCATAGATGAGCCCCTGCATGGGCGAAGTGTGTGTCCAGTAAAAGACAGCAGATATGAGACATGAGAAAAAATTTGGAAAGGGAAAGAGGGAGAGAGAAATCTGGTTTTTGTTTTTTCTTTTTCTCCTTTTCCTTTGATTTTATTCCGTTCGAATCACAGATTTTAATGCCGCAGATAGATTTTAGGAAACAGGTATCCACATGAATTTTTGGCTTAAAATAACGGAGAAATCGCTTTTCTCTTGATGCTTTGTTAGGAAACTGTCAACAGGTGTCTAGTCATCTAGGAAGTCTTGGACACTGCCAATTAGCTGTTATACTCTCTCTCTCTCTCTCTCTCTCTCTCTCTCTACACTTGTGGTTTGAAAACAGCACCTAACAATCTACATGCAATATAAATATTTTGAATTTGGTACACTTTAACGAACTTATCGCTCAAAGCAGGTTAATGACTCACTTGCCATTATATGAATGATAATGATAACGGACTATGATGCACGGATACTTCAAAATGGGCAACGCATCGTGTCGTATCGTATCCGATAACTTCACTTTTTATGTGTAAAATCCGTGTCCCTGCCGTGTTATGGCGTGTCCTTGCCGTATCCATGCCGTGTCTGGGCATCATAGATAACGTACCTTTCTAGTTTTTCCCCCCAAATGTTCGAAAAAGGGTATGATTTAGTTATTTCACGACCTACTTGAGTGACAGTGCAGTTACATCTTTCAGAGGACAAGATGTACTAAATGCTTTGGATGTCCATGCAGATGTTTCCAATAATTGGAAACAGGTACAAATGCTCGGATTGTAAGGAGGCAGCTGGCTTCGATCTTTGTGAAAATTGCTATAATACACGCTCCAAGCTTCCTGGTCGATTTAATCAGCAGCACACACCTGAACACAGGTTTGTGCTTGTCCAGCCGGACCTTATAATAATGAGGATAGCAAGTGAGCAGTCTGAAAATTTCGATGCTCTAAGTTTCTCAAATGATGCCCCAGAGGACGCGGGAAACACAGATGCCAGTATCTGAAAATGCACGTAAACTCAGAGAACTCAGAGAACTGTATTTAAGAGATGTGCCAGATGCCTCCGTCGAGGACATGTATTGACACAACTGTTAAAAGTCTTGATTTCTTTTTCTTTTTTCTTTCCCTCTCTTTTTGGCCTTCTAGCAGTATTTTAAATTATTATATGGTGCTAACTGCAATGCATTTCTAATTCTGTAGACATGTTTTATAAATCTTATGCATTTGTGAAGTGCTCTCTCTCTCTCTCTCTCTCTCTCTCTCTCTCTCTCTCTCAGGTTTGCATCTGTGAAGTTAATATCTAATATCTATTCTATGCATCATACACAATGTCAGCACTATAATAATTTTGCTCCTGTCGTAAAAAATGGGCCCCAAAAAAAGAAATGATTTTCTATATATCTTATGAATTGGGTTTCCTTCTTTCCAGGGTGAAGTATATATAGTATAATTGAAGCGGAGCGGGTAGGGGAAGAGTCGCTAGGCATCACACCCAAAGTTGCTAGACTTCACACCCACTGTCATCACACCAATCCTTTCATAGGAGAGACACCCAAAAGAATTCTTGTTTATTGATCAGGTTTTCAAAATGAAGCATTACATATCCTTATATTAGCAAAGCAAAAACCCTACATCTAATTCTGACCAAAACACATTTAACGACCAAGATTAAAACATCCTACTTAAATAACTTAAACTAATTACATAAATCAGCAAATAACTCTAAATAATCACAATAAATAAAAACAAATAAAATAAGTGGCTGTACTGTTGGGCCTATGGACTGGGCCCAAAGGCTGGTTGACCCATGGATCATGGGTCTGTCCAGTGTCAATTACTTTATCTGAATTACCAATGAAATTATTATACACTTGTTTCTGGTCATGAATGTTAAATCTGCCAGAAGTGTGAAAAACATCATGGCAAGATCAAGTTGTTAATCTTTATGAGCATGAGTGTTAAGTCTGCTAAAAGTGTGAAAGACGTCATGATGTGCGAAATGGGCTATTTTTTTATACAAGAATATACCGAATAAAACCACGAACTAATGATCGATGGGTAGTGAGATTAGACATGGCGTCAAGGTGCCTGTGCAATAAAGAGAATGGTGCGTTTAAGCAGGTGATCATTGGATAGTACAGGATATTCGAAGCCATTGCTTTTATTTTATCTTTCTCAGATTTTCAGTCCCTTCACAATGTAGAGGGAGGAGATCACTTTTATAGCATATCCCAATGGCTGGATGCAGGCTTTATGAGGAAGTGGTTCACTTCATTGCGACATTTGTCCATAGGAGTCGGGGTTGTTGAGGGATTCAGAATCATCGCTCCTTCAATCACACATAGACACCCCAGGACTGAATCATCTCGGGCTATGGTCACCATGGTGGGTCTCATAGGGACCTACCAACATGACCCGTATGTGAACTTTTGGATTCAGGCCCTTCAGGTTGTTGGGGACCCATTTTCATGCCTACCTTAGATTTTTGAAGTGATTATGTTTGGTAAAATGCTGCACAAATATCATCCAAAGCGAACATCAATTCAATTTAACTGAAGTTGAGGCTGTTAATATTCACAAGGGGACGTATTGATCCAAGGCTTTACATTGATGAAAGTGGATCCTGCATTAGTAATTTGCTGACCTTCTATCATGATTTACTGTTCTGATAAAAAAGGCTTTTAATGTCCTTCTAGACTTGTGAATCATGAATTTTTTTTTTAATCCTTTTGGGCTTTCTCATACATTTTCTTGCACAATTTAACAGATGCCATATTGTTACCAGTGCAACTTTCTCCAGCTTATAGAAATGATGGGGATCATGCTGAATTCTTTTTTCTATATCCTCCTTCTGTTGTGTCTTATTCCCATCTATCTGCCCCAAACAAGTCTAGTACAGAGATGATTTGCAAAGGAAGTTGTAATCAAGTATTTTATTATTATATTTTTGAAAACATAGATTTGAGGATGGGAGGTAACATGTACAATTTCAATTTCATAGTTTATAAGAAAATTCCTGATTTTGCATCCTATACTTTTCATTTGGTTCCCTTGACTTCTTATACTGATGCAAGCTTGTGCTCCTGTTCTCATTTGCAATTCATCTGGATGCATTGTTAGTCTGAATCATAGGGCCACTGCACCTGAAGCAATGTAGGGGCTGGTCTATAAAACCCAGAATGGTCCAGTTCGGTTTGATCTAGCCAGTTCTAGGTAATCTCTAATGAAAAACATCTATACTCTGATAAGATCTAGCCTCGTAAACTAAAGGTGCCAAGAGTATTTTCATGGCAATTTAATGCAAACAAAGTACAGGGGATTCCTGTCAGCTATAAGAGGCAATTAAAAACAACTAGTGAAATGCTCAAAGATGTCTCTTGCTGTTGTTATTTTGGCAACTTGTGTTTTATAAGGTGTCCTAAAGGCCGTCCAGAAATTTTCAGAGGCATGCAACCAAACGTTCTTCTAGTTGGATATTAAAGAAAAGAATTTTCAAGGCAAGGACAAGATAATGATCTATGAGAGAGAAGTTATTTTAGAGGCATGTAACCAAACACTCTCATAGAAATGATCAATGTGAGAGCACAAAAATGAACCTGATGTTGGGATCATGGATTGGGCCAATTGCTAATATCAGGATTTTAAACCCTAGGATCTCATAAAACCAAGTCTGAGAGTGGGTCAATTGCTAATATCAGGATTTACGCCCTAGGATTTCATTAATCTGGGTCTAAGGGCTATATTGGAATAGCCAATTTCACTCATCTGAAGTGATTTTTTTTATTTATTTATGATGACGGAGGGTGTCCCAGCCATTTGGGCCAGGCTAATCCCTTAGGGCCCATGGGGGAGATGTGGCCCCAATGTAAATCTGAAGTGATTTTTTACTCAGTTCTTTCAAAGTTTGTAAACTGAGAGGGAAGGAATTCGTAATGTTTAAATTTTTAAGTGCCCCTCAAACGTACCATTTCCTGATGCGAATTTCTGTGTTGGATCTGTTTCAAGTGCTGACCCATTTCAAATGGCATTCCCCTTGTGAAATAGATGGTTGTGAAAATAATACAATATACATAAGCATTTCCTCTTGTGCCGGTCTTGGATGGAGTTCGTGTGCGAGACTGCATGTTGACCTTTAAAGGATAGTCCCACCTGGATATTTTGATCTCCACTTCTTCCAATGGGTGCGGCCCATTGCAACCTTGAGATTTTGGGCTTCAAGTTATGTTGTTCTTCGTCGTCATCATCATTGAAGCCTTTTCTCAAAACTATATTGGTGTTGGCTATATGGATTCTAATTCTCTATTCCGAATTATCCTGAACCAAATCCTCAAATTAAAAAAAAAATCCCCAAATAAGTTGTCACGATCTTCAAATCTATTTTTACCACCTCTATCAATATCTTCTTCATTCTATCCATTCCCCTTGATGAGCCATCAACTTGCATAGCAAGATTTTTCTTATTGGCACCATTGCCAACTTGCATTTCATATGCACAAACCATTTCAAACGAGTTTATCTAATATTATCTTGTGTTGATGCTACCTCTAAATGCTCTTGAAGATGTTCATTTTTAATTTTATTTTTTCCAGTTTTACCACACATCTATTTTATACTATACTAGCTCTTGATAAACTAACATTCTATTCCATAGGTCATATAGCTTGTTTACGGCTTCAAGTCACATTAATAATAATAATAATAACAGTAAGAAAAACACTGGTTATGATCAATTGAGTTGCCACTTTCACTGTTTCACATGAGCAAATGTTGGCATTGTCTTTTGAGTCGTGGCTGTGGCCCATGAGATTTGGAAAGAAATGCTCTCCCATTTTGGAAACCCTGCCATGAATTGACATGGAAAAGTTCCATGCACTTCTCGACGGCAACTAGAATTATGGCACGATGGCTGAACCTATATTCTATTCTTTTTTTCTGGGTCTGTGGATTCTTCACTAAACGAGGCACAATACTTTTGTGAAATGGGACTTTTTCTCCTTTCCTTTTTTTTTTTTTTCACTTTTCTTTTTGGTTTAAAGTAGGTTTCACATTAAATTAGAAAGGATAGATTACAAAGAGCAAAACACCAAACGATGTGAAAAAGCCCAAAATAAAGGGGTTCATTTTCTGCTTTGAGATAGCTGCAGCATTAGAGGAAAATATAATACATTTTCCGCGGGAAAAAGGCCGGGGTGACATAAAGTGCAATTTTCTTTAACCGTTTTCTAGAGCTTCCGACTTCCCAAGAGCCTCCGATAGAACAGCTGAGACAGCGACGGGTTCTCTACCCTGAGGTGATGGAGCGAAAGAAGTCTTGAGAATCCAATCCAAGATAAGGTATCATTCAGAAAAAAGAATCCAAGATAAGGCCACATGACAGGTGTCAATTGATGTATGCTGAGGCATCATAACAGACCGAGAGATTTGAACCTTGTCCCTACATGACCTGACCAATTTGATCAGGCACTTGCCATCTATTTTTATTGTTCAATTAGTATTTCAAAGAAAGTAAGAACCTGATAAAGAGTTTATATTATTGCTAATGGTCACCTGCCAAACCTAGGGTCAATCTAAACTCCTCCCAAAAAAAAAAAAAAAAAAACACTTATATCACTAAACCCAAGCACACGCAAAGAGTCTCTCCCTTTTTTGACCTAACCCTACCTCAGACATACTCGGACACACCATATGAAAAAAGAACATTCATGCTTGCCCAAACCCAGCCTTCTACCTCTGGACCTCATTTGAGCCCAGATTCAACCCATGGGCCTGTGAGATGCACAGGTTGAGACTTGAGACCACTTCACAAAATGTGCATTGGGTCTGGTGGCCCTTTAAGCATACATAGGCCCAAGCTCAGTTCATTCAATTCTACAGCCAAAAAAGTAGGCATTCTGTCCAAAAATATGCAACATAAACTCATTCTAGTGCGAACCAGGCTTAGGTTGACTACGGCTGGCCCAGCCCTCACCATTTTGTGTTTTATAGGGTTCATAGATGGATGATAGAATTTGGCGCTTGTTCAACTGCTAGGATTTTGACAACTTTGAAGGACTAAAATACTCTATCGACGGTACATTTACTAGATTTTACATGGACAGGTAATGGAAATCCTTTCAAACACCCTACAACTCCATTACTTGCCTTTGGTCCCAGGTAGCCCCACAGGCTAGGCTGTTCTGTGTTTATGAATGATCACACTTGTTGGGGAAGAAGCCTCAATCGTGAGGGAACATAAAATTGAATCCTTTGATGAAAGTATCTAAACATTTTTGCTTTACTAGGGAGCAAGAGCAAAATAGACTCCACTTGGGAATCTGCAGTAGAGAAAGCCAGGATTCCCTACAAACTGCATGCCCTGTATCCAATCATTAAATTATTTATAATTGATTGGACCTAGGAATGTGCATAATATTCCTACATCTCAACTTTTGAGTTCTTACATGTGGGCCTGTGGCTCAATTATCATTACCTTTGATCCAGCAAACGTGGGGTCCTCAAGGGCAATGTCAGTTGTAAGGTGACAAACAGCTGCATAAGATCATTTCTATTTTAAATTCAGCCAAAATCAAGTTGTATCAACTGTAACCTAAAAGATTCGGCCATGATTGATGCTAGTTTGCGAGGCTTATAGAAATATTAAATGTATTGAAATTCCATTGTCATCAGCTTTGTATTCTAGTTTTCTATTCTATCTACATTTAGAAAACCATTAAAAAAATCAATATGATTATCTGACTATACTCAATATGTTTTATGAACATTTTACAAGATCTTTAAGAAAGAAGGGTGGGAGCAAATGGAGATTTTATTCTAGGATTTATATATTAGCTTAGGAAAACGTTCTACAAGCGCGCAGTCCCACTCATGGGTCATGGCCCTACTTAGATACAAGTTTACCAGTGGGAGAAATGCAAATTAAAGGATCTTCTCATGGACAAGAGGAATCCTAGTCCTTGATTTAAAAGCCTTAAAGTTTAATGGCATCTTCACGAAAGGTTTTTCTTGAGATTCAATTTAATGGTTGCGTGAAGGTTCAGTGGTTGTGAAATTAGGCATGATGGCAGTTTCTATTAGCTAATAAATATATAAGATTTCAGTTTTGTGCAACCCATATGAATGGATAAGCTAAGATGATGACAATCATGACAATATAAAGTTTTCAGCTTTAGCCAAGTTCAGAGTTAAAAACCATGATTCAAACAAAGAACTCAATTTTTTACTTAAAGTTTTCTTTCCCTAAGCTTTTGATTAATCCCAAGGGCTCATTATAGCCTCAAAAGGAGAGAGAGAGAGAGAGAGAGAGAGAGAGAGAGAGAGAGAGAGAGAGATCATGTGTACTCAGTTTCACTCAATTCTAGCGAGAGAGAGAGAGAGAGAGAGAGAGAGAGAGAGAGAGAGAGAGAGAGATCATGTGTACTCAGTTTCACTCAATTCTAGCATTCTCTCCTCTTCCTCTCTCTTTCAATCCACATCACTTGAGTGGGAGATCATGTGTACTCAGTTTCACTCAATTCTAGTATTCTCTCCTCTTCCTCTCTCTTTCAATCCACATCACTTGAGTGGGAAGATGGTGGTGGAGACCTTAAAAAGATAAAAATAAAAAACAAAAACAAGCTTCTCCAAAACACAGCCCAAGGCTACCATGGTTAGGGTCAACTAACCCTCCATTGTCCTCTTAGAAAAGCCAAAGACACAAAAGATAAGGGACCTTACAAGCCCAAGAGGCCCACTTGTGTTTTTAGACCCTTACAAAAGCAAATGTAATAAGAGATTCCCTGAGAACAATCATAGGGCCATATCCCTTTTAGTTTCATACGAGGTTTCCTATTCCTCCTCTGACCCATGAAAACGCCTAGTCTTTTCTCCTTTTCACTCTACCTATGTTGATAAGGACTGACCTTCATGTTGCTGCTGCTTCTTTTATATACAAGTAAAAGACTTATGATAAGGTGGAAACATATGTTGCTTTTTCTCAAAGATCAAAGATTCCAACCTGAACAAGAAAAACATGTACCAGAATGTGAGTGAGTGCTTGGAAGCTGCAAAATGTTGAAATTTGTGGATTTTTCTCATAAAAGTTAAAAACCATTTTCTTCCCAGCTTGTGTGGCAAATCAGAAAATTTTATATGAGAGTTGATTAGACCTTGAGTGTAACATGTACATGATTTTCTAAATGTCCAGATGGAGGCAATGTTTAAAATATTATTTCTACTTATTGGATTCCATTTCTTCCTACTGTGGTTTGAAATAATGTCTGTTACCTGTCATGCATGTATTGATTTTGGTTGTCACCTACTTACTATTTTTGTTACATGATAGTTCAAAACACAACATCTGTGTAAAATTAGAAGGAACTATATCATAATTATTATATATAATTTTGTTTAAACTCCATAAGAAAAGCCATCCGGGGAAACTTGGCATTTTTTATATTATTTACATAAGAGAATGAATGGGTTAAGGGAAGAAAGATGGAACATAATACACAAAAGGAATGCTAACAAAGATGAAAATTAATTTTCTTATAGAGCAAGAAACTAGTTATGTGAAAAAGTAAGCATACCAGATTGTTTCCTTGATTGACCATTTTTTTTCTCAATACATGGAGACTTGAACACACGCACTCCCATAGCCTGAAACCCTCCATTGATTGTGATCATATTCATTTGCAATCTGTTACCTCATCCATCTCCAATCTCTCTACTTCTATATGCGTGAATGGTTTGCTTATTTAAAAATCATCTCCAACTTCAATATTTTTATTTTTTTATGATATTTTAGTCATTTCGAGAAAACGTTGTTTTTAAGTAAATAAAGCCATATCATAGAAATGAGAGAGAGAGAGAGAGAGGGATTATGGAAAAAAATGGCCCCCGTGATTGGCCAAAGAGATAGGGATGCATAGTCACTGGCCCACTCACTGCTCAGGTGTGTAATTAGATGTGTAATTAGAACTAAAAGACAGAAAGCTGAATCCAAACTCTTTCAGGATTAAAGCTGCAAAAACGCTAACTCCTATAAATTACTATTTTGAGACTTGGAAAACGATGCGTCTTGGATTCTCTTCCTTCTTCAAATTAAAGAAATTGAGTTTGAGTGACTCGAGATAGTAAGTATCTGACGATTGATTGATTTTCAAAGAGCACCAGTATACAATATTGATTGAGAGCGGTTACCTGTTGATATTTTGAATTTTCTCCCGCGGATGTTAAAGTGATAGGGCCCCTATCATATAATTGGGACCCTCCACAAATCTTATGTATGTTTAAATAAGTTTAACCAATTCTCAGATGCCCTTTGGATGGAACTCTTTTAAATATATTCCTATAAGTTATGTTTCTTGAACTCAAAGAATTCATGTTCGAAATTTTACAAATTCTCTAAAAGCTGTCATTCATAGGGAGTTTCCAAATTCGTTCCTTTGGTGGAGCATCCAAAAACTCAAGCTAAAAGCAAAGAAGTCTGAATTTCATGAATTGCAAAGGTCGTTTGAGACTTTATAGGTAATTGGGATTTTGATATTAAACATGACATTTGCAAATATTAGGAACAAATAATCACTCATGGTCATGAATTCCAACATACCAAATTCGTATAAGAAATTTTGGTAAAAGAACATGCACATAGAGTCTAGACTCTAGTGTGAACATAGAAGAAAGTAGGAAGTCTTTATTAAAAGGGCTGCTCTGATTAAAAAAAATAGAAGTGGGAAGGGAAGCCCACACAAGTGTGACCAAGAAGCCTTCAAAGTGGAAAGAATAGCATACTAGCATTTCGAGAGATACTCAGCCTCACATGCAGGATTACCAACCAATTGAGGAACCCTATACTGTCAATGAAGCTCATCTATTAAAATCATGCCTATAAAAATGAGTTACCTTCAGGTTCCAATGAACCACGTTTTTTTATTAAATAATCAATCCAACAGCGCGATCAATTCCCATTGAGATAAGAACTCAAGTAATGCCCCATATACCGGAAGAAGTTCATTTTGACTAGTTCTGATTTCAACAGGTGGGCCCAACTAATCCACAGGGACCTGAGGGACCCGGGTTCTACACCACTATGGTTTCATAGTTGTAGCCTATATAAGTCAATATTATTGGGCCCCATGTGCACAAAAATATTCCCTCGTGGGAGACCTAGGTCATACCTGGTGGGCCATACTACCCATATCAATCGACCCAAACCTCAAACTGGGCCACTGGGCTCGATCAAGGTTGACCACTTGACGTATTCTCAGCCTCAGCCGATCGATACGGTCGTCCACCACTTGCCGGTGAGCTGACGTCATTTAAATGCCACGTGGCCCAATGAGAAGTCAGATTTTTGGCGGGGAACTCTCCGAAGGAGATTCCTTCCGTGGCGAGGGATATCCCATCAGAGATGCTTTCTGGAGTCCAACTTGCGTGAAGTGACAAATCACAAATCCGTGGGGCCCACTGCCCCCTCCTTAAAAAAATCCAGCCGTACGTCGGCTTATCCATGTTGTTGTTTTTTTCTAGGGTAAAAGGCTTATCCATGTTGTTAATCAGCAGAGGAGCAAAACTTTGAGTTTGCTGCAGGCTTGGATTGATCACGAGGCCAATAATTATTTAGCGGTAAAGTAAAATAAAGTAATGGGGTTTTACCCGTATAGTAATCTTTAGTAGTGAATGACTCCACTTGATAAATAAAGTTAGATATTTCCTCGTAGGCATTTAAGCCATTTTTTTAAAAGTAAAATGCCTTTGATGGTACAATATCGCATAAAATTATAAATTGTTTGATAATGCATAAGTGTATTCCTTTTTTAACTGAAAAAAGCGAAACTTTTGTGCGACATTGCATAAATTAGAAAAAACACAAAATTATATATAAATTTGTGCAGCTTTGTCATTGTTCCTAGTGTGGAACATAAAGAAAATATATAGTCATCTGTGAGCAAAAGGTAAATGTTAAATAAGTGGAGAGGATAATGGTTGTGATAAAATATAATGTCTGATTAAATAAAACTATAGTAAAGTTTTCTTCAGATGAAACTTTTTTTTTTTTTTTTTATAAATTGACAAAGGAAGCATAATTAAAGTGAGATTTTAGGTTGGCCACATGAAAAATAAATATACTGTTTAGTAAAATTTAGGGACGTCCCATACACAGTTAGAGTGCTCATTTTCAAAGGCCTGGATTTTCACTTAGAAGCCTCATCGCTAAGTTCCACTCCCAATTAGGGCATGTTCCTTTACTCGAATTCTTGACATGAATTTGAAATGTTGGGTTTTTTTGACATGATGTAACATCTTTTCTCTTTACATTTTTCAAATGCATTGTTTCTTTCCAAGCATTTCAGAATTTCAGTCACTTAAAAGGTTTCAAATAACCTTTGGAAATTGAGAAATTCCAGCTCCTTTGCATTTTGATGGAATTTCTGGATGTTCAAGTACAAGGGAGCATCCAAGAGTGGCATCTTACCCTAATAGTAAGAGGTGTTAGTTCTTACCTACCTCCCCAGGGTTCAAGCCTGGGCAGGCACCTTTCCTCATGTGAGGTTGTGCCACCCCACCAAAGCTCAACTCCCCTCACCAGAGGGCTCCCTCGCCAAGGGGCTAGGGATAAGAAAAAAGGTACAAGGGAGCATTTGGGAATTCCACCTTGTCTGGAAATTCAAAAATTCCCCAGACAGAAACTCATTGGATTCTAGCAAAGAAATAAGTCCTAAAAGCGTGCTTTAATTATGCTGTTAGAAAGCAGTTTTCCCACGAAGGGTTGGATTCGTGTTTCCCTGCTCTCAAAGAAAAAACTCAGCACCAAATTCACTCTTTTCCTTGATAGTCTTTTGTTGTAAAGTCATGAAACTCTTGAAAATATACTACACAAACCTGCCCAAAGTAAAAGATTTAGGATCTAAACTCATGTCATGTGTCATACAAATGCTTTCGCTCCCAATCAAAATACACTCCATGAGTTGTAGATGTGGCTTCTTTTTAATTTTAAAAAGTTTTTTTATGATTTTTTTTTCTGAAATGATATGAATGGGGAATTCTCCAAAACACCCCACTTTAACAATGCGCAACACCCCTCCCCCTCCCCCGCAAAACCCCAAAATGAATAGTCACAAGTCCAAATTCGACATGAGCCTCAGGCTCTTAGCCTATTGATCTCTAGTTAAAGATATATTTCAAGATAATTTGTTGGGTATGTCTTGTTTTCCAGTTAACCGGATTATTAATGGGTTAATCGAGTTGTATCTTGGGGTTTGAGGGGTGTTTTAGCTAATTATGTATAAGGGCTTTTTAGGGTTTAGATTCAGAATTTATAATGATGTATTATAGCTCTAAGTACTTGGATTGGATGAGAGAAGAGATACAATAGATAAGGTTTTCCTCCTTCCCCGTGAATGTAGGCAATCATTGCCAATTCACGTAAAATTGTTATCTTGTTATGTGTGATTGCTAGATGATTTGATTATGTTTGCGCATCGTGGATCGTGGTAGATCGTCGATTGCAGGTATTTTCCGCTGCATCACCTAACATAATTAACTTTTTTGTATACACATGGTTACCTATTTACAAACATCCATCTAATATATTTTTAAGTGTTTATTTGAATGGTATAAAGAGGGATCTTTGACTTAAAAAAGTCTTTCAATGTGCTTGGACCTTATTTGGACTTAGGCCTTTAATGGGTGGCCTCAGCCTCCCACATTTCTTACAGGGAAAGCCAATACTTGGGATTTAGTGTCCTTATTGTACCTGGGCCTAGACATGACTCCTCATCCATAATGGCCCGTATTCTGCCCGTTGAAAGCCCTACGTACCACCACTCATGGAATTAAAGTAGGACAAGCAAGCCCAAGGCTGGCCCATCGGGTCCAGCCCAAGAAAACCCACATAGGACTGGATAGGGCTGGAAATTTTAGACCACGGATTGGATCCTTGTGCTAGACTAAATGGGCTGCCCACCATGGTTCATACAGACATGCTTTTACAGATAGCTAAAGGCTTGGCGTGATCAAGCCTGTTGTTTGGATCTCTACCTAAACATTTCTTGAGGTATGTAAATAATCAGACTTGGGTCAAGCTTCAGCAAGCCCATCCAGGCCCATTTATTATCTATTATTGGTAATTATGGAAAGCACAAAAGGCTCAGCCACGAAGGGACCATCTCCTCGGCCTATGTATCAAGAATCAAAGCATATCCATGGGTAGGGTTGCAAACGGAACGGTTCCGAGTCATAACTATAATGGATCCTGACCCAGATCCAGAACCGTTTCTAAATAATGGTTTTGGATCCAGATATGGTTCTAACTCAGAACCTATTTTGTTGATTCCAAACCCAGTTTCGATAGGAGGATCTAAACCAAGTCCAGCTAGAGGATCAGAATCTAGTTCCAAAACCAATTTTAACTGCTTTTCATTTTTTTTACTTCTTTTTTTTTCGCCTTAAAATGAGGATATCATTCAACTTATAACAATGTATCAAGTCTACTAACTACAGGATTAAAAATTTTTATGTCCAACAAAAGTTGATTTTGAGCTATAGTTTGCAACATTAAAGACTCATATGCCGGGTCTAGGGTCCACGGGTCGGAACCTATATGGACATAGAACCGGATCCGTTTATCAAGTAAAACCTAAATTGGTTTCCGTATCCGCACCTGTTTATGAATCGGGACGCAAAACAAGTTCCAGACCTGGTTTTTTACGAGTTGAAATCTCTAGATAATCGGATAATCGAATACCCATTTGCATCCCTATCTATAAGTATTCATGAGTAAGCATATGCACTAGGCGAGATCTTAGGTTTATTTTTAGCTTGCATGCATGGACCCAATTTTCTAGCCCAGTAGTTAGATGAGCTCATGAAACATTTAAAGAGCAATAAGACCCGCCTTGGATATTTGAGCGGTGCTTGTGTCTGTCATCTATGCCCTAATGATAGGAATCATGATCATGTGAGGATTTCCCCCACGGTGACCGTGAGTGGACCAATCACGGTCCGCCATGTCACCTTGGACAGCCCCTGCCCGGATGTATGGCAGGCTGCCTGCGGTGATGTGGTTGACCTTAATTGGTCCACTCATGATCACCGTGGGGAAAATCCTCAGAGGATCCAGACTCCTAATGATAGACTAGCACCTGTAAGGACTGATAATTGAATGGGTTGACCTTGGTAACATTGGGCCCTGCATAACTCAGCCCATGACCGCTACCCCTTCTGCCATCTATCAACTAATTGGGGATGTAAACTGGTAGACCTGATTGGTGTACTCTGAATCCAAATGGGTCTGATTTATAGCAACTGGACCAGACTCCTAGACCAACTCAATGACCTAAAGTATTAATTATTTATTTTAACTTATCATACTTAACAATATCAATATAACATATTCTTCATATATTCATTTGAATTACATATCATATATAATACTGTACTAGATTATATTATCTTATTATAAAGGGAGAATATTCATGTGCATCCATCTCTCACTTTAGGGTGATGGACACTTACGTAATTAAAAATATTCATGTGCAAAAGAAGAAAAGTCATATATTGTCATATGTAGAAAAAGAATCTTCATAAATCAAAGAGGGAAAGCCCTCTAAGTGTCCCTCACCCTATGGTGAGGGATGAATGCACATGAATGTCCCCCATTATAAAGTATGTATGTTATGCACTCAAGTATACATGTATAAATGTATTCAGGTCTAGAGCTCTCTGAACTTGGACTCAAACCCATAAGTAATGAGGCCCAAACCATGGATTTGGACACAGATATGATTGTCAATCGGATCCAAAATTTAGGAGTGCACAACATAAACACTTAATTGAGATATGCTCCTATGAGAGATATCTCCCACCTTATATGAGAGATAGGGGTGGGGGGGCTCACATTTAAGTTGTTGGCAATAGATATGGATGTGAGGGCCCCACCAATCTCTCATTTAAGGTGAGAGATATCTCTGATAGGAACATCTCCCCAGTTAATCTTAACAGATAGTAAAACACCAAAAGGGTGTGATATATCCTAAAGAGATCTCCATTATCTACAGGCCTGCTTTGCTTACTCAAAATAGTTAGATGATTTTTTTTTTCAATGTTGGATTGAATGATTTAAGATTCCTTGATTAAAATTACTGCATTGACGGCAGATAATCTTAGGAGGAGGGGTATATTGTTGGAAGTTATTCGAGACTTATGCCCTCGTGTGGGAGTGTAAGAAAAAACAGTTAATCATCTTTTGTTTTTATTTGTGAGTTTTCCTATCCTTTGTGGCTTCATTTTCTTGCTAAGCGTGGTACGTCATATAATGCTTTCCAAGGCTTTTACCTTATTTATTTGAGTCATGCGGATTTACCCCATTTTCAAGTGGTGCAGTCATTTGGCGTCTTAATCCTTTTGCAATCCTATGGTTAGTGTGGAAAGAAAGAAATGACAAAGCTTTTAAGGAAGCTTCAATGTTAATAGAAGATTTATTACATTCTATGGTTGTGAGATTAGCCAAGTAGGCATCTTTGCTATGCGGCATAGTTAATTTCGTTTCGTTTCGGCCGAAATGGCCGAAATTTTTCATTTCGGTCAAGTGGCCCAAACGAAATTTCGGCTCAAACTTTTCGGTTTGAATTTTGGTTAATCTCGGTCGAAATTCAAGATTTTGGCCGATTTCGGCCCAAATTCGGGATTTCGGCCAAAATGTGACTTTTCGGCCGAAATGAAATTTTACATAATTAATTTTTTTTACTTTTTTTACACATATATGTTGTATTTCTTATATTTTCACAAAATATAATTCCAAAAAATTACTATAATGGATTAAATCTATATTTATTACTTTTTCTATTTTTTTACTTATATATGTATATATATATTATGTTGTTTTTTCCCCGAAATGTAATTCCAAAAAGTTTCACCGAAATCCCGAATCGGCCGAAACTTTTCATTTTGTAGGCCAGAGCGAAATGAGGTCCGAAATGATATTAACAACTATGCTATGCGAGCCTCTCAAAGAGGAATACTGCGCAATAGTAGAGGAGTTGTTTTGGCAATGTTTTCTAAACATGTCCACTGTTTGGACTCTAATGAAGAGACACTCTTGGCAATTTTAGAGGCACTTCGTATATTTACTTCTCATTTCCATGTTAGTTTGGTTGTGGAGAGTGATTCGACTAATGCAATCCATTGAGTCTCTTCCCCGAGAGTCTCTTCCCCGAGAGTCTCTCCTCAAAAATTTCAGTTTTATATCAATGAGATCAAACCTTTATCCTCTCCGATTAATGTTGTTTTTAAGCATGTTGGTAGCCAGCTAATATGTTGTAGATTCTTTTACTAAAAAAGAAGTAGGTAGATCTTAACCTTTTATAGTTAGCTCTTTGTAATGTTTTTGCTGCTTTGGTACAATGCTTTTGTACCACTACTTTCTTTTTTATTTATAATTTATTTTTTATTTATTTTTTGTTGTATCTTAGTTCTCTTTTAATGAAAGTTATCCTTACAGATTAAAAAAGAAATTACTATATTGATTAGGTCATTTGAACATTTTCTATCTAATGGTGAATATCACTTGGTTCCATTCATGCAATGAAAGTTCAATCAATGCAAGAGTCACTTTGTGCGGTATTTGAAGGAACCATATCTGCGTATCATTCGTCTTTTCTCAAAATTGTAATAGAAAAATTACAAAGTGGAATATGATTTTTGGATCTTTATCAATAAATATATAGTTTAAACCTAAAATCAAGGTAGAATGATGAAAATTTAAATATATCACCAAAAAAGAAAAGAAAAAAAGTCTATATCCTTCCATTTTTTCTCTTACAAGGTTATAATGATTTGCAAGTTATATTATATATATTTATAACTTACACCTATATTATAATACAAATTACCAAAATGTCTCTGAACTTAACAAGTCACTTGATCCTCCCATACAACTATTTATCTATGATGATCGTTTCTATAGTTTAGGATCACTCATATCAATTTGAGCTTCATACAATTATTTGCAGAAACCATAATCATTCATACAAAGCAAGTTAATGAAGTTTGCATTAAAGCGATTAACAACAGCACATCGAACAAAACAAGGGATCAACTTTATTTGTACAACACATCATCAAATGGAAGTGGGACATATCATGCATAAACATAGAAAACACATATCTTTAGTTTGTACAATACTCTTGGCCCCATAATTATGATTGACAGCACTAAACAACCTTAACAAGGAATGCATGGATCTTGTGTTTTAAAAGCATATATTTGAGAGATTTAATCTCCTGTCGGTAATAGCATGGGACCTCTTCATGATGTTACCTTAGATTGTCTCATGTGAGGCCCACCTCCAGTTATATCAGTCACTCTCACATGAAGGTACTAACCCAAATTTTCATTTTATTGGGAACTCGCTGTGAATGATCATGTGAGGCCGACCTTTGCGTGATCATTCCATTCACATCACACATGATGATTTTCTCTTGTGCTTTCATACTCTACAGTCCATTTGGGTCGGTGCTTCCTTATGTTTAGAGGGGTCCTGCCATTAGGGATGGTCTAGATGAGTGCTCCTATGTCGTGTTGGACGCGCACATATCTTCGCTTGGAAATGCGGTTGATCTCCCAAAATCTTACTTCAATTGAAATGATGTCTCTGCAGGAACAAAAAAGAGTCAACTCATATGTTAATCTAATTTCTTGTGCATTGATCAATACAAAGGTGAAACCAATTGAAGTAGAATTCAGGACAGTGCCAATTCAATATATAAAGGATAGACTATGAATCAACCCAATTGGATCAATGGTTGGCCACAATGCAACCCAACATGCTGTAATAATTCAGTGGTTATTTCATTAACAACAGCCAATCACTGTTTATAAAAATATAATGACTCAAAATAGTAAGTGCTATGACTCGGACTCGGAAACCTAATTGCATCTTAATAGGATACTGGGTCACATATTAATAAAAGATCTAATCATAATATAACACTATCCCAATAAAACTCAAATAAAATATAGTCTAATCTAAGATGAACTATCCTTTACAATATTATACAACAGCATGAAAAATATTGTATTGTCATCATTAACATAAGATCATATCTATTTGTTTAATCATCCATACGGGCTAATCACTATAATTAGACTGTTAAACTCATATGAGCAACGCCCTTCTTTTATTGAAATGCATTTAATGTGCCCTCAAAAGCCCATTAACCTTGTGAATAGAGTGGCAGGCCTGCTAGACCCACATCTGCCAGATAAGAGTTTCTGTAACACATCCCCTGCCCACATTATTCTCATCCCTATTCCTCCTGTCATCATACAGGTAGAGCAGTTTTTGCAGTTATGTTTTGGCAGAAAAGATGAGGAAAGTTTGCCCCTTTCTTTTTTCTTTTTTTGAAAAATCTTTTTTTTTTAAAGATTCTTTTTTTAAGATGTTTTTTTTTTAAAGATCTTTAAAAAGATCGTTAAAAAAAAAAAAAAAGTTTAGCCACTTTTTCATAAAGAAAAACTCAAAAAATAAGTAAAGTTACACGTGAGTCCACGGAGAAGCATTTGCAAGTGATGGTAAGAAAATACTTCTTTTCTTTGCAAAATAAATTTCGCAAAGGCTATACAAATGTACCCTTAATCCTATAATATTTTAACTTAAGAAACCTTGAATTAATGGGTGAAATCCAAACCACTCAAAGTCAGATATCCTCAAATTTTATAACAATAAGAGTTTGTTCGGCCCGTTGGACTTATCCTTGCATGAAAAATGTAATTAACACAATTTCATATATTCATTATCAAGTTTTTCATCAACGGGCCAATTCAATTACGAAACAGACTAGATTATTGTGAGATAAATATTTATTTTGAATGATTTAGATTTCATGAGACAGGAGGGTATCCGGACTTCCCCTAAAAGACATTCCAATAATGGGAGATTTCAGGCAAACCCCACTGTCCATCTGATGGCCATCAAATCAATGGCCACCACAGTGTCCAACTGCAGTGGGCCCATCCATATTGCATGTCTATGTAATTAAATCATAGCCTTCCATGTCACTTTCAAGAATAGCCAGCAGAGAAGCAGTGGGTTGACAGAAAAACTGAATTATGCACTGTAAAACCAGACTTATCCTGTAAACCTTCCCTTAAAAAAAAATGGCAGAACAGAAACGTGTACAGGGGCAGTGCAGTGCATGTATGCAAGATGCAAATGCGTAGAATAAACGTAGGCATGACGGGGGGGGAAAAACGTGGGGCTAATTTCTTCTTCTACAGATGTGTTGGGATCCTTTCTGCATGAAATTTATGAGCACCCAGGTGTCAATCCAACGTGTCAGACTACTTGGGTTAGATCAAATGGACAAGTAGCTTTGGGCCCCACTTCGAGAGTCCCATGTCTCATATCCATGATTCCATCCATGCCACATTTACCTTTTCCCAGGTTTATAACTTATAAGGACTCAGGACAGTCAGACCCACAGCAGGGTCCAGTCATTTTCCCTTTAGAATTGCCAAATCTTTCTTTCTTTGAAGGATCATCATGAACTGAATTTACTGAAAAGAGGCACAGTTCATCATACAGAAAAAAAAAAAAAAAAGACACAGCTTCATGTGAAGAGAGAAAATTTTCAATTTCAGTTCATTTAATTGCTGGCTATTTTGAGGCCACTTTCATCACCCAATCAATAGAGATTCATATTTCATATATGTGTTGAATCAAAAAGCACATTAATAGATTTGTTGAATAATGCCATTTCAAAGAGGAGAGATAGAGGAAGTCAGAGCAAAAGTCCAGTCATTACAAAAGTCTAGTCTTCATTGCATGTATGTTTTCAGTTGGAATAAGTGAAGCCCAGATAGCCCATGAAGAGGTAAATCATCCCTTCAAGTGCAACAGAGAGAGAGAGAGAGAGAGAGGAGAGAGAGAGTATACTGGAATTTTAAAAACTAGAACTATAGAGAGAAGAATATAACAACAGCCAGAGAAGAGAGAGAGAGAGAGAGAGCCTATAGAGAGAAGAATATAACAACAGCCAGAGAAGAGAGAGAGAGAGAGAGAGGGCCTACTGCACTTTCCACCTGTCCATTTCAAAGGGTATCCAATGACATGGCTATGGAAAAGTTTTCTTCTCGCCAATTTCTCACGTTCCTTCTCTTGTCCGAAGATTTAACCTTAGTTAGGAGACTGGCTTTAAAACTTACAATGAGTAGAATGAGGGATGCCATGAAATTTTTCAAGAGAGATCGACTCTAGAAAAATTAAACTTTGGGGCTTATATAAGTACCATGTAGATTGGAGTTAATAATTTGCAAGAGCAAGACTTGGGATGCCAAGATGAAACTTGGGGGCATTTGGTAACTTTAAAAAACGCTTTTATTTGTGATCTAGAGCTTATTTACAATTAGAGGATTTAGTTAAGTCTCTAATTGCATTTTCTATAATTAGAGCTTCTTTATAAATTAGAGATTTTGTCTCTAAATAAAATAAATCGGGGCCGTTTGAAAAGTCTATTCTAATTAAGAAAATTAAATTAAATTACAATTAGTCTAATTGGTAAATTTATAACAAAAACTTTTATTTCATTAGGTAATTGGAGCCCACCTTTTGGAATTGTCTTAACTAGACATTTTAAATATTACAATATAAAACCCACCATTTAAGTTATCTTGAAAGTCTTATGAGGTTGTTTTCATCCAAATAGCTTCTAAATTTTGAATTGTCAACCTCCTTCACTTTAATTTAAAAAAGAAAACAACCCCCTTACATTATTTTTTAAGAGGCAAAAGCTCTAATTTGTAAATAAGCACTAAAAGTAGAAAATATAATTAGAGGTTTACTAAATTCTCTAATATATAAATATGTACTAAAACATAAAATAAGAGCTTACTTTAGAGTTTCCAAACATCCAATAAAGAAGCTTTTTTTAAAAAAGTTTTTAAGCTAAAGTAGATCAAATTGAGATGGACATTACAAATCTCACAAGTATTTTGGACACTATTGACCACATGAAATTTTCAAAATGATGCAAATGTGGGTTCTACATTGAAATCGTTAAAATGTGAGAGGTTTTTTTTTTTTATATTTTTACTAAATAGACTTAATTGTAAAATAAAACTTGAAAATCAAAGATTTTGTTTTCATACCTTAATCTTATCTTGCTCTTATTAATTATACTAGAGTTTTCAAATGACCCTTAGAGCAAAGTGACTCTAACACATATAACTTTGGACTCATAATTATATAACTACCATCATAAGGTTATTTTTCTTTTCCAAACCAAGAGAAAAAAGCTATTTAATGCAATTCTTTCTGCGTGGAAAGGGAGAAAACACAGACTTGTTTTTAAGCCCACAGAAAATCATTGTTGATAGAAAATCTGAGACTTATTTTTAAGCCCACAGAAAACAAGTATTATGAAAAATAATGTGTTGTTTTCGAACCCACAGAAAACCATCTTCTAGAAGGCGGATTTGCTTTTCTACAGAAATGAAAATCTAGAAATACGAGATCCTCGCATTATATACACATGCCTTTAACGTATATTAAGAGTTAACTTTATATTACCTGAACACCCTATAACACGTGGTTTATTATTTTTTACACATGCCTTTAAATTAATCATGCTTTTAAAGTAAAAAATACTATAAATGACTTATTCAAAATGTAAAGCTCTGATCGAAGTAAAATTTTGATTCAATTTTTATCAATGGTGTGACACATAATATGAGAGGCTTTAAACAAATGAGAGTTAAATTAACTTCTACTGTCGTAAGCGCTTACGCCCACGCTATAAATATAATAATGTGAAATAGATAAATGCAAATCTAATACCCCTTAGCTTATAAGATTTTGCACTCTATATCAATCTATAAGTCTAAACACACAATCCATGTGTAGATTGCTTAAAATACCCCTCCAAGGCAAAAAAAAAAATCTGCTTTTTCTTTTTTCTCCTAGCAAGATTGCATCAACTATTCACTGTAGATTTTTCAGCCTCCACCTTTTTCCTATTTCTATCCCTATCTTATCCTCAATTTATCTTGAGAAATTGATTTTGTCCAAGTACACCCCTTCCTTCCCCCACTACAAATAAAACCCTACTCCCCCTTTCCCTCCTCCATTCCCACCTCCCTCTCTCTCTCCTCCAACCATTGTACCCTCACTTCCATTCTCTTACTTTTCCATTTCAATCTGTTTCTGTTGTGGGGTTTTTTCCCTCTCTCCTTCTCTCTCTCCCTCTCTCTCTCTCTCTCTCTCTCTCTCTCTCTCTTCTTGCTTGTTTCATTTGGGGGTTTTGGGGGGGTTTTGTTTCTTCTCTCTGGTTTTCTCTCTGTATCATGCAACTGCAATCTCACAAGAGAAGGAGAGTATAAGCAGCTGAAATGGGGAAATTCATGAGAAAGGCCAAGATGACAGGCGAAGTTGCAGTCATGGACGTGTCCCCTCCGACCTTGGGTGTTCGGACGCGGGCCAAAACCCTAGCTTTGCAGAGGCTGCAGAGTGAGGCCTCTGCTTCTTCCTACCTCGAGCTCCGCAGCCGCCGGTTGGAGAAGCCGCCGCTGGTCGTCGCCGCAGCGGCTTCCACATACGCAAGGGGAACCAAAGTGGCAACTTCTCCTCCGGTGGTTGTCGCCGCGGCGGCGGCGGCTTCGACGTATGCGAGGAGAACCAAAGTGGCGACGACCCGTGTTTCGTGTCCGGCGAAGTCGGTTTCCGTGGGTTCGAAGAAGAAGAGGAGTAGGAAGAGCGAGAGATTGGTGGGGAAGAATGAGGTGGAGGCGTCGTGTGGAGAGAATGTTCCGGACATTGATGGAAGAGAGAGGTAGGGTTTTAATTTTAATTTGGGGTGGTTTCAAAATTGGATTTTTTTTTTTGTTGATTTGATGGATTTTTAGAACTTGGGTGTTGCAGAGGACTCCTTTGAAGATAAAATGATTGTGGGTGGTTTGAAAATTGGGATTTTTAGGGATTCTTTATGGGTGAAAGAAAATTTTGTGATTTTTGGTTTGTTTATGAAATAGGTTCGAGTATGACACTTTTTTTTTACTTCTTAGGAATTTTTTTTTTTTTATGAGTTCTTCCCTAGCGCTTTGATGTTTGGAAGATGTTTGAAAGAATCCTTTTTCTTGGCTTTAGATGTAGGCCAGCAGGCTATTTTTGCTGTTTTAGTGAAATTTTAGAACTTGGGGTGTTGCAGAGGATCCCCTTTGATTTTGGGTTCCTCATGCTTTGAAGATAAACAATTTTGGGTCTTGTTTTGTTATTGTGGGAGTGTGATTTCTCTTCATTTTAGCTGTTTTCCCCCTCCTTTTTATGATTTGATTTGGGTTCATTGTGTGTGTTTGTCAGGATTTTTCTTATTTGTGAATTGTGCTTATGGCTTTCTTTTACCTGTTTTCATCACTCAAGAACTTCAGACAAACCCTAATTATGCTTGTTTTTTATGCTTAAAAAACTACCCTTTGTAACTTTCTCATGTTCTGGGATAGTTGATTCCATGTTTGAGGTTTTGGGGTTTCTTTATGAAAATTTTGGGTACTGTAAAACCTCTTCCTCATGTTTCTTCTTACTTGTAGTATTTCCCTTCTTCCCTTCTCTTTTATTCTTATGTTGTTGTTATGATGATTCCATCCACTAAAAGCCTACAAAATAAAAAATCCATGCATGAATCTATTCAATTGCAGATTGGTCAAAGTGATTTCTCCTCCTCCTCCTTCAATTTGTTCTTAATTTTTTTTTTCAGGGGGGACTTGATGCTCTATAAACTTCTACCTAATATTCACTACTTAGTGTTTGTCGTTGTTGTATGTTTCTTGCTAGAAATTTGAACTGTAAAAAGCTTTGTTTGTGTGTTTGTCATGTCTTGAAGTGTTTTTATCTTACTTGGGTTGATATTTCTACATCAGTCTGCAACGTGGGCGCCATTTAAGTTTCTCTCAATGTGGTTTCACTTGTCTGATAGAAGCTTATATGTATTTTAAAATGGAAATTCAGTATTGTTTGTCTTTCACAGGAAGCTAGTTGGATTTTTATTCCTTCCTTTAAACGTGTCCGGCCATTTGTTTTAGGGTTTCTTTTGTTTGATCTTTGGACTTAGCAAGTTCTTTTTAAGAGCTTGCTTACTGATAGAAACTAGGGTTCAGTTTTGCAAGTGGGCCTTTTATGTCTTGGAATGGAAGGAGTTGGAGGATTCTCCAAACTAGCTTAGGGCCTTTTATGTTTTGGAATGGAATGAGTTGGAGGATTCTCCAAACTAGCTTACTTCCAAACTATGGTTGAATCAATGTAGAGGCATGTAGCTTAAGGCGAGGTGTGAGGAATAAACCCCACCTCCAAACTAGATCATAAGGCTCAAGGGTGAGGTATACAGTTCAAATTCTTTTTCAATATTTAAACTAAAATTCAAAGGAAACCAAAATCAAGAACAAGATAACATCAAAAGAAGTTAGCATGCCATGAGAAAACAGAGAATGTGTACCTATTTACTATTTTAACAAAATGTGTACCTAATTAATTAGCAAACAAACCTCAATTTTGTCACCATCCTTAGAAAATGAAAAAGAGCAACATTTGAGCAGTCATTGCTTGTAGATTGTTGCCTGTCAGTTATAACAGCTTGCTTTTTTGCCAGTGCTGAGCGACTGTGGTTGCTCATGTTATGCTGGAATTAAGCTCAAAAAAGAAAGAAAGCCTGAATCACTAGTGCAATAGATTTAAGTGGTTTTATCTATATGAGTAGATTATGTGGGCTGTAAATAGGGACGAAAAATTCTCTTGAGGAAATTTCCCCTTTTAAACATGCTCAAACACGAAAACATTTTGTCTATACTATAGGACTGTTGAAGTCATCTATGACAGATGAAAAAGAGGTGAGTGTTAAGACATGTGAATAGCACTCACATGTTGAATACTATTCCTTTTAACAAAACAATGCGGATAAACAATGGATCAAACCAGAATGAATGGTTTAAAAAAAAAACGGTTATGATGCTCGTGGAAAATTATCTTTTTAGGCTGTGAATGTAGAATACTAGAAGACAATTGAAAAGATAACTTTTTCATTGAACTCTTTTGACTCAAACATGCTCATGCACAGCTAGTTTCTAATCCTTCTTCAGGTTTTGCAAATAGTCGTGCTGTCTAAATGCAATATTCTATATATGCTGACACTACTTGTTGTAACATGGATGATGGAACTTGTCATGGAGTGCTGTTTGATTTTTACAAATGCCCAGCTGGTTTTAATGGCTTAATTTACATTGAACCTAATTTTGACATGCTTAAACTTCTTAAGACCTTTTTGTTTCCAATTTGACGGTTCTCTCTGGTTTCAGTGATTTTCTAGGCATTAGGAACCTCGGATGGAAACTAATCTATTTAGATTCAGATTATGTTTTCTAAAATCATATTTCAGTCTGAACTTGTTCCAAAGATTTTAACTGGTTTATATCATCATAATGCTGAACTTGGGTGCGTTTTATAAGTGCTCAAGAAAAAAGAGAATTTACATTTTCGTAGGTTTCTTTCTATATTGTGATGGTAATAGCTAATTGAGTTCCTCTTTTTCTTTTTTTTTAATGATATGTTGATGATCATCTTGTTTGTCTTCAAGGTTCTTTTTTTTTTCTTTAAATTATGTTGTAGGTGCATCTTTTTGTCTGAACTCTGAATGGCTTTGTATCTGAGATTTTGTCCTTTGATTCTTTTCTCTTTACAGGAAAATTAGGGAAAGCACACCTTGCAGTATGACAAGGGGCTCGGAGACCCTAGAAACCCCTGGTTCTACGACCAAATCTACAAACTCTGCAACGATTTGCAGAAGAAAGAAAAATGCACTGCATCAAGATATTCCTTCTGCTCGCGAGGTGGATGAGTTCTTTGATGGTGCAGAGAAAGAGCAACAGAGAATATTTATAGAGAAGTATATAATCCTTGGAATTTCTGAATTTGAGCTGCTTATGATATTTTATTTCTTCTGGGAATATTTTTCTTAATACGTTTTTTAAGAACAAGTAATCCTTGAAACCTTGAGTTTTTTTACCAAGTACAAGAGTCAAAATGAGCTGGTTGTTTTCAACAAATGCTTTGGACGAAACCAGATGCCTGATGTAATTCTAAAATTTTACCAAAATTTAACAAAATCTAAATTTCTTAAAAGATCGTGTCAAAATCCTTGCCTGTCGCCCATTATTTGTACGCCTAAGTGTTGAATCATCTTTGAGTGCGATTGGAAGGTGTTTATCGTCACAACTCACAACCATGGATGGGGTTTTATGTTCCACCTATGCTAACCTATAAAAGAAAATTCTTGCTCAAGTGCTTAAATATCTGGCTGAGACTGCAGATTGAGATTAAGATATAAATCGAGGGTTTTGTTTCTCCATTGAAAGTGAAGAAAGAAAATCTGGGTCTCTGTTTTGAAATGCAATTGTCACCATTATCTGTAATTTCTGTTTGTTTTTTTGAATTTGTGCAGGTACAACTTTGACCCTGTGAATGACATGCCACTCCCTGGTCGCTATGAGTGGGTGAAGTTGGATCTGTAGGTTGCTGTATTTCATCTTGGTTTCTTATCCTGCTACATACTCTCCAGTCTCCATTGGTCTCTGCCCGGGATTTTGAAGAGTGGCAGATGGGTGGCCACCACCACCCCACCCCTTCTCTGTTGTAAAGAAGAAAATAGGTGTCTAGTGTTAGTGTTAGTCCAATTATAATGGTCTGTAACATAGAGGGCTGATAAAATAGTTACAACGTGAAGCATAAAACCAAACTCCTAACAGATCATTTGTGGGAGGGAGCGTCACTCTATCCCATGTCTTAGTTAGTACCAGTCATGGATGTAACTCTTTGGGGATGTAGGGAAGGGAAGGGAAGGGAAGGATCCCTCATTTTGTTTGTCTATACTGTACTGATGGGAACATGAAAGCCCTTGGAAATGAACATTGACCCATTTACCCCTTTGTCTTTATCTATCTAGCATATCTGTTTTGATGTCTCTTTGTTTGCCTGCCACTACTTTGAGAATCTGTACTTCTATTGGTGCTCTCTCTCTCTCTCTCTCTCTCTCTGTTGTGGAGAAGTTTTTAGTTTTTACTTTTTACTGTAGTGAAAGCCGTTAGTCATGGTGTCCCTTTGAGTATGGAGTTGAAGATTCCTCAGCCCCAACTCTTGGTATCTTCATATTCAGTTTTTTGCAATTGATGTCTCTGGCATTCTCTAACATGGTAAAAAGAGGAAATATAAGAGGCTTTCTGCACTGCATGTGGATGGACATTTTCACCAACCTTTTGCTGCTGTCATATTTTGTCAAATGTTAATATGATTGCAATACCACCGTTCACAAGATCCTAACTGGCTAATTTTCCCCTACCTTCGATTGTGTACCTTTGATTGTGGTGCACACATGCTGGCCACAATTTGATGGATAGCATATGATGCTGAAAATGGGCCCTGTTTGTACCCAAGCTGGACCATCAACCATTGAGATGGCTCAAGTTGCTGAAAAAGGGCGCTGTCTCTCTGGCATCCGTGCTTTGCAGGTTCTGTTTTGGAGAAATGATGAATGATGGCCCTGTCCATAGCATGATGTCATAATCTTTGAATGGAATAATCAACAACAAAACAGAAAAACAAGGAAAATAGTGTAGGAAAGTGAGAAAAAGACAGAATCAGATGGCAGATGGTATGATTGAATTGGAAAAATAAATGGAAAAATGGCTATGCAGACGTCAGAAAAGAAAGGGCTCCCTGTGGAAAAGCTCCGTACCTTTTGCCCTTTTACATTGGTCTTTAATTTTTGGTCAAGAACTTAAGATCTCCTGTACAAGTTCCAGCCCATTTCCCTTGGTGCCTGAAATGGTTTAACAAAACTTGCCAAAAAAATCTACATTTAGAGCATATGTGGTCTAACTGGTGGAGCTAATGAATGATCAGACTTTGCAAAGTAGGTCCCATCTTTTGATTGGCTTCACTGGAGGGCACAAAACGTTTCTGTTTTTAGTTATTTATTAAGAGCCATCACCTGATTGAAGAGGAAATGGAAGGGAGAAGCAAAGGCATCAAACCCAGAAACCCAATATGAAATTAGAGGGAGGGGAATATTCAAAGAATGAATCCAAGATTATCTGTTGATGGTTTTGTTGTGAATGGAGCAATGGAACTTAAAAAATACTTGAACTGTTTGTCGCGTGAACTGTGATGATTTCACATAAGATATGGTGTGAAGAATATTGCTTCAATGGGTACTTATCCCTTATCTGTACGATATCATCATGTTGGGGCCCACCAGATTTTACTTTACTGGGGATCCCAATTCCCAATTGCCTAGTCTGTGAAATGGTGGTCCATCAGTGTACAATTGGTCATCTCTGAATCGGGTGCTTCCAAGGAATGTATGGTGTGTGTATTAATGACCTGCAAGGCCTTGTACCATTGAACAGTTTCTAACAGATTGGTCTATCTTTGCTATTCAGGTGCCCAACCCAGTATAATAGATTAGATAGATTGGCCTACATTTTCCCTTTTTCTTTCTTAGTCATGAATAGGACTGCCCTTTACCAGTCACCACTAGGGATTATTTCTCTAATGTCATGATTGCAACTGGATGACTGCTAGTTTTGTTATAAAAAAAACCCAGTAATGGTAGCTATCCTAGCCAGACATTTGTTTTAAAACACATATCGGGCACTGAATTAGTCAATATATTGGTTTTAAAACACATATTGGCATTGATTGCTCATTCGATCGCATTGATTCATATTTCTGCATGCATGTGCAAAACAGTTGAATGTTCTATCTAAGAAGTTGAGTGTTCTATCTACAGAACCCTCTCCCTCTCTCTCTCCATGCACCAGCAGGGGACCATCACCTTTTCTTTTACTCCACACATCTTAAACTTCATCATCTTAGCAATTCAACATAAAGCAAACAAACCTCTGTACTGTTTGCGCAATTGCACCCAGAAGCCTAAATGGGTTGACTCGGTTCATGGGTTGAGCTTGGTTTGAGTTAGCAATTGAGTAAGCAGGTGGCTGGGTCATGCACTTCTGTTGATCCAGTCATTTCTCCCAACCAGAGCCTCATCCAAGCGACTTAGTGTCCATTCATAAGGCACAAGCCATATGGTCAATAATTACAACTCAAACTCTTGGTAGAAGAGTTTGGATTAGGATCTCACTTTCAGTTTGGTAGAATTCTCACGCTGGTCAGTATTAAAAAGTATTTATACTGCCTCTACTAAGCCTCAAGATTTTGCTAGGAATGGTTAGCTAAATAAATTTAAAATTATATTAGAGCTAACCGGTTGCGAGTTTGAATCCAACGAGAAAAGACTTGACACAAAAACAAAAAAAAAAAAAAAAATTGTGCAGCCAAAAGTGGCCCTAGGTAGGTTCCATCTTTTTTTTTTTTTTGGTATCCCGTCTTAGTGGGGGGCTGGGGCCGTTAGCCCTCGGGTGAGGAAAGTAGACCTTTGGTGAGGTATCAAAGTCTCCAATGAGAAAAGGTGCCTACCCAGGTTCAAAAGCAGGACATGTAGGTAATAATTGGCGCCTTTTACCACTAGGATAAGAGGTCATTCTTTTCCACTTGTGGGGGAGTGTTAAGGAGTGGGTTCCACCCAAGGTAGAGTATTGAAAAGTATTTATGGTGCCTCTACTAACGCCTCGAAGTTTTGGTATGAATGGTTAGCTAAATAAATTTAAGTATCAAAAGATGTGAAATTCCATGAAGGGAAGAGTCCGAAGTAGCTGTGACTCCTTAGGGTTTTTTTAAATGAGGGACATGGACCAGAAATCGTTGGTTGATCATATAGAAGATCTGATAGCATTCGTAGCGAGTTCGTAGAATTTTCGCAGTGAGTTCACAAATCTATCTCACACAAGAATGAGCAAAGGTTCTCTGTGAGTTCAGTTTCAGCACCCATCTAGGACTAGCAGTTCCAATCACAACTTATTTGTTTGGAACAATATCTAAGCCTCCATATAGTGATGAGAGTCTTAGAAAGGGACATTATAGACAATAAACTCATTGGATGTTTTTCCGCGCTCTTACTCAACTTCTAGATTTACAAAACTGGTTTCAGGTGATGCTATGCAGCATTTAAAAGGAGACGAGCTTTGAATTGGTTTTGAATATAGTGAGAGTCTTAGAAAGGGACATTATAGACAATAAACTCATTGGATATTTTTCCGCGCTCTTACTCAACTTCTAGATTTACAAAACTGGTTTCAGGTGATGCTATGCAGCATTTAAAAGGAGACGAGCTTTGAATTGGTTTTGAAGTTAGCAACTGCAGTCCCACACACATCATTGTTGCCCTGTTCCAACTATATTGGGGTCAGCTATATGAATCTTGTACTCCATTTTTATTTTGTCACGAGCTAAATGCTCGGATGAGTTGCACTTCTTTAGGTTTGTTTTTACTACCTTAATCCACATCCTCGTAGGGCTACCTATTTACCTCGATGGGTTATCAACCTTTATGAAAAAAAGAACTTTTCCTCACTGGTGTTATTATTGGACTTCGTTAGACATGTCTCAACCATCTTGAGTCAGTTTCTTTTATTTTATCACATATTAATGCTACTTTTAAATGCTCTCGGAAGCGCTCATTGTTTATATTATCTTTCCTCATTTCAACACACATCCACCTTAACATTATAATATCTAGTACAATTTTCTACGTGCATTGTAATTTTACACCATAAGTCATAGCTAGTAGAGCTGCTGCTTCATACAAATCTTCCCTTCATCTTATTGATATGGGACAGACATAAAGCACTTCATCTATATATCTCCACTTTAATTAACTGTATCTTTTCGGATCACGGCTTGTACCTGGAGATTGTGGGTTCAAAACTGCACTACCACACTGGGGGAATATGAAATTTTTACCCGGCTTTCTCTCATAGGCCCGTAGGAATTATTCTCGCCCAAAGGACTAGGAACCTACGTTATAAAAAAAAAAAAATCCTTTTCTATCTCTTTATCCTTATTAATTATCTAGCCAAAGATAATAGAATGTGTCATTTTAGAGATGACTCTCAAATTTATTATTCTTAGTTATTCTTATTTCCTTACTTTAAAATTTTCTTGTCATTAAACCTAACAATCTGTGGCTGAAGCTGACATAATAATGGAGATTTTTACTGCTTCTTGCATGGACCAAAGTCACACTCAAAAGTCATAACGTAGGCAGACTATTGAAGCAGATTTCCATAGCAACTTGCAAGTCCTAGCCAGTCCTTACATTAGCCGTGCATGGCAGTAGACTCTATGATGGGGACGTGCCCCTTGGTTGCAAATATGAAACATATGTACAAATTGATCTGGACCACTCTTTAGATAAGACATAAGACGCATGGCCATGCTTGCATGTCATTGTTTTAAATGGGCCAGATGTAGAATTGAATATGGACTGTTGTGCAGCTCTAATTAAGTTGCCCATGTCTTCTTGTGCTTTGTATGGCCCACCTGCCAAGCAAGAAAGCTTGATTTCCGGGGTCCAGACATGTGAAAGGTGAGAATGGACACCACCTGAACAGGGTCGGGTATGGGTCAGGTTTGGGTAAATGGGTTCCCATTGCCATGCTGGTTTCTAAATTGGTCTAGGCAGGACTAGAGCATTGTCTGAGAAATTAATCTATCAATGTGGTCCATGTCTCCAAACCATTCAAGATCACTATACCACTTTCTCAATTTAACTTCATTTATAGTTTGGCTTACCATCATATTGATTTCATTTGAAACACATACACGGTTAATTAGAATACCAAAATCGAAGGGAGTCAAACCACTTAATTTATGCAAGACCTATCTGATAGCAGATCAAGTACTAGTTGGATTGAAATTTGCCACGGAAATAATGTAGAAGAGAGACATTGATTTTGAGTGGTTAGGATTTCAAATGTAGACTTGGTGATGAATATACTGTGAGTGCAGTCCCAATATAGCCAGTCACTCCTTCCCCCCTTTCTGTGAAAACCTGCTGCTCCAAAACCGTTTTCATTTTGTTCACTCACAGTCCATTTTAAGTTTTAATCTAATGATTTTATTGGATTTCTATAACATTGTGATTCATGACCCTTCTGTTTGATCCTATATCGGAACATTGCAGAAAATCCAGAGACTTGGATATCTTTCATCTTCCCATATCTGATGCTTTCTGGATGTACCTCATCTACAACAGGGCCCTTTGTCTTCTCTGGTAATTGTTCATATAGGCCCATGTGAGGTGGACTTAGCTGATCAGAACACCACATTTTCCAAAGCTTATGAGGCCATGGTTTATCTTTCCAGGTCTCTTTTTTCTTCTCCTCTCTGCTCTCTGCAGGTCATGGAAGCACAGATAGATTTGAGATTTCATTGTAAAACACGATTCCAAATCATCTGAGTCTCTAACTTATAGAAATCCTGAGTTTTTTCTTTCCTCTTTTTTTTTTTTTTTTTTTTTTTTGATAAAAGAGAAATACATTGTTCAAAGGAGTGAAATTCAGCGATTGAAAATCTGAGTTGCTCAAAAATGATCATGTCCTCCTGTGTTTATTGGATATTCCCAAACTTAATTAAATACGAGCAGGTCCCACCGTATGATTGACCATTAATTAATTAATTAAATCATTAATACATTATTAATCATATTCATTCATCACTTTATTAATCAATGGTTAATCATATGGTCGGACCAACTATATTATAGTGAACTTTAAAGATATTCCATATAGGTGGAGAGGTAGCTCAAATTTTAAACAAGTGGACCCACTATAGAGTCCTGCTGCTCAACCAAGGATTTCTCTAGGGCAGGTCTTTGTAATTGCTTTTTTTTATGCAGAAAAACTGCAGAAAAATGAGACATTTTTACTACGGGAATCTCTTTTATTATTTGGCGCAATTGCTTTTTTTTTTTTTTTTTATAAAAAGAAAACATTAAAAGCTTTACTATTTTGCCACAATTCTACAAAAAAAAAAAAAAAAAAGAGAGTCTCAAATTGACAAGTACACGGGGAAAAATTTCCATTCCTAGCATGAGGGTAGGCTGGGCTTAAACTTGAAAAGCTGTAACCTTGAGGGCTGAGCCAGGGCTTGATGCAGCCTATCTTGGCCTCATTTTTATTATATATAATATAAAATATTTTGCATTAGTCACTTTCGGTCCTATTACATGCATTTAATGGTCTCTTCTTTTATACTTTAGAAAACGTTTGTGTGACGCTGTGGAAAACCAATTTCATGGATTACCTTTCGACCTCCCCCCATCATAAATGTTTTTCTATGGAATCGCAAAAATGTTAATTCATTTTTTTAATTTTTTCTCAAGGAATAGTAGCTGTATGAATCATGGAATTTTAAATACCCCAAAGAACTTTTCCACTTTTCATGCATTTTTTTCCATAAAAGTGGTCATACAAACGTGCCCTCGAGTCTTCTTTTTCCTTTTTCTTCACATCTTTCCTTTGGTTTTCTGGGATTTGTTTGGCGCAATCAAGCATTTTTTTATGGGCTTTGATTGTAGTTTTAGAAAATGACCCATTCATGGAATTGTCGTAGATTCTGCTATTTGGATGGGTGTCTTGTTTCTATTGCTTTTATGGATGGTAGGTTGGGAGTAATGAGAGGAGTTAAAATAGAAATTGCGGGCTGCTACTTTCGGCATGGCCTGTGTGGGAAGATGTAGGCCTAAATCTCATCTCCATTTTTCCAGGTTCTAGATTCATGGATTTATGGGTTTTTACTGTTGTCTTAGAAACTTGAGAATCTTTTTTATTTAATTGATTAATCTCCTCCAAAGGGTTAGGCCACTCACAATTGTTTACATTTCAATCAGAGGATCATCAAAGCCAATAAACCAATAGCATTCCGGAAGCCCCCAATTAGATGGCTACGACCATCATCTCCAAGACATACATGTGGGTCAAGTGAGTCTCACAAGGCCCAATCCAGTGGTAGCGCAGTGGTGAGGCATCTCTTTATCCACAGTAATACCACTCTGGTTTTCTTCTCCCCTTCACGATAATATCTGGCCTTTTCAAGAACAGACTATTTACCTCCAGCAAGTGAAGTCCATGCCTCCCCCACTCATTAAATAAGTCAAGCTTTTGCTTGGACAGGTGCCCCAAAGGAGAGAGCGCGGGTTCAAACCACAACCATCAGTTTTGGAGCCGTGGTTCTATCCAACTGCGCTACCCCTGGGCCCTATATAAGTTAATGAACGTCTGTCTTGTCACATTTGTCCACTCAATCCAGGCTAAAACAGTAATGAATAATCAAGTGGTCGATCGACTTTAAAACAATGAATGACGACCTGATAGCTCATTAGCCAACAGCAGTGGGCCCTTCCTATCCAACTGTCTCAATCGCATTATATATGGTGGGCCCACACAACGCATGCAGTACAGATTGTATCATATCATATATGTTACTTTGTATAGATGAAAATTGACTATATGCAACTCCCAAAAGGGCATTTTGAGTGGGTGCAACACGGGCTGGTCAGGTTGAGCAACCCACCCAGAACTGTGACCCTGTGAGGTAAATCCTATTGAACTCGAGGTGAATGAACCCCACACATGCCAAATGCAAAATGGGTAGAGCCCCCAGCCCTAGCGCAATTCAAGTTTAGATATCCGGCGAGCCGATGGTTCACGGGAATAAGGCATAGATTTGGTCCTCACATCTTATATCCGAGTCTTACTTTAGACTGACTTAGGATATAAATAGCATTTGAAATCCCATAATAGGCTATTTTAGTCATGGGTCATGTTTAGCAATCAGATCCTTTGAAACTCAACTATGACTTTGCTTTAAGTTGTGAAAATCTTATATTCAGCAATTGTAAATCTATGATTATTAAAGATGATGGAAATATTCATTCTTTCGAATTTAAGTCAAACCCTTATAAGATTTAGAAATTCTTACTTTTGCAGGGTTATAAAATAATATTATTCTTCAACAACCATACGCATTATTATTCACCCACGTTATTGTGAAATCCTCGACCATACAAATTATTTTCATTAATTAAAGAATTCTCAAGTCAATAAATTCTTCATGAATTTCTCACCTATGATCCGAACGTGCAATTGCACGTGTCGTAAGGACAAGCGTGTTTGATTTCACTAAATCCGTGACATGTGTCTTCAAATTGGGGTCCACACCTTTGAGTTCTCTTCAAAATTTTTATTTAAAAAAAGAGAAAAAAGAAAAAAAAATAGAAAAAAGGAAAAGAAGAAAAAAAGAGGTCCCTCTTCTTATTGAAAAGGAGACATTTGACTTTGAGAGTTTGAGTAGCTGTGAGTGAGTGGCCTTTTCTTAGGTTCCTTGCTTTGGATTCTTGTTGGGTAATGATGGAAATCAAACAACAGTGGCCATCTTCTACAACGACCCATGAAACTGGACTGGTGAGAAGCGGTTGGTGGTGTCAATATTCCTATGGCCCAGCTTCTGCTCCTCATTTGGAACGAGCCAACTTGAAAAGGTAATAGCTTTTTGCCTACGGTGATTTGACAGCTCTGTTTTTCCATTCAATCTAGTTAATGGAGTGGCATTTATGGTGTCGTTGAATGAGAGTTTCCTTCTGGGAGGGGAGGTAGATGAGGTTGGTTTTTCTTATTTAGTTAGATTTCTTGTCTGGGATTCTTGTTTGCAATGTGGTTGGGGTTTTAAAGTCTCTACTTGGTTGATCTTGGTAGAAACATGGGTTTGCTCTGTAGAAATGTAAATGTGTCTCTATATTTTTAGTGGGTAGATATTATAATTCTAGGGCTGAACTTGTTGGGTTTTGAATTTAGACTTTGAGGTAAAATGGGTGTTTTTGGATTTTGCATTTGAGGTTAAATTTTGTGGGGTTTTGGGTTTTGGGTTTTGGCTTGCAGAGGAAAAAAAATATTGGCCTTCTTCTGTATTGGGTGGATTTGGCTCTTTGGGGTATTTGGTTTGTTGAATTTAAGACCTGGGTTTTTCATTTGGACATGGAAATACAGTGAAAGAAGTAAAAAAAAAAAAAAAACTGGGCTTGTGGTTTTATTGAGGGAAACTCTCTCTCTCTCTCTCTCTCTCTCTCTCTCTCTCTCTCTCATAGTTGGAGTTAAAATTTTGCATGTTATGGTAACGCCATTTATTATAGTACTTTCTTCCATATGAATTGGAATAGGCTAGATTATTGAGTTCAATTTTTTTCTTTTTTGGTATAATCTTTTGGAGAATCTGGTTTTTTGGGAATTTGGATTTTTGAGTTGTATAGAATTCTCTATCATACACAATTAGTGAACTTGTGCTTGGGTACTTTGGCTGGTTCCCATATTTTTCTCTATAGGGGGATTTCGGTTTCCATATTTTGTGGATAATGGTTGTGAGGACTTTCAATGTTATGAATTAGTATGAGAGGTAGAAAATAAATGAAGGGGTGGAGAGTCAAGGTTAGATCGAGGTTGGGGAAGATAATGAAGTGCTTTTGTTCTGCTGAACAGTTGAATGCTGATGATACAGTTCAATCTTCTGAGTCCCTGGCGACCAGGGACTATTCAGCAGGCATGTATTCTTCTCGGACCACTGAGGGTGACCGGAGGCGCGACAATGGCAACATCGAAGAAGCTGAATCATCTCTTCGTGAGGGTGTTTGTCTAAATTATGAGGTTGGTCTCTCTCCTTGGTTTGATTTGCAAATGCTTTGGTTCCAGTTCCCTGCAACTTCTTATATGAGAAACTATTTGAGGCTTATAATCAGTTTTTATCACATTGATCAATTGAAGATTTTGATGAACTAAGCATAGTCTTGCAGAATCCTTGTTGTTGAAGTGGTATGCATGGCTCATGGAATTTTGTTGAGACATTTTTAGTAGCTTCTATCAAATATAGTGATGAAATTGTAGGGATTTTTATCAGTTTCTTTTAGAACTCTACTTGCTCATGAACTTAGAAAAAGTGAAGAAAAGGGTAGAAGTTCATCAATGAAAAAAAAGATTAAAAAAAGCATATAAATAAGTGGACTTGATAAGAAAGGTATAATAGTGCATAAAAGACAACGGAAACTAATAATACAACGCTTGAAAAGAGTGTATTTAATTATTTTGATTGCATCTTTCTACAGCAATATCTAGATTTTTATGAACATTTAAAAGCAGAGAAAAGGGTGCAGAGTCCTGAAAACTAGAAAAATATAAGATATAAACAAGTGAAATAATATAATTAAAAAACTGTACATGAATGACAACCAAAACTAAATGTTCAAAATAATTTCAATGAATATCTAGATCTTCATCATTTAAAAATATCTAATGAAATTTCATGAACTTAGGAAAGCTAGAGAAAGGGTAAATAATTATTGTGAGATATAAGTAAAATATATAAATCCAAATTCGAAATGAATAAGAAAAACAAGAGCCTAAATGGAATGAGCGAGGACATTTCACATAAATTCAAATTTGAAATGAGTAAGAAAAAGAATAGCCTAAATGAAATGAACGAGGACATTTCACATAAATACAAATTTGAAATGAGTAAGAAAAACAAGAGCATAAATGAAATGAACGAGGACATTTCACATCCACAATTGGTATAAACGGTAAAGTACCTAAAGACCACCAATTAATTAAAATGAGCACATATTACATACGAAATAAAATCCTTTAAATAGTCATCAGAAACCTCAAAATTATTCCCCTGGAACTGTGGAAATCAGGAGTTATGATGAACAGAAGAGAAGATGTGCCTGTTGAGACTATTGCGGTACTCTCTTCAATTTTTTCCCTTTTTCCCCTCTTAATCTTCACTTTTTTTTCCTTCTTTACTTTTCTTCCTTTCTTGCTATAGCTATAATGAAGAGATATTAGGGCTTTTATTGGAAGAGGTAGGTCAGAACTACTTGATAAGAGCTTAGGTTGTATTGGTTAATTGTTGCCATTAATCGATAAAACTAAACAGATCAAGTCTCGTGGGCCTTTTTTTAAAATTTTGATGAGAGTTTCTTTTTTTTTTTTTAATATGTAACTGGAGATTTTCTGTTTTTATTTCCAAAATTTTAAATGATAGTTATTTTTTCATTGAAAGAAAAAATCTCGATCTGTGTAAGACTCACTTCAAAGAAGCCTGCGATTTTTGTTTTGAAGAAAGAGAGTTTCTTTGGGGCACCACTATGTCAAATGGTGATCTACTGGTGGTTCTTTTGGGGGGAAGGGTGGCACATCCTTTGCCTCTGGATATAATTTTAGCCCTGTAGATGTCTCAAGATGTGTGTTATGCCTTGTTAAGTTCAAAACATATGTCCATATTCCAGACGTGGTTTTCTTCTCACTTAAGGGGTGTCTCCAAAGAAACCAAAGGTGTCAGAGCATATCTGAACCACCTACTATGGTTGCATATGTTTTAGTGGTTCTATCTGTGCCCGTGAATACTAATTACTTCTGTTTGGTTTCATTTTCAATGATTATTTTCAGATACACAAAATTGAAAGAACAGCCATTTTATGAAACAGACTCCCATTACCATATCTTTTATTTTCCATCATCTTTTCATTCTATCATTTAAGTACCACTACAAAATTTAGTCATGCATAAGCTTTGCATATTGACAAATGATTATTGTCTCAACCCTTTTAGGGGTTCATTTCCTGCATTATATTCTGCTGTTTTTCTTGTTTCCTTATAGTTCACTTCAAAAACAATTATTTGTAGAACAGAAAAACAAATAAAACCTCTTAAAGGGGGAAAAAGACTAACCTCTGATTCTCTCAAGTAGAACATAATGGCAAACTGGGTTTTCTTGTATATCTCTTGTACATACATGGATTTCCTGCAATTAAGGGTGCATTAGATTGATGCAGTGATATCAATTTCTTATTTGTAAGGAGGTATCTATGAGGCCATGCATTGTTTAGATTTTATCTCAGGTTTGGCATGTGAGAACAGGAAAAGGTTTAAAGGGATCAAAATTTGAAAAGTCTAACTACACTGTTGTGTTTTTGGTAGTATAATCTCTGTTCCTTGCTGTTGATTTGTCAAAGTAAGTGGTTGTGTATCCACTATTCTGCTGAAGTCTAAATAACTTGGGTGACCGTTTTGGTTGCTCCTTGAACTGGGAATATTTCAAGGCTAATCTGCTTCCCTAGCTGGAACTTACTATTTACACATTTTATCCACCCTAGTATCAATTCGATCATTGGAACATGTGGAGTCTATGGTTCTTTTTGTGGGGAAAGTCTTCGTTTTCAAAGTGTAGATGATCTTCTCTGGACAACCAACAGGGTTGGCTTATCTACAGTACAACATTTACATAAGGTTTTATTATATATATTTACTTTGAATTTTGAAGTTCTAATTTCCTTCGCGGACATGAGCTTCACTTTTTCTGTGGATGCAATGAGATATTTCTATTGTCTTGTTGTGCATTTCCTTATTTATAGGAAGTTTTGCTTCACTGCATTTTTATCTTAGAAAGAAAAGATTGTGGGCACTCAGAAAGCTGTGTTCTCTACAGGAAGCTAGAGCATTGTTAGGGAGACTTGAATATCAAAGAGGAAATGTAGAAGCTGCCCTTCATGTATTTGATGGTATTGACATTGCTGCAGTAACTCCAAAGATCAAAGTCTCCATTGCTAGAAGAGCTGAAGGTCGAAGGCGCCGTTCTAGCAGTGATGCTGCCCCACCCATGTCTATGCACGCCATTAGTTTGCTCTTTGAAGCTATTCTTCTTAAAACAAGATCACTGCAAGACCTTGGGAGATTTAAAGGTCAGTGTAGACAATGACTTGATTGTTCTTTCCTGACTATTTCTCGGGTCATGTATTTTAATTCTTCCCCTTATTTACTCCGAAGCGATTTGTTGGGGGCTGATTTCTGTTATCACTTGAGTATATGTTCGACATTGCAGTGATAATTTCTCATTTTTGAAATACTGGTTCTCCTAGTCATTTTGTTTCTTTTGTTCTCAATAAATAAATAAAAATCCAAGGCTGCTAATCTTTTGGTAAATGATGTGCCTACACTTTAACTTACATTGGTCTTGGCTGAGTTTTCATTTGACGTCAATAAAAAAAAATGGAGTTGTCCAACAAACAATAGCTCGGAAATGTTAATCATGATGGAAATAGAAATTTCAAATTATTAATTGCTTTTCCAATTCGCAGTCTGACACATTGACTTATGTGGCACTGGACAACATAAACAATTACATAGTGAAGAGAAATGCAAGTTGGAGATGTTTGATTAAATTGATTAACCTCCCCCTTTGTGCCAGTCATCCCTGTTGATTTGATTTTGATCAGGGCATATTACATATCTATCTTCAATGTTCTAAGCCAATTACAATCTAATTCCTAGTTTTTAAGATAGTCTAGAAGAAAATATATGGGTTTAGTCTTCATGACCATGCCGAAGTTTGTAGTTATATAATTGGTAATGTTTTCATCATAACTATGGTAGATTTCACACTTCCCCCACTAAAATATTAGTTTTGTGGACAAGAAATTGATGGTGATCTCAAAACCACCAAGGTTCATGTTGGAAGGGACATGAGGATAAGTGATGAATCCTTTGTCTAATTCCTCTCTAAAGAAGTAACAATCCACTTCAATGTTTTAGCCTGTTCTTCAAAGACCAGATCTGATGCAATTTGGGTGATGCTAGTATAGTCAGCACGAAGAGTTAACTTCTGTGGTGGGAAAAGAAAATCAAATAGATCCTGTAATTCTTCTCAAATGAAGTGATGATCCACTTTTATGTGCGTAGTCCATTCATGGAGACCAGATTGGACGCAATTTGGATGACACTGATATTGTTTGCATGAAACCTAAACTTTGTGGTGGGAAAAGAATCTCAAATGGCAGTCTTCAAACCACATTATATCAAAAGCATGCAGAAGATATAACGTGTTATTGCTTCTGTGGAAGATTTAGAGACCAAATATTGTTATTTACATTTTTAGGAGAATAAAGAATCACCAAAAAAAGATGAGCTGAACTATCCTTGGCACGGTCTAAAGGCCTAAATGTTGCAACCACAAGGTTGAAGAGTCAAGTAATGCCAACCAAAAAAAAAAAAAAGAACACCTAAATAAAATACACACCAGCTTGTGTCATCGATCCATCCCAATTATGATTATATGTGCCAAGAAATTTAAGAGATGAAATAAACGAGTTGGGAAAAACAGCCCATGGTTAGGAGCTCCTCAAAAATATTGAATAATCTGAAGGATGACAACCACATGGAGAGGTCTTAGCTAATCTCAAATTAGCTATTGATGTTAGATGTATAATGCACTTTGCTTTTTTGCAGAGTATTGGCCTTTATTTTCGATCGATAGAATAATTGGCCATTTGTATTCCTGAAATCATGTTGTGCCTGCCTTATCTGTCATTTTGGTACTTTTTATTATCTGGAGATGCCTTGAGTTTCCACCGGCTATGCCGGTCACTAGTCTAGTTGGGTCTGGCTCCCCCTAGGGTGGAAGCTTTTTGTTGGCTCCTTGTGTCTGCTAAGATTTTGACGATAGACAATTTTAGGAGAGTTATGCTATCGGAGTCCATCTCAAATTTGTGTGTACTTTGTAGTAAGTTTGATGAAATGCTGGATCACCTTTTCTTACACTATACATTTTCTTATGTTTTGTGGAGCCTTTTTCTGGTTAAGTGTGGTGTTTTGGAGTGCGTTTTGGGGTCTGATGGGTTTGCTTAAGGCTTGGAGGCTGCTCCCTTTCTTTGGTTGTGGGGCCATTGTTTGGAAGCTCCAGCCTTTCACCATTTTTTGGTTGGTATAGAAGGAAAGGAATGAGAGGATTTTTCAAGGATGCGTCTATGATGGTTGCAGATCTCATGCCTGTTGTCATTTTGAGAGTTGCTAAATGGCCCTCTTCGAAAAAGGAGTTAGACAGTTCAAGAGTTGAAGATATTTTGCACAATTGGGAAGATACTTTGTCTTATGGGCTGTCCAAGGTTAGGAAAGTGTTGAGTTAGTCGTCTCCTCCAAATGGTGTCTTAAAGTTCAATGTTGATGGTGTGATGGGGGCAAAACCAGGTCTGGCCGGAATGTGAGTGGGGCTTTGCAATAGTGAAGGAATGTTTTGGCAATATTTTCTAAGAATGTTGGTCTTTTGGAATCCAACGAGGTGGAGGTTTTGACTATGTTAGAAGATCTATGAATCTTTGTGCCTCATTTCCACGATATCCTAGCTGTGGAAGGCCACTTGTTGAACGCTATTTCTTGGGTGTCTTCTTCCATAGCTGGCCCATGGAGGTTTCATTTCTATTTTAATGAGATCAAGTCCTGGTCTTTGGTGTATTCAAGTGAAATTCAAGCAAGTTGGGCAGTCGGCTAATGTGATGGCAGGCTCTTCTGCTAAACAAGGGGTGGATAGATCTTCTCCTTTGGTTGTCTTTCCTATTTAATTTGTTTTCTTTGCATTGGTATAATGCTTTTATACCTTTTTTGCCTAATCTTTTAGATTGGTGCTTCCATTGTATTGTCCTAGACTTATAATGGTTATACTTTTCGCTGCCCAATCTTTTGGATTGGTGCTTCGATTGTATTGTCCTAGTCTTCTAATGGAAGCCTTTGTTACCAATCAAAAGAACATACATCTAAATATGTTTATTATTTCAAGAAAAGAAATATTATGGATACTTCTTTTACAAATATATCTTTCAAATTCAGTTTTGAAACTAATACAAATCACCTGATTAACTAGCACTGCACAGCTAATGTTTCTTTTCAATTGGTTTTTACAGAAGCTGCTCAATCATGCAAAGTTATTCTCGACACTGTTGAATCTGCATTGCCTGAAGGCCTGCCTGAGAACTTTGGTAATGATTGCAAATTGCATGAGACTGTAACCAAGGCTGTTGAGTTGCTTCCGGAGCTATGGAAACTTGCAGGCTTCTTCCATGAAGCCATCTTGTCCTATCGGCAAGGCCTCCTTCATCATTGGAATCTCGATGCACAGACTTCCGCGAATATACAGAAAGAGTTTGCCGTTTTTCTTCTCTATGGTGGCACTGATGCAAGTCCTCCAAACCTCCGTTGGCAAATGGAAGTTTCTTTTGTGCCCAAAAACAATATAGAGGAGGCCATTCTTCTGTTGCTGATTCTGTTAAGGAAATCTGCTCTCAAGAAAATTGAGTGGGACCCCTCAATCATTGATCATCTTACCTTTGCATTAGCTGTGTCGGGAGAACTTAAATCATTAGCCAATCAGGTTGAAGCATTACTTCCTGGAATTCTGGAGAGAAGGGATTGCTACTACACTCTTGCGCTTTGTTATTTTGGGGAAGGAGATGATGCAGTTGCTTTGAATCTCCTGGGAAATCTGTTGAGTAGTAAAGAAAATCCAAACTGCATCCATGCTTTATTGCTAGCTTCAAAGATCTGCAGTGAAAATAGCAATTATGCTGAAGAAGGCATATGTTATGCACGAAGATCACTTGCCAATTTACATAATGGGTGTGGTCAGTTGAAAAGCCTTGGCAATTACTTACTGGGTATTTCTCTTTCGAGTCAAGCTAGAGCTTCTGCCTCTGATACTGAAAGATTATCTAGACAATGTGAAGCACTTGAGGCATTTGAAACAGCTGAGAGATTAACTGGTGGAGACCCAAAAGTAATGTTCTGTCTCAGCCTAGAAAATGCTGAGAACAGGAAGTTGGACACTGCCCTTGGCTATGCAAAGCAGTTAATGAAGATGGAAGCTGGATCAAATGTCAGAGGGTGGATTCTATTGGCTCGTATATTATCAGCTCAAAAGCAGTTTTTTGATGCAGAGATGATTATTAATACTGGTCTGGATCAAATTGGAAAGTGGGACCAGGGAGAACTGCTGCGAACCAAGGCTAAAATCCAGATCGCACAAGGTCAATTGAAGGATGCAATTGAAACTTATATTCATCTTCTTGCCAGTATTCAAGTTCGAAGTAAAAGCTTTGGAATTGGGAAGAAGCTTTTAAAGGTTTGATGCCTGAACATTTTGGTCTGTTAGTGCCTAGTCTAAAGAATGATTGGCAACAAAGCATGGATAAAAGTGGAACTAAAATAACAATATCATTTAAGTCTAACTATCAATTAAACCTAGGTCAACCCTCGTGTATTGTTAGGCATAAAGTTTTTGGACACTGGAAATTAAGCCTAGGCTCAAGCCTGGGGCTTTCTCTTTGCTGACTGTGGGTTGGACTTCAAAACCCAAAGGCAACTTAGTTCATCGACAGTCTACTTCGAAGCAGCGTCATAGATGCTGCCAAATCTTGAATTTATTGCAATAATATCACAATAGTGTTGGTATTATTAGCAATAAATAAAATAGGAGGCTATTATACATACAAATAAAGTGGAACTATCATAAATTGGTTTTACCCCCCAAAAAAAAATCTATCCAGAGTTGGTTCCTATCATTAGGGAAACCAAATTTATATCTCATGTGTAATGTAAGATTTTTTTATTATTTCTTAGTAATCATTGGGAGTCTAAATTAGTGGTTTTAATATAATTCTGAAATCTTGTAATTATCAAATAAGTGAGTTCTTTATTTTAAAAATTATTAGCAAAAAGAATCTGTAGTTAAAATTAAGAGAATAAAAAAATAAACTCTTTACTTTTTCTCGGCAGACCATAAGTACTCTATATATATTTATATTCTGTATTCATTGTCTTATGCTCAAAACCAACCCAAAATTTGATGGTATGTTGATAATTAGCTTCCACGAATATTATCCAAATAATGATATTTGTGACTATTCTGTGAAGTGGTAGTTCTTGGTTGCAGTGGTTTACGCCTTGTTGCAATTCACTATTATTTTTGGTAGCTAACCAAAAATAGATCTTATGAGTAGTGAATGTGATACTGTGGAGCGTTTAAAATAGCTTCTGGTTAGGCATCTTCTGCTTGGAAGGAGGTCCTGACTGCTGAGGTTGAGTTTGAGGTCTATGTACTAGTTTGGGTGTTGCCTGAACTGACAATGCAATGATAAATAGTTTTTTAATTCCTTTGAAGAAGTTTCTTTAGACTCTTTTTTTTTTTTTTATGAAGCTAGTTTAGTGGTAGTGCCATTTTCCAGCAACTGTCTCAATTAATTCTAGGTGGTAAAAATATCTGGTTAAGTGTTATTATGCCTATTATTTTGTTCATGAATGATTTATAGCAGGAAGGAAGCCATCACAGAAGTTTGGAAATAGAGATATGGCATGATCTGGCTCATGTCTACATAAGCATGTCCCAGTGGCGTGATGCTGAGGTCTGTCTCTCCAAATCAAGTGCCATTTGTCCTCACTCTGCTTCGAGATGGCACACCAAAGGTATTTCATAGTTTAGGTCGTTCTTTCTTTTCTCCTTTCAATTAATAGGATTGGTGATTTATCACGATTCTTCTGCTCTTGCTGCAAAAATTACATGAAAATATATATGCTGCATATATGATGGTTCAAATATTCATCTTGGTTACAGTGACCACTGAAACACATTCCTATAGAACATGGAATTTGTAGTGACAGCTAGTATACATTTGTATCAGCCTTTTCATCCAAGCTCTGATGCAAATTTGCAACTGCCGATATTCATATGTTATCTCATCTCATGTCTAGTATTTAAAACTACAGTGTTTTCTTTGTTTTCATCTTGATGCTTTAAATTTTCTGGTGAAATTTTCAGGAATTCTGAATGAAGCAAAGGGTCTCTATAGAGAAGCTCTGGCTGCCTTTGCAAATGCCTTAGAGATAGACCCCACCCACGTTCCAAGCTTGGTTTCAACAGCCATAGTTCTCAAACGGCTTGGTGACAAACCATCAGTGGTTGTGAGAAACTGTTTAACTGATGCACTGCGGTTAGACAGAACAAATCATTCTGCTTGGTTCAACCTGGGTCTGGTCTATGCAGCAGATGGTGGTACATCAACCCTTGAGGCCGCTGAGTGTTTTCGAGCTGCTGTGCTTCTTGAAGAATCTGCTCCTGTTGAACCCTTCAGATGATCCCAAGATCCCAATTCTCAAATATACCCACCGTACTGTAATTGTAAGCTCGAAGCACAAATTTTAAGTTATTCTGCGTTTGTCCTTCCAAAATATAAGTTCATATAAATACATATATACAGATAGACATGTTCTGGAGAAAGCAGTTAACAACAAAAAAGAGCTGTTTTTGTTTTATTTGGATTTAGTGCTACCTTAAAACTTTTCTTGATAATCATGTTAGTGCAAGTTTACTTAGATGTATTGGTAGGCATTCTATGCTTACTGATTTTTGCCTGTGAGTTCCAAAAGGTGCCATATCGAAGTAGAGACTTAAGTCTATGCCTAGTCCATTCTATGCTGTTTTCTTGAATATCCCGCCATGCTGATGCAAAGTGTTATATGGCTTCAAAGTGGTAATGCTACCCTTGATCCTTGACATATGGCTTGGGTCTATATCTGTTATGAACTTCCCAAATTGTGGGTGAAAATCATGGATGAAGCATTATCTAAACGTCACATTGATTATAATAATGGTTACAAACCATCTTATTTCGCCTGTTGAAGTAGAAGGGTTGACCATTTCTTTGATGGCAATGGCGATGAGTCTGCAGAGGCCGAAGGGCCTGTTGTTTAGGAATTCAATCTCTCTAAATTGAAGGGTCCATGATTTATTGGTCTGAACTGATATGAATGGTTTGGCAGCCTCTGATAAAATGATGAGGAGATCCATATCCTAGGTACTTCTGAAAGAATAAGTAAGAGATCCTGAATCCCCATGTCCTGGAATTGTATTGTTTCTTGATGAAAGCATTTCCATACATGCAGGGGACTTGTTTTCGGGTTTTCCAATAGTTGATATGGTAGGCCGTGTTACAGGGTTATGATCTGAAGGTCATAGGCATCTGTTATGTGGCCTTTGTTGTGTTTCCTCTGCCATTTCTCTGCAAGCCATCAAGGACTGTCAATGGTCCTATATTGAAGTGGGTCTGGCGCTTTAATGGTGGATCTGGACTTCATCTAAGAGCCTTTGGATCCTAGATCCAAGATCCAGTTCTAGTCCAATTATATTGTGAGTTGGATTCCAGAATTGTTATGTGATATTGTTGGTTTTAGATCCATTTAATTGTGTATGATCCAGATACCTTAGGGCCTGTTTGTGTCATGTAATTTAACTCCTTGGAATTCTAAGGCTCTGTATATGTATTAGTGGTTGAAAAAAAAGAATCAAAAGTGAATATCCTCTTTAATGGAAATTGAATAAAGGGAAGATGGGAAATGAATGCCCAAACTTGACCCTAGTAATTCAAATTCTAGAAAGTTAATGTCTCATCCATGTTGCAACCTTGCATCCTTTAACCCTTAACATCTATCTTTTGCCCTTCGTCTCTTGAATAATCTCCTTCAAAGGAGCTCATTTGACTATAAATTCCTACATAAAGCAGACCTTATTTGTTTTGAATGGAACTAAATATATATGAATTCATTATCAACTAGGCTACAATAAAGGATTATTATAGAGATGAAAGGTGAAGGATATGAGGTAGAGATGGAGATGAGGCCTTGATTTTCACATTTTTATTACTAAAGTGATGGCTAAGATGGTCGTTTTTGGATATTAACCACCTTTGTAGATTCAATTTTAATCACTTTAAGAAATAAAAACAAGGGATATTGCTCATACAATTGCCCTTAAACTTGATATTTGCCCCAGAACGGGTGACTTTTAAATATTTCATGCAGAGTTGTTTGTATAATAATGGTGTGATATCGCACAGCCTTAAGATATTGCACAATCCGATGTGTGCAATATCGCATGACTCTAGGATATTGCATAAACAATTCTATGGGAAATACTTAAATTTCAACAGTTTATGGGTAAATGTCAGGTCTAAGAGCCGTTGTACAGGCAATATCCCTTAAAACAAATGGGCCATGAATATCTATATACCTTTGTTTTTAATTTTTTTTAGTCCATATAACATAACCTCTTTTTTTCCTTGGGTACCGAGCTTACGGGATCCCAGCCCACAAGTAAGGTAAGATAGCCCTTAGATGAGGGAAGGTGGGTAAGAAAATGACGCCTTTTACCACTAACGTAAGAGGCTGTTATTAGGAAAACCTCGAATTGTTGGGCGATGGTGCCAATGAAATCATCTGCTAGACCCCTATAGGGCCCACTTCCAACTTCCAACTGATTGGGAAAGATTTAAATAGGAAGAATTTTCGCACCCACCGGATCTAAATCATGATCAAAGAACTTGAGCCGACCCTTCAAAATCAACAATAAATAAAAACTCTTTGATCTTGAATCCAATGATGAGTTCAGTCTCTAGCAGGGTCAAATTGAGTCTAATGGCCATGAAAGAGAGATGTTTCATCCTTTAAAAAAAATAAGAAAAAATGAGAGAGAGAGAGAGAGAGAGAGAGAGAGAGAGAGAGAGAGAGAGGTTTCATCAAAGAGGAAACTTTGTCCTACGAGCATACTAGTATGCCCAAGAGAGAGAGAGAGAGAGAGAGAGAGAGAGGGGTTTCATCAAAGAGGAAACTTTGTCCTACGAGCATACTAGTATGCCCAAGACTTTTTTCAATTCAAATTCAGTATGCATACTTACGAGCATACTAGTATGCCCAAGACTATTTTCGATTCAAGTATGCATACTTGGTCCACCATAAATCCGAATCACTCTAGGTCATGTCCCATGTCCATGAATGCGGTTAATGGGAGAGAAATCCAACAAATATAAGAATGAATTCATATAGATCTTGAACCTTGTCAGTGTCACTGTCTACCTCCACCTGCGAGTACAGTTTCTTAAGTAAGTGGAGCACAGGTCACGTGGAAAGATACACGTAAAACAGTAGAATACGGAGAATACAGTAGCTGCAAGAAAAAAAAAGCAAGCAAGAAAGACAAGTCTCTGTTTCACACATCAAGCAATGTACAGTCTACACTCTACAGACATGTTTACTTTTACAGAACCCAAAACAGAAAGTATAGGCCGACCAGGCCAAATGCATCACAGCTTTTTCTTCTTGTATAGGTGGGTGGGCCCCAAGGCGGATGAGTAACAAACGCCCCTTCTTCTTCTTCTTCTTCTTCTTTTGATGGTTTGAGCCACAATCAACAAGCTCCAAACAGAACTTAAACTCACTCAAATCCACTTGGGCATGGCTGCCTCAAATAATCCTCAGGGTGGCGGGTTTGTCCAGAATATTTCATTCCAAGAATGAATGAAGAAAAACTAAACTGGCACCAACATTTTTAATCCCTTTCTCCACACATAGGTCAAAAAGTTCTTTTTCATTCATTCTCAAAATAAAATATTCCTAGAATGATATCAAACAAACCCTTCATGTTCAAAATAACAGGCCTAATGGTCCGGTCCTCGTTTCCTTAGCATTAGTGGGGTGTATCTTGAAGATAAAAACTGCTAAAATTGTTGGCTTATCTTGATCTCTATAAATTGATTGGGTTTAAAATATATAATTGATTTTTTAATCAGATATTTTAGATGTGATTAGTTTGGCTATGGACATTACTTCTATTGCAATGAAATTTGTCTAGTATCCAATGTGAGGTAAAGCTGGAGTTTTAGCCGATTCAAAGGTGAGAGGGTCTGGGGAGTCCAAAAAATAATCCGAAGTTGGATTGATGTGTGTGAGACTCTGAGTTATGTCTACTGTTGGATTTTCTTTTATTGTCTTGACGAGAGAAAGAAGTGACTAACTGAATAGGTAACATCTTACATCTATCTATATGTAATGATCCTTCAAACTCTTGATATGATTATTATCATTAGTCAGTTCCAACTTTAATCAACTGAGAGATTATGCTTATGCTTTTGGTGTGAAATGACTGCACTAAGCCTTTTTGGACACCTGTTGGTCCTCTTGTTTGTTGACTGATGACAATCTTTTATATGATTGGGGCATAAGGATTCACAGGATACTGAGATTGAAAAGGTTGACAGGAAGTGCCACTAACAAATACTCTCTCAACTTAGGAAGTCAAACTGTCTGTCAAAGAACATAGGATAGAAAATGCAGGAAGACTAAGGGCACGTTTGTGTGGCCCATCTAAATAGTAAGGATTGTGAAAAATGATTTTTTATGCTATAGTGAAATTTACGTTTGATGTGTACTGCTTTATTACGAGGAAATAAGTAAATTTGAGCTATAATTTCCACAATTCCATGGAAATGTTTTTCTTGGAGGGTTGAGATTTTATTTATTTATTTATTTATTTTTTGCACGGAGCCGGTTTTCCATGAATAGATACAAACGTGCTTTTACCACCAAAATAGATCTCTGATTGTGAGTACGAGATTGTAATCTACCCAAGAAACAACCCTAAACCATCTTATTTCAAACTTAGGGTTTCTATTTAGATTTTCCAATCCATTGATGGCTAAGTGGTGAGGAATCTCTCTCCAAACAAATAATTTGGATCAAAACCTGATTGTAGCTATGACCGCAGGGAACTTGGTTAGTTTTTGTATGTATGGGTGTGAGTCTTCTTAAGAGAAAATGAAAAATGTTTCTACTCAAACTTAAATAATCACCTGCATTGAGTTTCTGTGAGTTCATGTCCCCAGTGCAACTAAAAGAAATAACTACTTAATGAAGGTATTTATCCCTTTTTTCAAAACAGAAACACTTACAATTTGCTCTCAAGGGCATGCTTCTTACAAGAGTTTCAGAAATTTATGTTTGTTAGATATTTGGAGATTCCAAAAGCTAAAATTTTGAATTTATTATCTGAGTCTTCTAAAATTTCTATACAAAAATTTTGAATTTGAAGACTTATGATTGAAATTACGTCTGTGTATGCATCTATATGCATAGATTTAAAAAATATGGCTATTATAGTGCATCAATTGTATACATTTGTAGCTACTATGGTGCTTATCAATGTACAAATACTACACTACGCATATATAGGGCCTATTCAGCACAAAATTTAATACAAAAACATGGAGCCCACCTTTAAAACTTAACTAATTAAGTCGTCAAAAGCGAAAAAGAAAAAAAAAGAGGGGGAAGTTTGTCTCTATATCGATCTTAGTTGTTTCCCATACTAATACCAGACATAAAAAGTTATGTTTGTTTTGATGTGATCTGATTTTGTCAAGCATATGATTAGACATAACTCAAATCTACATTTGGCGTGGGACAATCATAAGACATTTCAGTCAAAATTCATGAATGTGTAAGGCTCGTCTCCTAGAGTGAAAATAGATTCATCCATTTTTTTTTTCTGAATAAAGTAACTCAATTTAAATAAAATATTTGCAAACCGCAAGAGAAGCATTAGGTGGGTGATTGGATCCAAGGATTCAACACACTCATGGTTGAATGGTGTTGGCACATCGGCATTACACACTTGCCCAAAGATCGATATTTCTGATTTTTCTGAAAGTCTGTTTGGCAACTTCACTAGTAGAGTGTAGTGAAGTAAAGTCTTTAATTTTCAGACAAATGATCACATCAAAAGTATATACTTTTATAATTCCCTTTTCTTTAAAAAAAAAATAAAAACAAAAGGTGAAAAAGATTTCATACTGAATAATTAAAGATAAAATATCACCGTAAAAAACCTACTTATATAAAGATCCCGACCGTAGAAAGGTGGGCCATTACAAAAAAAATAAAGTAAAATATGGTTGGATGAAAGGGCACACAAGATATGAGAATTGGGAAAAAAAATTGGGGAAACAAGAAGAGAGAGGGAGAGAGAGAGAGAGAACATCTTTTCTCCTTTGATGTTATTGTTTTGTGGGTGAAGAATCTTTTTCTTTATCATTGTTGTGTCTCATTCGTGACATTTGACTGACGCTCCATTCAGAGAAAGACATCCCCTCTCTTCACGCCGACAATCACGATATCAAATAGCTCACGTGACCTACACACACTGCTCCTACTCCTCTGCAAACCCAGAATACTCTTATCTTATCCAATCTGAGTCTTCCATAAAACCATATACTGTAATTTTTTTTAACATCACTCTAGAGTCTAGTCTCCTCCTCCTTTTTGATTGGTCACATCTTGAAATGCATCCCAACCGTCCAAACCTTTGTGAAAAACCAGATAGTGACTGACAAACTTAGATTTTGTCAAAAAAAAAAAAAAATTGGCTGAGATTTTGGTTTCTTTGACAAAAAAATTTTTCCTTTTTGAAAAATGGCACTCACTTGGAATTTGATGAATCCAATTCTAGGATTGAAAGTTGGGTCGGTCTGGTGGGATTAGCTTAACACAAATTCAATTTTTTTTGTAGTATGTAGGTACATTGTAACTTGGATTTAGCTTCAATTATCATTTTATAAATTTCCTTACACTAAGTGTAATTTGGGTTGAACTAGGTTGTCTCTGGTTGAATATTCAGAATTTGAGGTTTTATTTGGTTTCTAAATAATATAATATTTGAAAAAAAAAAGGCGCGTTAGGTCGGCCTTATAAAATTTTCATGTGCTGAATTATTGTCGAATTTTCTTTTTAATCATCCATTTCATGGTCAGAGAATGGTTGATTTTGCTACAATGAGAAGCCTGATCTGGTAGATTGTAACCTATCTAAAATGGGATCCATCATTTGAACGGTTTGGATTGTGATACAGTGAAATTGCTACACAAGATTTTGGTTTGTGAATTGTGTTCTTTCATACCAAATAGAAGATTAACGGGAAACAAAGGAATCGCATATATATACTGATAGAGAGTATATATAAAAGCAATACACTGTACAAATATGGCAGTAGAGTAGATGAGCCTTCTCCCTTTTTAAAGATTGCATTTTTAAGAGAGAGAGAGAGAGAGGGCTTTTGGGAGAGTGGGTGGGTGGGTTGGTTTGAACTTTGAAGATGATGGACAGTGGTGGATTGGAAGCAGGGCCTTCAGCTTCTTGGGCTGGCAGAGAGATGACAGGTGGAGAAGGAAATGATGCTTCTGAAAAGAAGGAGAAGGGTGATGAAGTACTGGGAGTGGAAGATCATGAAGAAGAAGATGGAGACCATGATGGGTTTGTTCCTGGTCCTCTTATTCCTCTGAAAGAGCAGCTAGAGAAAGACAAGGTCTTCTTTTTCTTCTTCTCTCTGTTCATGTTTTAGTTCTTTTAGATATTTGGAGTCATGGGTTACTCTAAATTCTAATGCCTGGCTGTCTTTGAGGTGATAATGTCATTTTATAACTGGGTTTTGAGCTTTTAACATTTCATTTTGTTTTGTTGATTGTTCCACTATGTTTTGATGTTTTATATTTGAGGTTGGCTTACTGGGAGTTTCTGGCTTGTTTCTATTTTCCTGTGCTATGGGATTTAGGTTGTCATGATTGGTTTTCCTGAGTTGGGTTGTTGGACTTTAAATTTGGCTTGCTTGTTGTGGACTTTTTGGTGTTGATTCTAATTGGGTTTTTGTGTTTTAGACTGATTTTACCCATTTGTGGCTGTTTCTGTTTTGGGATGCTAGGTTTGCATTTGGATGATTCTGTTTTTGCAGTTTTAGGATTTTGCAGAACGACTGATCTGATTTCATCGCGTCATTTTTTTATTTTTTTATTTCTTGCTCATTCGTTTTCCTATAAGTGCTGCAAATCTATGAAGGCTAAAATGTCGTAGGTTTTGGGGATTTGAATGAGCTCACAAAATTTTCTGATTCATTTCATTTGAGTAGAAGCAGTGGACCTTTTCCACTATTGAACCATAATGTACTTAACCTGTCTTCTTTCTTGCACTGATCTAGTGTTGTGTTGATGGTTTATAAGTGCAATCTACACAAAAGATCTGTTTCTGTTTGCCTTATTTCAAAAAATGTTAACAGACTGTGAAAGTTTTATTGCAATGAATGATAAGCACCAGAAATAATTAAAGGATGATATACCAATATTTGCTCATATTGAGGAAGAGGTGCCCAACTTGCATTTCTTAGATGCCATGTTGAACTTATTAGAGGAGTGGATAGAGAGATGATGTACTTACTACTTAGGTCCTTTCCTTCATTGGAATTTCATATTTTGTGTTTCTTGTTTTTTATTTTGCTGTTATATAGATTTATTATCAGCTCTTTTGGGTTTCCTTAAATCTCAATATTTTTCCATAAAATCTTCGTTACTGGCAAGAAAGAATTGCTTTGCCTCTGCAAGGAAAGTTATGGGTTTATGTGGTCAATGAGTGGTCAATGCAATGTTTGGATGTCCCCTTACTGTAAGTGAGGCTGATGCTTTTGTGTTCTTTACTAGAACTAGTTGCAATGCTTCCTTGTGCATTTTGGTTATACAAAGGAGCCTTCTTAAGATTCAAATTGGGAAATGTACCACTCGTAGATTCTCAGTGGAGTGAATTCTAATCTGCATCCACAACTAATGATGAATATGAGCTGATTATCTACTATTTAGTATCGACTATTTTCATCCATTATCAAGAAGGCACACATCTACAAAGAAGCAGACTTTTATTGTTGCCTGATGGCGTAAAAAGTTGGGACAAGGCTTTGATGATGATGATGTAAAAAGTATTGCTAATGTTTGAATCTCTCCGATGATGTAAAAAGTATTGCTAATGTTTGAATCTCTCCAGCTTTTGACTCTGTAGTTTTCTTCTGTTAAACAGGATGATGAGAGTTTAAGGAGGTGGAAGGAAAAGCTGCTTGGTTGTGTTGAGGGTGATTTAAACGGTCAGTGTTAGGTTTATCCTCTCCTTGTTCTAGGTTTGCTTTGTGACTGTTTGCTTCAATTTGTTTCCTTTTTTACAGGTCAAATGGAACCTGAGGTTGTGTTCCATTCAGTGGGAATCATAACGGAGGATCGTGCTGAGATAAACACACCTTTACCAATCAATGAAAATCGGAGCCCTGTCCTTTTTACTCTCAAGGAAGGAACTAAATACTGCCTCAAGCTGACATTCACCGTTCGACACAACATTGTATCTGGTTTGACATACTGTAACACAGTATGGAAGGCTGGGCACCAAGGTAATTCTCTTTTTCGTTCCACTATAAAAATGCTCGTTTGGATCTATGTAAACCAAGTGAGCTTTTGGATATCCCTACTTCTGAAAGAACTTGGTTACTCAATACTTCTAGGAACTCGTTTAGTCAAGATGTCTTTAGGTAATCTCATTTATTTGGCATCATAGTAACCGTGAGTGTGACACAAACAAATAAGATATGATTGCTAAAACTCATGGCTCTTTGCTGAAGTATCTTACACAAGAATGTGTCTTAATTATAATTAGTAATCTATTAAATATGTTTGTGTCATTTCATATTTGTCTGAAAATTTTTTCCTCACTTTTCGCTCCCAGTTATTGTTTTTCTTCCATATATATAAGTGTTCTGTGATATTACCATTTTAAGAAAAAAGGTAGGTCCATGTATGTTGCATGATACAGAGCTCGTCCAAGGGCTGAAGCCACAACATGCTCCACCTCCTCCCCCCAACCCACCCACACACATGAGAGAGAGAGAGAGAGAGAGAGAGAGAGAGAGAGAGAGGGCTCCTTCAACATTCACTTCTGAATGTGCCTACAGTGTTTCAAAGTAATAATTTAATCTTAGCCATCAGTTATTTCTAATTTTATCCATCTATTTTAATAAAAATAAATTAGTTGTAAAGAGTGATACTGCCCAGACTACGGCTGTTTTTTCACATAGCAAAGGAATGGTCATATGAAATGTGGTATCTTGGTGGGGTCTAGTGGCCTTAAAAATACAAAGGTGGGCTGTTGATTAGGGTCACTGTTTAAGAACACCAAACCATGAGGAGAAGCGTTTGCCTCAACACATGGGCAAAGCCTAACAAGCACATCTCTTTTGATAAATAAATTATATTGATATAAATAGAAAACAATCATAACTTGTCTGTTTTAATGAGTCAACTAAGATTGACTTAAATTGACCCTTAAAACTAAAAATAATAACTCTAAAATGACAAGTCCCTTTTTCAAAAAGAAAATTTTTTGTGTTAATTGGTTGTGTTTCCGCAATATGAAGCATGATTGAAGCATAAGCTTCAACTGAGGCATAGGCCTCAAATATGCCTCATACATAGACATGCAACCAAAAATTGCAATGAATCTCATACTTAAGCTTTATGGCATTTTTGGGGTGCCCTGTCTCAATGCCTAACCCCAAAACATCTTAAAAACATCAATTAAGTTGTACAAAAAATCAGCCTCATTGGACATTTCTAGCCATTTGATCTAAGGTAATTATATTGCCAGCAAAAAAAAAAAAAAAAAAAATCTCATTTTGACTAGCAATTTCTTTACCTTTGATTTGATGTCTAGAAATGTTCGATGGGGCTGGTTTTTGGTATAGCCTTAATCCACAACCCATCTATGGTTGTGCATGTTTTCTTTTGTGGGGTTCATCTCCATGAAGAGTGGGCCCCACCTACCTAGAAGAAACAAAAAGGGGACAGGATTTGTGTGGTCATTTGTCAAAAAAAAGAAAAAGGGAAAAAAGAAATAGATGTCTTCCATATGAATTTTTGGATAAGATGGAGTAGAGAGGAGAATAAAGCGAAGAGACTTATAAGTTTCCTTTGGTGATCAAGAAAAAGATTCAAGAGGCTATTCTTGGGTATTTTTTCAATCATCTCCCCACTTGTGTCATCCTCATAGAAGTCTTGTATCTCTTTGGGGAAACACTTTTTTGTGAGAAGTTTGGGTTTGTTAAAGCATCAATGTAGCTATGTATGACTCTATTTTCTTGTAATTCCTCAAGTTTCTGCTGTAAACTTGAGAAGGAAAACTTTTTAATCTTCTATTTTCTTTGTGGGCTTCTTTAAAATTTCCCCCATGGTTTTTCCTTTCTCATTAGAATTTTTTGACATAAATCTTATAGATTTTTTGGCATGGCTTCTATTTTATTTGGCATTTTCTTGATAGTTATATATACCTACTTTTGAGTTATTTATTTATTTTCATTTGATTCAAGCATAGACAGGAGGCATTGCTTTCCAACACGATGCATATGGTAGGGCCACTGACTAGACCCCACCAAGATGCCACTTCTCAAATGACGATTCATTTGATAGGCCAAAAACAACTTGACTCTGTTTTGTATTTCCGAGTTAGAAAATGCCCTCGTCCAATTGCCCTTATTTACTTTATATCATCACCTTCATCCAGAGAAATTCTGTTTGCACCCACCTGCCTTGCTAAGCACACCCACTTTCTGAGCTTACCACACCAAGAAATATAAAAAGGCCATTTTTGCTGAGCCCACCCCCAATAATACCCAAAACACCCTCTTCTCGTCTTCTCTCCTCTCATCTTTTCTTTCTCCCTCCGGCGAGCTCCGATCGGATCCCCGTTGGGAGTGTAGACAGACACCGGGAACGGCCTTATTCCAGCACAATCCACACCACAAAGATCTTCTTTGACAATTAGAGAGCAGAATCCTCTTGATTTTGAGAAGACAGGGGGCTGACCTCTTTCTTCGTGTGTATCGCTCGCTGGTGGGTTGCATAGAGTTTCAGGGCCGTGCACATAAAGAGGTGCACGGCTGTGAAACCCCGTGCATATATCATGTGCACGGCATTTCACAACCATGCACATGAGATATGTACGGGGTTTTACACCCGTGCACTTACTGAGAAGATGTAGCTCATGGGTATTTTCGTCATTTCACACATGGGTATTCTGGTAAGAATTTTTTTTAAAAAGAAAAGGTGGCTGTGCTCAGTTATTTTCAGTCCAAACAGAATTTCTCCTTCATCCAGGGTCGGCTTTCTGAGTTCTTTTCCCTTATTTACTCCTTATGTATTTTTGGAAATAACTTATCCAATTCATTCGACATACAATTTGAAAATTTTAGATGTTTATGCTATGAAATGTTGCCTTGTTAACATTTCATGTAGGTATGTTCTCCACTGAATCAGTTTGACTACGGTTGGAATTTTCATTTTCATTCAGTGTTTTTTCTTTTTAGCCTCTGAAAAAAAGCCATTTTATTGCTTCGCACTATTTGATATTTCCATTTTCAGATGACATAAAACTAGAGTGTTTCTTGTATTTATATGCTCACTGTTTCTCTAAGCACGGATGTGAACCTGGCAGGCCGCTACATTTGTGTAATTAACCTAAACAGAATAATGGGACAATGCCTTTTGTGCTGAACCAAAAAAATGGCAGCCATAGCAAGTTGATGACCCATGGGCTGAATTTGATGCTCAATTTTATTGGTCTTAATAGTCTGAACCATACTTCTCTGATCTAGTGGGTTGACCAAACTCAGATATTTATCATGCCAAATCGACTAGAAAACTCGGAGGGTCAACTAGGGTGGTTAGAAAATTACATATCTAATAACTACAGTACAGTATGTCTAATTTTGGAATTTCATGTGTAAGGTTTATATATATTTTTTTTTGTTTGAATTATTATTACATAAGGATATAGTACTATAGTTGCCTTACAAGTATTAGGCGACATGAGCCACTCTGCCACGTCAGGATGTGACAAGCCGAGTCATGAATCAACGAGGCAAGTCAACTGGGTTTAAATCAAAATTCTTCTGAAATTGTGTTAAACCTGACCCACTTACCTAGTATGGTGACTGGGTTTAGTCCAGTTGATCATGTTTGGAGAACCATGGACTGTAACAGTGTGACCAGCTTGCTTATGGGACATAGTCATAGTAATGGAGGCCCTGGCATGATGAGCAGTTTATAGGATTTTGCACGTGTACTGTTACCATCCCCCCCCAAAAAAAAAGGGATTTTATATGTTTTTCCTGTTCATGCTGATAATGTCAAAGTATGGAGGTGTGAGTAGGCTTAGCAAAACTAATCAAGTATGTCTATATTTAGTTGCCAGTAGATGCTGTCAAGAATATGATTTTATCCATCATACATTGTTATGCTATAACGAAATTCAAGATGTCTGTGTTCATCATTCAGTAATGTTGAATAATGTTTCTAAAGTTGAATAAAACGCAGTCTCTGTGAACACCACATGCTTGGTGTTGTCAATTTACTATAGGGGAGCACTACCTTAGAAAATATGAGCCTTATTCCTTTTTTCAGCAAAAAAAAAAAAAATGAGCCTTATTCAATATTCTTAAGGCACTTGATAAAATTCAAGTTACATGGAAAAAACTCATGAAAACCTCATGATTTTCCTTAACTTCTAATCGTTCAATTTTTTTGCTAATTTTTTTTTTTTCATTTGAATTTTAGTTGATCAGAGCAAAGGCATGTTGGGTACTTTTGCTCCACAGCGGGATCCCTATACGGATACCCTTGAAGAGGAGACAACACCGTCTGGTTTACTTGCTCGAGGAATTTACTCAGCGAAGCTAAAGGTATAGTTTAATGCTTGTTTCATTTCAGTTGCAAATTCATAATTGTGTTTCAATTTACAGACACAATCTAGTTTACCACTGCAAAATAAGGGGAAAATAACAATTAAAAAAAAAAAAAAAAGAAAAAGAAGAAGAAGAAAGAAAAAGAGGGAAAAACACTTGGATTTATGTTGGGATAGGGATGGAAGAAGAACAATAGGGAAGTTGGATATGGGCAAAACACAATCAAAGTACTGAATGGGTGCACAAATCTGCACTACCTGGTCCAGCTGATAGTTTGGACATTTTGATCAAAACACCCCTCAGCTCCACAATTGGCACCAAGATCGCTCAGATCAAAGTTGTATTCAACATTGATATCATGCATGCCATCTGTCAATGCATTTTAGCCTTCTATGAAAAAAGTTCCAATCATGCATGGCAATACAGAATCATGAAAATATGCTTTTTCCAAAAGATAACAGAACTCTAACTGTTGTGCTTGATTCCTGAGACACCTAAACCTGAATCTTAACATTTGCATTGGCAACAGTAAAGTGCTATAGAATTTGGATAAAGGGAGATAAGGAGGTAGGGTAGGGTTGGGATTTGGGAAACATTTTGAAGCTGCTGAAACATGTAGCGAACTGGAATGGAAAAAAATTGGGTCAAGCTGGAACTTGATTAGAAGTGAGCCAACCTAAGTTGAGCTTGAACTTGGCTTCATGTTTTTTTTTTTTAACAATATACGACATGTGTCCATGCTGATATAAGGGGGAAACACGCACACAATGGAAAATATTGCAGAAATCAAACAAGCATGGCTGAAACCTAGTCAAGCTAGAGCTTTACAGTATAGCATATATTTCATGTGATAGCTACATGAAATGTAATTACATGTATGGTTATGAACTTATGATATAATGTATATATAATATTTATCTGTGCAATATCTATATTATTGTATATGGGGATGTAAATGGGTATCCAATTATCTGAGTACATCTGGTCTCTAATCCTAAAAGGTGGGATTGAAACCAGTTTTTGGATCTGGGAGAAATTCAGATCCAGATCCATAACTGTTGATGTCAACGTCCACCCTCACTCCTGAGTGGTCATAATTGTGGTCGAGCCCTCACTCTCACCATAAAACCATTGTTGTGCCATTTCCTATCACCAATTGGTTTTGGGATAAGTGGTAGCTCAATGGGGTGTAAGATCCTACAAGTGGTATAAGAGCCTGGTAGGGCGGGTGTTCGAGTCACGGGATACGCATTTTGCGAGTTGCGCAGCAGGAGTCGCGGCGGGTGTGCCGTTGAGGGAGGGATTGTTGATGTCAACGTCCCCCATCGCTCCTGAGCGGTCATAATTGTAGTCGAGCCCTCGCCCTCACCATAAAACCATTGTTGTGTCGTTTCCTATCACCAATTGGTTTTGGGATAAGTGGTAGCTCAATGGGGTGTAAGATCCTACAATAACCATGCTTAGAAGTTTCGGACAGGATGATTACAACCACATATTGAAAGGAGGAAAGATAAGCATCCTAGGCTGTTGGCTGAACTGGTATGTCAGCTTCCTTCATTGCAGTCAGATTACCTGGGTTCAAGGTAGTGGGGAGGTAGTTTATATTTTAAGGCCCTACTATCTGCGTTGTCTTGGATCCATATAGTCGTTTTCAGCTGATGCTGAATCTTGAGTCCTACCTTTAAGATCTGTGTCGGAACCAAAAGAAAATGGGTCTGGATCAGGAATTCAGGATACACCATGGAATCACTTGCATTTTTCTTGTATCTTACTATGTTCTGCTTTCCTGCAGTTTGAAGACGATGATAAAAGATGTCATTTGGAGCTCGACTATTCCTTTGAGATTAAAAAGCGCAGCTGAGGAAGTCCTTTGTATTGATTTCAAGGTCTTCTAATTTTTTTTTTTTATTATTCCAATGAACTACAGACTTTGAGTGCACATCCCTCATTAAAATGCAATACAGATGTATCTTTAGCGTTTTCATCATATGTTTATAACTTCCATTGGTTTCACAGTAGATTGTAATACGAATACACCATGAACTTCAGATATTCACCTTTTGGGGAACTAAGTGTCAAACCATGATATTCCCCTTGGGGCTAGTTGCCTAGTCGTCAAACCAAGTAGAAAGCAGGCCAAACTCTTGCTTCTGGGTCCAACTGCCATTGTGAGCCAACCAAATGACAGGTAGTTCCCCATTTCTATACTTGCATGCATGATTAGCATTTCAGTACACTTGCGCTCATGACTGCAACTTCTTCGTGATATGGAAGAATTGTTTTCTTTGAACTGTTGGGAAAATTACTTACGAAGAATGTGCAGTCAGAAAATCAAATACATAATTAGTATAAATAAGTAGTGAATAATGTGAATATTAATGAATGTGAGAAATTGAATAATAAAGCAAAAGAAAAATGGGTAAGGCACACCAATTAAGATGCTTTCTTAAAGACAACAATTTCCTACATTTGGTTTTGATGAAATTTTGTCCTCAGGATACAATGCCCAACTCTGATTCAAAGTTTGCACATTAGAATCAGAAATATGGAGTTCTCCTTAAAATCAAGCAAATACTAAAAGATAAGTAACTTCTTTTAGATAATGTGCTTTTGAAAATACTGTCTTCTATTCATCTTGAATGCTTTGAAAAACTTCAAATCACCTTAATTTATAATGTTTGAAAGCAACCTTTGAAATTGGGCCGCACCCACTCAAATGGTCCGAAAAGACATCCATCTAAAGGGCACAAAAAACTTGATTTTGAAAAGACACATTCAAATGTATCTTGGAATTTATTTTTTAAATTATTAGGTTTTAGAAAATATCCAACAAGGGAGGGGGCCTAAAGGGGTCAATACTTGGGTAGTTGGGTACGTAGCGGGGAGCCCAAGGGCGGCCCTTAACATAATTCTCATGGTCTTGGCCTACACATGAATCTATAATCCCAGCAATAAAATGCAGAGGGATTATCAGCTAGTAGATGATCCAACGGAGTAGAGATTTTGCACACATCTAGGTGGGCCCACAATGGGGCCAGGCTGGCCAGCAGGTGAGAACAGCCAGATTTGAGACCCCATCGAGAGTACAAGGCAGAGAATAATGTTTGCAAGCAGTTTGGCCGGTGGCAAATGGCCCCAAAACGCAAGTAAAATAGAGAGGGGTATTCCTCCCTGCCACTTCATGTATACCGTATGAGGGCTGTAAAGATTAAAAATAAAACCAAGGATAAAGTAAAAAGAACAAGATTTATTTTTGAAAGATAAGTGCTCACACATCCACATCCTGACACGCTGCACAAGCCATTCATAATCTGTGCTATAAGGGATTAAATCCTGGTTATTTCTATGGAAATGAGGTCACTCATTAGCTGAGCTACTAGTGAATTGGAAGTACCTGTGGATTAGAATTAAGAGAAAAAATAGTTGGTTTTTCACTCTTTCTCCCACAAGAAAGTGCCCCACAAAACCAGGAAAGATGGGGGTAGAAAGTTTAAAAAACTTCATTTCCGCAACTTTCTTAATCAGGTAGGTATTATAATAAATCGCCTTGAGATGCATTAATAAAAATAAATCCTATTTTACATTAAAATACATAGGAATTCAATACATGGTGGTTACCTTATGAATTCTGCCACCGCAAAATATAAGAGCGCTCATCTGAATTCTCTCCTAAGGTTTCATGTGCAATAGCTGATCCATGGTTTTCATTTGGATGGTGCAGCATATGGTCAATTGAAGACATTAAGTAATAAGAAGATTAGGATTTTTTTTTTGTTTTACAATATTATCTAAGGGGTTTCTCAAATCACTAACACTTGGGCCCGCCCGATCAAGTGGGCCCCACTAGCTCAATAACACCTGTATGCACATTTGGCAAATAGAGAAGAATTCTCCCTTTAGAAGATTCCTTTGTTAAGCTAGAATGAAGCCATTCTCAAAGAGGATTCTTTTAGGAGAGTTCCTAGTTTGGCAAAAAAAGAGGAATCTTATTATTTAAACTCTATGTGATCCAATGGTTATAGGTTTTTTGCAATTTTTTCAAAATCCATGAAGAGTCTAAGGGTTGAGCCTACACCCCTTAACCGGCCTTAGCACTCTAGAGAGTTTGAGCAGGTCAGATGTTTCAAATGGGGCCCATAGGAATTGAAAAAAATAATATTTTAAAATCTGAACGTCTCAAGATCTATGATGGATCTATGGCTGAATCTTGATCTACAACATGCTTTTGTTGTAATAATCGGATCATCATTTTGAAGCCCACGAGAATAAAGAAAAATGAGAAAGCCCATGTAATCCCGTTTTAGCATTGTGGCATATCAACGGTCTACAGTGTTTTGCCCTTTTTCTAATGATCCACAATGAATCCGAATGCCAAGATTGAACCACTAGCCGTTTTGGATCTCCTGAAGAAGCTTGAACGGTTCGGATTATCCGAATGGGCCCTACAAAAACTCAGAAATTATGATCCAATATTTGGGACAGATTTGTAAATATCTCAAAATCCGTGGAGAAGAGCTCAAAGAGCCTACTACACTAGACCTAATATGGGTTAAGGTTAAGCAAAAAAATTTGGCTACTTGATTGGAGTGGTGAGTTCTAGGGAAAGCAAAGTGAAGTGCTGTGGGCTCCTTCATTTTTTCTGCTTCCTCTCAAATCTCTCAAACGGCGGCCGTCATGGCTCTGCCTCTGCGTGTCAGCCGTTGCAGCAGAACAACCCTTGCAAGCTCACGCCTTTCTCGATTTTCCTCTTCCTCTTCCTCTTCTGACGGAGAAGGAGGAGGAGGAGGAGAAAATGACAAAAACCCTCCCGTCCGGCCGTCTATCCTCTCTCCCAGACCCTCCAGAATCGAGTCTTTCAATGAAATCCGTAAAAACCTCTCCGAATTCCGCCGCAGATCCGCCGCTCCATCCCAGGGTTCCTCTTCTCAACCACCCAGCTCTTTCAAGGATATCTACAATAGCAAACTCATCGGAAAACCTGCCGAGGACGACGCCGCTGCTACCAAACCGACCTCCTTCCCTGCCGTCCGAGAGAGCCTCAGCAAGTACCGCTCCTCGAATCCGCCGTCTCCGATGAATCGATCCAGAGGATCCGAGACTCTGAACCCTAACTCTCTGCAATCCTGCAAAAACAGCTTGAATCTGAAGCCGCATCTGGAGAGATCCGGCACGAGCGCACCCCTTCTCGGAGGACCCGATTCGCAGCTTCCGCCGTCTATATTCGGAAGGGAAATGAGGGAGAAGAGGGAGCCCGAGTCGCGGGCGCTCAAGACGGAATTCGTGAAGATGTATAGTTTTGCTGATGTGGGACGGAGTCTGAAGATGCTCCGGCTTGCATTGGCCACCGAGGGGAAGAAGGACGGATTCTCATTGGAGGAGCTGAATGAGAGACTGATGAAGTTGAGAGAGATGGAGGAGAAGGAGACGGAGTTGCGAATTCCCGGACATTCTTTTAAGGATGTGAGGGATAGCTTGGCGACCTTGAGAAAGACTACTGATGACAGCTCCAAGAAGTCTAACAGTATGTTCTTTTCCTTTCCTTATTTGGATTTTGGATTTGCAGGAAATTGCAATCAGATTGTACTTTTATAACTTCAATTACCCTTGCTTAAGTGAAGCTCTACAAATTTAGTTTTGATTGATTCTTTATTAGTTTTCGCCGGGGAATATTGTGTCAAAGTAAGACGAAAACAGTGAGCCAACTGAACATCTGATGGATCTCATTGTAAGCTCACTTCCAGGAAAGTCTATTAGCTCACCAGAAGAAAAGGATATTGATCAAAAAGTTGTGAACGAGGATCAAATCATTGAAGCTCCCCACATTGATTTCATCTTCGGGGATAGATTATTGATATTAGAAGATTGTGATCCATTAGTCCATTACCAACAACTAATGTCCCTAATAGTCAGATCACACACCAAAATTGGATTAAAAAATCTGAAGAAGCAACGCCTCCAATCTACTTCAAGTTGGAAGAAAAGAACGTATGAATCCTCCATGCTATGCACAAAAGATGGAGATCAATTGACAAATCAGAAGTTTGTATGTTTGACTTTTGAGCCTAGAGGAAATCTATAGAGCTCCAAGTGCATAGAGTTTCAGGGCCGTGCGGCTGTGAAACCCCGTGCATATATCATGTGCACGGCGTTTCACAACCGTGCACATGAGATATGTACGGGGTTTCACACCTGTGCAATTACTGAGAAGATGTAGCTCATGGGTATTTTCGTCATTTCACACATGGGTATTCTGGTAAGAATTTTTTAAAAAAGAAGAGGTGGGTGTGCTCAGTTATTTTCAGTCCAAACAGAATTTCTCCTTCATCCAGGGTCGGCTTTCTGAGTTCTTTTCCCTTATTTACTCCTTATGTATTTTTGGAAATAACTTATCCAATTCATTCGACATACAATTTGAAAGTTTTAGATGTTTATGCTGTGAAATGTTGCCTTGTTAACGTTTCATGTAGGTATGTTCTCCACTGAATCAATTTGTCTATGGTTGGAATTTTCATTTTCATTCAGTGTTTTTACTTTTTAGCCTCTGAAAAAAAGCCATTTTATTGCTTCGCACTAATTGAGATTTCCATTTTCAGATGACATAAAACTAGAGTGTTTCTTGTATTTATATGCTCACTGTTTCTCTAAGCACAGATGTGAACCTGGCAGGCCGCTACATATGTGATATTAACCTAAACAGAATAATGGGACAATGCCTTTTGTGCTGAACCAAAAAAATGGCAGCCATAGCAAGTTGATGACCCATGAGCTGAATTTGATGCTCAATTTTATTGGTCTTAATAGTCTGAACCATACTTCTCTGATCTAGTGGGTTGACCAAACTCAGATATTTATCGTGCCAAGTCGACTAGAAAACTCGGAGGGTCAACTAGGGTGGTTAGAAAATTACATATCTAATAACTACAGTACAGTATGTCTACTTTTGGAATTTCATGTGTAAGGTTTATATATGTTTATTATTATTATATAAGGATATAGTATTATAGTTGCCTTACTAGTATTAGGCGACATGAGCCGCTCTGCCACGTCAGGATGTGACAAGCCGAGTCATGAATCAACGAGGCAAGTCAACTGGGTTTAAATCAAAATTCTTCTGAATTGTGTTGAACCTGACCCACTTACCTAGTATGGTGACTGGGTTTAGTCCAGTCGATCATGTTTGGAGAACCATGGACTGTAACAGTGTGACCAGCTTGCTTATGGGACATAGTCATAGTAATGGAGGCCCTGGCATGATGAGCAGTTTATAGGATTTTGCACGTGTACTGTTACCATCCCCAAAAAAAAAAAGGGATTTTATATGTTTTTCCTGTTCATGCTGATAATGTCAAAGTATGGAGGTGTGAGTAGGCTTAGCAAAACTAATCAAGTATGTCTATATTTAGTTGCCAGTAGATGCTGTCAAGAATATGATTTTATCCATCATACATTGTTATGCTATAACGAAATTCAAGATGTCTGTGTTCGTCTTTCAGTAATGTTGAATAATGTTTCTAAAGTTGAATAAAACTCAGTCTCTGTGAACACCACATGCTTGGTGTTGTCAATTTACTATAGGGGAGCACTACCTTAGAAAATATGAGCCTTATTCCTTTTTTCAGCCAAAAAAAAAAAAAAAAATGAGCCTTATTCAATATTCTTAAGGCACTTGTTAAAATTCAAGTTACATGGAAAAAAATCATGAAAACCTCATGATTTTCCTTAACTTCTAATCGTTCAATTTTTTTGCTTTTTTTTTTTTTTTTTTCATTTGAATTTTAGTTGATCAGAGCAAAGGCATGTTGGGTACTTTTGCTCCACAGCGGGATCCCTATACAGATACCCTTGAAGAGGAGACAACACCGTCTGGTTGACTTGCTCGAGGAATTTATTCAGCGAAGCTAAAGGTATAGTTTAATGCTTGTTTCATTTCAGTTGCAAATTCATAATTGTGTTTTAATTTACAGACACAATCTAGTTTACCACTGCAAAATAGGGGGAAGATAACAATTAAAAAAAAAGAAAAGACAAAGAAGAAGAAGAAAGAAAAAGAGGGAAAAACACTTGGATTTATGTTGGGATAGGGATGGAAGAAGAACAATAGGGAAGTTGGATATGGGCAAAACACAATCAAAGTACTGAATGGGTGCACAAATCTGCACTACCTGGTCCAGCTGATAGTTTGGACATTTCGATCAAAACACCCCTCAACTCCACAATTGGCACCAAGATCGCTCAGATCAAAGTTGTAATCAACATTGAAATCATGCATGCCATCTGTCAATGCATTTTAGCCTTTTATGAAAAAAATTCCAATCATGCATGGCAATACAGAATCATGAAAATATGCTTTTTCCAAAAGATAACACAACTCTAACTGATGTGCTTGATTCCTGAGACACCTAAACCTGAATCTTAACATTTGCATTGGCAACAGTAAAGTGCTATAGAATTTGGATAAAGGGAGATAAGGAGGTAGGGTAGGGTTGGGAAACATTTGAAGCTGCTGAAACATGTAGCGAACTGGAATGGAAAAAAATTGGGTCAAGCTGGAACTTGATTAGAAGTGAGCCAACCTAAGTTGAGCTTGAACTTGGCTTCATGTTTTTTTTTTTTAACAATATACGACATGTGTCCATGCTGATATAAGGGGGAAACACACACACAATGTAAGACTTGAATATATTGCAGAAATCAAACAAGCATGGCTGAAACCTAGTCAAGCTAGAGCTTTACAGTATAGCATATATTTCATGTGAGAGCTACATGAAATGTAATTACATGTATGGTTATGAACTTATGATATAATGTATATATAATATTTATCTGTGCAATATCTATATTATTGTATATGGGGATGTAAATGGGTATCCAATTATCTGAGTACGTCTGGTCTCTAATCCTAAAAGGTGGGATTGAAACCAGTTTTTGGATCTGGGAGAAATTCAGATCCGGATCCATAACCATACTTACAAGTTTCGGACAGGATGATTACAACCACATATTGAAAGGAGGAAAGATAAGCATCCTGGGCTGTTGGCTGAACTGGTATGTCAGCTTCCTTCAATGCAGTCAGATTACCTGGGTTCAAGGTAGTGGGGAGGTAGTTTATATTTTAAGGCCCTACTATTTGCGTTGTCTTGGATCCATATAGTCGTTTTCAGCTGATGCTGAATCCTTAGTCCTACCTTTAAGATCTGTGTCGGAACCAAAAGAAAATGGGTCTGGATCAGGAATTCAGGATACACCATGGAATCAATTTCATTTTTCTTGTATCTCACTATGTTCTGCTTTCCTGCAGTTTGAAGACAACGATAAAAGATGTCATTTGGAGCTCGACTATTCCTTTGAGATTAAAAAGCGCAGCTGAGGAAGTCCTTTGTATTGATTTCGAGGTCTTCTAATTTTTTTTTTTTATTCCAATGAACTACAGACTTTGACTGCACATGCCTCATTAAAATGCAATACAGATGTATCTTTAGCGTTTTCATCATATGTTTATAACTTCCATTGGTTTCACAGTAGATTGTAATACAAATACACCATGAACTTCAGATATTCACCTTTTGGGGAACTAAGTGTCAAACCATGATATTCCCCATGGGGCTAGTTGCCTAGTCGTCAAACCAAGTAGAAAGCAGGCCAAACTCTTGCTTCTGGGTCCAACTGCCATTGTGAAACAACCAAGTGACAGATGGTTCCCCATTTGTATACTTGCATGCATGATTAGCATTTCATGTACACTTGTGCTCATGATTGCAACTTCTTTGTGATATGGAAGAATTGTTGTCTTTTAAGAAGCATGTACAATCAGAAAATCAAATAAATAATTAGTATAAATAATTAGTGAATAATGTAAATATTAATGAATGTGAGAAATTGAATAATAAAGCAAAATAAAAATGGGCAAGGCACACCAATTAAGATGCATTCTTACGGACAACAATTTCCCACATGTGGTTTTGATGAAATTCTGTTCCCAGGATACAATGCCAAGCTCTGATTCAAAGTTTGCACACTAGAATCAGAAATATGGAATTGCACTTAAAATCAAGTAAATAATAAAAGATAAGTAACTTATTTTAGATAATGTGCTTCTGAAAATACTGTCCTCTATTCATCTTGAATGCTTTGAAAAACTTCGAATCACTTTAATCTATAATGTTTGAAAGCAACCATTGAAATTGGGTCAAACCCACTCAAATGGGCCCAAAAGACACATTTCATCTAAAGGGCACGAAAAACTTGATTTTGAGAAGACACATTCAGATGTCTCTATTTATTTTTTAAATTATTAGGTTTTAGAAAATATCCAACAAGGGAGAGGACCCAAGGGTCAATTCCTGGGTAGTTGGGTAAGTAGCGGGAAGCCCAAGGGCAGCCCTTAACTTATTTCTCAGGGTCTTGGGTTGGCCTACAGATGAATCTATAATCCCAGCAATAGAATGCAGAGGGATTATCAGCTAGTAGGTGATCCAATGGAGTAGAGATTTTGCACACATCTAGGTGGGCCCATAATGGGGCCAGCAGGTGAGAACAGCCAGATTTGAGGCCCCATCGACAGTTCAAGGCAGAGAATAATGTTTGCAAGCAGTTTGGCCGGTGGCAAATGGCCCCAAAACGCAAGTAAAATAGAGGGGGGAATTCCTCCCTGCCACTTCATGTATACCGTTTGAGGGCTGTAAAGATTAAAAATAAAACCAAGAGTGAAGTAAAAAGAACAAGATTTATTTTTGAAAGATAAGTGCTCACACATCCACACCGTGGACACTCTGCACAAGTCATTTATAATCTGTGCTATAAGGGATTAATCCCTGATTATTTTTATGGAAAGGAGGTCACTCATTAGCTGAGCTACTAGTGAATCGAAACTACCCATGGATTAGAATTAAGATAAAAAGTAGTTGCTTTTTCACTTTTTCTCCCACAAGAAAGTGCCCCACAAATCCAGGAAAGATGGGGGTAGAAAGTTTAAAAAACTTCATTTCCGCAACTTTCTTAATCAGGTAGGTATTATACAAAATCACCTTGAGATGCATTAATAAAAATAAAGCCTATTTTGCATTAAAATACATAGGAATTAAATACATGGTGGTTACCTTATGAATTCTACCACCGCAAAATATATGACTGCTCATCCGAATTCTCTCCTAAGGTTTTATGTGCAATAGCTAATCCATGGTTTTCATTTGGATGGTGCGGTATATAGTCAATTGAAGACGTTAAGTAATAAGAGGATTAGATTTTTTTTTTTTTTTTTTTACGATGTTATCTAAGGGGTTTCTCGAATCAATAACACTTGGGCCCGCCCTGATCAAGTGCGCTCCACTAGTTCAATAACACTTGCACGCATGTTTGGCAACTAGAGAAGAATTCTCCCTTTAGAGGATTCCTTTGTTCAGCTAGAACAAGCCATTCTCAATGAGGAATCTTTTAGGAGAGTTCCGAGTTTGGCAAAAAAGAGGAATCTTATTATTTGAACTCTATGTGATCCAATGGTTATAGGTTTTTTGCAATTTTCTCAAAATCCATGAAAAGTCTAAGGGTTGAGCTTTCACCCCTTAACCGGCCTTGGCACTCTAGAGAGTTTGAACAGGTCAGATGTTTCAAATGGGGCCCATAGGAATTATAAAAAAAATAATATTTTAGAATATGAACGTTTTAACAAATATCTCAAGATCCACGATGGATCTACAGCTGAATCTTGATCTACAATATGTTTTTGGTGTAATGGAAATGATTTACGGCTCAGATCATAATTTTGAAGCCCACGAGAATAAAGAAAAATGAGAAATCCCATGTAATCCCGTTTTCGCATTGTGGCATATCAACGGTCTACAGTGTTTTGCCCTTTTTCTAATGATCCACAATGAATCCGAATGCCAAGATTGAACCACTAGCCGTTTTGGACCTCCTGAAGAAGCTTGAACGGCTCGGATTATCCGAATGGGCCCTACAAAAACTCAGAAATTATGATCCCATATTTGGTACAGTTTTGTAAATATCTCAAAATTCGTGAAGAAGTGATCAAAGAGCCTACTACACACTAGACCTAATATGGGTTAAGGTTAAGCAAAAAAATTTGGCTACTTGATTGGAGTGGTGGGTTCTAGGGAAAGCAAAGTGGAGTGCTGTGTGCTTCTTCTTCATTTTTTCTGCTTCCTCTCAAATCTCTCAAACGGCGGCCGTCATGGCTCTGCCTCTGCGTGTCGGCCGTTGCAGCAGAACAACCCTTGTAAGCCCACGCCTTTCTCGGTTTTCCTCTTCCTCTTCCTCTTCTGACGGAGGAGGAGGAGGAGGAGGAGGAGGAGAAAATGACAAAAACCCACCACCTTTTTCCTACTCTTCCTACTTGAGTGACGTTAGAGCCAGCCTACGCCAATCTCCTCCATCTCCTCCCCGAAAGCCACCCATCACCGCCTACAGCTCTCCCGTCCGGCCGTCTCTCCTCTCTCCCAGACCCTCCAAAATCGAGTCTTTCAATGAAATCCGTAAAAGCCTCTCCGAATTCCGCCGCAGATCCGCCGCTCCATCCCAGGGTTCCTCTTCTCAACCACCCATCTCTTTCAAGGATATCTACAATAGCAAACTCATCGGAAAACCTGCCGAGGACGACGACGCCGCTACCAAACCGACCTCCTTCCATTCCATCCGAGAGAGCCTCAGCCAGATCCGCCCCTCGAATCCGCCGTCTCCGATGAATCGATCCAGAGGATCCGAGACTCTGAACCCTTACTCTCTGCAATCCTTCAAAAACAGCTTGAATCTGAAGCCGCATCTGGAGAGATCCGGCACGAGCGCACCCCTTCTCGGAGGACCTGATTCGCAGCTTCCGCCGTCTATATTCGGAAGGGAAATGAGGGAGAAGAAGGAGCCCGAGTCGCGGGCGCTCAAGACGGAATTCGTGAAGATGTATAGTTATGGTGAGTTGGGACAGAAGCTGAAGATGCTGCGGCCTGCAGCGGCCACCGAGGGGAAGAAGGGCTGGTTCTCATTGGAGGAGCTGAATGAGAGACTGATGAAGTTGAGAGAGATGGAGGAGAAGGAGACGGAGTTGCGAATTGGCGGAGTTTCTTTTAAGGATTTGAGGGATAGCTTGGTGACGTTGAGAAAGACTAATGATGACAGCTCCAAGATCTCTAACAGTACGTTCTTTTCCTTTCCTTATTTGGATTTTGGATTTGCAGGAAATTGCAGTCAGATTATACTTTTATAACTTCAATTACCCTTGCTTAAGTGGAGCTCTACAAATTTTGTTTTGATTGATTCTTTGTTAGTTTTCGCCGGGGAATATTGTGTCCTTCTTCACATGTTTTCATTGGGGGGGTTTTTAGGGCTCCAGGGTTATACTTGGTCTGAATATGCTGAGTCCCATGCAACTGGCTGAATTGACTCGACTAGAGGGTGATTTGAGTCGTTCCCACCGCACCTTAGTTTGAGTTTTAAATTGATGTTCGAAGTTGCTCATAATCAGGGTGGGTTACCCTTTTAACCCGACCGACTGCAATCCTAATGTGCGATCGAGTGTTGTTATAAAAATCAATGTGGCATCACAAATTGTTCAAGGGATTGAATTAAGCTTTTGTTAAAAATATGATTAATTTTTTTAAAAGATAAGAGAAAAGCAGTTAGTCAATACATACACTTACATCCATAGATTGTTCATAGGAAATTCACTGGTTGTAGAGTTTTTCTTCATTTTAAGTAAGAATGAAAATAATAATCAATGGGACATGGTCAGAATATGGAAGAGACTTCAGCAGAGTTTGTAGACAGGGGGTCCTAATTTCCTTCTATGGATGATGATAATCAAAAGATGCAAACATCAAAGAAAGAAGAAAACGGTGAAGAATTGGAAATTGTCAACAAGCCAACTGAACATCTGATGGATCTCATTGTAAGCTCACTTCCAGGAAAGTCTATTAGCTCACCAGAAGACAAGGATATTGATCAAAAAGTTGTGAACAAGGATCAAATCATTGAAGCTCCCCACATTGATTTCATCTTCGGGGATAGATTATTGATATTAGAAGATTGTGATCCACTAGTCCATTACCAACAACTAATGTCCCTAATAGTCAGATCACACACCAAAATTGGATTCAAAAATTACAAGAAGCAACGCGCCAATCTACTTCAAGTTAGAAGAAAAGATCGTATGAATCCTCCATGCTATGCACAAAAGATGGAGATCAAGTGACAAATCAGAAGTTTGTATGTTTGACTTTCGAGCCTAGAGGAAATCTATAGAACTCCAGGTTCAGTTCTCTCCAAGACGGGGAGAAGTCGATGCAAGAAAGACCCATGTTCCCCATGGGTCGACCGGCCTTTGGGCCCAGCGCATCTATCTTGACCAGCCTTTGGGGCTAGCCCATTTATTTCTATTTTTTTTTTAGGCTGTTTTTTGTTTATGTTTTAAATTGTTTAAGTGGGTGTTTTAATCTTGGCCATCAATGTGTTTGGATGGTCAAGATTAGAGTTGGGTTATTTCTTTTACTAGGTAAGTGATGTAAAACTTCTTTGCTTAGATAATGGTCAATGATTAATGAAAAAGAAAATCAAGTGCTTTTGGGGTCTTCCCCAAGTTCTCTTGTCTCTTGGATTGGAGTTTGGCTCGAGCTGATTTTCAGGTAAACCTTGACATGATGCCCCTATCCCGTCTATCTCCTCCACCCTTGCCCACCCCTCATCTCCCTTCCGTTCAACATTAGAATGAGATAAACAAGCCATATCATCACTCTAATTCAAACTTCTTTGAAATATAATTCAATCCTTGTAATTCAAATCTATTCAAAATTCTAATTCAAATCGTTTTAAAAAAATCTTACCATCTAACACCTCAAAGGGAGATTTATGTGATAGAAAAGAGAACGAAAGTCAAGGGGGAGAGGAGAGGAGATTTTTTTTTTTTTTTTGGTTGGGGGGGGGGGGGGGGGGGGGGGGGGGCGCGCTCTATTGCGACTTCTTTCTTCTGCTTCTTCCTCCTCATCCTACTACCATGTATTGGATTGCATCCTTTTTAACTCTTCTCTTCTTCTGCAACATTGAATGTGGAGCCTTAAAATCCACATCATACGAAATCCGATCATGCTGATTTTTTGGTGCATCCCTTGTCTATGCATGGACTTCATCATCTCCATTCCCCATTATTAGATGTATCGTGAAGTGGTAGAGTCACATTTATAAAAGTGTGGCGCAGGAGATTATAGGAGGATTTTCTCTTGTGCTCCCACGTGAAACTCAGGGTGCATCCTGCTTATGGTTAGTCTCGATGCACGTGAGTCCAGGGCATATAGTACAATTGAAAATATTCTGCACATTATATCACCTTTTTTTTTTCGTTTGTATCACCAATAGACAGTGCAAATTTAGGAGTAGGGAAGAGTTGGTTAAAAATTGAAACTATTATCGCAACACATTTTGTTGATTTCCATAATCTGATCCCTTTCCCTGTTTCTGCCTACATATATGGGATATTTTAAGAAGTGAATGTCTTTCTTAGTACAAGGGTCTGGAGAAAGAATGGGAAAGTCGATTTAACTATATTTCTGACCAGGAACAGGATCCACCACAAGAATCTGATTTCGAAGTAAATAGAAAGTGTTTCTCTCTCTCTCTCTCCCCACTGGTAAAAAATGTTGGATGAATGTGACCAGGGTGTACAGATCAAAGGGGAGCCTAAGTGGCCCCTAAAAGTTTTATGGAGCCCACTCGTAGGTGGACATTTCTTTGTGTGTGTATTTATCATTTTGCTTGGCATTTTCCTTGGCATTATTTCTTCTTTCCTAAGAGTAGCTATTGAATAGCAATCCATATCTTTATCATTCTTTCTTCAGCAGAATGATTGGGCTTCTCATTCTTTTGTCTTCGCCTAGGGCAAACCTAGTTACATCTCCATCTGAGCATCAGTCATATGGAATTGGAGCTGCTGATATGATCTTTACACTATGGTGGCCAGATACTGAATGGATATGACAAGGTCACGTTATGGACACGACATGGAATACGGTTTATACACATGAAAATAAAGTATCAATTACTATATGACATACATTCATTGCCCATCTAAGCAGGGACGGACCCAGGTATTCCGTATTCCACACACCCCCCCCCCCCCCCCCCCCCCCCCCCTTCTCTTCCTTCCTTCCTTTCAAACGACCAGAAAAAAAAAAGAGGAAGAAAAAGGAAAAGAAGAAGAAAAATTTAACATTATGGGCATCGTCTGCACACAAAATTCCTGGGTCCACCACTGCATCTAAGTATCCATGTATCATAGTTATGCGTGCCAAATGATTCAAATCTTATATTTACTGTTTCAGAGACATACAGTTATATTTCGGGTCATTAACTTTACCCAATTCCTTTGTGTTTTTGTGTGATATTCTGCTTCCGGTATTCAGCTAGTCATTCCATGTTTACTTGATTGTCATCCTAGTGCACATGCATCCTGCCATCCTCTGATTTTGTTTATGCTGTCTGCAGTGCAAAGACTGGCTTTCATAGGTCAAATAGGAGGGCAGGTTATACCTGACTTTATGTTATCACCTCCAAAGGACCACTTAGTCGAAAAGGTAAGTCTCCATTACCTGTTTTCCTACGCTATTTTTAAACTCAGAATTTTGGGCTTTTAGATTTATTCTTTTATGTGGCTTCAAGAAAAGACCCAACTCAATTGATGTGACTGGTAAAATTTTGGATAGGAAGTCCCTATGCTGTAACACAGTCGGTTAGGGGCATTAAAGCCTGTGTAATGGGTGAGGGTGTGTGCATTTGAGTCTGTACTAAACCCAAAAAAAAAAAAAGGAAACCTATTAAGCAGGAAGGTGAAACCTTTTCAGTTGTGCATCCATCTACACTAGGGAAAAATTATGAGCTATCATGAAGCATACATAAGCGTCCTTGTTAGGTCACATCAAATTACCAACCTCTTCCAAGGACCATTCTTTGATAGGACACAGGTTATTTAACTACTGTCACTTACTTTTCCATTATATAATCTGCATTCCATACTTGGTTGCTGGTGCCCATAATCCCATATTGATGAAGCAAAAAATGCTGGTGATCAGTATCCCTAATTGAATGAGAGTTTGATACTGCAGTATTTTCACCCAGACAATATGTCTTCAGCAGAAAAGCTCAAGCTAGAGCTTAAAAGAGTTAGAGATGAGTTCAAGATGTCAGAATCAGATTGTGGATCTTCTCGTGTCCAAGGTAATTTCATTTTTCTTCCATTTTGGTTTATTGTTGGCATCCTTGGACTCTTTGAATGTTTCTAGATAGATGGGTTATGTGTTTGATATGTTTGCTTATGCATCTGTGTGGGATGGTGGCATGTTTTCTGTTTGCACATGTGTGAAAAGGGGATGTCTAGGTGACACCACATACATAGTGATGGGTGGAAAAAGGCACCCCCAACCTCCCTAGTCTTGTGAAATAACCCCTGCAAACCTGCATTTTACTGTTTTTACATACGGTTGTTTTTGTATCAATGACCCAAGTCAGGGTTAGATTGATCAGTTAAGGTGTGATTTCAACTACCTTCTATCAATGTGGGATGCTACATGTTTGATGTGGTCGACGACGCTTGGAAGAAGCCAAAGGGCGCCCATTGTCAGTCACTCGGTCCTGTTATTGGTGCCAACTGACGTTTGGTTTCCTTTATGCACAGTACACATGGGCCCTAGTTTTGCTATTAGGAAGCGTGGAATTGGTTTTTCTTGTCTGCATGGAGTATTGGCCGTCGCTTTCTTTTTTTCTGAAATAGCTTTTAGTTAGAGTCAATCATCAGTTCCCTGTGAGTTAGCTCCCATGTCAAGATGTGGTTTGTTAAGGTCAAAGAGTCATGGTGTGTAGAGCCTTTTTGATTTTTTATAGTAGTTTTAAAAATAGTATCTGGAGGCTGAATTCTATTGTAAATGGGAATTTACTTCCTTCGGTTATTCACCTAAGGCAATAAAAGCCTATATATGGAACTGATGATCAACCTTAGTGAAATATTGTGTTTTTCATGTTGTGAGAAATTGGGTTTTCCATTTTTTTTTTTTTGGGTGATGATGTGATGTCTCATCCCGCCTCGGTGTGATATTATGGAGATTACATGCAAGAAGAGAAGTAGAATGATTCCAACTCTTCCTCTGCATCAACATCCCACCATCTATGTACAATTAGGCACTTAGGTGGACCCCACAAGTCTTCATCACACCATCATGGTAGAATTTCTGTAGCAGCCAAGGGAATCCAAATCCAATAGGCAGGAAACTCGGAAACCCCAAATCCTCAATGGATAGAAAACTACTACATAATCAGAAGGAGAAACAATAGATTTCAGCTACCAATCATCTCCGCAATCTACTGTTTATTTTCAATCCATTTGGTGATAATTGATAACTCAAACCAAGGAGAAGGAATAAATGTTCTCATGGCAACTTTGCTTCAAAAATATAATGAATAATAAAAAGATTGATTTGGTCGTTCCTTTACATTAATATAAAGATTTCAGAATCATAAAACTACTAAAGCATGACTTAAATCTCACTTATCCAACAGAATCCTAAAATAACTAATTCGCTAAAGAGTTATGAAAGAAGTTAAGAAGGGAAGAGTTATCTTCAAATTGGAGGCTCTTGCTAGAGATTTTTCATGAGACCTTTTAGGACCAGTTACTATCCTTGTAGAGGAATCTCTCAATCCTTGTCTCAATCACGACTACTTCTATCCCAAAGAATCCTCTTCATGAACAAGTGGGAAAGGAATCAATCCAAGAAAGAAACAACTAAAGCCTAAGGAAGAAAATCTTGTTGGTGGCTAATGATTTTGACGTCCCTTCTTTAGTGGATATGTGCCACACTTGTTTCTTCTTAATTAAAACCACTTGTTTCTTTCTTTGACTAATTACCAATTTAAAGAGTCCTTATCCAACCTTATTAATAAAGAAATCAAGTAAGATGGAAGTTCCAGAATTGGAAACTGCTGTTACATAAACCTTGCTGGACTTCCCTAATTACTTGGGACTGTGGGCCTCTGTATATGGACCTAGTGGACCAGCCACAGGACTGATTTGGTCGATCAGGCTTGGGTGACCAACTTGGGCCTGGTTTGAACCAGATTATAGTGAATTTGGGCTGGGTTGAAGTGAACCTAAGATTAATGGACTGTTTGGCATCATTGGATCATTATGTGATTACATCTCCAATCAGACCCAATTTAAGGACTGATTTGGATCCCATAAAATGTAGCACATTTAATTCCAAAATTGGGACCCATCTTTAAGTCCGTCTTGACCATCCAAAGTTAGATTTGAACCCCTTTAGGTTTTGATTCAAGTGGCTCAAAATGCTGTTTGATTGATCAAATCGATCCAAATAATAAATGGGGGATCAATAACAGGATCCATTGAATTTAGGCACTCTTCTTCTACATCAATTTCCCCGCTTGTTTTACTCCTTTGCATGCTTTCCTATGATCATATTCATTCCATTCCTTGGATTAAAACCCGTCAATTCACACTAGTTGTTTGAACTTATCTACTAGTCTCTTCGTCAATCATCAAAGCCTTTTTCCAACTATGTTGGGGTCGACTATATGAATTTTGTTTTTCCATTCTGATCTATCCTAAGCCAAATCCTCGAATAGGCTTTCCTTGGCGGGCCATCGACCTGCATAGAAAAATGTTTCCTTAGTGGCACCATTGCTGGCCTGCATTGGTCACGTCCAAACCATCTCAAATGAGTCTTCTGAATTCATCACTTATTGTTGCTACCCCTAAACGCTTCTGAAACTCTCATTAGGAAAGTATTCCATAATAATGCAGAAAAGGAAGGGAGGGAGCAACCTTGATGGAGGCTTCTATTGCTGTTGAAGAACCCACAGGACCTACCATTAGCTAGGATGGAGAATGCAGCTTTTTAACACATTGCTTGATCCAATTGATAGCAGCTTCAGGGAAGTGAAGAGATTTAAGAGCTGAATGAAGGAACTTCAAGAGCTGAATGAAGGAAATCCCATTGCACACTGTCAAACTCCTTATTATCAAGATTCTGAATTTCCTCTAGAATGGCATCTTTTTGAAGCTCTTTGTCTCCAAAGTATGTTTTGGCCCACTCTTTTAATTTGAGCTTAAGAGTCCCCAATTTCACCGCTAGTCTAAAACCAGCCCAACCCTCCGCATTCATCTCTTTTCACCATCCCTTAATTAGAGATGTCAGATGCTTCTCTTCCAACCACATTAGCTCAAAACGAAATGGGGCTGGACCCCATCTCTCACACTCAGTCTAGGATAATTGGGCAGTGATCAGAAGCCAGTTTAGGCAGGGCGCATTGAAAAACCTCTGGATATAGATCTATCCAATCATTGGTAACTAGAAACCTGTCTAGTTTTGACATTATAGGAGGGTATTGATGATTAGACCAATTATACAAAGCACCAGCAAGATATAGATCCACAAGAGGGTGGAGATTTATCCAATCTGAGAAAGCCCTCATATCTTGATTCAACCTGCACCCCCCAATCTTTCACTAGGAAACCTTATTATATTCCAGTCGCCTCCTATGCACCACGCTCCATTCCATCTTCCTCTAACATAATTTAATTCCCCCCTGAACTCTTTTCTCCTGCGACCATTAGGGCCATAAACCGAAGTAAGCAACCACTTCGAGCCGGTAGATAGATCCTCCACCTTGAGACAGAGAAAACATCCACCCAACATTTTTCCACAGAGATAAACCTTGAATCCCATAGAATTAAAATTCCTCCAAAGGATCCGTCTGCATTAGCTGCCACCCAACGAACATTCTTCCTACCCTAGATTTCTCTTATCACACTATCATCAGTTTCTTTTAACTTCGTCTCCTGAAATAAAGCCAACTGAACTTTATGCCTCCTCAGCAATGCCTTCACCACCAACCTCCGCGTTGCACCCCCCAGACCCCTAACATTCCACGAAACAATCTTCATTTGGCAGTGGAAGAGTCCCCTTGACACCTTCTACCTCCCTTGCTCACCGCAGGTTTCTCCACCTCTTTTTCCTTCCCCTTATCATAGTTGATAGAGCGACAAAGATTAGTCAGCTCTCTGGTCCCTTTCCTTTTCGATTTTATCTTGCGAGGCTCCATCCTATTTCGGACGTCCCTAGCTTGGGCAAACTTAATTAAGCCCTCCCATCCCACATTACTCCATTAGTATCATCAGCTGATACCCCTGCTGCCTTCCCACACTGTAGGATCTTCTTGAAGCCATTCGGTGTTATGACTACGAGTTCCTTCTGATCTGTCCTTTCCCAGCACCACCCCGGCTCTCCCCCTGCCTTTTCTTCTTGTAGAGCCCACCAGGAACTTGCCTTCCCTGCTTGTTTACCACACCCACCCTTCCCTTCCCTAGAGTCGAAATAGAGACTCGATCGTGTGATCCAGACAGAGCCAAGGACCTTGGCTTGGACTGGCGAGATGCGAAGGCTGAGCCATCACACGACTCTAGCCTGGACTGTCGGAGAGCAGGAGCCGAGGTTGCACACCTCTGCTTAGGGATGGAGGCCCATCCTCCCAGAATTTTCATAGACTCTGTGCTGCCCCTTTCCCTTTTTCCAAGGTCCCCTTCACTGCAGTCGTCAGCACCTTCTTTCTTTCCGGGCGTCATCTCCATACAGTTATCTACCAGCTGCCGTTGGAAATCTTCCCCATCGAAACAGTCCCCAGGCTGCTGCCTCCTGAATTCTTCCCGTGGCATAGCGTCTTCTCACCCAACTCAATAGGGCCCTCCTGCTTCGCCGGAGTCTCCTGGATGATAGGATAATCCCCAGCGCTGAGCCCTACCTCATCATCTGAGATGAATCCCCCCTCCGCTTGGCTCTGCAGGTCTTCGTCAGGCACCATGGAGATGCTTTTTGCCTCACTATCCTCTTCTTTCGACTCTTACCCTTTATCTCTGTTTATATGCTCTAGTTCTGTCTTTTTAAAGCAGAGTGGGTCAGGCCTGAGCCCAGTGAGCTGCCCAAGTTTATGACCCACCATTCCTGATGGGCCAAATATCCTGGAACTCGAATGGGCTTCTTTCAACTTACCCGAAGGTCCATCTAAATCTTTAAAGCCCTCCTTTCTTGATGCTAAGGTGAGCCTTTCAAAATTTGAAATAGGGCAGCTGATGCCATCGTTTTCTTCCTCCAAAAGCGCCTCTCCCATCATTTCAGATGTATGTTAGCAGACTCCCTCTGCCTTTCCATCCCTGCAACATTCATCAGAAGCTCCTCATCTCTGTCTATTATCGTGTTAAACTTCACCTCCTCTGCCCATATAGGCACAGAATCTGGCAGGGAAACAGACTTGTCCGGCAGTACCTTCACGCGACCCACCTCCAAGCACTCGTTGTTAGCTGTTCAACAATCAACCTCCACTGTCCGATCCAAGTTGTTGCCTATGAGCCCGAGGATTTCTGCATCCCAAACATGAAGGGGTACTCCCTGAGTTTTTAGCCCCACCGGGGAAGGGGGAGAACCTATACACTTCATCCGCTTCTCTAGCACAGAAAAAGGAGAAGAATCACGCTCTAGCACAGCTTTGTCAAGGAACGCTTCCAAATCCTTCTCTGATATGAACTTTATCCAAACAGCTTCCTGACGCAAACCGTATCTGGCAGCTTCCCCCAACAATTTTCAATCTAGTTTTCCGTCCTCCTCAAGCTCTCCACCTCTGTTTTCAGAAAACCTACTACGCTGCAGGATAGATTGTGTTTTTGCTGCTTGATCAACCATGGAGCCACCCTTACTCCTTTCTCCCTACCTTCATCCAATATCCATCCTGCAGATCTCAAGTTAGCCCTCTGTTCACCTTCTTTCAAAAACTGGTTATTACCTCTTGCTTCTAGATCAGCATATCCATTAACCCTCCCTTGCGTTTTTTTTTTTTTTTTTTTTTGAAACTGAGCTAGATTTGCATGGAATTTCCTTCCTCCTCAAGATCTTCCCAAAGCAAGTTCAACTGCATTTTCAGCGTCTTTTTTGGTTGCAAACCGCACGAAAGCAAATCCCCTGTTGTTTCTACTGCTTTGGTCAACAGGGATGAAGACATCTACTACTCTTCCTGCTCTGCAGAACATGGCCTCCACTTCTGTCTTGGAAATATGCTGTGGGGGTTTAGACACAAACACTGAGAAGGTTTCTTCTCTCAGCTAGTGCAATCTCCATGGTAAAGGTCCCTTGTTGCTACTTGGCTGAGAATGGTCCTCCCCATCTTTCGAACTGCTGCCCAGGTTCTTCCTCCACAAAGGTCTCTGCTTCCCATATCTCGAACCAAGAGACTTTGTGTCCTTGTCCATATCTAGGCATCATAGTGTGTAAAGTGTCCCATATGTGCACTGTGGTGATACAAAGGTCCATAATACTATTGTTTTAGAATATTTGAATGCTATTTAGATTATAACCCATGGATCCAACCCAAATTCGGACCTGACTATCCAATCAGATGTGGTTAGGCCCAGACCTGGACTAGATAAATATGGTCAGGCTATATGCAGTTCTGAGTGGACCGAATCCTTCTAGAGCAATAGTTTTTTATTTCATTCTGGACCCCATTTTGGTTAGATTCCTGACTAAAATGTTTCAGCTGGTTTAGCATTTCAATGCTCCATTTCAAAGTTTGGTTTTGGCAAAATCTTAAAAATTGATCTATATAATTAAAAATATCAAAAGCACTAAATAGTGAAAATGACATATATATTATATATACTTAATTCAGCTAAATCAAGAAGCAATATGTTACGTCCACATGCCAAATAAATAATTTATAAGCCATGTGTGTGTTTGACAATGTAAAACTATAACATCCATTCAGTGATAAAAAAGGTGAAAATTTTGACATTCATTCTTGGCTCATATCCAGTTATCAATGTCTTAGCTCAAAGTCGAATAAACAAATCCTCATAATCACTACAATATTGTCGGGCAAACAAGTCTCTAAATAAATATGAAGTACTTTTTTTGTTAAAAAAAACTCTAAATAACTGCACTACTGCCCCTGTTCAGGCAGAATCCGAACTCAAATTGTGGACAGAAATTTTTTATAGTGCTGTTTGATTCAATCCTCTGATTGAAGTAAATAGTTTCAGCCTATTTGTTTTAACTATATAGAAAGTAGCTATTAGGATCTAGAGCTCTAACCCAACATTTATTGAATTATGGAACCAAGTGTCACGCAAGCCCATCTAAGCAAACTGTTGAATTAAGATTTTGTTGAATAAGTTTAGAATAGTTTATTTATCAATGTTGATGATTGGCATTTTATCACTTGTGAGAGATGCTTTTAGTCATCCTTTAATTGTATGTCCACTCTGTGATGGTACTTTTGTTTCCTCTTTTATTTATTTCATATCATATTCTTCCTCTTTTATTTGGTTTTGCAGTGGCGCAGCTAACAACAAAAATCAAGCACCTGTCATCTGCTTTACATAAAAAGGTGACCTTGTTTAAAATTTCTGGACCTTGTTTAAAATTTCTGGACTCTCTCTACCTTTTACCCGTTTTCTTTGTGGAAAAAATGCAAGTAGTAAGCCCATCGTGGCTTTTCCCCAGAAATGATGTTACAGCCCTAATTGTGGTGACCAACTCTGTATCCAACTTCTTGTATGAATATGATATGACAGTGTCACAATGACACATGGTCTTCCTCATTTTTCCTTGATATTAAAATCTCTCACTCGCATTTCTAGCTCATCTTATTGAACTGTACTGATGTTTCAGTGATAGCTTTAGATCTAATAATGTATTTTGACATGGAATTAATCTCATGTCCCCTTGTAAAATCATTGCACTTGGTCACAAAAAACGTTATCAGACTGGTTCTTGGCTTGTGTTTTTATTACTGAGGTAACTGTTTTGGTTGAAATATGATCAGGATAAGCATTCACGGAAGGGTCTTCAAGAAATGGTCCAAAGAAGGAAGAAGCTACTCAAATATCTCCGGAGAACTGACTGGGATTCATACTGCTTTGTTCTTTCTAAGCTTGGACTTAGGGACAATCCAGATTACAAGAACTAGGAAGCAGTCATCTATGAATTGGTTTCTAAATCCAATCCCCACATTATCTGCTGATGAAACTTCAGCTTCAATTTCTGATCAGCAAGAAAAAGTTTGAACGCACTAATTGAAGTCCTCAAGGATTATGGTTCATTTGAGTCCTGGGTCCTGTGGCCGCCCTTTTGAGCAGCCGAAGTTTTGATGGTCTACAGTTTGCTGCAAACTATTAAGCCAGTGCCCTTTGTTTGATGCGTTTTCCAAGTCCTAAAAGTGAAATGGAGCAGTGGAAAAGATATTCATTGTAGCAGCTTTTCTTTGATTTATTTGCTTATCAACTTTGGTTCTACAACAATGGTAAAAGTATTAGATTTGTTTCTTCTTAACCGATCAACTAAAAAGAAGAGAAATGAAATGACTTGGCTGATTTATCATTAAGAAGTTCACAACTGCTATTTTGGAACTGGTGTACAATTTGTTAATAAAATCTTGTTGCCTGTCTTTCTTTTATTTTCCCCCTTTTCGTACCGATGAGTCTTGTTGCTTTCTTTGAAGAAGCAAAGGGATCCATCGCAGCTCTATTCATAATTCCGGAAATGTTTTTGTGGTGGTGCATTCATAATTCCTGAACTGTTTTTATTGAGGTGCTATTGTTTTTTATAGTTCCTTTTCACTTTGGCATCAATTTGTAGTTTCCTCTAGTGATGCAGGGCCTTTGGTGTGTAGTTCTCAACTCTGATGGCAAATGAGAGCAGAAAAATTGGCTTTTCAGAAAAGCAGAGTTTGCAGGTACTATTTAATTGGGATGTCCAAGACAGTTTGGATTTTGGTGAATTCTCCATCTCTATTGATTGCAATTTTGTTTTCTCCTCCTAAAGGATTGAAGCGTTTCAAGTTTAGGTTTGAGAATTTGGGGTAATTAATCTTCGACAAGCTACTTTCACCTAATTACAAATAAATCCTCAGAAATCAAAACTCTCACTAAAACAAAACAAATCACTGAACAAGATTAATTAGGGCTCTAAAAGTCGGGATCTCGCTAGAGGAGCGTAAGTGGTAGTTTTAGTTTTTCAGCATTAGTCTTTTGCTTTCTTAAGTGGGTAATAAAATTCTCCTTTGCACTTCTTATGCTCCACAAAATTGTATCGTTTGGTCATCATTTTATATAATTTTGTGGACTTAATTAGGGTAAAATGCATTGAATTCCATTGAATTTCATAAGTCCGTGCATATGAGCATAAAAATTGGAATCTTAGTCCAAATTAGCCAAAATCAACGTTCTTGCATGAATTCTATGAAATCATTGGTTTGCATCTCTTAACGTCACACTAATCATCGTTTTGACAAATTAGGCACAATCCATGTTGATGCGGGTCTCATGCATGGCATTCATGAATTTCTTACAATTAATTGTCTTTCTTTGTTCTTGTTGGGAATTATCACACGAATCATGATGGTACAAAATGGGTTGGTTTATTTTGAGTTAAAAAGCTACAAAAATCTGAGATATTCTTCCAAATTGACCACGAAAAAGTGCAGCATGAATTGTAGATAAAAAGATCCATCGTTATTAAACGTGACCTGAGCTAAGAATTCCTGGGCCCCCAGTTCTTTCATTCGTTTGGGGACCATAATAAACTTATCAAACCGTCTCATATATACCATTTGCAGCCTTATGATTTTTCAATTTGGAATATCTTCTTAGATACTGTTACTTGAATTATTGGCATCTATGATACTTGAGTGAGTATTGAATGCTTTCTTAGATTTTGTCATTAATGTTGATGATATCTTTTTTTTTTTTTTTTTGGGTAAATGATATCTTAGTTAGATATAGTGAATAAAGAAGCAGGTTTGATTTCATATCATTATGTTATGCCACATGATTTCTCAAAAAGTGAAATTAGGAACGACTCTGTCCTTCATGACCATCACTTAATCAACTTTTACATTTTTCTTGAAAATCAACCCTATCCGTTTTCTCTAAATATCTATTTTTCAGTATTGTCCTTTTATAACGCTCCTACATTATATATAATAAACCAATCATCACACACTAAGCTCAATCTAAACCACTTAAAATCATTATTCACTATATTACAAAGTGGCTGAGTTTTACTGCGTTTAAAGATGCTCCGAACATCGCGTCGGCGTGTTTTATTATTCAATTACCAATCTAACTGTGAGATTGTCAATTTTCTTGTGTTATTTTTATTTAAGTAAGTTTGATTAATAGTTGGTAATACGTTTTGTGATTTAGAATATTAAAAGTTTGGTTTTGGTGGGGGTTTGACCATAGCAAGGATCTATTTGTAAGTTGAGTGACGGCTAGCGGTTTATATTTATACACGAGATTTTCATTTTCTTGGTTTCGTTGGTTTGGGGACATTAATTTGAACATCTTTTATTCTTGAACCCCACCGTTTCGGTGTGTCATTTGATAATAATGATGCACTTTCACTCTTAAGGGCTTATTTGTAATTTTAAATTTTATGAGGAAGTGTAAATGTTCACGTTCAAAACTGCGAGAACTATCAGAATTGGCAGATGTGGAAATCCGTAGATCCATCCCTTTCGTAACCCGAAGCGAACGAACAATCGGTTTTCTTTTTGATTTGTTTGTGTATAGGTATGCCAAATTTTCTATTCTACTTGAATGGGAAAAAAAAATGATCCGTCGATCAGCTTTTTCATATAGAAAGGAAAATAAAAGATTTTCTAACTTTTCATTGCACATGTAATAAAAAGAGACATAATGTGATTTCCTTTGATTTTGGGGGTCGTGAAAGGCGAATTTCATTTTATTTGCTACGAAAGGCGGTGTTTTTGTGTTTGCCATTAAAGGTGATTTGTGATGTGAAAGGCGAATTTGCACAATGAAAGGTGATTTTACAACTCTCATCGAAAAAGATAAGATTTATGAAATTTTTTGTCTCTTTTACAATACAAATACAATATAAGAAGTAAGAAATACAAATCCGACTTCACAAAAGATTGTGGGGACATATTCGGATTAGCGGTCGCAAGCCATGTAGTATGGGTTCCTCCAATGATAACATGGATGGTTTTGATTCTTTGGAAATACTTGATCCTCGAATTTCTAGAGAATAAAAATAAAAAAAAAAAGATCATATATTCAATAAAAGTTCAAGCAGACGAGCTAGAGAGAAGGAAATGGCCTGGGGAGGCATTAATTGCATTGAAATTCCATCATGAGAAATCTGATTGGCCGCGTATAAGCCATGAAAATCCCTTCTCTTGTAATCTGATTGGCCGTTGCTAGGTAGTTGCAATTAATTGCATTGAATTTCCATCATGAGAGGAGTTATGCATTGTAATGCCATGATTGCATTTCATTTGTAATTTTCTTTTCTTATTTTTTATTGGGTCGTTCAATTAAGATTTTGTTGGATAAGTTTAGAATATAGTTATTTATCAATGTTGATGATTGGCATTTTATCACTTGTGAGAGATGCTTTTAGTTATCCTTTTCTCTAAATATCACTTGTGAGAGCTGTTTTGAGGACAAAGGATAAATTAAGATATATTGAGGACAAAGGATAAATTAAGATATATTGAGGACAATGGATAAATTAAGATATATATCGACCATCTCAAAAAAACAAAAAAACCGACGAAATAAGCTCAAATAACCAGTTCTGTCTCCACGATTTTAGTGGTACTTTTTCTGTGTAGCACCCATCTATGGGGTTTTTCCCAGTAAATCCCCCAAAATTCAAGCGACCGCTCTAAAATGTTAATTTCTAGGGGGTTTTCCCCCGTAAATTCCCCAACCCAAAATTCAAGCTACCACTCTAAAATTTTAATTTCCAAGGGAGAACCAAGACCCATAACTCTAGATATCTTAGTTTAGGAAAATATTCACCTATGAGCACACCGCATACTACACTTGGGAGGTCCCACTCATGGGTCCACTCGGACACATTCCAATCATGGGGGATAGGAGTAGGATAGATGGAAAGGTCTCCTTAGGATAAGCGTCTGGAAGTACAGATAATCTTCCTTTATTCGCTAGGAAAAAAAATCTGTATCAAGAACAGGACCTACGAGCTTGAATCAGGCACACCCTACCAGTTCCAGTTTTTCCCATGTTTCTGCTCTTCTCCATTCCAAGAATAATTCGTGCAAAGATTGCCTACGCAAACATTAAAATGCTAGTTCAAAGATGATCAGGCCACAAACACTCAGGGATGCTAGGCAAAAAGACACAACAGCAAGCACAATACCAGAGAGGACGCTACACAACCAAATAATACAGACAAAGACGCTGAGAATAATGTTGTTTAAATGTATCTATGACAAAAGAGGGACAGAAGTATAACAAATTAAATCCAAATCGTCTAATCCATGGAGATAGAACTAGTCCGATGGTGTAAAGTTACTAAAGACGAAGAAAAGGAAACCTGATTGCTATAAAGAAAATGGCCTCTCAAGTGATTTAATGGAGAGAGAAAAACATGCCGCATCCATGCTCATGCAGATAATATTACAACAGCAGATTGCAATAAGCACCTCACATTTTATTCATGACAGGAGATCGAGCTCAATTTAAAGGGCCCATACTGAGATATCAAGCCTTCGGATGTGCATCTTCACCATGCCAACAGTAAGATCCCCAGCATAGATGGTGACTGCATTCATGAAACAGCGACACTGTTCTCTTCGGATGTTTGATCATCATCTGATGCTATAAAAGCTAAATCCACCTAGCTTTCATCTTGGAAACCTTGCTCGATACATATCATACGGGACATACCCAACCACCACAATCTGGTCCCCATAGGGCCGGCGATGCAAACAATGTGCCGCCGCACAGGCAGCTTCTTTCCTCGCATACTCGATAAGAATACACCCCTCTTCAAATAATTCCAGATTGCAAGCCTGCTGTGAGGTGTTGCGATTGTCCACATCAGATTTTTCTCCAATGGGTTCCTTTGATTCAATACTATCATCCTGTAATTCAATGTCAATTTGTTTCGGATCTTCAGGCACTGGACAAGTTTCCCTGTCAAACTCTTCACCCTGAAAATCTGCACGGTTGTCCAAACATGCTGGTTGATCTTCTGTATCAAGTTCAAGAGTTTCTGCTGAAGTTATATTGCTATCAGGCTGTATGTGATCAGCAGGTTCACTCTTTTCAAGATTGTCCATGGTTTTAGGACTTTCTTTCACATTTGCAACCCCCTCAATATCTTGAGCTGCTTCTACATCATTCAGAGGCTTTGCTTCACCATCGCCTGTAGAGACATCACAATGATGTTCTTTGGGGGACGCATTTTCCTCAATGTCATCTGGAGGCTTCACTTCTTCTGTAGAGTCGTCATTATGATATTCTTTCAAGGATGAAGTATTCTCAGCAACTCCAAGATCCTTTGAGGCATCCACCAAATTGCTATTGCTATTCTTGGTGTTCGCAATTGCTTCAGGGCCATCCACATCATTGCTGTTGTACCTAATAACATTAACAGACTTCACAGTACCAAACCTGCAAAAATACAAGGCAGCTTAAACCATTTGGTAACATGTAGAATCTGGAATGTATAACTGAAGTGAGAAAATTTGAATAACAAGATATTGTCACACAGACCTTGCACACTCTAACCGTACATCTTCTAATGTTTCCTCCAACTCGGATTCAGACAGTAGCGAAAATTCCTCTGCCTTAAACTAAAGTAGACGTGAAACAAATCATAATCAGATAACCCAGGAAGAACAAAAAGATGAACACAATAAAATAAATAAATATGATAAGCCTCAATTAGACAGGAATGATGAAGTCATACCACATTTTTAATCTTCAGAACCTGAGTGGGTTTCTCAAGTAGTGGCTTTGCATGATCAGGAATGCCATAGAAAGGAGGCTTTTCAGTATTTTCCTGAGATTTATTAGAGTTTCATAGAAGAAAGATATTTTAATAAAAAGGCAGAGAGAGAACAGCAAAACAGAACTGCAAAAAAAAAAAAAGGGTATGTCAAAAACCTACCTCCCCGGACACATCAGGAATAGCTTGAACAGCAGTTAGGATGTTTCCTCCCAACTTCATCCCATTCAAACCGGCACATGCTTTGAGAGTTGCTGACTGATCTATGTACTAAATAAATAAATAAAAAGGCAAAAAATCATCAGTAGCTAGCTCTTGAAGAGCATCCCCATAAACAGGATAGAGAGAACAAGGAAACCAATTGAAAGCATACTGAAGTCGGAACAGAACAGAATGCACCAACAGGCATCGAAATATGCCAAGGACTATGGCTCCAAACAAAGCAACAGCCAGAAGGAGAAATAACTCACCCAGTACAATGAAGTCATGAACTAGATTAGCACAAAACCCGACCAATGTGCTACAATGAGATTGAAGCTCCATTTTCTCTTCCACCCATTGGATGGACTTTTTCTCCTTTTGTTATTACTTTTTTAGCTATTGTTGAAATACAAAAAAATGTAAATAGACCAAGAAAAGGGTCATACAACCAGACATGGAAAGACTTGGTCGATAACAACAGATATCAACATGCAAGCACCCAGCAGTTTTGGTGTTCAAAAAACTTAAATAGCACTTTAGATGGCTATATCATACATGGAAAGAAATCTGGTTGGATGTGGTAACAAAGAACAGAGATCCATTCCTTTGTCAACGAACTTAAACCAATTGATGATCTGAGGTGCATTTGAGTCGAGGATTTCTAAATTATCTATCATTCAGATTATGAAAAGGAACAGGAAACTATCTGATTTATTAAATAATAAAGCCAACTGACGTATTAAAAATTCAGCATACTAATTATATATATATATATATATATATGGGAGATGCTCCTATGAGAGATATCTCTCATCTTATATGAGAGATAGGGGTGGGGGTGGGGGCCCTCACATTTAAGTTGTTGGCATTGGATATGGATGTGAGGGCCCTCACCTTATCTCTCATAGTAAGGTAAGAGATACTCTCATAGGAGCATCTCCCTATATATATATATATATATATATGTAAGACATGGAATAAAGAATACAACAACTGTGATTCAAGTTCTCTTCTGTGTGCTGTTTGTCCATCAACAAAAAAAATCCCTTTTCTCAACTACTGTCAGGCACCAGCTGTATGGAGTACATTTGTATCTTATGCTTCCACACATGAAAATTTTCTGATAAGTGATATCTGCAACAACAGTCTTACTAGTTCACGACCATTTCAATCATCACCAGCTTCTGCTACCCTTGCAATTTCAAATTCCAAGTCTTGGTCACATCCTTGGTTCTCTTCCATTTACTACGTGATGAACTCCCTTACCTACAAACAGTGGCGAAACCAGGGAATTTGCCATATGGAGCCACTCATTGCCATCACAACCTTGTCCCAACTATGTTGGGGTCAATACATGAATTCTGTTTTTCCATTCCGGTCTATCCTGAGCCAAATCCTCAAATAGTAGGGGCCGCTTTGTAAAAAACATTTTTCCATAACTCGAGGGTGTTTTCTAAAATTTCTGGAGGGGCCATCATCCCCCCTTCCAAAAGTTGATGAATGTATTCAGTTTTTACATGTGCTGGAGTGGCATCCACATTTCTATGATGACTTTTTAGCACTTACGTAAGCATGAGATTATTTTCCAATGTAGCACCATGGTTGCACCAAACACAAACACATAGGAATCATCAAGGAATCTGTTGTTGCACCAAACAACTTTAAGGAAATTAAGCCTCTTTTCTTTGCTGCACCAAACACAGAAAAAAATAACTCTGTGTATCACTTGCTTCCATGGCTTTCAAGAGCAAAGCAAAATGGGGCTCCAAGGATGCCACTAAGGCCAGAATCCTCTCTCAGCAAAAACAAGTCCTACTTCTGAAGTAAAATAAATAGGAGATGCATAAATTGATCAGAAGGAACTTATTTCTATTGACTCCTTCCAAAGAATGGTCATTTTCCATTACTTGGTTCCTAATACAGCTTTCCAGGAAAGTCTCAGTGATTGGAAATATAAGAATTACCATCATTTCCTTCAGAAAGGAAAAATGAAATACCAACCATCTTCAAAATGAATTCTTACTGTGAAAACAATTAATCTTCAGAAGTGGACATGACTTCCTATGGAATTCCCTGTAACAAAACTTGCAGTAATGTGAATCATGACAGTAGGTTGAAATACAAAGACACTCCACAGGATGATGATCGTTATTTATGTGAATCTATAGAAGATGGAAATAGGTTAGTGATGAGAAGCGCCTTACCAGTCCGAAAGGAAACACCGAAGATTCACACGTATACGATGAAAAGATCGGTTGTATAACCCCTCATTGATGGAGTGGAATAAATTGAATTGCTTATCAAGTGATAGACGGGTTATACTTTCTGGCTGAGAACCATCCACATCCCTATAAGATTAGCGTGGGAGAACAATGAGTTCATTTCCATGACTAAAACATGTCCTAAGGGATTTGAATTCTGAATAGGTCTAAACCATTGTTTCAATTCCGTTCCGGTTTGGCTCTGTAGTGGAACGTTCTGGTCAATTCCATATATTTTTTCTTAAGATGCGATTGAATCTGTAAAAAAAGTAGAAATTTGGCTAGGGCCAATATCCTATTAGAGTGAAATTTGGTTAAAGCTTATTTCCTAGTAGAGTGAAATTTGGCCAGGGCCCTATTTCCTAGTACAGTGAAATTTGGCTAGAGCCCTATTTTCTATTAGAGTGAGATTTGGCTAGGAATTACGAGTGAGACATTTACTTTATATGGTTTAGATTTTTAATAGATATACCCCACTTCAAATATCATGGCTGTACATGAAAAACAAAAAAGCCTTAAAAGGGTGAATGTTTTTCGTTGCCCAGAACAAATGAAAAGAGAGGGTCGGAGAAAAACAGAGGAGAGGATCAAATTACCATTCAAAAAAAAAGAAAAAGAAAAAAAAGGGGAGGATCAAAGGAGAAGAGGGAAGCGGAAGACAGAAGAAAAGAGAAGGTGAAGAGAATAAGAAAAATTAGGAAAGAAATTCAAGAAGAAGAGGCCATGCTTGCTACCAGCCGGTCCCAGGTGATCTTCCACTTCGGTGGTTCTTTTTTTCCTTCTTTTTGTTTCCCTTTCCCTTCTTGAGGGGGTTGGCTGGAACTGGCCTATTCCAAATTCGGGCTGGAACCGGAATTGTGGCCAAAAACAAAACGAAACTGACGGCTATGGTTTGTATGTGTAGTGTGATGTAATCTAAATGAAAATAACTATCATCTTGTTCCGTCTACCTTGATGATACGAGCAAAAGGTTCAGAACAATAGGTATACAAACACCTACTCATTCACCTACCACGAAAACACTTCAACACTAATAAACCTATGAAGCCGTTGCTATTGATCCTTTTGATGCAAAAGGATAAAAGAAATAGATGAGGATAACTTGAACAAAATCAAAGACGAGATGCTTACATAGCATTCAATAAATAAAAAGCGGTCCAAATGTATGGAAATGGTGAAAAGAAAGATTGAGAGTTTCCAAAAGGAAAACATTTGCAAAATCTGATACGGAGTTTCTCTTTCAAACTATCTGATGAAATCAATTCCAACCATCCTTTTAAATGCATCCAGTGATTCTCCTTTACATGAAACTTGAGGAAGATCCAGCCACCGAAACCTCAGACCCTAGTCAATTTTATTGAACTTCAGGGATCAACCATGGATGGCCTCGAAATAGCGTTGTTGATGGCAACTGTATTATAAATTTATAAAGATTAAGACTAGATCTGGCAATCTCACAGTTCTACAGTCAATCTGAGACGAACAGAAAACGTGCTCCTACCTGATGCTGCTGGTAGGAAAAACTGCATGATTCATCTAGGCAGCGAGAAATTACCATCCATCATTGGCTTGTGTGCAAAAATATTTTCAACACACACTAAACAATCCATGAATTCATCCAATTTCAATTTTCCATCATATTCGGGAATCACGAGTTTAATACCCAAATCACGATCAACAATGACTGCCTGTGGATCTCGTTAATTCCTATCCTCCATCATCTCGATGATTATCCTCGCGTCGATTATTTTCCAAATTGGATAATCGGGTTTCCATCTTGACAAGAGTCTCTTGGATTTGAATCATCGTTTCGGTTAGCTGATTAACATTTACTGATAAATCCGCAATGGTTCCCCTCAAATCCCCATCGTTTGTCGAGGAAGACTCCACTTCTATATGCTTCTTGGGAGGCATTTTTTTTTAATGCAAATGTATTTTTTTTTACTGTCCTGTTTTGCAGATCTGCTTTCCACGGATTTGAAATCTAACAGTGGATGACAAGCCAATGACTTGAAATTTGCCAGCGTGGGATTGGTTAGTGTGTGTTGAAAATATTTTTGCACACAAGTCAATGAAGGATTGTCATAAAATTACACTGGTGGTAACTCGATTTCGCAATTATGCTGCGATATAGTGGGCCAAGTTGCAAAAGAAGAGAAGAAATCAACACATCGACCCCGTCGACACATGGACAGAGATGAAAAATCTATCTAAGCAAAAATCCCTTCTCGTCGATTACTCGAGAGATTTGCGTTCAAGTTTTCAAGATTTGAAACAAGGATCCAAGATAGTGGTTGAGTATTCTAAGGAATTCATGACCATGCAAGCTCGTTGTGGCTTGAATGAAGATGATGATGTCTTGGTTGACAGATACTTTCATGGGCTTAGACTTGACATACAACATATCCTCACATTCAAACATTTTGATAATGTTGATGAGATCGTCCAGCATGCCATCAAGGCCGAGGATATTGCAAATTATTAGGCAAGAAAATTTAAGGCATCTAAATGGGCTGTGCAAAAGAATTCATCCGTACAAGATTCTAAACCAAGTGGGTCATCAGAGAAAGTCTTCACCAAGCTCGAAGGTCAATATAGGATTACATGCTTTAATTGTAAACAATAGGGGCACTGTGCAATGGAATGTCTCAAACGCATCCACCTCATTGATAATGAAAGTGATGTGAAAGATACACCAAATGATTCTAAAGAAAAAGAGGCTGAAGCTGCGACAGAAGAATTAGAGATCTACTATGCAGTTGAAGGTGAATCTCTTATGGTCATCAAAGAGCCTACATCAACTACTGAGAAGAAATGGTTGCGAGATAATATTTTTTGCTCAAAAGGAACAGTTAATGGTCAAGAATGCACGGTTGTCATTGATGAAGGAAGTTGTCAGAACATTATATCGCAAGTTCTTGTGAATCGATTACAGCTGAAAGTTCAAAAGCATCATTGTCCCTATCTTGCTAGATGGTTAATAACAGGTGATGAAGTGCAAGTGTGGTACCCATGGATAGTGGTGATATCTTGTTGGGTTGCCCGGTGGATGTATGACAGGAATGGAACTAATGGCATGCACTACAATACATACACATTCATGCAAAATGAAAAGCAAGTCACACTCCTTCCTATGAAGCAGGCACCACCAAAGAAAGGGCATTGTAGAGATTAATAATCTCAGATTTGGAGTTAATAAAATTTTTCCTTTTATGGGTTATCATTGGAGAACTGTCTTCTTCGTGTGATTGTTCCCTGGTAACCCTAATTGTGCTCCGGCACTTGCAATCCTAACCCTAGGATTGCATCAAATTTAAGAAGCTATCTTTACTTAAAATCATGCAGCTAATAAAGGTAACCTTCTTCTTTGGGTTATAGAGTCCCAGCTGAGTTATGGCAGTTCTAGATACAAGTTCTTTGTTATTTTAAGTAGTTTATTGTTATTAAGAGTTTATTTTAGGAAGTTGGTTCCATGTATCCGGCTGACCAATTCTATTGTGAAAATCCCATAGAATGCTTTATTTTTGCAATCCTCATGCTGCACCAGACCAAATCTGTATTTACCTAGCTTGGTTGCTCATGACTACAGAAAGCAAGACAAGATAGCAATAAGCATTGGCAAATAACTGCAATAAGTGATTAATTTGTATCCTGTGGGACAAGGAATATCATAAAAAAAATCAACAAGTTTTCAATATCAAGGAAATGAACTGCATGAAGGAAACTAAAAAATATATACTACATAATTTTTACAAAAAATAAAAATAAAAAACACAATTAAAAGCATCATGTGATTAACGGTGAGAATCTTATCTCACATGCAAGTTTTAATTGCTGTGAGCAGATGAGCAGTGCTAATTTTCAGTCATGAAAATGAACTACATAGATCAGCACAGAACTAGCCAGAAACAACTATAAAAGAAGGGCAGAGTTCAGTATTCCAATACCTCCAGAAAGGCGAATGGTTCATCAAACTCTTCATTAATCTCAAAGTGGTAAGCCTTCAAGAGTCCAAAAGCACTGACGATCTCCATAAGCTGAAAGAGGAGGATACACAGGATCATTGTCAAGATGGGTTTGTTGTCATTCATTCTAGGTTGAAGAGAGTGTTTTATTATGGCTGATGATAAGAGTGGCTTATTCATAGGCTTGTATTTCATTGTCACTATGGCTTCTAATATATAGCAACCAACTGCCCTTCCAAGGAAGAAAACAGGAGAGGGGATACATACATTTTGGCATAAAAATTTCTTAGGATTGCAACCGCAGGATAAAATTATAAGCCCCAAAAGTGATTTTTGCCAATGACACTTTTTTTGGTTGCTGCCACTTATAACTACAAGTGATAATGCAAAGTCGCCAACCTAACTTACCATATCAGACGACAGAGCCTTCGAGATTCCACCAATGAATATCTAAAACAACAAGAACAACAACAAAAATAAATAAATAAATATATCAGCAACAAATTTCAGGGAAACTTAATCATTCAAATAAAAAAAAGTCTGGAAAACCTTAGTACCGGCCAACAAAGCAAGGAGGAGTAAATTTTGGTTTTATGGGAATAGTAGTACAAGTTCCCATACAAAAGTTGGGAGTTACATTTGTGTCTGCAATGAACTCCAAAGCCACAAGTGAGTTTTCTTTTCTTTTTCTATCTTTTTGCGCCGCCTTCTTTTCTTTTTTTGTACCAAAAACTACTGAACAAAATCAGAGAATACAACAGAAGACAACAATGAAAAAGGTGGCCTGATTTGGATAATGATTTATAGGATTTTAATCTCCTGGACAATGTCACCCGGGAAAGCAACACCTCTCTTTGGCCCACTTCCAGCCCTCCCTCCCTTCATAGAAAAGATATATTCATAGAAATTTCCCAAGAGATTACAATATACAGAGTGACATCACCCAGAGAGCACCACCTCTGTGGGGCTCACTTCGGAACCCCTTCTGAGTTATGACTGCCCCCAAGGTGGATCAAAGATCAGCATGATTGGCCATCTTAGATATTGAGGCCCAGGATCAAGGGTGGAAGAGCAATGAAAAATTCAAGAAAAAAAAGAGGTGGGGCTCACTTCTGAACCCCTTCTGAGTTATGGCTGCCCCCAAGGTGGGTCAAAGATCAGCTTGATTGGTCATCTTAGATATTGAGGGCCCAGGATCAAGGGTGGAAAATCAATGAAAAACTCAAGAAAAAAAAATCCAATGGTGGACATAGTAGATATGAGTTTCAGATTGGGTCAGGTGCCTAATCACGGGCAGTGGATGTTAGGTGGAAGATGGGATCCTTGGTGGCCACCACATTTTATTGTAATTCACAGTAAAATCGTGGCAAGTAACTTGCTCAATCATTTACATATATATTGGTGATTGATCACCAGTTGTGACCTCATTGGCAATTACCAACAGAAATTATGGCGAGAGAACTGTGGGGTCCAACGGACCAGTGCCAACAGATTTGTGTAGGTTTAAAATAGGGGTGCATTTTTAAATCTAATGGATCTAACATAATCGAGATGTGGGCCATGCAAAACCAACTGATATCAAATCCAATTGTGCTGTCAGTTTGTAAAAGCGCAAGTCGCCCCTGGGCCATACAGGGGAGTTTTTTCCATGGGGAAAGCATGACAGGGCCCAAAAGTGGGCCCCAGAGAGGGGCACTCCTATGGTGGCATCACCCAAGAGATCACCAACAGAATAATCACACCTAGGTGACACTATATGGGAGATAGCTAATGTGAGACGGACCTTTAATCCACCTCCTTCCCTTTGACCAACCCTATTTGACCCGTCTGGACTGCACTCACCCATCCCATTGAACCATGAAATTCAGACATGATTTTGGGACACCCCACAGAGGTGTCACTCCAAGGGTGGCATCGCCCAAGATCACCAGCAGAATGATCACCTGGGAAACATTACATGGGTGATAGTTAATGTGGGGCCCACCTTTCAACCGACCTCCACCCCGTTCTCTTGTGAGGCGACCGAACCAAACCCAATTTGAAACTCATCTGGACTGCACTCACCCATCATATTTGAACCATGAAATTCTGACTGATAATAGATCATTAATATCTCCATCTCAGATCCAAATGATTAGACATTCCAGGTCCATGCATTGTTATTTTTGTGGTTTTTTTTGTCTGAGCCCTTCATGGTTTTTATCATTTCCCCAACAGTGTTCACACGTGACCTACTGATGGCACAATCAAAACATATGAGAACGAACCAAAGCATGTGCTACAACTATCAACTTTTTAATGTGTCAAAAATAAATAGGGAAACTCTATTGGTTAATAAATGCTTAAACAACTTGAGATTCTAAGGTGCACAATATTGGCTTGTCTGGAAAATAAAATGGATTGATTTATAGAAGATACAGTACTGAAATAGGAGTAGCCAAAAATAAGTAGGGAAAAGAGGAGAGAGCCAAGTCCAATCATGGCATATGCCTGTTCGTGAAAATGTATCAATATGGCTTACACACTCAATGGATGATTTGGCATCTAGCATTGGCATACCCGGTGACTCAGTAGTACCACTGAAACATCACTCTCACACCACCTTCAGGAGAAACACATTTTCAACAGGAACCAACAATTCTTAGGAAACCAACAGATGCCTTTTCATCCATCATCTGCAACCAGCACCACAGCAGTACCCTTGAAATTTCACTCCACATGATGCAGGCTAGGTCCATGACCGAGAATATCCAAGGTGGCCCAAGGCCAATGGGCCAAGTATAGGGCCATCAGGCCCACTGAGACAAACTCAAACCCACCTGAGCTTCACATCTATCTAGGAGGCCTAGGCTTCTATCTGCGCAAACTCTCAAGTGAATCTCACTTTCAGTTCAGTTTCTTTCTATTTTCTAATTTCTCTTCTTTCTTTTTTTTCTGTTAAGTCTGGATTCAATGTCAGCTTTAACTAGTATTGGAAACTAGAATCACACCAAAAACATGAAGTTTCATCCCAAAAATTGACCCTGATTCATCTATCGGTTTGTAGCTTCATGTTAACTTTTGAGTACTTATAATTTCCACATCAATTTGAAGCCAACAGTTAAGCCTCAACCTTGCGTAGACCTGCCATTCCTTTTCTTGAAATTTCTCAGTCCCAATTGGACCCAGACCAAAACCCTAGGCAGCCTACTCCTGGTTTCATTCACTTTTGCCCCACCAAATCAGTCCATTCCAAAACTCATTATATATATATATATATATATATATATATATATCTTAGGGAGATGCTCCTATGAGAGATATCTCTCACCTTAAATGAGAGATTGGGTGGAGGCCCTCACGTCTATATCCAATGGCAACAACTTAAATGTGAGGGACCCACCCCTATCTCTCATATAAGGTGAGAGATATCTCCCTATATCTTATAAGTCCCTCTTGCATCCAAAGAGCACCATTGAAGCTTCAAATAAACATCAAAGAATACTTTTATCATAGCAATATGGATATTGGTATTATAAGAATGACTTTTACGTCAAGCAATTTACAGCTTTGAGACAAGAATTTGATGGTGGATGGATACACTGACCTATTCATGAACTGGTTCATCTATGTAAGTTAGAGCAGAGCAAGATATATGCTTAAGTTTGTTATATGATAACTCTTAAAGAGCAGATATACAGGAAAATATGACTTTTTGGCCAACACACGTATGTATACAAAGCACATGATTAAGCTCTCATAAACAAAGAATGAACCTAGAAGGTCTAGAAGGCAACAATCTGGGTTCTTAAGCCAAGGAGTCCCAACAACCAAGGAAGCATATTGCATCTTCATGTCCATTGCAATGTTGTCAACTTCCTTTTAAAGAACAAAGGAATAACTATGAGCTAGTAGAAGTCCACAACAGCCGGTGGAAAGAATCATCAGTTGGAATCATTCTAAAACAAATTGAAGATCAAGGAACTAATGGAACATTCAAAGCAGACAAAAACATCGAAGAGCCACATCAATAAAAAGGAGGGCAGACAAAAAGAAAGATTGAAGAAAAGTTGAATCTGAAGAATGAAAGCCTACACATTCAACATATCTAATTGAAGGTTGAATCATCAGTGATGTGATGACAATTCCATTGTCCCAATGGTTTCGCAACAACATCCAGCCTTTGAAGTTCCCAAACATTGACTTTGCTTTGAGGGATTAATGGTGGATATATGAAGATTATGATATGATGGTAAAAATTCAGCAATTGAAACACCCAACTGTCTGATCATGCATCCAAGCAAAATCCAACCATTAAAAGAATCAACATATTCACCCTATTTCTTGTTGGAGGAAAAAATTTAAAGGCTTCACACTATGTGAAAAGAAGGATCAATCAACAAAACGAGTGTGGCAGATTTTTTTATCCATGTGACATCGAAGGAAATTGAGAGTGATTCTCCCTAACCCGGGGAGAATAAATGCAAGTCAGGTCTATGACCAAGCCCATTCGAGAGGGCCCAAGGCCATGGGCCAGGCCCATCAAGACCACAGCATCCAAGATCAAGCTCACCTGGGCTTCACATTTACACAAGGAGGCCCAGTACAGCCTCTTAAATGAATGAGTCTCACTTATCAGTTCTTTCTATTTCCTAGTTCTCTCATTATTATTTTTTTTTTTAAGTCCAGATTCAATGCATTAGAGGCTCTAGAAAGTTCTTTTAGCTTTAAATAGGATTAGGAATTAGATCACAAGTCCAAGAGGAGACTTGCCATGTTCTGTATGGCCAATAGTCCCATTTAAAGACCTCCAACATGCAACTGCTTCATGGACTCGATCGAAATTGGAGTATTCACTTTCCCTTAATGGTTGTGCTTGTATTCTAAATTAGACAATAGATGATAGACCTACAACTGCTGAGCTAGGCTTGGAGATGTCTTGGATTGGGTTGATCCTCGTATTTCAAGCTTAAAGCATTGGATTCAATCATCAGATTGAATCCATAGCAGATTGGCACAATCCATACCTGTCACTACCTCCCACATTCAGCTTCATGAAAAACACATCTTCACAGGAATCAGTCACAACAAATCTTTGGAAATAGGGGTAGATTTTACATTTTTCATAATGGTGTCCATGTTTTATGACCTTATGAGAAACAAATGAAGGTTACCCAGTGTATATAGGTGGCTTCTTGTTACATGGATAATGGAATTGAAGTATCAAATACACCATGATACTATGTCCTTGCAATTTTATTTTATTTTATTTTATTTTTTTGAAAAATGTCCTTGCAAATGGTGCCCAACACTTTATTTTGGACTGACAAGCATGTTCACAGTTGGAGCAATTCACACGTGCAATCTTATGAGATTGATAAAATGTCATGCAATTCACATAAAGGAAGTATTGTGAAATAATAGATACAAAATAAGCAGAAGTAACTTTTCATTTCACCATTCTATCATAAAATTTCCACCCAATTATAGTGCAAGACCTGTAAGGATCAAACTACTATCTTCAGCATATAATCCATATGCTACATAGTTTGGACCTATGAATCCCTTAATCCTCAAAAGCTTGGGATATTTAAGTATAACATACACATAAAAGAAAACACCACCTTGGGTTGCTTCATATGATTACCTTGTGTTGTGAATCGTTTACAACATCAGATATTGCAGCAGCAGTTGTGGCTGGTTTCTCTGGGATTCTCGTCTGCATGAAAATAGCAACTGTCTGAAAACCTGCTACATGGATGGTAACCATAATTTACCTTAGAAACCAAAAAGTCCATCAACAAGAAAGTACTTCATTCAACCAGAAGTTACCTGAGTGTCAACATAATAAAAGCAGATAGAAGTAAAAGTAATCATCATATAGTAAATGGAAAACATAAATATATTTGAAGTACAAAAGTATAGGTTTTAGGCAATCATTCTTGCAGTATAAGACATGCCAAAATGTAAAAGATAAAATTTCATGACATCATCTCAGCAATGACTAGACAGATTTAACAAATGGAAAATAGAAGTTGAAAGAACTTAACAATAGAGAGATGAAGTTTTACTTTAAAATACGAAGCTGTATTAGCAAATTGTTCTAGCTCCATTATCTCTGCAACAGGCTTTAGTAAGTCATTCTAATTGTGGATGCATTACAAAAGTTGATTCAAAATTCAGTTTCTGCTCTCGATAGACGAGGTAGCTCAAGGAAAGCACTATATCCGAAACCTACCACACAAATTATACTTCAAAACTCGGTTTGTGCTCTCTAGAGACAAGGTAGCTCAAGACAAGCACTCAATCTAACAGCTACCACACATTATGCTCCATGGATTTAGATTCCTTGGAATGGAAATCTGCCTCAATCTAGGACAGCCACCAACACAAGGCCTCTTAAGCTAGAACAATTTTCTATTGCTATCCATTTTTCAAATCCAACGCATAATGTCATCATTCAATCCAGTTGGGTTTTGGGCCATCAATGATTGATGACTGGCACTTTAATCCTGATTCCCCTCAACCACAGAAGTGGTAGGCCACATAAAAAGGTCTCACCATATTACACATCCAGACCTCAACAATGCGTAAATATTCAAATACATTTCCAGACAGAGTAGCAAAGGATTTTTAAGATACAGCTATTACAAAGAAGTACCTGACATTTGACAAAGCAATAACCTATGCATAACCTTCTAATTGAATGTAAAGAGACTTATTTATGAAGTACAGAAAGATGAGAGTGGAGAACATCTAAAGAACACTTTGAAAAGTATCAGGAAGTAGTATCCAAGTTGATACTAGGAACAACTACTCTCCAAATACTACATGAACTAAAACTCTTCTTTATTCTTTATTCTTTTTAATTTATTGACTGTTGTAAGTTGATTTCACTTTATTCAACCCTACTTAAGTCAGTAAAAGGCTTAAAAATCCAAACTGCTACTCTTTTTTTATTTCTAAAATATAATTATTTTTAACGTAATTATTTATTTGTAAAAGGCATGCTTATGGGGCTTTTGCCTTTCTTTGGACAATTGAAATGCCTGCCCTCACTCCTCAACATCTTAAAACATTGTGCTAGGTGGATCAGCATCCAGTGGAGGCAAGTCTTTATCACCTTCATACTCATAACCAATGAAATTGTAGAAACTATACATTTGGGATCGTTTGTTTGCAACCATTTATGTATGTAAATGATGCACATGTGTGAGTGTTACGTACCATCACATTTGGTTGCAATATCTTTACGCACCACGAATGTAAATCTCACGTGAAAATCACATTTTCACACCTAATTTTTCACACCTTCATAGATGGTAAAAGGAATCATATATAGAATCGTGTAATGAAACCGCACCAAAAAGGCGCCCGGTATGGAGTCTTCATTCCGTCAAAGTCAGGTCCTGGGTTCGAAACGTGCAAACTCCATATCTTGCTATCCATATTCCCTCTCCAACACATATAGTCTTCTTCACTCTCTCCGGTGCTCCAAACCCTACCCGTGCCCAGGTATGCGTCTCTCTCTCTCTCTCTCTCTCTCTCTCTCTCTCTCTCTCTCTCTCTCGCTTTTAAGTGCTTTTCCATGTTTTCATGGTTTGACAATCATCCAAACATCACAAGAACAAAAGGTGGTGACCATTTTTAGTGCTCCTAATTATTGCTACTATCAAGATAAAAACGCCTAAATATAATTTACAAAAATGAAAATTTTATATTTTCACATGTTCAAACAAACGTGGTAAAATGATTCACATGCGTAAATGATGTGAAAATGGCAACAGTAGACAAACGTTGTCAACTGAAATCCATGCGTAAAGCTTACAAATGTGAAATTTACATATGGAACATTTACATATGTAAACTGCATCTACGCATCTAATGCGTAAAAGGCAAACAACCCCTTAATGAAAATGCAGAGAACTTGGAAAAAGGATTTTGAAGGATATATACAGTTTTCAAGCATTCTACTTACCAAAAATTGTGTATTCTTAATGTATTATACAAGAAGGAAGGAGGCAAACTGAAACCCATTAAAAGAACCCCACGTCTCGCATTGTAGTAAACTTCCATGGGACTCAAAAAGACCTCCCTAGTACAAAAACCAGTGCATCTATAGCACTTTCTAAAAAGCAAGCAGGGAATCACAATGACATATAGACATCAACAGTCCTTCTAAATCCCCCACGAAATCAATGAAGAAAGATAGTTCATTAATTATTTCATTAACACTAGTTGTTGCAATTTGTTATTATTGTGGAACACAGCTGTGTGGTGAGCACAGAGTGAACATGTTATTGTTGTAAAAGGTAGCATCATTCCAGCATAGGAAACAAGCATAGATAATTAGGGGGGAAAAAGTGCTCACTGATACTTGTGAACCTGAACCCAGGAAAAACAATAACAGAAACCAAATGCCATTTCAACAAAACAAGTACAGATCCTTGGTAACCATCATCATGATTGGAAGACTTAACAGGTCAACCCTAGAATCTTTTTTTTTTTTTTTTTGAATGGCTACTTTCATTAAAAGGAGCAAACAGTACAAGAGAAAAGAGTACAGGTCAACCCTAGAATCACCATAGTCAATTCAAATCATTATAGTCGAAGAGGCAAATCCTGGAATATATGCATAACCAGGCTGACTTGGTATTTGGTTTTTGGTCTATGGTCGCACGCGGAATATCACTGGGTCATGTTTATTGATTAATAAGTTTTGCTCCACTCATGAGTCAGACCTTTCCAGCTCGTACAGCTCGGGATAAGTCAATTATTAAAGGCAAGTTTTTGCAACAAAACAAAAGGACAAGGATTTTAAGGACGAAAAGAGGTAAAAAATGGCATCGCCTGTTTACCAATTTGTCTTTTTTTCCTTTTGAAATATTTAATACTATCTTACTTGTTTTTATTTTAAAATAAAAACAAAAAGAAAAGTCACTCCAGGACATATTTTCTTGCCTGTGCCCATTACAAGGACCAAAAAAAAATTTTCCAGCCACAGAGGACCAGGCCTGTGAGAAGTGCCTATCATTCTGATGCCATTTTTGTCAAATCTTCCATTTAATGAAAGTAAAAGTGACATTGTTGTCAAAACTAAGGGTTCTTTCAACAGTCGAGATCAATAAGGAAATGAATTCTGGAAAGAAGTTGTTATCACATCAACCTTGCCAATACACCAGGAAGTCTTCTTTTAGAAGTCCTCGCCTCACCGTCCTGAATGTGAATTATGACACACCCAAGAAAATTACCCTATTTAAGAGAGATTCCAGGTCAGATGAGATTTAATCTCAGGATACAAAAGCATATCTTGCTTATCCAAACTAAATTGAGAAAACTCATAAAGAAAGATTCAGTAATCTTCGAATATCCAGAGATGTAAAAAAACAACACGTGTTCTTCTCCTTCTCTCCTTGATTGATCCTATGTCATACGAATACTTTGAAATGAGAAATGAACAGCAAGTCAACACACGGTTACACATTCTTATGTCAAGAACTTTGAAAAACAGCTGGATCCTTCTAGTGCCAGTTTAAACATTATACAGTAATTTAAATAATATTGTTATAACTTTCTAAACGAAATTTCAATTCAATATCAAGAATCTTCTTAATTGTTTTTTGAATGGTTTCTTATATGATTCTTTATTATAAAATATGGCCATCATTTTTCTCTTTAACCATTAATTTTCATGTAAGTTTTTAGTTAGGTATTTAATTAGATTAGTCCAAATAAGGTACTGAATACACGAATTGTATTTTTGAGATTTTTCCAAAAACAAAAAACAATCTCAGTGTTAAATCTCAATTTATAACTTGTGCTCACGGCTCACGCAACTTAGTATCAATCATGTAAGGCACAGGTTTCGGTGCCATGAAAGCTCTCGGGAAGAACTTTCCAATTACGGTATTTTCTTTTTTACTTTCAGCAAATCCAAGCATGACTGATGACAAAGTAAGCAGATCCATTTTCAGCAAACGTACTGGGAAGCAAATGCTACTAAGGCCTTCATATTTCCTAAAGAAGGTTCTGAACAAGCTAGGTAGGGTATGGACCCGTGGATTATTTATTTATTGAGCAATAACAGAAAATTTATATTAACAAAGAACGAAATTCAAGATAACATAGAAACCAAAAACAAGTATAAAAGCCATATACCCAGCAGCAAAAAAAAAAGAAGCAACTGTTGCATGGTAAAACAAATCAAAGGAACATCCCTCCCCATCCCTTGCTTAGATAGAGAATCCACCATGACATTGGCCGACCTCCTTAAATGCTTGAACTAGACAAGGCCTTGGGAAAACACAGCTTTAATCTCCAAAAGGAGAAAATGAAATCTCCAAGGGCCCGCATTCGAGGAGATCCAAGAGACAGCATTAGAGGAATCACTATAATAATAAAAATAAATAAAAAAAAAAACCCAACCCTATCATGAAAGTCGGAGAAGAACAACTGGAGGGCTTCTAAAATGGCCAGAACCTCAATCTCATTAGACTCCTTGATTCCCACATGGCCTATTTGTTTGCAAGAATTGTGAGAATTCTTGTTTGGGAGCATTTGGAGAATTCTAAATGCTGTCCCTAAAAAGTAGAATTCTAAATGCTCAACCCCCCGCAAACAAACCAACCCCCCCCCCCCCCCCTTCCGGGTGGGAATTCATAAGGCCAAAAGTGGTTTTTCCTATAGGCTGGAATTCAGAATTCTTGTATCAAACAGAACATTTGGAATGCTCAAGGGACAAAAGCTGAAAGCAATGTCAGAAATTCCCAACAAGTCCAATTCCTGTCAAAAATGTCTTTGACCAAACAGGCATTTAGAGAACATAAGGAGCACAACTCCTTTGTAGTCCCTCAGCACACCTCCAATACCTGCTGCCGCCCCTAGCTTTCCTCCTGCAGCACCATCCACACTGAACTTCGAAAATGGAAACACCAAAAGGGGCAAAACATCAAAGTGTCATCTTCCCAGCCCGAGACACTCTCCCTTGATGGCAATCCTCCCAATTGTGCAAAATATCATCTAGCCTCAAAATACTAAAATCCTCCCTAACCATGGCCCATTTTGATAATCCCCAACTTACACTAGAAAGAAGATCAGAAAAATCGAAAGTCCAGACTCTCACCTGACACCTCTAACAATTATATCATTCTTCTCTTTCCAAATGGACCAAATTATCGCAAAGGGAATAGGTTTCCAAAGAATAGCACCACAATAATAGCACAAAAACTCCAAGCCTCAAACATACCAACCAAAGAGCCTGAAAAGGACCATCCAAGTTCGCGTCTCTGAACAAAATCCCTCCATAACAAGAAACTTTACAATGCAAGAAAATATGATCAACAGTTCCTTTCCCTCTCCGCACAAAGAACAAAGATCTGAAATCTCCTCCAAAGACAAACCTCTCCTAAGATTATCCACAATAGAAACAATTGCACTAACCACCAACCAGCATAGGGTCTCCACACGTGGAGGTGCCAAACCCAACCTTACAAGTGAGCACAAAATCCCTCCATAACAAGAAACTTTACAATGCAAGAAAAAATGATCAACTGTTCCTTTCCCTCTCCGCACAAGGAACAAAGATCAGAAATCTCCTCCGAAGACAAACCTCTCCTAACATTATCCACAATAGAAACCATTGTACTAACCACCAACCAGCATAGGGTCTCCACACGTGGAGGTGCCAAACCCAACTTACAAGTGAGCACAAAGATCTAAAAGGAGACGCTGCCTCCAATGCACTATAAAAGGATTTGGTAGAGATTAGAGAACACCCCCGGATTTGTATTTGCAAATTTGATTGGATTTTGGAATATTAGGATCTCTACAATAATCAGATTTTTTTTTATACAAAATCAACTGGTACATTCTACGACCTGGTAATGAAAAGAAATTATGCTTGGATACCTCAAGATTTATTTATTTAATTTTTATTGGCAACAGCAACAAATTTATTGATAGAAGACCAACATGACATAGGTTGAATACTGTATAAGAGATATAATCCAAAACCAGATCTTAGACCCCTTTAGTAAACAAACCATACTACAAGAAAAGAACAAGTCAGGATCAACTACCTGCTTCACTAAAATATTCACCTCTTGATTAGCTTCCCCGGTAACATGCAAGATCATGTTCAAGCTTGCACTTAAATCCCAAGCCTCAGTATGAAAGCAAGCCTCCATGGTTCTCCGCGTTTTTTCTTGGGCCATTTGAACATGAAGAAATTGCCAGGAAATCTTTCTTCAGAAATCACAAGTGCTTGACAAAATGCAAGAATTTTCCACTTAATTGGGTTCCTTAATGCCAACTGGCCTAGAAAAAGATTTCAAGTCTCTTCCCCATAATTTCTCAAGACTCAAGCAATTCCTGCCAAACATTATAAGAGGATTAAAGGAGGGGGAAAGGGGTGGAGAAAGAGAGCACAGCCAAGAGGTCTTTCTCCACTTTAGTTTGTTCCCTTCCATGATTGCTGCTTCCAAATCATCAAAAACCGAAGAAGCCATAACTTTGATTGAATTCTTACTCACCATTGTCCAGCATGCCACTCAAGTGTTTATGGAGAAAAACCACTTCTAATAGGCCATAGAATTGCTAGTAGCATCATCTTCCATAGAACCTTACCCTCACGTGAAAGGGACCCATCCCCCATGAGAATGACCACCTCCAACTCATTAAAAGATGTGCCCATGAACACCAAAAGGACCGACTACTTTTATCCACAATTTTTCAACAAATGAGCATTAAACAAAAGATGGTCACTGGATTCATCTTCCAAGCCACAGATGTGACAAAGAATTAAGCATTGGGAGGGAAAATTCTTGTGTCTTAGATTCTCTCTCATCAGCACCATTTCCATTTCCCACAATTGTTGACCACCAAAATACTTCCACTCTTAAACATAAGGAGTCGAGTCCACCCTACGAGAAGCGGGGCCTGTAAAAATGGCCCAGCAGTGGATTCTCCCAACAGCATCCACTTCCAAATTCTAGCATCTTGGTACTCCCGGCATCTAAAAACATTATTTAGTGAATGAAGTAATGACTCATATGCTTTTGATTCAGACTTGAAAAAAACCACCCCACCTTGGAATCCAGCAACTCCACCCCTGAAAGCCCATTCCATACTAAAAAACTTGTTAACCTAGGCAGTAGGCACTCTACCCAATTCCCACCCACCAAACCCTCCCCATATTTTTTTCTGAAATTCTCCACAAAGCTTTGCTTTCCTTCCTAAATCCCTATCACCATTAGCTCAAAATGACCCAGTTAGCACCCCAAATTATCCCTAGCTTTAATCCACCACCTATTTAGATTTTGAAACTTCATCCTAGCTTACCAAGTGAACTCCATCTTTTCCCTCTTGCCTGCCCACAAAATTCCTTTGCAACTTTTCAATTTTGTCTGCGACTAATGCTAATAATTTGAAAAGCGATAAGTGAAATCTACCAGGAGATTAGCCAAAGATACTCTGGTTAAGGTGATTCTCCCTGCCAATAAGATGTACCTCTTATCTGTGTTGCCAAGTTTCTCTCCATTCTCCGTAGCCCAAGATCCCGAATAGTGGTTGATCTAGGATTGACGCCTAATGCCAAACCCGTCATGACACATTTAAATTGATTTTTAACCTGGACGCTGCTTCAAAACATCTAAGTATTCTTCTGAGCACCTAAACTTCTGAAGTGGACATGTCGCAAAAGAATGAAGTGCAATCAGCATACTGAAAATGTATGAGATGAATCTCCTTCATGCCTATGCCAAAACATCCCCTCAAATGTTCTCTATGAGCACTTTAAATTAGTTTTTCGAAACTTTCCACTGCAATCATTAATATGAAGGGGAATAAAAGATCTCCTCATCTAATACCTGTATAACCATATGAAATAGTTCTCGAGGACGCATGCACTAATGCCAAGCAAGAAGGTTTTTGTCCGGATCCGTTAGTGAAAGAGTGGAGTGAATAACTGATGCAAATCGAGCCAGACCCAAGTCCATTGGGCCTAGCCCGTGAGTTATTGGGTCAATCAGATCCGACCCATTGGAAAGAGCCCACAGATCCAATCAGTTTGAGTTTGAACCAACTGTTGTGGGAAAGCTATCCTAATTTTAGTAGTCTTCTAATTACTTCAGTAGTTTAGAAATTAGTAGGTTTCTATGGAACCTTATTATAAATATGTGGATTCCCTTTAGGGATCATCATGATCATAATAATATTGAATTGAGAATTGAATCCCAGTTTGCTATTGATTTGCTTGTGCGTGCGTTTCTGGCTGTTGAATCCATATTGGATTCGGCCAAATCCCTATTGTGGATTTGGTCCTCTTCCCTGGCTGCATCAATAATTGCCGGAATCCATTTGTATATTTGAAACAGGTTGACCTCCTTGCTTCTCTCATGGTACAATCATCTTCCTGCAAAGCCCTTCTTTCTCGGTCCATAGAGAGAAAATGTAGGACTGGCGCGAACAGTTCATCACAGAAGAAAGGACTCACCGAGCTGGAATCACTAACTAATACTACAATAATAGAAAAGATATGTCTTTTCTGCTTACTTTCCCAACTCCATTCAATCGGATCATATAGATATCCCTATAACACAACAAAGGTTATACCCAGTACTCCCATTAGGAGAAAAATAAAACCCCTACTGTGTACAAAATAAACAATGTAGCTGAGTACAAATGTTTCTTCCCTCCTCGGCATTCCCGCTCCATGACTCCATCCCCTCCCACTTATATCCAAAACCCATTCTATAAAGCACATGGCCAATAAACTTCCAATCAACATGATCACAAGCGTTCTCCAAGTCAATATTAAACTTAAAACCTTCGTTCATTGCTATTTCTTTCACATGAATAGCTTCATTGGCAATCACCAACCCATTAAAAAAAATTCCTATCATTAGCAAAAGCTACTTAAGTCTGCCCAACAATGTCAAATAAAACTTCCCACATTTTCTTGGTAAGGGTTTTGCCGATAGTTTATAAATGCATCCCAACAAGCTAATTGGTCTGAAGAATCTAAATCTCAACTGGATTGTCCCCTTTAATGATGAGAGTAATAAAGTTGAGTTTAGACTCTTGCTGAGTTTGACACTCAAGAAATTCATTAAGCATTGCCAAAAAGTCGCTATTTTTTAAGAAACTTCCACCTTGCCGTAGCGGGTGAAAGATTAAAGCCATTTGAATGGGGCTTTATCACCATCAATGCTCTTAAGAACTTCCTCCACCTGAAATTCTCTTTCAAGCTAAGCTGCTTCTTTCACTAAAATTGATCCAAAATCAATACCATCAAAGATTGGAAGGCAGCAAACCTCTTTCTAAGAACAGTTTAGTGAAATGTTATTTAGCAGGTTCCTTTGTTTCCAAAGGGTCAACAAATATCCTTCCTTATATGCAAATAATCCTCAATGAATTCCTGCCAGTGGAAGAATCTTGAATTTTCTCCTCATCCTTTAACCAAGGGGCTCGAGGTTTCTGCCACTATAGAATCTCTTGCTTTTTTGTCATTCCCCTTTCTTAAGGTTTCCCATTCAATCCTTTCTTGATTAGAAACATGAAGATCTTTTTGGTTTTTTTGGTTGGAGATTTTAAGGATTTTGGGATTCCTAAAATATTTGGTTTGGATAGGTGTTGGATTTCTGTCTGATTATTATTCATGTGTCTCACTTATTGGAAAAAAAACTGTAACTAATTTTCGCATTCAATGAGTGGGTTCACAAAAGCTCCATACTTTAGAGAAATAATAACAAGAATATGGAGAGGGTATTGAATGAGAGCTTCTCGCAGGATAAATCCGCTTAATGCAATTCAGAAGTTGTATACTAAAATAACACCCTCACAGGTGGGATTTGGTTTAAAACCACAAATTCACACTTTTAAAGATTCATTAACCATGACACTATTGAAAGTTAAAACATGATATATTTAGGATGGATTTGTGAATTGGAGGACTTGAATATTCCACATTAGAAATCATTACATCCAAACTAACCCTGTGTGAAAGCAGAATCACATCAATACAATGTGGACTAGTAGCCTGCTTCCATATTGAATAAAGAAAAAACCTCCATCTACAAGAAAGAGACAATTGACAAAGACTGCAACATGTGTTTAACAATGACAAATACCACTCTGCGTGGCATTAATTACATGATGAAGCAACGGAGGGAAAGAGTAAGCAGTAATTACTCTCCAAGAAGAAGCTTAAAGGAGCAAGCACATTCAAACGTCCGGGTTTCAAAGCAGCATCAGTTGAACACCAAAATAGATAAAGAACAATTCTTCCGTTCAATCTTCGGAATGAAGAGAATAAATCTTTTTTTATAACGAGTCCCCAGGGATTGAGCAAATCCCTTACATTGTTCTTTTTTCTTCTTTCTAAATTTTAGTTTCATGGGATAATGATTTTTTCCCTCTCTAAATCATGATAAGATTAGATTCTTTGAACAACTAATCATGATAAGATTCTAAGATAACAGCAAGTTTAAAGTAAGTAAATATCCACTGATTGACCAAGAAAAGACCAAAGGTAAATTGTTATTGATTATCCACTCCACAGGCTGGGCCGAATGGGCATCCTTTGGTATAGGATCTGACCAAAGGGTTTTCAGCTGGCCCATGGATTCACCCAACGGGGCTCAATGTGGATATGGGCCACGATCCAAAAGACCATTTCGAGACAGCTCCTCTTGGCTGCATCATTTGTCATTATTTGCAAGCATAAGAGAGGCAAGCTGTTAAGTTCTTTTAAAAACACGGACAAATGCCGCAATTTTTAGATTCTCATGCAGCTTTTAAGATTCCATCTGTTAACTAATCCTACCGTACCGGACACCTTCCTTTCTCACTACTTAGACCTTAGACTCTAAGACTTGCCCTCATCTCAGGTGCCAGCATGAGATCTAAAAATGCTTAACAGCTTCCTTTTATATGCGGGAATATATAGTAATTGACCAGACAATTTCCATTAATAGGCGATAGGAAGAAGATGATTGATCTATAGAAAACTAAGAGTAAACCACTACAAGCCATTCCATTTTTAAGATCAAAGACTCCATAAAGAATCAAATCTACTAAAACTACTTGTAATATCTTCATGAGGTCACTAACAGACAAACAGATACAAGCAAAAAGATGACGTGCATAACATTTAAACCAATAATACTTTTTTTTAATGGTATAAACCAATAATACTGAACATGCATAAAGTTGCAATGGCTATAATTCAGCTGATATAAATGACAATAGGCACAGGAAATAAAGCAAAATAAAGACATGAAATTGGAAATATAAATTCGAAAGACAAGAAATGGGCAGAAAGAAAGTAAAAATAATTGACAGTCTTACTGGAACTTCAACGAAATCTTTGGGGCGCCTGATTTTGAGAATAGATCCAGTAAACGATCTGCCATCAAAAGAGAGAGCTGATGTAGCATCCTCTGGTGTAAGAAATTCCACAAGTGCATGACCTTTCTCTTTGTTTATCTGCAGTTTTAAGTGTAGAAAGTTTTAACTACAGGCATGCCACGCTCCATAATTCACGTGCTTTTTTTCTTTTCTTTTTTGTAAGCCTCTGTGTGTGTGTGTGTGTGTGTGTGTGTGAGAGAGAGAGAGAGAGAGAGAGAGAGAGAGAGAGAGAGGATGGCAAGTCAGATGTAATTGTTTATATTGGTATTCAGGCACATCTAATTAAAAATACATTTATAAACAACACAAGCCTGCCCCAGATAGATGAAATAACATGAGATCAATACACATCCAAAATAATGATAATATTAATGAAGAATCACTCACAATACAACTGATGCACGGTTGCCTTCCTTGAATGTAATTAACACCAGAAGACAGCAGGAAATTGTTAAAGCATTCGACAATAGCCTTATCAGTAGCTGATGCAGGCACGTTTTCTACATAAAGTCTCCTCATTGGTCGGGTTGCTTGTGTTAGTTGAATGGAATCAACAGTGGTGCCCTTTGTTGTTGATATAGTATTTGCAGAAGCCACAGGCTGGGATTTCACTGTGGATGGTGTGACATTGGCACCTGGAGGCAACTCATGTGCATTTGATGCTGCAACTGGTTGGACTGACTGTAAGCTACTCAAAAAGGAATTAACACCAACTTCGTCTGTTCCTGGAGGTGGGAGATCCCAAGTGGTACTCTTCCTCTCAGGTGAGCGAATTGTTGGAGAAGGAGTCTTGGCGGCTGCCTCACTTCTTCTCTTCCTTGGTGAATAGCCACCAAGCCCGCTAGAATGAACACCATGTCGACGATAATGACCACTTCCATGCCCGCCATTGCTCGACATTCTATTTTTGTCCTGTCTTCCTGACCAGCCTTTGAACAAATGATGTGATGATTCTTCATGCTCGCGCCCATGGTAAGACACACGTTTGTGTGCCCTTGGTGACATTGAAGAAGACCTCCTATCTCTGTCTCTGACATGTTCCCTACTCCTTGACCTTCTCCGTTTCTGCCTCACTTCTTCCTGGTGTTGAGATGACTCTTTCTTACTACCTTTTCTTTCTGCATGTTCGGTGTTCTGCCATTTGCCAGAATCATGTTTTTTCAAAGCACCTCCATCAGCCTCTGATCTGCTCTTCTCATCATTTCCACTATGATGCTTCCTTTTGCTCTCTCTATGGGAACTTCTCTCTCTCTCTCCATACTTTGATACTATATCCTTGGCAAGTTTCTTTCCAGGTTCATTTTCAAAATCAGACTTTAATCGCTCATCCATTCTGCTCCTGTGGTGACTCCGTTTCTCATTCTTGTCTCCTTTATCTCTAATGCTCTTGTCCTTGCTGGATTTCACCTTCAAGTTGGCTTCTTTTTCATGATTTCCTTTATCTTTAGCAAATTCACCTTCCTTTTTGGTTATCCTTTCTTCTTTCTTTCTAGATATTTCCTTAAGAGTATCATTTGAAACAGTCTTCATTGCACCCAAAACAAAATCCTTCTTTTTCCGGAGACTTCCTTCACTCTCCAAATGTTCAGGCACATCTTCACTATTGTCTTTCCCTGGTGATTTGATTGGCTCTCCAGCTCCCTCTTTGACATCACCAGCCAGTTTCTTATGTTTCCTCCTTAGCATGATCTCCTCGAAGCTGAAAGGTCTTGTTCGAGCTGCCGTGCCTTCATTAGAATCATCTCTAGAAAGCTCTTTGCTGTTGCCATATTTGTCTTTTTGCCGACTGCTCCTACCCATCTTGTTAGAGCATATAATTCCAACTCTAACAGAATCAAATGCTTAGCGGAAAAGTTAAAAACATGTTCAGTCAGCTAACCAAATAAGCAGGCAACTTAATTGTTCAAAATGGAAACTCTGGTTTCTATTCCTGATGAGGACCCATACTACCAATATGGAGCAGTAACATGATGGATGAAATCAGCAGCAAATATGTCCAGAAGTCTTTGCAAGCTCCAAACCCTAAAATACAAAAGGTGAGAAAAGATGGCACGATGCATGCTAGAAACCAGTCAGCAGTACACAAATGGAACATGACAGTAAATAAAAGACCACATGTAAGAGTGATGCTCGATATACTACACTTGATATTGACTGCATATTCATACAGATATCAATCTGACAATAAACATGCAAAACAATAAGTTTGATGAAATATACAAAGATAAAATGGTTTGGCTTCAACATATTAAAAAAAAAAATCCCAGGAAAGAACAATTATCAATTGAAGAGATTAAACAGCTAAATGCGTGACTGTGTTTTCCATTAGCATGATAAGTTTCATATCCTTGATGGAAAAGATTGAGTCACTTGCTACTTCTGTGAAGGCTATTACCTTTTCTTTTAATGAAAAATCACTCTTTTAACAAAATGCAGGAGGAAGAAAGTGGAAGCTGCAGTTAACAAGAACACAAAAAACTTCTATGATGGACAAACCAGTCAAAATACATCAAACAAGCATTCAACTACTTCTACCAATTCATCAACATACAAAACAAATTATATGAATCAATAAGTACTGAGCTAAGTCACAGAAACCTTAGTGTTTCCAGTTTGACCCAGATAAAAAGTCAAATAGAAAGTAAGGAAATGATACATCCTTATAAGAAAAAAGGAGTTGGGGCGAATGCTCTCTTATTCAGATTATTTATAACCAGGTTAGATCTTGGGCAGATAACTGAAAGCAGTTTAATTGTGCTTACAAGAATGAATTGTCACTTAAACATTATCAGCAACAGTCCCCGAAATTTTTTTAATACCTTAAAAAAAAAAAAAAAAAAACAAACAAACTTTTCTGCAGCTTTTAAATTGCATTACCATGCCAGTTCCTAGCCACACATTGCCTTGAGAAATCATGTACTTTTGTTACCTTGAGGCACATTGGACATCAGTTCCCTTCCCTAGTAATGCAGGGTTATAAGAGTCAAGTCTTACCTAAGAGGCTAAGACGCTGGCCATGGTCCTGCCTCCTAAATGCTCATGATTCCTAACAATTTTTAAAACCACTCTATGATGCCCCAATGATAATACAAAAAAATGATACGAACAGGGGAATGGGGATACAGCCCTGCAGTTTTGGAATTTTCAGGACATGGATATAAAAACACCATACCATCCAATCCATAACATAAAACATTTTATACTAAGACTTTTATACAAAATATTACTCTTCATTCAGACATTTATAAAAAGTAAAGAAACAATAGAATTATATGAAATAACGGATTCAGTACGGCGAGAGATAAGCTAAACCTGTACCCTAGAGGTGTCAGTACGTTAATAGAGCACTAGTATGGTTATCGTATCAGTCCAACATGGGAATGCTAAGCATAGGCATATACAAGTATCCATGTATCAGAAAAAAACTTCTCTCTTCTATGCCCAAACCCAGGCACTACCATTCACATGCATCGCACTAAGAATCTAATAACCAAACCTCCTTTTGTGTTGGCCAATGGCATTGGACAGTAGAATTCTGGAAACCTTAAGCATCCAAACAATGAAGTATAAGAAAAGTTTCAAAATCTTCCATGTTTATCACATACCAAACTAGAAAACAACAGAGTACCACATATATATGTATACACATAAATAATATCATTGAACGAATGAAATCCTAAACTACGAGTCCTTTCGGGGAAAGAAAAAAAATCCAGTTAAGAGCACAACATCCTCCTCCAAACTAACTTAACCATTCTGCTATCTACACCTCGAACAAATGGTTGTTTTCTAAACGGCATGGCAGGCCCCAAAACCCTGTCAAACGTTGATCCCCAAAACCCCACGTTTATCGCATGCTTCGCACCGCTTCATCAGTTAGCGTACTCAAAAAAATTCAAGCCGGCTATAAACCAGGCACAACTTACCCCAAAAACCCATGCAAAGTTTTAATCCCAAAAACCTCTCATATCACTTCGCACAGCCTAGACCTAATGAATAATTCAAACCTACTATAAGCCCAATGCACTATAAACCCAATGCATTAAGAAGAAACAGTATATTCCAGTGCAAACTAAAATAGAACTAATACAAGGTGTTCTCTTTCAAAACCATGTACATCCACCCAATCCCAAGATAAGTCAAACCCGGTTTTCCAAGACCAGACAGAAGCGAATGAACCCTGTTTCAATATGATAGCAATAATCCAAAATCTTGAAGAAACACTTCCATTTCCATCTTGAAGAGAGATCAGCAATTCCCACCCACAATCAAATTACGATGCTAACACCAAATCCATGAGCGATAGGCAACTTTCCAACATACCCCAAAAAAAAAAAAACCCTTATCCTAATCTCTCCCCAAAGCCCATAACTAAGAACCCAAATCTCTAACCACAAAAGCAAACAGTGAAAAGATAAACAAACCGATTTAAGTTTTTTCCAACAAGAAGAAGCTCCGCTCTTTCAATCGCCACAAAGGGCGTTGGAAACAGAGAGAGATTGAAGAAATTACATCGCAAGTGAAAACATATATGAATCCGAAACAATGCCCTAATCAATTTGAACATGAGACTGATAAGATAAAAGGGGCAAAGATAAAAACCTCTCGCAGTCTGAAGGAAGACGATGGAAAGAGGATTAGGGTTTTAGCAGCACAATCGGCTACGAATGAAGTGGAGAGCATGATGAGTAGAAAGGGATGCAAATTTCCCCCCACACGTGCGACAATGGGATTGTATATGGGTTAGAGGTGGAGCTAGGGCAGGCCCATGGATCGAACCTGGGTTTAACAAGGGCCCGTTTGTTTAGATGCCCGAAAACCGATTCTGCGGAATTTTTTTCGACCCCATGGAATTTTATTTTAACGAGGAATCGCAGAAAATTTAACCTATTTTTGTGGTGTTTCAAAAAAAAATTTTGACCCCACCAAATATGGATTTTATAATAACACAGAAAATCATTCCTATAATTGTTCGCGTTTTTTTTTCTCTTTAGGTGTCTTGCTCCTATGCATTGTCGTAACACAAATTTCACACTTATAATATTTATTCTCTGCTATATTGAAATTTAAAAATATAAAGGATTAACATCTACTAAAATTGTAACAAAAGAGTTTTGCTCCTTACGCTTACATTGGCCAAGCTGGGTCTTAGAATTAGAGATTATTTAATAAACGAGAAATTATTTTGAAGGCCCCAAAGTTGTCCAAACCTAACTGACAGAGAAGATCAATTTTGGTGAGATTTTACATGGGGAGCGGGTGCTAGGTGCCCCACTGGTTGTACGGTAGATCATTCTTGGCATGGGGAATAGCTATATTAGCCTAAAAAAACTCCTATATAATATGCATGGATATAGCCAATAGGGTCATTTTCAGGAATGATCTGGTCATTTATTTGTAAGGAACAATCTAAGGCGTAAAGCCCACCTGGGAGCATGACAAGAGGGAGTAAGTTTAGGGGCTTGAAATTTCTCCCTGCACTACTTATGTGCAAAAATTGAGAATAGTCCACTCCAAGTAGGTACTGCTTTCAGGGCATCAATGTTCTCATTAGAAAAAATGGAACAATGTCTATAAAGATTCACATGATCAATTGGGGGACATAGACAACGACAAGCGCCAAATTTGGATGACTGTTGATTCAACTGTAAGGCAATTAATCTCCTTATGTGTGCCTATGCCCAATCAAGGCAACAAACAAGATTGGACAATATGGAGAGACTGGCTTTTCTGATTTTTCATAAGGATCCCCTGTTACCCATTATAATATATTAAGTTAGAAGGTTTTGGATTCTATTTTCATTGGCGGTTATAATTTTGACCGACGATTATGTAACTCATGCAACTAGCCACTCATTTTTCCATCAAACCACTCACGTTTCATTCCTATGTAACTACACCATTTTTGCTCCAATTTCTCTATTTCTATTTTATCAAACTTGTATTATAGAAAGAGGTAAAAAAAAAATTTAATATGTAATTATTTATTTTGTAGTGCACGGATATACCGTGCTGAGCACGAGTTATTGGGCTAGTCTTCAATTAAGGCCATTGGCTAAATCCAGCCGTAGTCAAGGTCTTAACTCTATTTGCCAAGGATGGTCAACAGGAGATTAATCAAAGCAAAGCCCAAATAATCTTTGATCACTAAATACAATCTTATGTGGAAACAACGCCCACCTTTTAATTAGATGAACAATATCATGTCAGATCAGGAGGGCATTAAATGTTGATTTCCCATGGGTTGGATTATTAGAGTCCATTCAGATAAGATTAATGGCCGGGGCATTCCTTGCTACAATATCTGTCAAGCTCTAAATAACAATCTGTTTACTGCCTGTCCCTCTTCCTTGTTGCAGATCCTTAATCAAAATCTCATTTCGAACCGAAATATCTAGCTGGCCTTTTCTGTCATACTAGACTGCAGTCACTGATGAAACTGAAAGACATCAAAATAGGAGACTGCAAGCTCATTACCAGGCAACTTAAGGGAGTGGAAAGCTCAAGCAGGGAGGGGAGAGGTTTATGGCATCAGATCCAATTTATAGGCACATTCAAACACACATTTATTATAAACTTAAGCGAGTTGAAAAGGTGTCAAATCCTTCAGGACTTCGAGGAGCCAGTAGGAGATTCTCAAAAAAAGTTCATGCTTCCATCCCCTTTATTTTGGATTATAGGCCCATTATTAATCCAACCCAATCACACTCTACCATGAATTAGTCTCGACTACATTTTAACTGATCCAATCACTAAACACTTTTGGACTGAAAGATTACAATGCTGGTTGCATTAAATTATATTTAACTTTCAAGCCAAAAATCAAAGACTAGGATGATCTGATAATTCTGACATGTGCCTAATGCTAATCCATGTCGGAATTTTTCCATGCCCCCTACCCTCTATATGATTGTCAAGCATTTTGGTGGTAGCATGGGAGGACATGGTTCATCCCAAATGAACATTTTATTCAACCTTTCTATTAATGTATCCCCTGGTTCCACCTAACTCTGCTTCTTAATGCAGGTCAACAAGAAGTTTTCCATCTCTTAAACCAAAGAAAATGCCAAAGAATGAAACAAACAAGGAACTTCCTACTATCAAATGCAGATATAAAGCACCCAAAAGAATCAGTAGCCCAACGTAGCAAAAAAACTTAAAAAAAAAAAAAGCACCTAAAAGAATCCTAAGGAAATTGCCTACTCTGTTTTTCATTTCACTGCTAACCCAACATGTACCTTTTTAAACAAAAATGTCTTGGCTTAGATTTTTTATTTTTTTTTTCAAATCATGTAATTGTTTTGCCATCACCACTGTTACTGTCATTATCATCAAATTCTAATCCCATCTTTCCATGGGGGCTAAGTTCTATTCTTTTTTTTTTTTTTTTTCAACTTTATTCAAAGCAAGGTTCTCCATAGGGATTCGGTGTTGGCTCCATCCAAGCTTTATCCAAAATATCCAAATTGTATGTAGGCACACCCTTCCCATGGCCAAGCCAAATGAAATCTGAATGTACCCTACCCGAGTTGTAAATTCTGAGTGGGAATCTGGGTTGAGTTGAGTCAGTTTTGTTACCCAAAATATTGATTTTCTTTTTAAAGGGAATAGAATTAATAAGATTATGTAGAGATAATGTATAGTTTCTGTATATGTATTTACAATAAATATACATGTTTACCATAGGTGACTTGAAAATCAGGTAACTGAAACCGAAACCCTAACCTGAACAAGACAAAACCAAATTGCACCATGGACGACCCAGACAATGCGGTTTTGGGTTGGGTTTACCGAACGCCTGACCACCCTGCATATATTGCAGTTCAGTTTTGTCACGACCCGGGTCCGAGGTTCGATAATCCCGGGCCGTGAGCCCATACTTACTCCCGTAAATCTCAAATTAACCGAAGTTAAAACGGAATCAACAAGGGATAACATTCTGAATTTACCTGTCAAATACACAAATTTGCGGAAACATTTATATTTGACAATCTCAATTTATGATTTACATATATACAAAATAATGTCCTTTATACATGTATCGTTCCATCATTTGTTTGTCAATCAGTGCATATCCAAAACACTATGTAATGACAATTAATTACATACCAAAATGATTATACAAAAAAAAAAAAAAAAAAAAACTTCTCAAAACATTTCCAATATATTCTGACTCTTTTTTGCACTCAGATACTCATATCAAATGATATCCCAACCATTCCATTTGTTTAGTCCTCCTTGAGGAACCGGAGCGGTCTCCTCCGTTGCCGCTGAGATCGCTGCTGGACCGGCAAGAGCAATCGGGCATGTAATGCTATCAATAATACTAGTGAACACAACGGTTCAACAAAGTATAAACAGATCTTGTAATAGCATGTTAATCCATAAACTAAACAAATTCAATTTATTAGTAACAATTCTAATTCTAGACAAGTTTATAAAATTCCTACAATAACAATATGTGAACATAAAAGTCGATCAAGTGGACATGTATAAGGTGGTCACTACCATAGCATTCATTTTCATTTCATTTCATTTACCATCTTCCAAATGGAAGGCATCAATCAATACCCATAGATATAATCAGGATATTGATTGTGGGATTTACCAATATCTGGGACAGGGACAACTGACAACACCACGGAGCTCCAGAACGCCCTCAAATCCATCTACTACAATAGGATTAGTTATTTCTTTTATTTATTAATTCATTGAACTCATTTAGTATTCTAACATAATAGCTAGGTAGTGCCAGACTCAAAGGTCAATGCTTTTCAGTAAGCATTCCGTTTCTGAATTGGATTCAATTCTATGATTCCCTTCATAATAAGGGAAGGGAATAATAGTAATACCAATCTCATTAGATTGGAACATAATGTTACAACGAGGGAATTACTAATCACTTATGGTTCTATTCGATTCTATCTTAAATCTAAACAACCATTCAGGTGTAACCATTGATTACCAAATGCATGTGTTATTCTCAATGGACATCACAATTATATATTTTATGTGTGCATTGTGGTCCCCGCAATTAACATTCATGGAATTTAGTCCACAATTAATTAACTATGAGATTCTTTCCTTCACTATTCATAATTTTTATTAGTCTCACTTTACCCCATGATTAGTCTTTTTTTTTTTTTTTTTGAACCAACCCCATGATTAGTCTTAAAACTAATTTAGGGAGCATTTATATTCACAAAGAGTATTCAAAGTCCATGCAAAAAATCCAAAATTCTATTAACAACTAATGTCATGGCCAGTATTAGGTTCGCTCGACGGTTAGCCAAAACCTGATTGGCGGCTAGCCGAAATCTGGCTGGCGGCTAGACGAAATCTGGTTGGCGGCTAGCCGAACTCTCAAGTTCAGTTAACTGACATACAGCGGTCAATTCACAGTCAGCTTTCCAAAAGCTAACATTTATGTGGATTTCAGTCAGTTAGCCTGGCGGTTAGCAGCTCAACTAGCCAAACTGCACCCAGAATTCCATTTTTGAGCTTCAGAACTTTTGAAGCAAATTTTCGAAAACTGAGTTCCTTGAATTCTAATCACTTAAATAATCTATAAAATCCTAAGAAAATGTACATATTTGGAATAACCATTGGAACATTGGGCTCTCTCCTCACACACCATCCACTCACAAACAATACTTATAATTATCCATTAATCATCCCAATCAATTCATAGAAATTATATAAACTTCTACAATGATTAACACTAATTACAAGAAAAATGTTTATACTTGCCTCTTGAAGATAATCAACTCAAAGCCCTCTTTTACTTAGCTTGATTGAGCTTAAATCCCCAAATTTCAACCCTAAATTCTATGAAAACATAAAAACACTACCTATAAGCTATTTGTGCTACACACTACTCCAAACTACTCAATAGAACTTGGAAATTCTAAAATGAGGTCAACTACTTACTTGTAGTTCCAAGCAAAAGAGATCTTGAGTTCTCTTTTAAGCTTTAACACTTCAAAAATTGAGGAAATGGCTTGAGGAAGAAGATGGAGATGGAGTTGGTGAAGCTAGGACCCCTTTCAATCACACATGTAAGCTCCCAACTTGACGTTTGATAAGGAAAATCGAAGAAGAAGAGAGAATGAGCCTACGGTTTGGGTGAAATGCATGAATGAGTCCATTTCATTCTAATATAAGGCTCTCCTACACTAAAACCCCCTCTTATTGAGCATTATTACATTTTGAGTCAAATGAAGCCTCATTTGGTTTATTTGAGGTCAAATAGAATTGCGTCTATTATGAAAGTTAAAGTACTATTCGAGATACACACGTTGGTATCAAGAACTTCCTTATTTGACGAAATACGTGAAAACTCGTATTTACGAAAAAGTCCTTAGCCTACCTTGTTTGAGTCGAAACTCGTTTTAACCAACTCAATCCCATTCAAATTCATTCCATTATACTTAATGCATCATTTTAGACTAATTTATCTCTCTTTGGTCTTTAACCTTCATTAACCAAATTATTAGTGCTTTATTAGCACTAATCTCAATTAATTAGCCTTAATCATGATTAGTTCAGGTCGGGGTGTAACAAGTTTAAATGGGCCAGGTGTATGTAGACATAGCTTGCGATTGCTTAAATGGTTCGGGTCAGGTTTTGCCACTCTTGCCTGTGGTGCCTAAAAACAACATACGTCTCTTCTATCCTATGCTAATGGCTTGGCAAGGTTGTCACTTTCAGATGTGTAATGTTCATCTTCATCCAATAATCAATTGGAATTGCTCGTGATAAAGCTAGTTTGCCATTTTAAAGTCTACTGCTAGCTACTTTGCTGAAGTTTTCATTGGATTCTACAAATTCAGTTTGAAGAAATTGGGTTTAGTTAGGCTAGAGCCTTGCTAGTCCGACCCTATCTATACTATCCTGATTTTGGACAGGACCACCCACCTTGGATCAAGTTGGTTCTACTTCATTTATTACATCAAGTATTAGTTGATGTTATCAGAGAGGATGGCTAAGATTCTTCCTACACTACTGGGGTATCACAACTAATGAGAATTGGTAAGAAGATCCTTCCTCCTGACATCTTCTTAAATGAACATCAATATTTCTCATCTTCAATGAGGTAGTAAAAACAAGTATTTACCTTTCTCCATTTATGTTTAGAGGCTACTCATTATGTTATAAATAGGTTTAAACATCATTGCCATAGCAGGGCGGTACAGCCATACGGGCCTTCATCAAACAAGTACATATATTAATACATACAGCTTCAAGAGAGTCATTTTCTTTCACATATTGAGTGCCAAGAATGCTTGAGCTTTTCTACTCCATCGGACTTGAGACCAATGAGGTCATGTTCTCCAACTTCTGAAAAAGGAATCACAAATAGATATGAATCATGATGGTAAAACAAGGATAAAGAATAAGTAGTACAAATATTTTAGGATGAAGTGACTGACAGACAAACAAGCTTTTCTCTAATTGTAGTTTGAACCAGAGATGGTACAAAAAACCTACTGTTGAATATGTTTTAGCTACAGGTCAATATATTCAAAGGTGAAAAATCAGCTAGTCAGCCCTTCCAGGTTTGGTCCACCCACCCGTTAACCCGCATGCTTTTATTCTAATGACTTTGAAGAAATTCAACAACTAGTTGAACTTGAGATAGCTACTGTTGGGGTATAAGATGCAAGTTTTAAGATTAAAATAGAATAGAATAGAATTTATTTAGAAAATACTAAACTGTAAGCAGGTCATATGGGTTGGCCTGATTTAAAATGCTTATCGGACTGACCAACACAACAGAAAAGGGTTGAGTTCCAGTCAGCATTTTTGAAACATTGATAACGGAGAATTTTTTTTTTGTCTTCAAAGAGGAACTGTCATTGTTGAGATGGTGGACCCAGATTATGGCATCCCTTCATTGTTCACTGGAAGTAATGCAAGAATTTGACAGTTCATCTGAGAGGCCTAATTGTGGATGGTCAATGATTGTTAACAACCATCATGTGATATATCATATTCATGGTCTAAAAACTGCAGATGGCACATGATCCATCACATTAATACTTCATGGTTCAAAACAGAAAACTAGGTCTATCACGTTGATGGTTCAAAAAAAAAAAAAAAAAGAATTCACAATATCTATCACATTCAGGCACCTTTTGTGTCTCGGGCTCTCAGCTATAACTCATGTTGAACTCAGGTCACTTTTTGTGGAGGACAATGCTCTACTAACTCAACTATGGAGTTGACAATAGTCACTATTTTTTATGAAAGTGATGCCAGAAATTTAAGAGAAATGTTTGAGTCCTATGTGTTGTACAGTGCATATTAAATACATGGTGGGTGTGGTTCAGTAGGAAGGGCATTCAGTGAATCATATGGCACAAAATCAAATGATAACCTAATTTCGATAACTGCAACCAGCCCATATGGAGACATCAAGATGGACCCGAACGATCCAACCATTTATTTTGCATGGCCTTAAGATTTAGGCCATATATAATCAAGTTAAAATACAGGACATCCATGGAATGCCCATGCTATCCAGCTATTCACCATACATATGCCAGGGGCCACACGTCCAATATGGGTCACCCAGCTACTTGATCATTCCTCATTCCCATGCATCTGTGTGTGGAGGAGATGGTCTAATGGGAGTGTTTTGATGTCGCTTATGGTATGCATAGGTGTTGGCACGACTCGCCATCTCTTAACAATCATTAACGAGACGACTCTCACCCCGACAGGACAAGTGGTCGTCGCTCATGGTATGCAGGCAGATGGTGTTAACATATTGACATGTTTTGGTTATACCGTCTCTTACAGTGTTGTTCCAATGTAGCCTCGATATTGTGAAGTTACTCACAACTTGAGCTTTCAAGTTACTCACAACTTCAGCTTTCAATTTCATGGTCAAAGGAGGCTGGACTCAAGACTCCAAAACCACTCCAAAGGTGTTGTTTGGTTGTTTGGGATTCTGTTTGCAACCCATTTTTCCCGCTTATGGTACAACTCTGCTCATTTTTCTTCTTTTACTAAGCCTTGAAGACCACGTGTGGCAAGGAGAGTCTGATGGGTGTGTTCTGCTATTTGGATGGCACGCAGGAAGGAGAAATCTGGCATATTCTGGTCCTAAGGTCTTTTATAGTATCATTGTAGGAATGAAATTGTAGAGTTTTACTCAGTACCTGAGCTTTCAAGGTCACTCCAAAGGTGTTTTTAGGTTGCTTAGTCCATTCCAGTCTGTTTTACCTACTCATGCGCATTCAAATTGTATGGTGCAAGAAAAACTACCAACCTGCTCAGTGTGAGGCAGATACTTCCCATCAAATGTCACAACCACACGGTCCTTCCCATCAACACCTCGAACTTTATTAACTGAGCAATAAAAGTCGATGGCAGACATTCTACAAATGAGAAAGAAAAAGATCAGGCAGGAAATTTTACTTTCTATCAGCTGACAGCGGGGATTTAATAAAAAAATCATAAAAAGTTCCATTTTCATCTAAATGGTACAACTGAGGAACAAATAGCTATTTCTTACATCAGTAAAAACAAAATGTGAAAGGGATTTGAGCATTTTGTTCAAAGCAACATAATACAAAGTTCTATAGGGAGCATAAATATTACAATCTTTATTCATTTTTATCAGTAACATGAACCTGCAACCTTCTTGAATGTTCTTAAAATTGTAGAACTCTAGATTGGTCAACTCAACAGCCCGATGTGTGCAAAATAATAAGATATGAAGTGGAAATAAAATCAGAAAAGCACACACCATAAGGACATCAGATATAACGTTGAAAACCCAAACTGGGTGAAAAATTACGGATCCAAATTGGATCAACAATCAAGTACTATGAATCTCACAGTTACAAGACACTCATAAATTCCTCCCTAGTTAATTACTATCTAAGGACTGCAGTTACCGCTTGTGTAGCTTCGCGCCTCATGGACTTCACACCATTAACTGTAACAGATTCAAACCCGTTTGACTCCTCAGATCTTCTATGAAAGAAGATGATCTTCTGCGAGAGATGTAGAAGAAACAGCTCTCTAGATGAACTCTACAGCACAACTCTTCAATGGAAGCTCTAAAGATGAACAATCAACGGTGTGATACTAGGACTGCCCTGACCCTATTTACGAGAAAGCTAGCTCCTTCCAATTGAACATAATTCGATCTGTGGGCATTGGGCTGTTGAGTTGACCAATCTAGACTCTAGAGATCTACGAGCTAACTATATGGCAAAACCTCTGTCCACCCAGAGCTTCGGCATCAAGTCTGTTATCAGAAAAATGTTGCCTGACCTTACGGCCCTGTATTAGGACTGACGGTCTATTATTTTATTCAAACAATACATTGAATGGACCTTCTTGGATAAGTTCACAAATATCTAGGTAGTAGATATTGACTAGGCATTGCTTGTAAATTTTGAACTTAGAGAATAATATTGGAAACCGAAAAAAAAGATAATAGTATTGGAAATTCTTCTACTGAGACCACCATAAAAGATGGAACATGAAAGAATCAGGTACTGTTAATTCGTAATAATCACAAGAACTTTCCTAAATTAGATCATTCATTTAGTTTTACTTTCAGCTGATTGGTGCATGAACTATATTGAAGATGTGCCCAAAATATGAAGGGTGGCTGTAAGAGAGCTAAAGCCATCGTACCTGTTCGGGATTCAAAAGAAACCGAAATACAATGTCTCAAACCAATCAAGCCGAGTCCATGACAGAGTGGAAGGTGCTCACTATTGCAACCTTAACGTTGTGGGCTCAAGCGGCAAGACACATTATGAATACCAAAAAAAAAAAGTATGAGCCAATCAATTTGCACTACATCTTTGCTATATAAAATTTTGGATGCAGCTGGTTGAGATGGAAAAATCTTACATTGAAAGATATTGCTTCATGAAGGGCTAAAAATAGAGATGAAAGAAACGAGTAGAGTCAAGGGTCCAGCCCATCACTCATGAACACTGGAATCCCCATAGGAAGAAACAGTCGGTGGCAAAAACAAAAAAAAATTCTAGAAGTGACGAATCAACTCTATAGATGAATACTAGAGGCAGGATGCCAATTATTTGGGTGTTAAAGAGTTAAGACTGTTAGTGATGTAGACCAGGGCTGGGCCATTATCATTGGGACAGAATTGCTTGTGACAAAATGAAGCGGTTTTTAAAGATGATGAAGAGTACCTAAATCAACCCAGGGATTAAAATATCTGCTGATACCTGTATGTATTACCAAATACATACCAATATCAGCCTGAACTGAACTGAGAATTTGGATATTATCAGTCCTGGTTTCGGATCAGGAAAGACTCGCCAAAATATTGGCCGACAAATCTAAAAGCCCTAAACTCTCATTCTCTACCATTCCAACTGCATTGTGTTGCAAGAAGGGCTATTTCATCTTCTCCAACCTTCCTCTTCACCTTTTATCCCATAAAAGTCAACATTTAAAGGGATTTTATCACACCACAGGGGCTACACTGAACCAAGGGACCTATGGAAAGCAATTTGTTTTCTTTTTACTCCTTATTTTTTTTTTTTTTTTGTTCAAGATTGCTTAGAAATGAAGTTTTGATGTTAGATCTAGATTCTAGAAGCAAATCTTCATAGGTTTGAGCAGTTTTTGATATTTTTCTACGTTTTTTTAATATGAGAATAAAACAAAATGCAACCAAGCCATTTATTTAGGTAGATTTGGCTGTAGGTTCTTAGTTTGGATTAGATATAGTGACATTGGTTTAGATCTAACAATTTCTTATCTCAAAAAGTTGGAGCTTTTTTTTTTTTTTTTTCCTAATCGTGTAGATTTTGTCAAATTAGTCAGTGAAAACGCTTTAAAATGTTTTAAATTTGGTTGTAGATTATTAGTTTCTTATAGATCTAATGATTTAGAATCTAGATTAATAGTCTAAATCTAGAAATTTTGATTATGAAAATCCAAGGCTTTTTTGAAATCTTTTGGGTATTGTTAAATTACTTAATGAATAATTGATTAAATGTATGAATATTATTAGATCTAAAATTCAACTTTATTAAATGCCTAGAACTAAAAGATTTGAATTAATTAATTACTTAAAAAAAAATATTTTTTTCCCAATATATCATCAAAAATGCTATTTTTTACCCTCTCCTCCAAACTAAGAAGAATGATCTTACCTGCCATGCCATCACCAACACCAGCTTCATCCAATCAATCTAGGGTTTACCTTCAAAAATATTTCTATTGTATAAGCATGAGCTAACCCATCTAAGTTTAAAAACCAAATCTTCTTAGGAGAATTTGTTATCGCCTTCGCCTTCACTAAATTAATCACACCAATATCAAAATTATAAGCTAAACCAATTAACAAAATTCCACCCATGAAACGAATTCATAAAAAAAAAAAAAAAAAAAAAAAAAAATTCATCTCACATGCCATCACCGAACTCTTCATTGATAATTTCCTTGATGCTCTCCCCAAAATGCATCACCGCTTCATTCAACCTAAAAAACAATCCATTACAATTTCAATTCCGCAAATCGAAAGGGATTAGAGAGAAAAAACAAGAAGTTGTGAGTGAGACCTGTAGATTGCGGGTTCTTGAATGAGATTGGGGTCGTAGGATCTAAAGGGCGGTTTCATCATCTCAGTCATGAGCTCCTCCGTCAGCTCGGGCAGCGCCGCCCGCAAGATCCGGGCAGTGTCGGGCTTCAGTTGCGCTTGCCTCCGCAGGAGCTGTGAGACGTAGACGTTGGTAAGGCCAGTCTCTAGGGAGATCTGATTGTACGACTTGCCGGAGCTCTGTTTCACGGCCTGAAGACGGCCGACGACGCTGGCCTTGGTGCTGCTCTCTGCCATCTGCCCCCAAAATCCTGCAAATGTGGTCCGGATGAAGTTGGAGGCTAAAGAGACTTGGCACTATAAAAACAAAGTGAAGATGGGTCGTGGACTTTTTGGACACATGAGAATTGATATGATAGGTATTGATTGATGTGGATCCGTGACCAATGGCCTGCCAACTCTCTTTTGTGGAGCTCAACTTAGTATCCATGCAAGTGGATCACAGAACAAGGAACTCATGATAGTCACCGACGCAGGATTTGGCATCCATGGAATGGACTGCTAGATAGACGTTCACTTATTTTGGATGGTGATAATTAATTAGTCATTCATCCAGTAATTTTCTTTTTTTTTTTTTTTTTTTTTGGTAATGAGGGTCCAACTCTTTGGGCTTGACTAATCCTCCGAGCTCAGAGAGAAGCAGGATAAAATCCGTGTAACTCCTGGGTGGTAGTACTAGTAGACTTAACTTTTGATTCTTGAATAATGGGAACAAGGGAAATGATATTAGGATTTCTAACTCTGAAAGAGAGAGGATCCGTATATCTGACCACTCGGTCAACCCCTTGGGATTATTGATCGAGTAATTAAGATAATTATTTGCTGGCTCAAATGATAAAATTGAACCCTTCTTGCCCACAAATCAGCGATCTATTTGGTCTCAAAAAAGTCTTCTTTTGATTGATTAATCTTAACCATATGCAGTAACACGTAGGCTCCTAAAAAACCAGAATGTCTTTGATTGGTCAAACTGACAGCGAACCGACAAGATTTCTATCGTCTAGATTTTCTGAGAACATTACAAATGAATTCTTAATGACTTAATTTGATTAAGAAGAGTTATATAAACTCACTTTTGAAATGGTAATTTTGCGATGCAGAAATCCTCATATGCCTACTTTTGAGCTACTCTCGTGTTCGTGTTGTTGTTTCAAAGTTTTACTTGAAAGATAACATTTAATATTTTTTCAAAATTTCTCGAAACTAATAATATGATTTCTTGAACTCAATTATCTTCCCATCAAATTATGAAATTCATATATGGTTGAGAATTATGTACTTAAAGTTGAAACTAACCATTGTTTTACATTTTTGTGACATCCTATTCCTAACATAGGAAAGGTAGGGATGTAAATGGGTCTTTGATTATTCGATTATTTGGAGGTTCCGATCCGTTAAAAATCGATTATTGATCCTTATTTCGTCCTCAATAAGTAAATGGGTCTGAGTCCGGTTTCACTTTGGTTCGGACCCGTGGACCCGAGACCTAATATAATATCTTGATTTTTGAAAATATCTCATAAAAGGGAAGTGCTCCTATGAGAGACACTCTCACCGATTTTATGAAAGATGGGTGAGGGCCCTCACTTTCATATCCACTCTCACCAACTTAAATGCAATAACCCCAACTTAAATGTGAGGGCCTCCACCCATCTCTCAACTTAAATGTGAGGGCCTCCACCCATCTCTCATAAAGTTGGCGAGAGTGTCTCTCATAGGAGCACTTCCTCTCATAAAAATTACGTTTTTTTAAATATCATTCTTTACTTAGATTCGGACTCGGACTCGGACCCGGATCCAAATCCATCCCATATATGGTTTTGGTTCCGGTTCCGGAGCCAAGAAACCAATTCCAAAACGGTTCCGGGTCTGGATCCGGTTCCACCTTTTCCTTAATGGTTCCCGGAACCGAATGGTTTACAACCTTAAGGAGAGGGCACTAATTCCGTGGGGCCCCACCCCTGATCCAGACTATTCACCCTATGGCGCAGTTTAGCAGGCTGGCGCTCCTGTTTCCCGCGCAGGCAAGCAGTATTTCCGTAGTTGCAATTTGCAAATTAGAAAAAGCGCGGGACGCTCAAATGATTAAACCCTAAGCTTTCCCGCGCACATATCAACCATCCTCTACCCCACGAAACGCACAGATCCAAACCGTCCACGTGTACTCATCGACGCTCTGAAAAAGGCAAGAGCAGTCCTATTTGATACAACTCTCCCACTCTTACTTCTGCAACGACAAGGAAACCAAGAAGAGAAGAAGAAGAAGAAGAATGGCGCATTCCGAGAATTACATTCGATTTCTCAATCCATTCCGACTCCATCTGCAAAAGATGGAATTGGAACTAAAATGCGCCGTCTGGTATGTACGCTCGATCCACGCCAACATCATCTTGGTTTTTTGTGATCCCAACGTTTGATTCTGGGATGTCTCAGAAATCTTTGAAATGCTTTGATCTTGATTTGTTTGATTTCTGTATTGTGCACTATCTCGATGCGGCCAGGATGCATCATCTATATGGATCGTTTGGAAGATTGTTGGGTAAAAAACTGGATAAAGATTAGGTTTTGATCCATAAAAATTAGAAATCAAATATGATTTTAGGAGACCCACTTTGTAAACCTACATGAACTTGGGTTTGGAGATGATCTTAAGATGAGATTGTCCTGGCTTTTGAAATTGCAGTGGTTGTGAGAATCTGCAGCCTATGGGATCTCTAGACAGGAAGGTTTTTAGTCTGTCAAATGTGGGGTTAGATGGTTTAATCCATATTCCTCTTGACAAATCTAGACCCACCTTGTTTAGAAAAAAAGAAAAAAAGGAATTTGCTTTTCCTCACAAAGTTCACATGGTACAGATTCAAAGGGGAAAGAAAGTTATGTTCTATGTTGTCTTCTACAACACAGTTTCATCTGTTAGTTACTGAGCAATGTAAAGTTATTGACTATGCAATGTGGGCTCCACTGTAATGCATTTGTGTAGAGATCCGGCGGTAACTACTAGTGATTCAACCGTTGTCAAAATTTTGGGGATTGGAGAAGGTCAGAGGGACAAGTGAATGGAAGTTATTGGATGATGCCCATGCCCTTGCTTTTGATTTTTGAATTAGCATTTGAGGTGGTCATGCTTGTACTGTGGCAGTCAAAGTGTCAAGCTGCTATTTAAGATTTTATGTAGCTTGTTACTCTTTGTTTGTAGGATGAAGTATAATGAACTTGATGGTTGGCTTATTAGACAAGAAAGGACTGTGAAGGGCTCTATTGAGGACTCCAGTGTGCCACAACTGAACTGGATAATGTCTTTACTGAAGTCCATGAAAGATATAGAATTTACTCATTCGCTAACAAGACGGGAATGCTTGGTGCATATTCCAGCTTGAGATGTATTTGTGACTCAAATGGTCATTTGTTTACTATTAAAACTGTAACATATCATTTATATGTAACCACCATAAGTTTAGGCCTCTCACAAGTGTTCATCAGTCTAATTTCTTTTCATTGAATTGTTTTGACATTTGTGCAGCTTGGATTTGTTCAATCAGCCTGTATTATTGCCCTGTGATCATATACTATGCAGGTTTGGCATCTCTCTCTCTCTCTATATATTATATTATATTATATTATATTATAAAAGCAAGAATGCAACAGCAATATAAACACTGTACAGAAGTTCCCATCAGCTCTGACTAGAATAACAGCTATCCCATTTCCATCATGAAGTATACACTTAAAAACTTAATGCCTTTGGTAGCCATAACCAGAACTTCCTTCCAGTTAGCAAATTACCAGTGGAATCAGCAAAGGAAGCTCACTGAATGGCAGAAAATGATTCACTCGCTGTTATAGCATCTGTAGGTACCCAATTGGTTATGGTCTCAACAGCCCACTAATGAAGCTTCCTCTACCTCATTAGATCTAAAGCTGTTGTTGTTGCGGAAAATACTGCCTTCATGATTACATATTGCAACCCCAGTTCCAGGCTTCCAGCCTTCTTGTTTTCTTTAACCAAAATGTCATAAAAGTAAAGCTTTATAGTATCCACTGGAAAGGTATCCTAACAATGGTCTTGAAAGATGTCACTCGAACAGCCATGTAATCATTCCAAGAATGGGATAAATCAAATGCAGATGTTCTGTTGTATTTTTTTTCCAAGAACACCCAATGAGATAATTTTCCATTTGACTGAACCCACCAGACTCAATCTAACTGCACTGATATCGGAACTAGTTCTATCCAAACAAAAAGATCAACAAATAGAATCAACTGTAAGACCCCATAAGATGTTTCCTCCTGTCATTTGTCTCAAGTTGCTAACCAATACACCCAAAATGTCTAGGCTATAAAGGTCTGGCAAACTAACTACTTAACACCCCACTTTGGGTGGAACACTTCCTGGACTCGAAGTACACACCTGCCCAAGACGCTGCATGGGGCCTCTTTGCCCTGCGCACATGTGCCTGCACACAAGACACAACATGGGGGATATGTTGGCTCTGATACCATCTCAAGTTGCTAACCAATACACCCAAAATGCCTAGGCGTTAAAGGTGCCCAAACTAACTTTGAAACCCTGACTGTTGATGTGTAAACAGTTCTTTATTCAATTGGACTGTTTTACCTCTCCTTATTTGAATTGTATGTATATAAATTAACAGCTTTGTTTAAAATACATATTTCTCCTTTTGAATTAATGCAGTTCTTGCATTCCAAGCACAGTGGAGCTTGGATTAAGCTGTATTGTTTGCAAATTGCCTTACATACATCGAGGTACAGTAACCAACTTGAGTGGTGTTTAGCTGTCTTTTTGTGTTTCATAACTTGTATTTCTTGCTTGCAGATTTGAGACCTGCCCAACATATAGAAAATATATTAAGCATATGCAGAAGTATGTGTGTTACTTTTGCTAACCTTTCCGATGCAGTACCTCAAGCCCATCTATCTGGTACAGTTACATTACCTGCAGTATCATTTGTCCTTTGTCTTTCATATACTTGTTTTAACAAAAAAATTTGCTTTTGTGCTGTAATAGATCTCTCAAGCATTTCAAACCATAGCCTGGGCTCTGCTAATTTAGGTATTGGTGACAAATCAAGGGGGACACTAGTACAGAACATTCACAGTGAAAATTCAAGGCATGTGCGATTATCTCTGCCTTCTTTTCCAACCAATAAGAGAGTTCAGGCTTCTTTTGATCTTAATATTAGTGAGGTTGATTCACCTGTGAAACCTGTACAATCTAGTAAGAAAAGAGGATGTAGAGGAAATGGTGAATATGTGAGCTCTGGTAGCCATCATTCTACTCATGATGCCAATAAGGAAACTAATGTTGTTGAAGAAAATCCCTCTTTGCTTCCATTTCTCTGGTCCAGTGACCAACCATGCCAAAAGGGTGGTGCTGAAGAAAGAGATGTAGATCCGCTACTGCAAACATTGCCAGATAGTCCTCCATTTGACAATAATAAAGATTCTGATGATGACAGCAGCGATAAGAGAAGTGAACAAGTAAGTTATCTTGTATCTTTAAATTTATAAGACTGCTCATTTCAATATCTATGCATACAACTCCAGTAAGCAAAAAATGACATCACCTGGCTAAAACAATGAAACATGAGCAGTGTCATGCTATCTCTTGCTACTGATAATGGATTTTTCATCTTGTATTTAGGATCCTAATAAGCACATAAACCTATGACGCCCATATATGGCATGGATATGATATGGTAGGGACATGCCACATACACCGCAGGGACAAGGATTTTTTACATAAAAAATTAAGTATCAGATACAATACAACACTATACGTTGCCCATTTTGAAGTATTCGTGCATTATAAATATAAACATTTATACCTCTGCATATTAGACTTTGATTTTTATAGCTTTCTACTCAATAATAGGATGGTTTAGCAAAGAGAGTTTTGCATACTCTAGCTGGAATAGGGCGTGTGCATATTGCAGTAGTTTATATATCTCTAGCTTTCTCTTATTGCTGTCTTTATGCTCTTGTGATATGTAGACTTTTAGTAGGGTATTTATTCTTTTTGTGAAACACCTTTGGCACTGAAAATTGTTCCATGCTCTGAAATCTTACTTGATATGAAGCATGCCAGCAGAAAAAAGTTTCTTAAATGAATGATTTATATTTAATTTCTAGCATGCTATAAACCCTGAGCCCCAATTGCATGTGGACCATATGACACGGTTCTTCCATGTGGTAGACTGTCTGAGGCCTTCTGCGGACCATATGACACAGTTATTCCATGTGGTGCACTGCGTGAGGCCTCTCCTTGAGGTCCACCATTGATGTGGAGGTGGGGAGGGGAAGGTTTGAGGGTGGATTACTGATGGTCCAAACATTATCTTAATAGAATCAGGGTAAGCTACAAGTGGAAATAATTTACAACGTAAAACAACAACCATTCATCCAATGGTGAGTGCCACTTTAATCAAGAGAATGGGGCTAGGTGTTTATGAGGGGGTTGTAAGGCGTGAAGAGACACTATAGGGCCCATATGCAGTTGTCGATACATTAGGGCCCATTGGACCAACCCATAATCAAGGCCTGTGTACCATTTCCCATGTGAATAGTTCTAATCTGCAACTGCACATGGGAAATGGTATAGGGCCTTTCTTGATTCTGAGTTGGCCCAGTGGGCCTTATTGTATCTACAACTGCATATGGGCCCTATTGTGTCTCTTCACAGATGGGCCCCATGGGCCATGGGTGTTATTCACTGTTGAACTGAGTCATCAGTTTTTCACCATTGTTTTTTTTTTTCCCTTAAATTTATTGAGTTATAATGATCTTTCCTCATATTGGCGTTCACCAAGCCATATTCCTTTCGTACACTTTCTTCTATGTCAAAAAGTAATCAAGGAACTTTATATGGAATATTGGACCTAGAACTGTAGGCTAATGCCAAATGGTATGCTAGAAGGATTTGTAGGATATCTGGTATCAGTATCTGTATTCTATCTGGTGGATATGACATATGTGTACTAGGTGTCTGTGAATCTAGTGAGTGCAAATATCCAGAACCATTGATCAAGAAGGGCTATTGTACTGCAGAGGCAGTAAGCTGATTACCTGACTGCTTTGAGTCATTTTGCTGGGTGCTAATTTGTCTCTAAGACGATGTAATCATTATGTGCCTTGATTTTTTTTCAATTCTCAACTATAATTCCTGAAGTTTTCTTTCTGTTCCCTGAATATGACTTTTCCAGCCCTCATTTCATTACTTCCATAATAATATATTTTGTCCAAGTCAAAGATTCGGCCAAAATGATCCCATATTTGCAGGAGCATGAGATTTGTTTTTCCTTGCAAATAGGACTTAAATGTTAGTCATATGCTTTTTTTATTCGTTGGCTCTTGAATTTATTTACTGTTAGTGTCTCCTTTGGTGAGACTTTGACAAACTTCTTTTTTTTTTTTTTTTTAATGTCCTCTGTAATATTTTGTTCACAAGATGGGTACTCCTACATGCAAAGATGGTTGGTTTCTTGCTTGAGCATCTTTGTTCCTTTAGGATAGGCAAATAGCAATGGTAATATATTGTTGCAACTTCTTACATTTGGTCTCTTACTTTTCCCCCTCGGTGTAAAAGAAGGAAAGAAAAAATCCTAAAGATGGTCGGGGGTAAATGCAGGACTAGAATGTCAAAACCCAGTCTAATAATGGTCACAGAAGTCTTGGGATGACGATGACCTTTTGTCTTCATTGGATCATTTTCTTTTGTGGGATTCCTAGACATTTTGTGGGATTCCTAGACATTAATGGATTGCATCTATATAGTTTCCCTCATGTACCAAGGTCATGTTGGTCTTAAACCAAACTCAGTTTCCTATGATTCTTGTCATCATATTTATCTATTTCCCAATGGTTGTTATTATTTATTAGACAATGGCTAACACTTCTCTTTCTAGATATTTATGGATCTGAACTGAACTGATTCACCCTACTCCACAGTGTACTAAGAGATTGGCAACTAATTCTGTCGTCAAGAAAGAACAAAAAGAGGGGACCGTTCTAGAAGCAAAGCCAATATTGCAATCTTCTGCAGACATGGATTCTTCAATTGACAAACCAAAGGCTACAGGAAAATGGAATGTTACTATGAATGGGAGGCAAAATTCTCCAGTTGATGATGACTGCACCAGAGAACCAAAGAGACAAAAAGAGTCAAACTTTGGGCTTCATAACCTGGTAAAAGAATTTAGCCTTCTAAATAGACTTGGATTGAGAATGGTGCAAAAATTAACTTTTGGTATCTAATTTTTGGAAGCTGAATATGAATGAATCATATGCAAGGTACAGTCTTCCAGTACGTTCCATATGAGTGAAAATCCAGCCCGCAAATGTGCATTTTGCCAGTTCTCTAAGGAGTCTGAGGTATTATACTGTTGCCTCTTTTATTTGATGACTTAATTAATATAGCAATTTCAAGTCTTATTGAGGCAATAAGCCATAGTTGTTAGAATCCTACGATTCGTATATCGAATTTTAAGTAAAACGATTCGTATCTATGCAACGAATCATATTTACAAATGAATCTTAGGATTCAGGTATGAATCCTATGATTCGATATTCGTTTCATTGAATCTTACGATTCCAGCGATTTGGCTAAGCGAGAATAGCTACAACCAATAAGTTAATATTAATTATCTTTATATTTTTTTTCTTTTTTTTTAGCACTTCTATTTTTAAAAGGTTATTTAGTAGTTGATGAAATCTCCTAATAATTTTTTTATGGCTTTGATACGGTTTTTAAAGATGAATAAAGAACATGCATTTGCCTGTACATAAGGTGCTTGTCTATATCTTCTTTTTTTAATCTATTTTGGTTTTTTCTTCTTCATGAACACTTACTTAACTTCAAGAGATATTCTATCGTCTTACAAAAAAAAGAAAAAAAAAAGCGATATCCTAAAAAAGCGATATCCTACAATGTAAGATTGATAGTGCTGATTTTATTTTAATTTTAATTTTTATTTTTTGATTCAAAGATAATAAAAATGAAATATATTGATAGTTTAAACTTATATAACTATTTACACATCATTTATTTCATATATATGTTAATATATATCATAATGTTATTATATTTATACCGCTATAAATTGGAAAATGTATGGTTATGAATAATTACTTTTTTTCCTTTTTTAATTATTAATTATTTTTCAATTTTACTAGAAAAATAAAAAAATGATACGATTCACGATTCGCTTCGCGTTTCGATTCGATTCATGGGTATGAACAATTTGCGATACTATTTTGATTTTGAAAACTATGCACTAAGCCACTTATTCAGTAGCGGTGCTGTTGATGCATTTGTAATAGGCATAATGCACTAGTAATTTATATGATTTTTGGCATATTTAATGGTTTAGAGTTGAACTCACTGATTGTTCCTTTATGGGAACTCCAGGCAACAGGGCTGATGATGCATTATGCTGATGGGAGAGCTGTTGTGGCAGATCAAGCAACTCAGTCAAATGCCTTGCATGCTCACGAGAGATGCATTGAATGGTATAGTTTTATATGAAACTCTAAGCTGTCTCTTCAGTAAATATATGCATTAAAAGTCTAACTGAATTAACGACTAGTTCATCCTACAATAGTGTCCTTCCCTTTTTATTTGACCCCTCATTACTTTGCAAGGAAATGGATGAGATGCTAAATACTTATGAACCAATGATTATGTTGAGAATGCAGGGCACCCCGAGTTTATTTTGTTGGTGAGACTGCTGTGAATCTGGAGGCAGAAGTGGAAAGGGGTAAAAAGATTAAATGCAACATTTGTGCAAAGAAGGGGGCAGCTCTTGGATGCTTTGCCAAGAGCTGTCGCCGGAGCTTTCATGTTCCCTGTGCGGTTGAGAGCCTTGATTGTCGGTGGGATCATGTAATTTGTCTTTAGTTTATTGTTCTAGCTCTGCTCCATCTCTATAGCTTGATTGTCACCACTCACTAGTGTCTCATTATATGAATATGTTGGTATATTTCAGGATAATTTTCGATTGTTTTGTCCGGTGCACTCTTCCCTCAAATTGCGAAAGGGAAGGTCCAAGTCTGGAAAGAAGAAACGAGCGAACCATTCTTCAGTAACTCAATTGTACTCTCTCTCTCTCTCTCTCTCTCTCTCTCTCTCTCTAAGCTTCTTGCCTCCACCTTGTGCATAGGAAATGTTCGACCACTTATCCCAAAACCAATTGGTGATGGGCCAGGACTCCTGCTGCGCAACTCGCAAAATGCGTGCATCGTGACTCGAACACCCGACCTACCAGGCTTTGATATCAATTATAGGATCTTACACCCCATTAAACTACCACTTATCCCAAAACCAATTGGTGATGGGAAACAACACAACAATGGTTTTATGGTGAGGGTGAGGGCTCGACCACAATTATGACTGCTCAAAAGCGAGGGTGGATGTTGACCTCAACAAAGTGGTCTATCTCATGGAGCTCCACATTTGGGCGGATGTGACCACCTGGTGCCTTGGTTGGACCCTCCTAACTGGCCAATCAAACGTTCTGTCACTCTTTGAACAATAACTATTATCATTTCTGTCTCTGATACTCATTTGTACACCAACAATTAAATGGCCTGAATTCCCGGATTAACCAATCACCTAAAAATTTCTGTGACTTATTCATGGTTGGACCCAATAATGAATGATGCGGATCTCGCCTGTGTCTGTAACAGGAGTTTTTTAACCCTAGAAAAGCGGTGTCATGGAATTCATTTTGTTGGCTCTGGGTCTTATCCCCTGAATGCATGTGTTTATACTTTACATTGCACATGGAATCTAGTGTTAATCACTAGGAACATAAAATAGTGATTAATTTCTGTCTGTACTTCATTAAATGCTGTTTCTGGGGTATTTTGTTTGAAGTCTGACTGCTTTTATATGTTTCACTTAATCATGGATATTTAATATTGTCAGAGTGTCTTCAGAAACATTAGTGCATACTCCATCTTTTACAACTCAAGAAGCCGACAAGCCTTGGATGGCCTCACCTTGTGTGACTATGAGATGGGTTCTTTGTGGGTCTGCTCTGTCGACTGCAGAGAAGGTAAGCCTGAAATAGTTTGCTATCTAATCCTTCGTTCATGAGATCCTTTGTTACAGGCCTTGCTTCCTTGTAACAAGTTGGATTCTTTTTCTGCTTTCAACAGTGGAAACTAGAAAACCTCATATAGAGAAAACAGATTCCTAGATGTTTGCAATCAATATTTATGATAGTCTAATTCAAGTGGTTCAGAAAACACTGAAAATTTTGCAAGCTAAACAGATTACATATATTGTAATTGAACTAGTGAAAGCTACATTTTATTTGTTACTCTCCGGTGCTTGATTGCTTTTGTCTACTCAATCATACCAATTTCAAAGATGCATTGCTTTTGTGGAAGCATGTCATCTGAAATGGGAACATGATTAGGTCTGCTAATGATTGTTATTGATTGTGGTTGACTTCCCTAACATAGTGAGGCTCATGACATATTTTAAAGTGAGTTTAAAGGTGTAGCTGCATAGAATATTGAGCAGTGAAATGTGGGACCCTGTCCAATTTACAATTTGTACATGTTGGTTGAATTATAGCTCGACTATGCAGCAAATTGCTACAATAGCGGTAAATAACTTTTGGTCCCATGTATCTCATTGCTTGCAATTATGATTGTGTGGGCTGCTTCGACCGAACCGATGTTGTATGTAATTCTTTGGTAATAACGCCAATCAGGGTCTTAACCCCCTTCTCTCCGACATAAGCAGCGTCTCAGCCTTTGTCAAGGTAGGATTGGTCCCGGTAGGAGTACCGACCATGTCCTACCGAACTCGGTCTCACGCTGGCATCCCAGTCCGATCTCGGGTATATCTGACCCCGGCCTCTTCTCCAGTTCGGCCCCTCTGCCGAGGTGAACACCGGGCTTCCAGTTCCCATTATGAGATGGGACGGGTACTTTGTAGGGAGTCCCTGTCAGGTAGGGCGGCCACCGGCCAAGGATAAGGGCTCGTTCTTATCAACAGATCACATCCACATTTATGTGAGGGATTTGAGGGGAGGTTTGATGGGACAAGTATCCTCACCTACCCCCACTAAAGATCACAGGTGTGGGCTGATAGGACAAGTATCCTTACCTACCTCCACTATGGAACCTTCCATTCTCCTCTATATATGCCTGCATGAAGAGTCATGAACAGGTACATGCAAAATACAGTCCACACTGTTACTCTGCTGAAACATCTCTTCTTCTCCACTTCACCCTAGTTCAGTGACTGCACTAACTCAGGCGTCGGAGTGCCTTTGGCTGACAGCAGCCTCGGGCCCTGACTGCTGTTTTCTCTTCCCTTTCAGGTTCCAGATCAGCAGAGACACTTGTTCAAGCTAAACAACCTCTCTGTAAACCCTCATCATCAGTTAACCCCAAGTCCGTAATAATTAGGCACGCACAATTTGGCGCCGTCTGTGGGGAACGATCTGAGAATTCCACATTTTCATTCGAACAGCTATGCCTCCTAAGGCTCAGAAGGGAAAGAGCGTTGCTAGATCGTCTGGGTCTAAGCAACCAGAAACATTCCTGCCTCTCATGCCACCTCCACTGGTGACAGACCAGGCAGGAGCGTTGGTGACAAGTTCGCGAAGAGATACCAGGCGAGCACCATCCAACCCTCCTCCGAGGGGAGTGGGAGGAGAACCTGGTATGCGGAGTGTAGGTTCACCCGTTACGGTGACACACTCATCGACAAGAGGAGCAGCAGCGTCTTCTCGGCGCGATTCTGTATTAGAGCGGGCTCGGACGAATACCTCCCGGGCGGAACGTCCGCGCCTTGAAGTTGTTCTCAACGCGCCGCCTCGAAAGGACGTTCCTCCTCAGGAACGGCCCTTACGAAGTGGGGCTCCTGTGCAGTCTCCTCCTCCTCGGTCTTCTCACGGGGACCATATGGAAGAGGATCACGTCCACCTCGGCGATGAAGGTGACGACGACATGGTCCTGGAGGACGATGTGGAGGCCCAAGCCGAGGCCATCAAGGCCCAAAACCTCATCATCGAAGAGCAAAAAGGGCAGATCCTCCAGCTTCAGCGGCAGCTTGAGACGAAGAGCCAAGTCCAGCCCGAAGCCTCTCACACCCCTCCACCTAAGCAACGAGCTCGTCTCGGTCTTCGGGGTCGACCAGACCTAAGGGATCAGCTGAATGAAAGGCGTACCCGAGCTCGAGAAGAGGGCTCGAGTAACACTCATGCCAGTGCTGACCAGCACCAGCACCATAAACAAAGGCGGGAGACCAGGGCCGACCCCGAGATGGCTGACTACATCGACCAGCAGATTAAGCTGGCCGTACAGCAGAGCCTGGAGCAGGCCGGCCTCTCTCGAGGTCGTTTAACTGCCAAACACGGTGACATCCATGGTACCTCTCCATTTTCTCGGGAGATCAGGGATCATCCCCTCCCTGACAAGTTTAGCGTCCCACGTTTCAATCTCTATGACGGGACGTCGGACCCCGAGGCCCACCTTCGGCACTTCACCCAGAAGATGACGGTATTCAGCGGGGACGGCGACCTTGACTGCAAGGTTTTCTCCTCCAGCTTGGGCGACCTCCCACTTCGGTGGTTCTGCGCACTCCCCGAGGGATCGATTTCGAGCTGGCCACAGCTCCGGAACTCCTTTGTCGAAAAATTTCAAGCCCACCGGGTCATTCCGAAGACTGACGCCGACCTGATCTCAATCAAGATGAGGCCGACCGAGACTCTTACTCAGTTCGCCAAACGATTCTGGACCATCTACAGCGTGATTGAAAATTCCAATGACGACGTAGCCATCACTGCCTTCCAACAAGCTTTGCTTCCGGGCAATGAGCTTCGGCAGAAACTGGTACGTCATCCTGCACCTTCAGTGAAGGCTCTGATGGTCCGGGTGAACCAGTACGTTGAGCAGGAAGAAGACGACATCCGAGCTCGGGAGAGCCATAATCTCTGGCCAGAAAGCCGACCGGAGGGCCGTCCCACGAGAAGAGAAAGGAGGCTTGCTAAGAAAGAGGTGGATCGGAGTAAAGAGCCATCCAGCTCGGCAGCACGCCCTGCCCCCACCTCGGGAGGCAGCGCGAGGCCGAAACCAAGTGGCGCCTCTTATAGAGCCGTCAATACCATCTTCAAAGAGCCTATCTACAAGCTCCTCGGCAAAATCCAGGCCCAGCCCTTCTTCAAATGGCCCCAGCCAATGAGGGGTGACGTCTCCTCCCGAGATCAGAGCAAGTTCTGTGCCTACCACAAAGATAGAGGACACAGAACCGAGGACTGCTATGCCTTCAAGGCGCACCTTGAAAAGCTCGTGAAAGATGGGCATCTAAGAGACCATGTCAGGGAAGAAGGCAGAGTGAACAACGCTCAGCAGCAACGCCTCCCCGATGACCAAGGCCGCGGTGAGCCTGCAGGGACCATCGACGTCATTCACTTGGCTCCTGCCCCCAGGGGAAGTGACCGAGCCCGTGCCGATGCCAGGAAAGCCCAGCATAGCAAGCATGTGATGACGGCCGAGTTCGGTCCCTCAGCAAAGAAAGCACGTGTGGAGAGGCCAAAAATTTGGTTCTCTGATAAAGACTTGGCCGGGGTCCAGCTACCCCACAATGATCCTCTTCTTCTGACTATGAGGTTACACAACTTCGATGTCAAAAGGATCCTAGTGGACCCTGGAAGCTCCTCGGAAATCCTCTACTTGGACTGCTTCAGGAGGATGGGCCTGAAAGAGGAGGACCTGCAGGAAGCCCGCACCCCCCTGGTGGGTTTCAGCTCCAAGACGGTGTATCCCAAAGGGAAAATTTCCCTCAAGGCCGAGGTCGGAGGAGCTTCCACAAAGGTAGACTTCCTGGTGGTGGATGCACAATCTCCATACAATGCCATCATGGGGAGAACCTGGCTCCATAACCTTGAGGCCGTTCCCTCGACCCATCACCAGAAGCTCAAGTTTCCTTTACAGAACAAGGATGGGAGTTTCGAAGTTATCACAGTCCGCGGCGACCAAGACATGGCCAAAGAATGCCTCTTGGCCGTGGTCCCCGGAGATACGCAGCCACAGCAAGTCCACATGACCGAGTTGGAAGCTGAGCTCGACGCTGTGGGACGAACTCCCGAACAGAAGAGCATCGAAGACCTCACCCAGGTCGGTATCGATACCAGCGATCCAGAGAGGTTCTTCCTGCTCGGTAGCCAACTCGCTGACGAGGAAAGGGCCAGGATGCTCGACTTCCTGTTACAAAATAGGGACGTCTTCGCCTGGACCCCATATGAAATGTCCGGCGTCAGCCCCGAGGTCATAAGCCATAAGCTGAATGTGGATCCCCGACATAAACCTGTTGTCCAAAAGGTTCGCAGGACGGGCGCCCAACAGGCAGAGGCTGTGACCAAGGAGGTCGCCAAATTACTGGACGCTGAGGCTATCCGCGAAGTCCAGTACCCTGTGTGGTTGGCCAACACAGTTGTGGTAAAAAAGAAGGATGGCAGCTGGAGGGTCTGTGTAGACTTCACCGACCTCAACAAAGCCTGTCCCAAAGACAGCTTTCCTCTACCGAAGATAGACCAGCTGATCGACGCCACTGCCGGCCACGAGAGGATGAGTTTCCTCGATGCTTACCGAGGTTACCATCAAATTCCAATGCACGAGCCTGATCAAGAAAAAACCGCGTTCATAACACCGAGGGGCACCTACTGCTACAAAGTAATGCCCTTCGGGTTAAAAAACGCCGGTGCCACTTACCAGAGGCTGGTAACCAAGATGTTTCAGGACCAGCTCGGCAGGACGATCGAGGTCTATATTGATGATATGGTCGTTAAGTCTAAGCGGTCACAGGACCACTTGACTGACTTACGTCAAACCTTCTCCATCCTCAAGAAATATCAGCTCAAGTTGAACGCCTCCAAATGTGCATTTGGCGTCGGCTCGGGCAAGTTCCTTGGCAGCCTGGTTACGAGGCGAGGAATCGAGGCTAATCCCGATCAGATCTCGGCACTCAGAGCCCTGCAGAGTCCGAACTCAATAAAACAGGTTCAGAGACTTACCGGGATGGCGGCAGCACTGAACCGCTTCATTAGCCGAGCTTCGGATAAATGCCTTCCCTTCTTTCAGCTCTTGAAAAAGAGTTCCGGGTTCAAGTGGACCCCGGAATGCGAAAGCGCTCTCCAGGAGCTCAAAGTGTATCTTTCCTCTCCTCCTCTGCTTTCCACCCCAGTGCGGGGTGAGCTCTTATATTTATATCTGGCAGTTTCGGACCATGCGGTGAGCTCTGTGCTCGTAAGAGAAGATGACAGGCAGCAGAGGCCCATCTATTATACAAGCAAAATCTTGCTCGATGCCGAAACGAGATACTTGCCATTGGAAAAGCTCGCTTTAGCACTTGTTAGTGCTTCGCGGAAGCTCTCCCACTACTTCCTGACATATTCTATCGTGGTTGTGACCGAACACCCACTCAAGTCCCTCTTCAGGAGAGCAGACTTTTCAGGACGAGTGTCTAAATGGGCTGTCGAACTCGGGCAATACGATATCCAGTATCAGCCCAGAACGGCCATCAAAGCCCAAGTCCTGGCGGACTTTATTGTGGAATTCACTTCTCCTAGTTCGGCACCAAGTCATCTCGACACCGAACTGGGGGGCGAGGAGGCAAGGACTTCGGCAGAGATCGAGCAGGATCGGTCTTGGAAACAGTTCCTCGACTCTTCTTGGAAAGTCTTCGTCGATGGGTCCTCCACCTCCAAACGGGCTGGTGCTGGCATAGTCCTTCAATCTCCGGAGGGTCTTGTCATTGAGCAAGCCCTGACTCTTGACTTCAAAGCTTCTAACAATGAAGCCGAGTATGAAGCATTAATTGCAGGGCTGGGCAGCGCAAAAACCCTGGGGGCACAACAACTGGTGATTTTCAGCGACTCACAGCTGGTCACGAGCCAACTGAATGGAGATTACCAGGCCCGAGATGACAGGATGGCAGCCTACCTGGCCTACACTAAGCAACGCCTATCTCAGTTCCAAAAGGCTGAAGTCAGGCAAATAGGCAGAGACTCCAACTCTCACGCCGATGCTCTAGCAAATCTAGCCTCTGCTGTCGAGGCAGGAAGAAAAAGAACTGTCGAAGTGGAAGCACTGGACAAACCGAGCATACAACTTCAACCGCCTCGACAGATTTTGTGCACTGACCTCGGTCCAAGCTGGATGGATGAACTTATCTCCTACCTCAAGAATGACCAGCTACCCGAGGACAAGAGCCAAGCCCACAAAATCAGGCTGAAGGCAGCCCGATTTTGGCTCTCTCCAGACGATAAACTCTACAAGAAATCCTACAATGGCCCTTACCTCCGGTGCGTTCATCCGAGCAAAGTCGAAGACTTCCTTTATGAAATTCATGAAGGGATCTGCGGCAGCCACATCGGAGGTCGGTCACTCGCCTACCGAGCTATCAGCCAGGGGTACTGGTGGCCCTATATGCAGAAGGATGCACAGGTCTATGCCAGGAAATGTGAGAAGTGCCAGAAATTCTCGCACTCTCTCCATCAGCCAGCACATGACCTGAGCCCCCTTTCCAGCCCCTGGCCCTTCGCCCAATGGGGACTGGACCTCGTCGGACCCCTCCACCGAGCTCCAGGGAACAAAAGATGGTTGATCGTAGCAACTGACTACTTCACCAAGTGGATAGAAGCCGAGGCACTCTCCTCCATCACTGAGAAGGACACCAAAAACTTCGTGTGGAGAAGCATTGTAACTAGATTCGGAGTACCTCGGACCCTGGTCACGGACAACGGGACCCAGTTTGACTCCAACTTCTTCAGAAGCTTCTGTCAAGACCTTGGCATCAGGAACTACTACTCTACCCCGGCCTACCCCCAGAGCAATGGGCAGGCTGAAATTTCGAACAAGGTGGTGCTTGACGGACTCAAAAAGAGACTAGATCGAGCCAAAGGGAGATGGGTAGAGGAACTTCCAAGTGTCCTATGGGCATATAGGACTACCCCGAGGCGCTCGACCTCGGAAACTCCTTTCTCCCTAGCCTACGGAATGGAAGCTGTAATTCCACTTGAGGTCGGCCTCCCCACCCTCAGGTCGGAACTGTTCGACCGAGGCCAGAATGATGCAAACCTCGCCACAGAGCTCGACTTGGCGGAGGAGCGAAGGGATGCCGCAGCCATCCGTCTCGCTTCCTACCAGCGACAGTTGGCTAGAGGGTATAATCAAAGGGTCAGAGAGCGAAAGTTCTCCCCTGGAGAATTGGTCTTGAAAAAGACTCTTCCAGCAGACAGGAATCCCAGCGAAGGAAAGTTTGCACCGAACTGGCATGGACCGTTTAAGGTGACTTCGGTTGCTGGGCAGTCTGCATATAGGCTTGAGGACATGGAGGGCAGAGAGCTGCCACGCCCATGGAATGCCACCCACCTCAAGAAATTCTATTTTTGATGTAATCAGAGTTGGGAAGTTAATAAACTGTTTCTTTTTATGGAATACGTTTACAAGCTGTCCCCTATTCTCGAAAAAATGTCCAAGTTATGGAACTTGGCATATATCTACAGCTCGGTTACGTAATCGACTTGAATTATTTGTTCGGTTATCTTAGTTAGCTACTTTGGCCTGGTCAATGGACCGGTCGAGTTCTGATTATAAACCGGATTTAGCTTTGGTCACAGGACCAAGCGTCCTCAGTTTTACCGAGATTGATGCTCATTATGGTTGCAAAATCAATACAGCACCTCGGGTTACAACTACTACAAGTTCGGCTTATACCGAACTCATTTACTTTGTCTTGTTTCCTATTATTTATTCTGGTTGTTAAGCCAAACGCATAAAGAAAGGAAAAAAGAGAAGAAAAATTCAAAGTTGGAGGCAAAGCCAATTTCATTTCATGAAATGAGAAAGGTTACAAATTTCCCAACAAAAAGAATTACGAAATTTCCCCCAGTACAGAAAAAATAAAAACAAAATTACATCATATTTTTCAGACTACAGCCCCCTCGGCGCCATCAGCAGCAGCAGCTTCCATGACCTCGACAGCCACTTGTCCGGCGTCGACCTCCGCGTCGTGTCCGGGGGCACTGTCTTCGGTCTCCCTGGCTGGGGCCTCAGGAGCTTGGTTCGGTGCGGGCTGAGGAGGAGGAAACTGAGGAATCTCTGTATACACAGGGCTGTCCTCGGGGACCCCTGCTGCCCTCAACGAGCTTGTCCATCCCAGTCTCCAGGCCTTCAGGCTGACGCTCTTGACTTGCGCGATGTACTGTTCGGTGGCTTCCGCCACCCCTTCGTCAAAAGCTTTGTCAACCTCGGCCCGTAGCTTGTCGACATCAGCTCGGAGTTCAGCCTCTGTCTCCCCCCACCTCTTTTCAAGTTCGGCCGTTGCCTGAACTTGGTTTTCCAGCTCCGCTCTGACCTTTTCCAACTCATCACTGAGGCCCAAGACGCTCTTTTCCTGCTCGGCTGCCTTCTGCTTTATTAGACTGAGCTCGGCCTCGAGCTCCAGTTCCCTTTTTTCGGCCCTCTCCGCCCGAGCGGTGCTCTGCTGGGCCTTGTCCGCCGACACCAGCGCCCTTTGCAGGATCTGAAGAAACAAACAAGTGTTAAGCCGACATCAATACCAGAATTACAGAAATCAAAGAAATGCAAAGTTCAAGGGAGAAAATTACCCTGAGGGCGTCGGCCATCTGAGCCACATCCAGCTCCACCTCGCTCCTCTGCATATGCTCTGCCATGTCTCCAGGCAGAGCGCATGCGTGCGCAAGGGCACTGACAACAGATGTGCCATCACTCAGCCGGCCGTCCGACGACAGCGACTGGCCATCCTCCAGCAGGAAGCTAGGGTTCCAGATCGGAGGGCCGAGCAGCGGCGAGGGCTGAGAGGCAGGGTTGGGCTCGTCCCCCACTGGGTCCGCAACCCTGGGCCTTTTTCCCAGCCGAACTGAATCCCGACGGGATTTGGTGGAGCGCTCGGCCACTGCTGGAGGCTGAGGAGATTGAACTGGGGGAGAGACGACCGTATCCTCCAGGTTCGGAGCAAGAACGGCCCCCGAGGTGGGCGAGTCTCCGAAGATGACTTCGTCGAGACTAATAAGGGTCGCGCGGCGTCGTCCCATCTCGGCCTCTTCGTCCGACTCAGAAGATGGGAGAATTACAAGCTCCTCCTGCCGAACCCCCTCGGATTCACCCTCCGGCTCACTTTCCTCCTCGGAGTCGGTCTCTGTTGCGGTCTGGACCTGCGACGGACCGGCTTCGGCTGAAGCTCTAGAAGGTGTGGCCTCGGGAGGTACTTGCGCAGGCCCTGCTGCTGGAGCTGTTTGCTCCTCGGCTTCGGCAAGAGTTAGGACCTGCTCCCCCCTGAGGTTCTCGTGCCGTCTTCTTATGAAAGATCGGTACACGGGTTCGTACCCAAGAAGGGCTGAGGCAGATCGGGTCCGGTGACCCTTGTAGCTGTAAATCCTTTTCAACCAGCCGACGTTTCGTCGCCACCCGGAGTTCTTCCTCTGCCGTTTCCTCTCCGCGTGACCTGCACGACAAGCAATTAGGCATCAGTTCGGCAGAATGAAACTACATCAGAAGTTCAGAAATTGAGATATTTACTCGGTGGTTCTCCGAGACGACCGGGTACATGGTCCACCCTGGGCTCTCCGGGGGCATACTCCCAGTTCCCGGTGACGTAAAGGCAGTCCTCCCCGGCGTATTTTGTGTTGTCCTCGAGCTCGTTGATTATAGGAATCTCCTTCGGTCGAACTCGCAAATAGTATGCGTCGTCCTTCGGAGATCGACACAGGTTATATACATCCTCAATGTCTTCGACGCCGAGGTTGGTTCCCAATATCCTATTCAGTTCGGCTATACCCATGATTACCTTAAAACCATTGGGCATTAGTTGGCACGGGGTAAGGTTCCATCTCCTGAGGCAAGCTCTCAGGAGGGGATGGACTGGGAATCTCACTCCGCCCTCTATTATGGCTACTAGAGGGAATGGCATCCATCCCTCTACAAGCACCCGTGGTCGGCTTCGGTCACGGTCCCCATCCGCCCTAATCTGGACGTTCTCTGGTATCTGGTATTGTTTCCTAAGCTCGGCTAGAGCAAGCTCTGTGTCTATCCAATGTCTAAAAACCCCCATCTTCCCTAGCCTAGACCGGAATACTGGTGACGGTGACGGAGAAGAAAGACAGTAGACACCCCCAAAAACAGAAAAAGAGCCCAGAGAAGGAAAAAATGTCAGAGGCAGGAGGGAACTCACTAAGACACAGGGCCGGAAAGGATGTAGAGAACAGAGAACTCTAAACTTCAGGAGACGAACGAAAGGGCTTCTCGGACGATGAGGCTCCAGGCAACTCAGGCGAAAGCTCCAAGCACAGTGACAGCGAAAGTGGTCCTCCTTCCAGGACCGGGGTTTTTATACACAGATGGAGATCTCTTCGTATCCCGAAAGGCATGTGCAGACACCGCCTCGAGCACGCCACCCGTCTCCTCGATAAGACGCAATGGCCATCAGGGACCTGACACATGGCGGCGTCACAGCGCCCTCATGATGATATGGTTGGGGCTATTAAAACCGCCTCCAGACAGCCTGGCGCTATTAAAAGCGCCTCGGTAAGCGAAGCGGCACCCCACGCCTGTCTAAACTACAGGATCGGTTTCGGCAAGTTCCATCCTATCACTCCTAACCCCGTGGTCTCCTTGACCCCTCGAAGTCAGGAGCAGGGGGCAATTGTGTGGGCTGCTTCGACCGAACCGATGTTGTATGTAATTCTTTGGTAATAACGCCAATCAGGGTCTTAACCCCCTTCTCTCCGACATAAGCAGCGTCTCAGCCTTTGTCAAGGTAGGATTGGTCCCGGTAGGAGTACCGACCATGTCCTACCGAACTCGGTCTCACGCTGGCATCCCAGTCCGATCTCGGGTATATCTGACCCCGGCCTCTTCTCCAGTTCGGCCCCTCTGCCGAGGTGAACACCGGGCTTCCAGTTCCCATTATGAGATGGGACGGGTACTTTGTAGGGAGTCCCTGTCAGGTAGGGCGGCCACCGGCCAAGGATAAGGGCTCGTTCTTATCAACAGATCACATCCACATTTATGTGAGGGATTTGAGGGGAGGTTTGATGGGACAAGTATCCTCACCTACCCCCACTAAAGATCACAGGTGTGGGCTGATAGGACAAGTATCCTTACCTACCTCCACTATGGAACCTTCCATTCTCCTCTATATATGCCTGCATGAAGAGTCATGAACAGGTACATGCAAAATACAGTCCACACTGTTACTCTGCTGAAACATCTCTTCTTCTCCACTTCACCCTAGTTCAGTGACTGCACTAACTCAGGCGTCGGAGTGCCTTTGGCTGACAGCAGCCTCGGGCCCTGACTGCTGTTTTCTCTTCCCTTTCAGGTTCCAGATCAGCAGAGACACTTGTTCAAGCTAAACAACCTCTCTGTAAACCCTCATCATCAGTTAACCCCAAGTCCGTAATAATTAGGCACGCACAATGATGATCTGTACGAACCTTAAACGATGTTCTGAAAACCTAGGTTCCATTGATGTCTTGCAATCGCTTTGCTGTATGTTGAATCATTGATCCGATCAATGATCTTCTGTTTGCCTTTGTGATTGATCTGCAGGATCTTGTAACTGAGTTTGCAAGCTTGATTGGTGCAACTGTCACAAAAGATTGGAAACCAAATGTCACCCATGTCATTGCATCCACTGATGATATGGGTGCTTGCAGCAGAACCTTAAAATTCCTCATGGCCATCTTGGGTGGAAAATGGATTCTGAAAATTGATTGTAAGTTCCTTGTTCTCACCAGTTAGTTGTTCATACAAGCTGTCGGGTTTTGGTTGCATCTATGAGGGAAACTTTAGTGATGATCCAAGTGCAATGCAGTGTTGGGCCAGGTATTAAATGCCAGCCTACTCATCACAGTCAACAGAGTTTAGCATATTTATTGTTCTGGCTTTGCATGGAATTTGCCTAGCTGCTTGGGCCATACAGTTATATCTACCTAAATTGCCAGGGGAATAACTGTTTTCTTTGTATTTTGGCATTCTGAAATAAAGCATCTTTAATGGAGTGATCTAGATTTGAGAGCTACACATCTTTGTTGCCTACAAGTATGGTTTGGGGTGGAACCTCTAAATAATACCGAAACATATCCAATTGGTGTTATTGCATAGAATTCTAGATAACTAGTGTTGCCACCCACTATCAACTTAATAAAAAATTATGTTCGATAGTACATTATGAGGATAGCCTAGGATTTTACCCAAAAAAAAAAAATGAAAAAGAAAAAGAAAGAAGAGCAGTGGGTTTTTCCTTGTTTCTTGATATTGGGTTCTGTATGTCTTATTTCATTGTTGATTCCTGATAGGGGTAAAAGCTTGCATGGAAGCCAAGTGTCCTGTAGATGAAGAGCCTTATGAAATTAGCCATGACGTTCATGGTTGCAGTGATGGCCCCAAAAATGGCAGGATTAGAATCCTGGATGAGGTCTCTCTCTCTCTCTCTCTCTCTCTCTCTCTCTCTCTCTCTCTCTCTGTCTCATATATATATATAATTATATTTATATTTAACATGTCTTTTCATATGTATATGCATACAATGTCTACTGAAAATTGTGAATGAGTTTCTTGTATGCATGGAAGAAAATAATGACAGCTCCATGCATGGCTCTAATGGATGCGTAGTAGTGTAGAAGATACTAGAGAAGAACTTAGTCTACCTTGGTACACATCAGGAAGAGAGGCAAGTTTGAACTTGGTTGGGATCAACTACATGAATTCATAACTAAATATTCTAATTTGAGTTGTACATCTCTGTTATATTTTCTTTTGTAAAGAGGGAAATCCTATCCTTATGTCTCTACTTGAGCGAAGATAAATATTTGACAAATTATAAAAAAAACCGCATAAGCATGAATGATATTCAAGTGTGGTGTGACCAGTTGAATCATTGATCTGGACTGTCCATTTGCATCCAAGCTCATGCACTAAAACTTATTTCCCCTCTGCAGGCACCTAAACTATTTAGTGGCCTGGAATTTTACTTCTTTGGTGACTTTGTGCCCTCTTACAAGGGGTACCTCAAGGATCTGGTGATAGCTGCAGGAGGTACTATCCAAGTTAAAGAAGACATGGGTTCACAGAGCTCCAACAGCAAAATAACACCTGCAATGAATGTGGTCATTTATAATCGAGATCCCCCACAGGACTGCAACTCAAGTCAGTTGTCTTCAATTATAGAGCAAAGGCATGGAGAAGCAGAAGCATTTGCTGCTAATACTGGTTCTAAGGTTGTGGATCATACATGGCTTCTAGAATCAATAGCTGCGTGCAGGTTGCAACCTTGGTCTATTGAGAAACTCATTTGATTAGAATGGCAGATTGGTAGGGACCACATGGGTCCCAGACACCAAGTCCTGTATTCTGTACGAACAGTTTAGATGGCAAGACTGTGAGGGACCCACCCCTTATATGATTTGCTAGTGGAAATGTTGTATCATAACATTATCAATGTTGTTTCAATGCTGTGCGATGTTACTATGTTTATTGATATGGTGTTTTTCTTTTTCATTACCAAGGTACTGGGAAATTTACTGTTGGTGTTTCTCATTGTCACAATCAGTCCCAAATGCATGCATGAGGTGCAAAATATTTGGATTGCTATATCTGGTTTTGAATTCTTCCTTTCTTGAGATATCTCTAATTTGCTGAGCGGGCCAATCAAAATCAACTGTGTGGATCAGCAACACCGGACTTTCAACTGCCCCCAACATCCAATATCAAAGTCCAACTGCCCCCAACATCCAATATCAAATACTACTGCTAGGCCAGAGCTTTTAAAGGCTTCAATGTTAAGTCCCAGCCTTTAGTTCTGGGCGTCAATGTTAGGCCTAAGCTGGGACTATGTCTATACCTGTAGGATTTGGACAAAGGTTTAAATGTTGATCATTTACAATTTTCATAGACTAGGTTAGATGATTTCAACAAAGGTCTACTGAATGTTGATCGTTTCATTTCAACTGTCTCTTAAGCCCATTAATTAGGTGCTAGGATCAAGAAGTGAAATGATTTCTGGACCCATTACTCAGTTGACTTGGATTACTGAGTGAAGTTGTTTCTGGGGCTTATCTTCTTTTAATAAAAATGTGAAAGAAGGTTTGGATGATGAAGCATAGAGAAAACAAGCTTTCATGAGATAACCAAAAAGATTTGACGAGTGAAAGCCAGGTGTAGACCGCCTTGGATCCAAGCCCAACCCAATGTCATAGCTCTCATTACCCCCAAACACTGATGAATGTTGCAGATATGGAGCCTTTGGCTGGTGCAGTTTCATCCCATTTGAGTGATATTCACAGTTGGATTTGTGATATAAAATTAATACTTCCTAACCCAAGAAATAGCAAACTTTCAAATCAATGAAAAAAGAGAGTAGGAAAGTTAAAGTATACTTTTGGGTAAAGTAAAGATCCGTTTGTTTTCATGAGATAAATTAAACTAGAGCGAGATAAGAGGCCATCAAGTGATAAAGTAATCTCTTTACTTGTCTTTGTTATGAGTTGAGAAGTTTTTACGTCTGGTAAAGTAGAAGTAAACTCTTTTAGTGGCTAAAACTTTACTTTTCCACTCGTTGTGACCACCTAAAGTAGAAGTAAACTAGTTGGGTACTGTAAGTGTCTAAATATTACGGACTTGATTAGGCGGGTGTTAACCTCGTGATATTGTTGCTAAATTCCTTTGGAGAGATTAAATGCCTTAAACCTGAAAGGGGAAGAAGGAACAAAGGTTGGAGACCTTGGCTGCAGTAAGCCAAAGGTACTTTGATGGCTAAGTTAGTGCAGTCACTGAACAGAAGGAGAGTGAGTGAGGAAGAAGAGAGAATTCATGGTGTATGTTTAAGGAGTACCTCTTTAAGGGTCTTAACCATGCATATATATATATATATATATATATATATATACACATGCGGGATCCCATCAGAAGCTCCCTTAGTGAAGGTAGGTGATACCTCGTATCCTTAGTGGAGGTAGGTGGGAATACTGTCCCATCGAATCATTCTTCAATCTCATACATAAATGTGGACATGAATGTTGGACAGGGATAACCCCTTATCGATATCTAGTGACCACCCTATCCGACAGTACGTTCTGCAACGTAGCCGTACCATTACATAATTGGGAGTTGACACTCAGTGTTCATCCCGGTTAATTGGACTGAGCTGAAGAAGGCACCGAGGTCAAATATGTGCGAGTTCTGGCACTACTGCCTAAGTGCACAAAGCCAAGCATAAAAATGGTATAGTCGGTACTCTCACCAATGATAGATCAAGCTCGGTACCAGCTGACACTATTGTCGAGTTAAATAAAGCCAGGATTAAAATAAACATGATCGATACTCTTACTTGAACCAAAGATAATCTCGGTATAATCGAAACATCCCACAAAGGTACCAATCATGCATCGGTCATATCTAGATTCTAGAACCCTAAACCCGAAAGGCACACTTGCGTTTACGTAGGAAACAATAACTTTACGTTTTCTAAGGTCTTTGCCTTATCCAGGACAGTGAAGTGGAGAGTGTCGTTGGTCAAAGTTTCAAGTCAAAGTTTTTGATGTGAAGATTAATTGATATTTGAGTACTTGTACGGGTCAAATAATCAATAATAGCCGCGGCACTGGACTCTTGTGACGACTTGCTTTGCGTTCAGTTTGACATTCCAAACGTCATCTTCATCATATCATCGTAAGGCGTCATCTTTTATTATTAATATTAATTTCAATATTATCAAGTGGACCCACAAATTTTCCTCGATGGAAATCTGTTTGGTCCAAGGGGGTGCCACAATAGGGAAGGGAGTTTTTTTTCAAAGAGACGAGATTTTTTTTTCTGAAGTGGGATGTGACAACTTACCCCCACTTGGCACTGGTGACGACAGTATGTACGTGTCACTGAAACAGTCCTAGTCGATCATCCATCATGGCTCTTCGGGTCCAATTAACAAAGTGGTTTGGGCTGCTAATGTGGTCCATCAAGTGAACCCACAAATTATCGTCTATAAATTGGGGGCTTGACCCTACCACAAACCATCAAGCAAACCATGGCTGGCTTAGAAACAGCGCGTGGTGATTACACACAAGATGGATCCGTCGATCTGAAAGGAAACCCAATCCTCAGATCAAAGAGAGGAGGATGGAAGGCTTGCTCTTTTGTAGTAGGTATAGCCTTCTTCTTCCATAGCCTTAATTTGAGGCTTTGAGCCCCCTCTCTATGATCCATTTCCATCTCTTGATCCATTTTCTTCCAAAGATTGCTTCCTTGTTTAATAGAAGCATCCTTACAATTGCTTTAGCAGTTGTTCGTCTTAAAGTTTTCGCCTCTAGCTATAAAATAACATATAGAAAGATTTCTCTTTGCTGCTTGTTTACCAGAAGACTCCACTTAAAGTTTTCTTATTGTTGAAAAGTTTTGTACAGTAACACAGATTTCATGAACTTTGAAACAATTGTAAGAGCATTGCAGCTCATTTTCCACCTTACACATGCAAAGATTTCAACTTTCAGTACTTCTTTTTTCCTCCCTCTGATCTTTCCTTTTGAACGTCATGAGATGCTGACTGATCTTTGTTGTTTGTTGGTAGTGTATGAGGTGTCTGAGAGGATGGTTTTCCATGGAATATCATCGAACCTGGTCATATATTCGACAAAGAAGCTACATCAGGGGAGTGTTTCTTCTTCAAATAACGTTACAAACTGGGTAGGTACCGTTGGGATGACTCCCATCTTGCGTGCTTACCTCGCAGACGCTCATCTCGGCCGATACTGGACTTTGGTCATTGCCTCCTGCATTTGTCTCTCGGTAATATAAATCATAGACCTTTCTTTCCCTTTCTTCTCAACAAAATCTATATCATCTCCTTCTTCCTTCTTCACCATAATCACCATCATTTTTGTTTGACATGGTAGATCCTAAGTCATCATTAAGTATTCTTCATCTTCTCAACCTTACTATGTTTTGAATTCATCTCAACCATCTATTTGTGCTAGAAGGATCTAGCTAGATCCAGGACTTTTCAGTTCCGTGGAGATGTATTTGGAAGCATCCTCATTGGGCTTAAAATTTTTTATGGTCCCAGCTTATTTGAAAGTATCTTGCAATTTGGATCCAGATTCCAGATTCAGGTCCTTGGGTTTCTTTAACACATGTCAAAATATCTGATGTCACGACCCTATTTATAGATGTATATGCATATAATTATTCTACTGTATTATTGTCTTATTTTGAGAAAATACTTTTTTGCAGCATCATAAACAAAAAAAAAAAAAAAAAAGTTAGATTTTACAACTATTTTTACGAAAAAGCACAAAAGCATATAAATCGTAGAAAAAACCTTTTTTCATTAAGAGAATGCGAAAAGCATTAAATCAAGGAATATTTTTATTTTTCCATGGAAAGGATGTTACACAAACGATGGGCGGTACTGTCCTGTAATTCAATCAGTCTATCCATCCAAACCAAACCTATTTCCATCTTTAAATGCCAAATTAACCCATTATTTCTCCATTTCTAGCTATCTTGAAAATCACCTTTATGTGTGTGGCAAATTTTTTTATTTTTTTAGTGTGGCCCTAAAGAATTTTAATGTTACATGGTTGGCCCAGGGCAGATTTCCTAATTCTGCTGCTGGTAAGAGCTGCTTGTGACAATCCATCTTTCTTGATGAAACGTATACGTGGACCTTGGGAAAAAATTTGAGGACTCTTTTATTTCCCTTCCATCACTGATGCAGTGCAGAAAAGTTTTGATTTTATGGAAATGTGTGATCAACGTAAGGTCAAATAAGGTAAATTTGCAGTTTTGGGGCTACTTTTCGAAGTGTCTGTTTTTGGTGAAATCATATAGTATTTTGGGTGGAAGCGGCCTTTTTCGGGCAAATTCTATTGTTTAGGCCCAAAAAATTGCTTTTTTTCTTTTTTTTGGTAATAATTGTTTCAGTAATAACTTTTAATATGAAGGTCAAAATAAATTGCCCTTTTTTGCGTTGAATACGTTGTGATTAATAGTTTCTAGTGGTGTCATTATCTCGATTTTTTCCTTTTTTGGAAAAATTGAATATCTTAAGCATTTTTGTGTTATTTGTTATTTTTTTCGTTTTAGGGTTATATTTATACCCCTTGTAAGCTTGATGGCTGTCAGAACAGATCTTGAATGAAAATTACAGGGAAGTTTTCCGTTTGTTTCTCCCGATTTTCGGTATTCTATTAAATCAACGAACTTTGATACCTATTACCTGGTATTCCTAATCGAATCAATAGGCTAATAGAAGGTTGCTTGTATTCCTAATCAAATCAACAGGCTAATAGAAGGTTGCTTTCCAATCTTCTGTGTGAATGTTTCTCGTAGACGCTTCCGCTACATCAATCACTTTCAAGGTGGGCAGACGATATATTCGTTTGGCTAAGTAATAGTCTTTCGATGAGAGGGTGAAAAAAGTCTCATTACACTATCATCATTTTAATTAAACTTCTAGAATGAAGAAGAAAGTCTTAAGGCACTTCTCCTTTTTTTTAAGAGCCTTATCTCTAATTGGTCATGTCACTTTCCAAGGAAAATTAGACCTACTGTCTAAACTCTCATGAAATTGCCGGGCCTTGCAAGGGAGGATGTAGAAACAAGGTTTTCTCCATTGGCCATTGGCTTTCATGTGGAGATAACATTTTTTTGTTCATGCGTCATGAATGGGACTCTCTTCTTTCGTCCTTTCTCAAACCTACCCTCGTGTTCTCTGCTGTGGGAGGCCGAGACATCATATCGCTCTCTCTCCTTTGTGGCTTTATCGACCCCACTCAGTTTACATTTTTCATTTTTCCTAGCTAGGTATTCGGCCTCGTCATGAATCGATTATCCCCCCCCCACCCCCACCCCAATGAAGCCCCGTCGATTATAACCAACCCCTCCCCCACCCCCAATGAAGCCCCGTCGATTATAACCAACCACACCCCCGCCCCCCCCCCCCCCCCCCAATGAAGCCCCGTCCTTTCCCACGTACTGTCTAAAGCAGACTTCTGCTTGGGCAAGTGGCCCAAGAAAAAAGCATAAGTTTCATACTGCAACCATAGGCTATTAAGCTATGGTCCTAGCAAACTGTGCTACCACTTCTGTTCCCATCATATTTGCTTGGAGAAGAGATCTTTTATAAATATTGAAGTTATTATCCGCCCTCATATTAAAACACATGTCAATATAAATTAATGAAATAGACGGTGGAACAAAATTTTTACTTTTGTAATCTGTTGCGTGACACATGCAGGTAAAACTCTTTTTTAAAATTTTTTTCAGTAATGTCTCCCAATACTGTTTTGTAATTTATAGGGGGCCACTCAAGTCCCCACAATATTTATGATGTGTCTTAATACAGTAATAACCAAACAAGTTATTGCCAGATCAAGATACGGATAAAAATGGTTACCTGCTTGAATGATCATTTATAACCTAATTACAAATGCTACCATTGTTTTGTAACCTATTACAATTTTTGTCACAGCCTTAAGTTTTGGAATCTTTTAAAAAAGAAATTAACTAATGAACAAACTTGCACGGTCTAGGATCGTGTAAATATGGAGAAAAGATAAGAGGAAACTGACTCCATTTTATAGATAGCCAATTTTTTCGTGGTTGTTATTTCTTAATTGGTAAATAACTCCGTCTCGTATCCAGCCGCCCTGGGTTCAATCTCTGCATATGCTAGCCTCTTCTCACATGTGCGGGCTTGCTCTCTCATGGGTCCTTGCTCTCCAGTTAGGACTGTGGGTACCAAAAAACAAGTATATTTGTTTTAAAAGTAAATAGAATATTAACGTAGAACATTTTTTTGATAAACTTAAAATAGAACATGAAGATGATGGAACTCCTCAGATTATAGGTTTTGGTTTGAAGTGATGCAAAATGGTAAATGAAACCGTACACACCAAGTGAAACAACTTAGTATTTAGTTGAATATCAAACAAAGCTGATCCTAAATTAATGAGATAATACTTTATGATGTTGATGAATGAATACAAGGAACCACAACAATATTCAGTTGGATGATGAGTAATTGTAGTTGGGAGAGGGACGAGTTATGGGGCCCACGACAAATGCTTTATGGGTCACTACAGCCCAGCCACAAACAACTCCTCCTTTCTTGACCAATATTCAAGACGTGCTTGATACATTCTCCTTTTGGGTGTGATCGTGGTTGAATCTATGTCCACATCTTCTCCCACTTGTATCATGTGAATATTTCAAATTGTCGTTTTTATTACTTATTCGAAGCTGGATCCTTATAATCCATAGATCCAACAGTGGGGCCCACTTCTAAAATCTAAACAGCTGAAAGTCGATGTCAGTGGGGCTGGTTAAGATTTTATTCCAGACCGGTCTATGAAACACATAGACCCAGACCCATTTGTGAACCTGGACCAGTGAGCCTAGACCAAGATCTGAATTGAAAATAGGTCCCAATATTGGACTCATTTACATCCCTTATAATGAAATCTTCCTTCAATTGCAGGGAATGTGCCTATTGACACTAGCAGTTTCAGTTCCTTCTCTGAAGCCCCCTTCCTGCACACCAGCAGCAAACGTCAACTGCGAGAGTGCGTCTACTTTAAAACTGCGTGTGTTTTTTGGAGCTCTCTACATACTTGCAGTGGGCACAGGTGGGACCAAGCCCAACATCTCCACCATAGGGGCTGACCAGTTTGACGATTTCGAGCCCAAAGAGAGGGCCAACAAACTCTCCTTCTTCAACTGGTGGATGTTCACAATTTTACTTGGGACCCTCTTTGCCAACACTATCCTTGTCTACATACAGGACAACGTGGGCTGGACCCTGGGCTATGGGCTTCCGACTCTTGGGCTACTGGTTTCAGTGGTGATTTTCTTGGCTGGAACTCCCTTTTACAGGCACAAGGTGCCCTCTGGGAGCCCCTTTAACAGGATGGCCAGGGTCATAGTGGCTGCTATAAGGAAGTGGAGGGTGGCCCTCCCAAATGACCCCAAACAGATTTATGAACTGGACTTGGAGCATTATGCCAAGAAGAGCAGGTTCAGGATCGAATCCACCCCATCTCTAAGGTCAGTAAGTTTGGGCAGCTTTTTCCTTCTAATGTGAAAGAAATGACCATGCTATTGCAACAAATGTGGTGGCACATTTGGGTTTGGAGCCTAATGTTAGGCCTGAACCTTGGAAAATTTAGTCCTACTTTTATAGAATAAGTCGGGCCAGGGAAGTAAAGGGTCAGTTGACTCAGTTCCAGGTAACATCCATTCAGTGTTTTCTAGGAAAAGGTCCATTTTCGGATCTGGGTCCAATGTGGTCCGGATCCAACATCTGAAGCAAAGATGATCAGGAAGAAATGAGACAGGACTCGGATCCCAGTCTCAAAAGAGACCTTGATGGATGTGTTCTCTCGTCTGAATCCGTATCCTTGTGTCTGGACGTGGATCCAAAGTGAACCAATCTCTTGGACTTAAATCCTGATCTGAATTTTTATTGGATCGCAAATAAGTTCATCATCATCATCATCACAACTATGTTGGGACCGATTACATGAATTTTGTTTCTCCATTCCTATCTATTCTGAGTCAAATCCTCACATAAGTTGCACGTCTTCGAATCTATTTTTACTACATCCACATCTTCTTCGGCCTACCCTGCCCCTTGGTGTATCTAAAATAAGTTTCTATATCCATTTAAGGTTCCGGTATGTTGGTCGCTTGGATAATTGGTTATTCTCTGACATCCTTGATTATGTCATTCCAAGCCTTTCAGTTGGACCTATATAGCTTCATACACCAGGCCCAGGGCATGTTAATTATAAGGCAAGAAAATTGTGGAGGGGGCGCTGGTCATGGGCCTAAATGGAGGATTGACCTCTGCTGAAGCCCAAGTTGGGCTGAAAATTTGACACCCTAGTAAACATGGTTTATGTACAAAGGACGAGGAAGTCACACCACTACTCGTCACAACTAAAACTCAATCCTGGGCCCAGCATTTCATTTCGTTGAGGAACAATTGCATTTGGAATTTATATTTCAAGGTGGAATGTTTGTTGTTCTGAATAGATTGCGAACCTATATCAGTCTTTGTTGATTAAGTTCATTCATGCAGGTTTCTTAACAAAGCTGCTGTAGAAACTAGCAAAAAGACTCCATGGATGCTGTGTCCAGTCACCCAAGTAGAGGAGACAAAACAAATTCTTCGAATGATCCCAATCTTGTTCGCAACCTTTGTTCCAAGTGCGACGATCGCTCTAGTAAATACTCTTTTTGTCAGGCAAGGCACTACTCTAGATCGAAGCATGGGCCCTAAATTCGAAATCCCTCCAGGTAGTCTAGCCGGCTTTGTAACACTGTCTATGCTTGTTAGTGTTGTGATCTATGACCATTACTTCGTGCCGATCATGAGGAGGTGGACCAAGAATTCCAGAGGAATCAGCCTCCTTCAAAGGATGCGAATTGGCCTGGTACTACACATCATAATCATGATTACAGCTTCATTTTCTGAGAGGAGGAGGCTTAGTGTTGCTAGGGACCATGGTCTAGTGGAAAATGGGGAACAAGTTCCACTTACAATATTCATACTACTACCTCAGTTTGTGCTTATGGGGGTTGCTGCTGCTTTCTTAGAAGTAGCAAAGATGGAATTCTTTTATGATCAAGCTCCAGAGAGCATGAAGAGTCTGGGGACCTCCTTTTCCACGACTAGTTTGGGGATAGGGAACTTCCTTAGCAGTTTCCTCCTTTCAACTGTGTCTCATGTCACTGAGAAGCATGGCCACAAAGGATGGATACTGAACAATCTCAATGCCTCTCATCTCGATTACTATTACGTTTTCTTCGCTATCTTGAATGTGTTGAATTTCATTTTCTTCCTAGTTGTGGTTAAGTTTTATGTGTATAAAGCAGAGTTCACAGAAACGATGGACATGCTTGATGAATGTCAGGCGATGGAGACCTTGAGAGATTTCAATCATCAAGTGTTGGAGACTTAAGGGTTGTTTGGACTTTGGATGTGGAGAGAACTGGTGAAGAGAAGTATCCATATATAGTACAAACTTGAACTGCAGAACTCCATTTTCTTCACCTTTTCTTCTCATCTAAACTCTCCGCATAGTGGTATAGAGGGCCAACATTGGCGCAATACTAGTTTACAAAAAATGTATTGCCACAATTGATCAGAGGCTGCCTTTTTTTTCTTTTTTTTTTTTTTTTTTGTAAAAAATGTATTTTAACCTCCATTATATACAATATTTGTAAATGCTTTAATTTAACCCATGCATTGTGGGGGGTACCAAATACAAGTGCTTCTGATGTGCCAATAGAATTTGAATAATGTTATTAGAGTACAAATTAACTAAATCCTATTTTAATTGCAATATGGACCCCGGTTCCTGATTCGAAGCCCACCTAATAAGGGTCATGGGAGGCCCAAAGCCACTTGAGAAAGAAGCTCCCAAGTCCGAATAGGACCCAAACTTAGGATCCAGGATCTTCACACCCCAAACTTAAGCCTGAGCCCACCAATTTGAGCTCAGATCATGACAGTCATAACTCAATAGCCATCTTTGGGTTCAAGTCTCAGTAGAGTTGGACTCAGGATCAGGACCAGTGCCTATAAAGAGTTGTGATCCTAAACTGAGCCCAGTCCCATCCAATTGAGCCATTGACACCCCCAACCAAAAAGAATCAAAAGAAGAAGAAAAAAAAAAAAAGGTGGTTGATGCTTGTCTACCCCTTCTCCATTCCTGGCTTCTGCACCGTACTATTTCCATGTGCCCCTGGCATGGTTCTCTAGGCTTCACCATCTCTACTGCTCAATGTTCATGACTACTACTTCTTGGTAGTGTGGTGCACTGCTGGTGAATTTCTCCTAGGCTCTGACCAACGGTGAGATTGGGGAAGGAAGATGTGGTGGGCCTTTTTATCAAATACTGTACCAAACAAAATTCATGTCTCTTGCTCCCTTGGAATCCAATAATCTAATAGTGAAAGAGAGAGAGAGATGGTATGTTTGTTCTCACAGCTTTCTAGCCTACTTACCCAATCTAGTGGGGTGTTTGTTACCAATTTTCCGGCTTATTATTCAAAATGAAGAGAACCCAATTGAATAAAATCTAGAGTAGAACCCACCTAATTACAGGGGTTCCACTGCTCTCTCTTTTTTCTTTATTTATTAATGTGAGGTGATTCTTATCCTTAGTTGTCTATGGTTTTTCTTTTTCGGTAACAACCTTAATTGTATATGGTTGAATAGAGGGACTGGACTTTTCTTTTGCTTGAATATATGGTAAGAAAAGAGTAGGAGACGAAGACTAGTGTGGCAATATTTAGCATCCACTGACAAGTGACAAATCAAGGTGATAGAATAAGCTTTGGACTTTAGAGTTTCGATATCATTCAGATAATATAAAGACAAGATAGGATGAAGAAAACACAGTATGAAAACAAGACAGACTACTTCGCAAAGTAATAAGCCCGCTACAGAGAAATCTACACTTTGAAAGGAATTAAAAACCTGAATTAGCCTACACTGAACCTGGGACTGTTCTTTATTCGTTGGTTCTTTGAAATTAAGGACAATCACCCATATCCCTTGCATCACTGTTTTTGACTTTCCTTGATATTTTAATTCACCCCCTTCAAATTGTAGGTTGCATGGTAGATGGAATTATGTTCGGGGAAATTCGATCTAATTGGACAATCCCCACCTTCCAATAGGTGCAACAAATAAAAGGATACGGGTTAACAAAAGAGAGACAGTAAATGATCGTCGTCATCGTCATCATCATCGTCTATTGAGGTTTATCCCAACTAAAATTGAATCTATCATGACATGTTTGTTAGAAGGTGAATATACAAAAATGACCATCAAATAAGTCCCCCTTTAATGGAAACTAAAATCAAGGGTTGATGGAAAACGAATAACCCGCCATTACCCTCATAGTTCAAATCCCAAGAAAGTCAAAGGGTTTCATCTTCATTACTACCTCTTGTGTTTTGCCTTCTTCTATAATCCTTCCCTAAAGCTCATTTGACTGTACATTCGTATTTATTCAATTCTTATATACTCTAATGCAAAGAAATAGGTCCTAAGTGATACGAGGAAAAGGCGAGGTCATCTTATTTGTGTGTGCTTGTCTATGTCAATATAAGAGATTAGATGGTGAAAATGAGCAACAAAAAAAAGGAGAGAGAAGCAAGTACAATAGAATCACATACACTGAAGTAATACAGGCGCACTCTTAATTAACTAGGCCCAACAAGTTGATCCTGTACAATTTCTCAAAATTAATCTTAGGAGTTTTGACAGTACAGGAGCCTTTTGATTTAATTGGCATGGTGTTGACAAAATCTTTTTCACTGACTATGTTGGGCAAATTTTTATGTCCACACCCTGCCTGGTAAATTAGAGTCTGAAAGGCTCTAGATGGTCAAAACCCCTTTATTTTATGTTTATTTTGTTAATTATTTTTTATGTTATTATAACTATATAACACATTTTATGGTCCACACCTACTTGTCCTACCTAAATTGGTAGAAGAGGACACATAGCTATAGACTAATCCAATTAAAAGTCAGTGGATGTTGATCCACGGCAGCTCTAGTCTAGAAGTCCATTAGTTGGATTCTAGGCAGGATTCTTTAATCTTAGTATCTTGTGAATTTTCTTCATTTTGTGGCTTTTCAATCATTGATCTCATGATATGCACATTACTGAAAAAAATAGTATAAATGAGTAATCCAAGTCATGTAACCTATACCTATAATTAATAACTCATAATGATAGTATAATGCTGCAACTATTGTAAATGGACTTTAAGTTGAACTTTTTATAAGTGTATGCTTCTCATAAGATAAAGATTTCTGATACTCTATTTTGGTAGTCTATCTACTTCTCTAACACAGAAGAATAATTTTGAAAGATTGTGCTTATCGTTGTTTTCCATGTTCTAGAGGGTTGGCAGAGTCAAACAATAAGAATTCCCCGGAAACTTCAGGGGAGATGGTTTTTGACTTACATTTATTGTTTTTTGTGGGCCCTGCAACTGACTTGTTCTGGCCATTTGATTGTCTAATAGTAAATACCCTTGAACTCATTATCAAGGCATTGGATTTGTGCATGCATTGTGATTGTGTGCCCAAATTTCCATTGTACCTACATGAATATCTTACATCACATTGGTAAATAAAACTTCACAAATTGAGGTCTTATCTAGGGCCGAATTACAGTGCAGCGGCGTTCTATCATACTATGGTGTATCGCCCTTTTTTGATGCATAGTGGGGCCCAAGCCTGTCCATTGGATTTGACTAGGTTTTAAACACATAATGGAACTTGCTTTACTTTTCTTTTATTGGAATAAAAATGGTGGCAGTCCCTATGTGTGATCATTTTATCGGGAACTGCCTTTCCTACCATCTGTGCTCTAGCAGTGCTTATTTCTGCAAATGTGGGCCATATTAGAATATGGTTGGACTAGATTTGCACCCCCTATTTGCGATATACACGAGAACCCGATTAAACATTTTCCAAACCCTAAACCATGGGTTGAGTCGGACTCTCGTGCGCCCATACAGCTCAAGATAAAAAGCTTCAATAGTTCTTAAAGTATCCATGAAAGGAAAAGCATATAAAGCCTTCTTAAGAGATGAATTTTTTAGGAATGTGGGATGCCATGTTTTCTAAATAGCCTACACTACCCACATAAAGCAAAAGAACGAAAAGACAAAACATCTTCTCAAGTGAAAGACACATTTTGAATTTTTGAAACAACTAAAAACCCAACAATACATAGGTATGTTGGTGTTTGAAGGAGCCATTGTAGCCACCTTTGGAGAATGAGTGGGAATTTCATAGATAGAGAACTAAAGGTCCTTTTTTTTCCCAATATTTTCATCATGGCTTCAGTTGGATCAATGATGTACAAGTATAGCACCTAGACAGCGCTGGACTAAGGATTTTCATTTGAAGAGGGTGGATGATGGTCATAATGTTAATTTCGTCATTATTTTGTTGTTTGAGGGCCACAATGACTTATTTCTATTGGAGGCATAGCCTCTTCCCCATGTTTTTGCTTGCGCATTTCGTGCGTTTTCCAGTTACACCGGGGCGAGGGCCCCTGGGTCAGCCATGCTCCTAGTTTTATTTTTGTTCTCCATAAAATGCTCACCCACCTACACGCATCCCTGGCGAATAGGGTAGCAATCACCCCTATGCTAAGAGAGATTACTTACCACTGATGCATCATAGGGTTGACTAAGTAGATTACAAAAAATATAAGGCATTCTTAGTACGTAGAAAGTACAGTGGTGAAAAATTGGATGTGGAATATATTTAACTCTTGACTGATGGAACTAAATCAGGAAATGCTCTACACATGAGTAAATTTATACAGGAAATCATGGAGTACAGCTCAGGAAAATGCTATATCTTTAAATTTGGGGTTTAAATACCCAAAAGACTTCACAAATTCAGGGTGCATTTGGTAATGTCCGTGGGCGTTTCCTATGTGGAACCGCCTTTCCTATCGCCTGGGTGATGGCCTTCGGACTCACTCTCTCTCTCTCTCTCTCTCTCTCTCTCTCTCTCTTGGAAGTCAAACCAAAATAGGCGGAATTGTAGGCTGTTTTCTCATTGCACCAAACACTCCGAGCAAGGTGTTGGAAAACCCGCCCGGCGCCTGTCGCCTGAATTTTTCCATTGAAACCGTGTTACACAAATATGTTAGAAAGTAAAAAAACAAAAGATGCAATCAAACCACACACAGATAATACATAGATTTACGTGGTTTCCTCGATTTTGAGGTACGTCCACGGATCACACCGATTCCACTATGCTTAAAGGCAGAAGATGAGAATACAAGATACGACGTCTTTGGTGGCTATATTGGGGTTGCATAATAACACAGGGCAATATTACGAAAATACCCCTACGATGGACTTGAATTAATAGTCTGACTTAGATGAAATCAGGCTCCACACATAAGAAAATATCCCCTAAAACATCTATTCAATTTGACAAAAAGGAAAATATATAACAAATTAACAATGGACTGAAATGTTGTAATGTTAGATATTTATGAGAGATTGGTCGAATGTAGAAAGTCTCCCTCAACTTTACAGGTTGGCGTGGGCTGGTTCGGCACCAGAATAGTGGATTGGCTGTTCTTCTTGGTCGAAAAATTAGAGAAATAAGTTAGGCCTTCTTTAATGTCAACCCTCTTTTCTTTTTTAAAACTGAGTTTAAAGTTATGCTTTGCCTTGCTTGATGCAATAGAAGTTATTATTATTATTTTTTTTTGAAATAGGATGTTAAAGTTAACTTTACCTGAAGTTTGGTAAAAAGATCAAGGTTAGCTAGCAACGAAATCTTCGAGAAAAATAGATTTGTTTTCTGTAATGTCATGGAAAACTCATATTTGACAATTATATATCGCAGAGGACTTGGACTAACAAGGATTTCCTCACTTTTATGGATTTGCACACCCAAACTACTAATATTGGCGTGAAATCCTCAACTATACAAATTGTTGTTGACAAATCTCTATTTCAAGGGTAGTGAGGAATCTTAAGATCTATGGGTTACTCACATGTCGTCAAATGTGGTGTCTCCATGGGCTTTCAATGCTTTTATTTTGTAAATCATTTTTTGTTTCCTTTTATTCCACTGTCATTTGTGTTGGGCCAAGTTGCCTGGTAGAGTTTATTCTGTTTCAGTGACTGTGGGCGTGTGGCCCAACATTAATCTCAGAAATACTTATCCCCTCCCCATGTAGTGAAAAGTCAACATAACTATACTTTTACTTGTTTTTTCCAAACACCCGAAAGTAAAAAAAAAACAATCATGTCTTTTCTTACTCCTCCCCTGCTATCCTTTCTCCTTGAACAAATAGGCCAAGGTCGAATTTAAAACTTATGACAGAGTGCTAAAGTTGAAAATCACATAATGATGTCAAAATTCTTCTGAAATTCATTTTCCCACTCTTTGAAATTTCTAACAGAAATGTGCTAATTTAATGTTTCGGAGAAGAAATATCTTTCTTTCTTCCCTATTTTTTCCCTCGGAAATCTATAGTATTCTCTTTAAGATTTTAAAGTTTAGGCTCTAGAGAGAGTAGGGTTGTAAATGGGTCCTCAATTCTCTGATTACTCATAGGTTCTGACCAATTAAAAATGGGGTTTGGGTCCTTATTTAGGCTTTGATAAGTAAATGGGTTCAGGTCCGGATCCTTTTTTGGACCTATGACTTAAACAGGCCTGGTTCCATCTTGGTTTGGACCTGTGGACCTAGGACCTGACATATTACCTCAACTTTTGAGAATTTCTTATAAAAGTTAGATTTTTTTTTTTTTTTTTCATATCGTTCTCTACCTTGACCAGGACCTGGATCTAGACCCGCCCAATATACGGTTCTGGTTCCGGTTCCATCTTATTATTAACGGTTCCGGAACCAAGAAACCAGCCTCGAAACGGTTCGGGGTCTGGGTCCGGTTCCGGTTCCACTTTCTCATCAACGGTTCCAATTCCGGGTCCTCCATGGATTTGGACCGGAACCGACCTGTTTACATCCTCAAGAGAGAGGTCGGAACTAAGACATCCACAGCGAAACATGCAGACAGTCTCTCTCTCAAAAATGCCAAATGGAAAAGAATATATAAAATGAACCCTATGATGACAAGGTTGTCTCATCTCACACACTGTACCACTCACCCATCTATAAAAAGAGAAGACAACAGAAATGTAAATCATCAGTAACACAAGCATAAGATCCGCGGTCTTTCTCAGATAACACCAAAAGCCAGTAACGATGTATGCGTTTTAAATGCTTTCCCAATCGCCTTTAACTGCAGCCAACGAACGGATATAACAAAACAAACACATTTAATAACATAACAAATGCATCAGTCTCCATTAGTTTCCGTTCTGCATGCCTCCTTTTTTATTCAAATATTAAGGTTTGCAAGGCTATCAAATTTAGATTGTGGATGTGCCACTTAGCATTTATGGAGGGTGGAGTTCTTGTGCGGCCCCTCTTCTGGGAAAATCAGAATTTTACTCGATTGCGAAAAGTTATATAAATTAACATGTTAAAGTAAGCAACAAGCTTTATCAAGGGACTTATAATCACCCTGAATAGAGTGGACATGGATCTTGTAGATCCTGCAGCCTGGTTGTAGGGTCATGATTTCACATGTGGGGATGAGATCTTGTTACACCCTGACCCGAACTAATCATGATTAAGGCTAATTAATTAGAATTAGTGCTAATTAAGCATGAATAATTGAGTTAATAAAGGTCAAAGACCAAAGGGAGACAAATTAGTCTCAAACGATTGAATTAAGCCTAATGAAATGATAATGAAGGGCATTAAATGGATTGAATGAGATTTAGACCTAAACAAAGGAAACAAGACAACCGTAAATACGGATTTATATGTATTTTATCGAATACGAAAATTCTTGATACCAACACGCGTATCTCGACGAGTACGTTAACTTCCGTAATTGGCTCGAGGTCATTAGACTAGGAGTTGGCCAAGTGGGCCTTCATTTGACTTAAATGGAGAATAGGAAAGAAGGAGTGGGCTTAGTTGCAAAAAGCCCCTTATAAGGCTTAAGATGAACCCTTTTAGTTCATTCCATCCAAGTCCATTGCAAAGAAACCCTAGACACCCCCCATTTCTTCTTCCTTCTTCTTTCTTCCACTCTTCTTCATCAAGAGAGAGAGAGAGAGAGATTTGGATTGTTTCCAAGTGGGTTTTGAAGAAGCTCATATTCTTCATCTTCTTCCTTAGTTTGTTTTCCATTGGAGTGATTGGAACTCGAAGAAGAGCTCAAGAATCCCTTCTCTTGGAACTACAAGTAAGTAGTTAATCATTTTAATGAGTTTCCAAGTTGTAATGAGTGAATGAGCATGGTTTCTAGCACAAATAGCTCATAGGATTGTGTTTCTCATGTTTTTATGGAAATAGGGTTGACATTGGGGATTTCTCATCTCAAAGTCAAGTTAAGTGAGGATTCTTGCTAATAGACTTCAAGAGGCAAGTATAATGCTCATTTATGATTCAAAATGCTAGTCTACAAGTTTTATTGAGCTATGAGTTGGAAGAGTTGGGTTCTCAAAACCCTCTTTGTTGTAGAAATGAGATTTTATGGATTTGTTTGAATTCTATGGATTTAATGATGTCTTAATGATAGAATAGAAGTGTTATTTGTGTTTAAATGATGAATGAGGAGAGGATATGAGATCTTTAAATGTGTATACAGGTGGTGGTTAAATGGAAGAGAAGAGTAAATGTTTAGAATTCCTGATTGGAATTCTGAACAGTTCGATCGAGTGAACCATGGGTCCGCTCGAGTGAACTAGTTACTGTCTGATGCAAAAAGGGTCCGCTCGAGCGAACATCATGTGCGCTCGAGCGATGAAGTTTCTATCTGACGCGAACTGTATTTTGTAGGAGTTCGCTCAAGCGAACTTGAAGTCCGCTCGAGCGAATCCCCTGTCTGTTTAAGTCCGCTCGAGCGAACCTGGATCCGCTCGAGCGAACCTGATATTGGCCAAACATGAATTCTAAGCAAAAATTTGGCCAACCGATCGGACCGATTGGGGGACTCAGTTTGAGTCCAGTGGATTTTGGATTTTGCGTAAACTTGGGGCACTCCTCGTGAGTATAGATACTCCCTATATTAGTTTTAAGACTAATCATGGGGTAAAGTGAGACCGATAAGAATTATGAATAATAAAGAAGGGATCTCATAGACAATTATTGTGGACTAAACTTCCATGGGTGATAATTATGGAAACTAGAATGCACACACTAATATTACAAATGTGGTGTCCATCAAGAATAACACGTGCATTCGGTGACCAATGGTTATACCTTATCGGTTGTTTAGATTTGAGATTGAGTTAAATAGAAACATGATTGACTAGCAAGTTTCTCATTGTAACTTTGTGTCCAAATCTAATGAGATTGGTATCACTATTATTCCCTTCCCTCGTCATGATGGGAATCATTGAATGGAATTAAATCCAGGATTGGATTGCTCACTGAAAAACATTGACCCTGAAGTCTGGCACTACCTAGCAATTGTACTAGAACTCTAAATGAGTTCAATGAATTAATAAATGAAAGAAATGACTATCCTACTGCAGTAGATGGATTTGGGGGCGTTCCGGAGTTCCGTGGTGATGCTAGTTGTCCTTGGCTTGGACACTAGTAAGTCCCACTAATTTCCGATCGTATCTATGTGTATTGATCGATGCCTTCCAATTGGAAGATGAATCCTTCCTTTGAGGGAAGATGGTAATGATAAATCCTTCCTTTGAGGGAAGATGGTAAATGAAATGAATGAAATGACAATGAATGCTATGGTAGTGACCACCCATAAACATGTCCACAAGATTGACTTTTATAGTTATATATTGTTATTGTAGGAACTTTCTAGACTTATCTAGAATTGGAACTGTTACTAATAGATTGATTAAGTTTAACTCATGGACTAACATGATATTGCGAGATTTGTTTATACATTGTTGAACCGTCGTGTTCACTAGTGTTATTGATGACATTACAGGCCCGATTGCCTATGCCTGTGCAGCAGCGCCCCCGGCGGGAGCGGAGGAGACCGCTCAGGTTCCTCCAGGAGGTTTAAATGAATGGAACGGACGGGATACCGTTTGATACGGGCATCCGAGTGTGAGAAGGAATATTATATTTTGGGAAATGTTTTGTGAAGTCATTCTTTTTGTATAATCATTTTGGGATGTAATTAATGGTTATTGCTCCATGTTTTGGACGTGCACTATTTGACAAGTAAATGATGGATATGATACATGTATAAGGAACATTATTTTGTATACATGTAAATCGTATTTGATATTGTCAAGTGAAAATGTTTCCGCAGATTTGTGTAATTAACAGGTTTATCGAGAATGTTATCCCTTGCGGATTTCGTTTTAACCTCGGTTAATTCGGGATTTACGGGAATAAGATGGGCTACGGCTCGAGGTTGCTGGATCTCGGGCCCGGGTCGTGACAGATCTACATGTATTAGGCTACAACTAGCTGGCAGGTGGATATATATAAATAGAAACAAATATACCATGGGAAGTTGATAAAACAATATTTCATAAATTCATTTAAAACCTATAATTCATACTCTCATATCAAAATAGAAGTTCTTACTTATAAATCCATTCTATACTTTCATAAGTTCCACTTAAAACATAATCATATATAAGAAAACACACCACTTAGGCCTTTTTACCATAAGACCATAACCATAGATCATGGTACTTCGGGTGTTTACCCTGTCCAGAAATTCCTTAATCCACTTCAGGTGATTAGCTTGTTCATACATAATCATAGGATCATAGATGATCCCGTACACATTCAAGGGTTAATCATTCCCTGTACAGAAATTCATACTACGTTGATCCGCCGTTCCATAAGTTCACACATACTGAGTTGGAGTCGTACATAAATTCTTATGTGGAATCATACTAGCTTAGTGGTGTTCATTCATGGATACAGAAACTCATATCAAATTCGAAAATTCATAATAAATATTCATATAAATGGAAAGATAACAATTTCCAATAAAACATGTGCTAAGTCCAAATCATTAGGTTCAGAGGTAACCAATAGGTCATAAATTCCTAAGTAACAAGTCCAGTTTTCAAATAGAAAACTGGTCACGAGTCAAAAGTTGAAACAATTTCGAACTCTGCAAGGTTTTCTTCCAGAGGTTTATTGGATTTCAAAGGGTAGCATAACGGTCATAAAATATAAAGAAAAGATCCAGATCCCCAATCCTTCTTTTCCTGCAATCAGTTTTTAGGGACCTAGCCCTCTACCATCATTTCAAAGTTACAATTCCATAAAAACACATGCATATCCATAAAAATAAATACATATTCTCTTGCCTTTGGGTGAGGAAATCCAAAATGCCCAAATCCACAAATTAGCTCAAAATGCTCAAAACCTATAAATTAGAAACAAACCCACATAAATAACTCTACAAATCACAATCTAACATTCTAACAAACTCATCTAACACTAATTAGTGGAAAAACCCAATTAACCCAACTTAATTAAAACAAAGAAGCTTACCTAAGAGAGAAATTGAAATGAGGTTGTTGGGTCCACTTGATCGATGATGGAGGTCTCGATGGTCCATTGGCAAGGATAAAGAAAGAAACAGAATGAAAGAAAGAAAGGAAAATAGAAAGAAACAGAGAGAGGCAGTGAAATGGTGATATGATGAAATGGGTTGCGGAATACCTCACGTTGGCAGTGAGTGGAGTGAGAAAGAGAATGAGAGAAAGAAAGTAAGAGAGAGAGAGTGAAATAAAGAAAACAGAGGGAGAGAGAAATGGTGAGATGGGTGGGGCTGATTCACGTTGACAACAAGGAGGGGGAAAATAAAGAGAGAAGAGATGGGACGAGCTGGGGTTCCAGTGGTGGCCGGTGGTGGCTCGGCGGTGACGGAATGGGGATGAAGCTCAAGGTCTTGTGATCATGATGAAGGAAATGGAAAATGAAATTGATGGATGGATTCTCCATATAGGCAAGAGGTAAAATGGAAAATGGAAAAGAAAGAAAGAAGAAAGAGAGAGAGAGACAGAGACGTTGCAGAGTGATGAGAATGAAACAGAATGAAAGAAAGGAAATGAGCTAAGGGAGAGGTGAGGGGCTGCTCCTGGGAACGTGGAATGAGAGAGGGGAAAGGAAGGTAAGGGAGAAGGAAAGAAAGGATAAAGGATTTTGTTGGCTCTGGGTCTTATCCCCTGAATGCATGTGTTTATACTTTATATGCTTGTGCATGCAGATGGAATCTAGTGTTAATCACTAAGAACATAAAATAGTGATCAAGTTCTGTCTGTACTTCATAAAAAGCTGTTTCTGGGGTATTTTGTTTGAAGTCTGACTGCTTTTATATGTTTCACTTAATCATGGATATTTAATATTGTCAGAGTGTCTTCAGAAACATTAATGCCTACTCCATCTTTTACAACTTAGGGCATATTTGTGTACACACCATTTCCGCGGAAAGAAGAAATTGCCACGTCAGCAAATTCCATAGAAATAAAAACTTCGGAAAAGGATTTCCATAGAATTTAGATTTTCATATTTGGTGCAAAAAGAATTTCCTCATTGAATTGGTGCTAATGTTGTTTGGTACGGCTATGGATTCCTTATAGAAAATAAAAATTTCTTATTTGGTAATATAATTTTTTGAAAAAAATAACATAATATGTATATTATTTACTCAACATTAAATAATAATTTATATAAAGAAATAAAAAATGAAAGAGTTGTAGGGTTTTTAGGTTGAAATGGACAAGAGTGAGGAAAAGATAGAGAAGTTTTCCGAGGAAATCAATTTCCCATACCCCCCATAGGAAACCCATTTCCACCATTATCAAGGAAAATGCTGACGAGGCAGGAAAGCATTTCCACGGAATTATTCCGCACCAAACACCGGAAAAATGGGTTTTCCACGGAAAACCGTTCATTTTTCTGTGGAAAAGTGTTAACAAACATACCCTTAAGAAGCCGACGAGCCTTGGATGGCCTCACCTTGTGTGACTATGAGATGGGTTATTTAATTTGTGGGTCTGCTCTGTCGACTGCAGAGAAGGTAAGCCTGAAATAGTTTGTTTTCTAACCCTTCGTTCATGAGATCCTTTGTTACAGGCCTTGCCTCCTTGTAACAAGTTGGATTCTTTTTCTGCTTTCGACAGTGGGAACTAGATAACCTCATATAGAGAAAACAGATTCCTAGATGTTTGCAATCAATATTTATGATAGTCTAATTCAAGTAGTTCAGAAAACACTGAAAATTTTGCAAGCTAAACAGATTACATATATTGCTATTCAACTAGTGAAAGCTACATTTTATTTCTTACTCTCCTGTGCTTGATTGCTTTTGTCTACTCAATCATACCAATTTCAAAGATGCATTACTTTTGTGGAAGCATGTCATCTGAAATGGGAACATGATTAAGTCTGCTAATGATTATTATTGATTGTGGTTGACTTCCCTAACATTGTGAGGCTCATGACATATTTTAAAGTGAGTTTAAAGGTGTGGCTGCATAGAATATTGAGCAGTGAAATGTGGGACCCTGTCCAATTTACAATTTGTACATGTTGGTTGAATTATAGCTCGACTCTGCAGCAAATTGCTACAATAGCAGTAAATAACTTTTGGTCCCATGTATCTCATTGCTTGCAATTATGATGATCTGTAAGAACTTTAAACGATGTTCTGAAAAACTAGGTTCCATTGATGTATTGTAATCGCTTTGCTGTATGTTGAATCATTGATCCGATCAATGATCTTCTGTTTGCCTTTGTGATTGATCTGCAGGATCTTGTAACTGAGTTTGCAAGCTTGATTGGTGCAACTGTCACAAAAGATTGGAAACCAAATGTCACCCATGTCATTGCATCCACTGATGATATTGATGCTTGCAGCAGAACATTAAAATTCCTCATGGCCATCTTGGGTGGAAAGTGGATTCTAAAAATTGATTGTAAGTTCCCTGTTCTCACCAGTTAGTTGTTCATACAAGCTGTCGGGTTTTGGTTGCATCTATGAGGGAAGCTTTAGTGATGATCCAAGTGCAATGCAGTGTTGGGCCAGGTATTCAATGCCAGCCTACTCATCACAGTCAACAGAGTTGAGCATCTTTATTGTTCTGGCTTTGCATGGAATTTGCCTAGCTGCTTGGGCCATACAGTTATATCTACCTAAAATGCCGGGGGAATAACTGTTTTCTTTGTATTTTGGCATTCTGAACTAAAGCATCTTTAGTGGAGTGATCTAGATTTGAGAGCTACACATCTTTGTTGCCAACAAGAAGTATGGTTTGGGGTGGAACCTCTAAATAATACCGAAACATATCCCTAATTTAGGTTGTAATCCAATTGGTGTTATTGCATAGAATTCTAGATAACTAGTGTTGCCACCCACTATCAACTTAATAAAAAATTATGTTTGATAGTACATTACAACGATAGCCTAGGATTTTACCCAAAAAAAGAAAAAAAGCAAACGAAAGAAGAGCAGTGGGGTTTTCCTTGTTTCTTGATATTGGCTTTTGTATGTCTTATTTCATTGTTGATTCCTGATAGGGGTAAAAGCTTGCATGGAAGCCAAGTGTCCTGTAGATGAAGAGCCTTACAAAATTAGCCGTGACGTTCATGGTTGCAGTGATGGCCCCAAAAATGGCAGGATTAGAATCCTGGATGAGGTCTCTCTCTCTCTCTCTCTCTCTCTCTCTCTGTGTCACGACCCGGGCCCGAGATCGGACTAATCGGGGCCTAAACCCCGGGTCGCGAATCCAACATACTTACTCCCGTAAATCTCGAATTAACCGAAGTTAAGACGAAGACTCACCAGGGATCTAACATACTTACCTGTCAAATGTACATTTTTGCGGAAACATATACGTACATTGACAATGATTGACTTTACATTACAAGTAAAGTTCCCATATACAAAAATATAATCCAATGAAGTCCACCACTGCATATTCACAATACAATGCAGGGGACGTCTAATTACATTTCAAAATGATATACAAAAGTATCTATCCAAAACAATTCCCAAAATAATCCAAAACATCCAAAACCATCGCCCTCCGAACTACGCCCACTCGGCTAAACCTCCTGGAGGTATCGGGTGGGCCTCCTCCGCACGCGGCGCGGCCTCTGCAAGACCGGGAGGGGCAACTGGGCCTGTAATGCCATCAATAACACTATGAACACGACGGTTCAACAATGTATAAACACATTTATGATAACACATGCTAAACTTGTCCATTATCAATATAACAACTCTAGACGATTACATCTAGGTTAATGCAATATCATGTACAGTGTAGCCCATTGATGTTCAATGGCTAAATTTTCAATTACAATAGTGTTATTATCATTCAGTTCAATGTCTTTCCAAAAGAAGCATTATTCAATTCATTTCATTTATTCCGTGTCATTTCGTTTCATTTCGTGTCTTCCAACGGAAGAAACTTAAGCACAAGGCGGAAGGGCAAACCGTTCATGGCCTGGCTTTACTTCACTTTCGTTTAATCAATTTAATTAAGCACAAGGCGGAAGGGCGAACCATTCATGGCCGAGGCTTCAATATTGTTTCAGTTTCCTTACATAGCTTATCAATTCATTGACTTTTCAGTCTATATGTGGGATCTACCAGTGTCTTGATCAGAGATCACTGGCATCACCACGGAGCTCCGGAACACCCCAATCATCTGCTGCAGCAGGATTAATCATTATTCATTGCATTTATTCATTGTTCAGTGGTTCAGTGTATTCATTCATTGTTCGGTGGTTCAGTGTATTCATTCATTGTTCGGTGGTTCAGTGTATTCATTCATTGTTCGGTGGTTCAGTGTATTCAGTCATTATAGACTCAAGGGAGATTAGATGAATCATTAATTACTCACGGTCCTACTTGTCTCTATCCCAATTTAGACAAATTCTGGGTGTAATTATTAGTTACTAAATGCACGTGTTATTTTCGATGGACATCACATTTTCATTTAATATGTGCATTTAGCCCCCAAAAATCTTCCACCCACAATATCAAAATCCACTGTTCGCTCGAGCGGACCCAAACAGAACATTCATCGCACGAGCGCACCTAAAGTTCGCTCGTGCGGACACTTTTTCGCGTCAGACAGTAACTGGTTCGCTCGAGCGAACTGTCAAGTTCGCTCGAGCGAACTGTCCAGAACTCCATTTCTGGAACTCCGAACTTCACTCCTTCATTCATTCCTTTCAACCACCCTTTGCATACACATTTAAGGATCTTCAATCCTCCCCTCATTCATCATTTAATACACATTTAGCACTTCTATTCCATCATTAACACATCATAAAACCATACAAATCACATTCAACCTAATCTCCATTTCATAAGAAAGAAAAGGGGTTTTGAGAACCCATCTCTAATAACTCAAGGAAACTTATAGATTAGCATTTGAATCATAAATGAACATTTATACTTGCCTCTTAAAGCCTATTAGCAAGAAACCCCTTTGCTAGCTTGACTTTAAGACGAGAAATCCCCAAATCCAAACCCTATTTCCATAAAACATCAAAAACACAAGTCCTATGAGCTAATTGGCTAGAAACCATGTCTAACCCACTCATCATAACTTGGAAAAATCCTTGAAAGTCCTAAGTACTTACTTGTGATGTGAGTAGGGAGCTCTTGAGCTTCTCTTTCAAGTTCCAAGCACTCCAAAGAATAAGACTAGTTGAAGAAGAAGATGAGGAAAGAGGAAACCTCTTTACAACCACTTGACAAGCCTTCAATCTCCACTCTAGATGAAGAAGAAGGAAGAAGGAGAAATGGGGGGGGGAAGGGAGGTGCCTAGGGTTTCTAATACAATGGAAATGAACCCAAGGGTTCATTTCAATGTTTATAAGGGCATTTTGCAACTAGACCCTCTCTTTCCTTCTTATTTTCAATTCGAGTCAAATGGAGGCTCACTTGAGTCAATACTCGTCGGATGACTTCGAGCCTATTATGAAAGTTAACGTACTCGTCGAGATACACGTGTGGGTATCAAGAGTTTCCGTATTCGACAAAATACGTATAAATCCGTATTTACGGGAAAAGGCTTTATTCTCTTAGTTTGAGTCTAAAATCTCATTAAATCCATTCAATCCCCTTCATTATCATTTCATTAAGCTTAATTCAATCATTTGAGACTAATCTCATCGAGCTTAGTCATTAGCCATCATTAGCCTCATTAAACGTGATTAATTAGTATTAACTTCAATTAATTAGAGTTAATCTTGATTAACTCGGGGTGGGGTCTTACATCTCTCCCAACTTTTAGAACCATTCGGTCGTCCGAATGCAATACAATTCAATATAAGTCAGTTAAGTAATTCGAAAAGTAAATTACCTGAACAAATAGTTCGGGATACTTCTGGGCCACTTGCTCTTCAAGTTCACAGGTAGCTTCATTTGGTCCATGATGATCCCAAAGGACCTTGACCCATTTGATTGTCCTAGTACGCAGAACTGCCTCCTTTGTATCTATGATCCGAATTGGCTTCTTAACATATGTGGTGTTAGGCAACACTTCGATCTCTTCATGATGAATGATATGTGAAGGATCATGCACATATTTCCGAAGCATAGAAACATAAAATACGTTGTGAATACTGGAGAGTTCTGCTGGGAGATCGAGACGATAAGCCACATCTCCAATTCGGCTCGTGACCTTGAAAGGTCCAATGAATCTCGGGGATAGCTTCCCTTTCTGCCCGAATCGAATAGTGCCCTTCATTGGGGAGGTCTTCAAAAAGACCAAATCATCGACTGCGAACTCTAGATCACGCCGACGATTATCAGCATAGCTTTTCTGCCTTGATCTGACAACCTTCAATCTGTCTTGTATCTTTTGGACTTTTTCTGCTGTCTCAGCAATGATAGTGGGACCGTGGAAACTTCGGGTCCCAACTTCTTCCCAACTAACTGGAGTTCGACATCTCCGACCATACAGTGCTTCAAACGGTGCCATCTCAATGCTGGAGTGATAGCTGTTATTGTACGCAAATTCGCACAATGCCAAATGGTCATCCCAATCACTCCCGAAATCAATCACACTGGCACGAAGCAAGTCTTCTAGAGTCTGTATAGTCCTTTCTGATTGTCCATCTGTCTGTGGATGATAGGCCGTACTAAACTGAAGTCTAGTGCCAAAAGAGTTCTGGAATGACTTCCAGAATGTGGACACAAACCTACTATCTCGATCGGAGACAATCGAGACCGGTGTTCCATGCAATCGAGTCACTTCCTTGACAAACAACTTGGACATTTCACTGAATCCTATATCCTTTCTGATTGGAATGAAATGTGCGGACTTTGTAAGCCGGTCAACGATCACCCATATGGCATCGTGTTGCTTTCTCGTCCTCGGTAGACCAGATACGAAGTCCATTGTAATGTGCTCCCATTTCCATTTAGGGATTTTCAGTGGATGGAGCAATCCCGGTGGTTTCTGATGTTCAACTTTTACACGATGGCAAGTCAAGTAGGAAGATACATAACCTGCTATTTCTCGTTTCATGTTGTTCCACCAGAACCTATCCTTTAGATTTCTGTACATTTTTGTACTTCAAGGATGCATAGAATATCTGGTGTGATGAGCTTCAAACATTATAGCTTGTTTTAGATCTTCTTGAGCTGGGACACATAGTCTGTCTCTGAAATATAGAACTCCTTCTACTAGCACAAAATCCGGCTTAGTGGCAAGGTTGTCCTTAATTTTCTCCAACTCAAGGTCTTGAAACTGCCTATCTTTAATTTCCTTGATAAGCATTGGCTCAAAGACGGACATTGCTGCAATCATCACCTTACTGTCCACCATTTCAAAAGCCACATCTAAATCTTTGAATTCTTCAATTAAATTCCATTCACCCACCAATGATGCCAAATTAGCAGATTTCCGACTCAAGGCATCAGCCACGACATTACCCTTCCCAGGCACATACTTGAAGGGAAAGTCGTAATCCTTGATCAGCTCTAACCAACGGCGTTGCCTCGAATTAATATCCTTCTGAGTGAACAAGTACTGAAGGCTTCTGTGATCGCAATGGACTCCAAAAGTCTCTCCGTACAGATAATGCCTCCATTGCTTCAATGCAAAAACAACCGCCGCGAGCTCTAAGTCATGAGTGGCATAGTTCTTTTCATGTTCTTTCAACTGGCGTGAACCATAAGCAATGACCCTGCCATTCTGCATCAATACACATCCCAATCCAATACCCGAGGCATCTGAGTAAATTTCAAATCCTCCTCTTCCCTCAGGTAAAGACAAGATTGGGGCTGATATCAACTTCTGCTTCAAGGTTTGAAAACTAGACTCACATGCATCATTCCATTCAAAGGAAGTATTCTTCCGAGTCAGTTTCGTTAATGGCGATGCTATCCTTGCGAAGTCCTTGACGAACCTCCTGTAATAGCCTGCCAATCCCAAGAAGCTTCTAACTTCGGGCACATTCTTCGGACTTTGCCAATTAGTAATTGCCTCAATTTTAGCTGGATCAACTGCTAATCCATCTCCTGAGATGATATGGCCCAGAAATGCAACCCGCTGCAACCAGAAGTCGCACTTTTCGAGTTTTGCATACAACTGATTTTCTCTCAGTGTCTGCAAGGCTGTTCTCAAATGACGTGAATGCTCCACCTCTGACTTTGAATATACCAGAATGTCATCAATGAAGATTACAACGAACTGGTCCAGGAAAGGAGCAAACACTCTGTTCATTAGAGCCATAAACACTGCAGGTGCATTCGTTAGACCAAAAGGCATTACTAAAAATTCATAGTGGCAATAACGAGTCCTGAATGCTGTCTTCTGCACATCTTGATCCTTGACCCGAATCTGATGATACCCAGATCGGAGATCAATCTTAGAGAAGTACGATGCACCCTCGAGTTGATCAAACAACTCATCAATCCTAGGCAGAGGGTACTTGTTCTTGATTGTCACTTGGTTTATCTGCCTATAATCGATACACATTCGAAGGGTGCCATCCTTCTTCTTCACAAACAATACAGGCGCTCCCACGGTGAGACACTGGGTTTAATAAAACCCTTGTCGAGCAAATCCTGTATTTGTTTCTTCAACTCATATAACTCTGATGGTGCCATTCGATATGGTGCCTTTGATATCGGTGCAGTACCGGGCACAAGTTCAATGGTAAAATCTACTTCTCTTGCTGGAGGTAGACCTGGCACTTCATCCGGAAATACATCAGGAAACTCACAGACTACCGGGATATTCCTTAACTCTTGTACAGGCTTCTCTTCAGAGATGAACGCGATGTAGCCTTCACAACCGCTGAGCATCATTCGTTCAGCCTTGAGTGCTGAAACTAGCCTGGTATCGTATTTCTTTTGGACTCCTTCAAAGAGTACACTGGCACTGGCTTCTTCAACTCTGAAGGTAATGATCTTGCGAAAACAGTCTAAACAAGCCCTGTACTTCGCAAGCCAGTCCATACCAAAAATTACATCGAAATCATTCATTTCTAACATGACCAGATCAGCTGGCATTGACACTTCCCCAATTTTAACACTGCACTGGGGGATAAACAATTCACAAACTACTTTTGTCCCTAAAGGAGTAGACACAGTAAAGTCATATGGTAATTGTATTATTCGATCCCGCATATCATATGCAAATGGAGGTGCTACAAAAGAGTGTGTAGACCTGGGATCAAATAGTGCAATTGCAGATCTATTATCTACAAGTATTATACCTTCAACCACGTTGGCTGCAACATCAGCTTGCTCTCGGTTAGCTGCATAAACCAATCCAGCTCTTTGTTGTCTATTGGGTTGCTGTTGCTGTTGTTGCCTTGGCTGCTGTCTCTGCCACTGACGTGGCTGTCCTTGGGGTTGAGGTTGTTGCTGTTGTTGTCTAGGAGGAGGAGGAGCTGGCAAGGCTAGACGTGGAGGAGGAGCAGGTAGTGCTGCTTGCCCTTGTGCAGGGTGCTGATACGGAGCTCTATCCTCTCTTCTTGCTCTTGGACATTGTGCCATCTTGTGCTCCATTGAGCCACATACTAAGCAAGCTCCGGAAGTCCTCCAACATAACTCAGTCCTGTGACCTTTACCACAAGTCCCACAGACTGGTTTATTTTCTCTCCTCTCATATCCAGGATGATATCTCTGCTTTTGCTTCTTGTTCTTCGATTGTCCCCCTTTCCTAAACCATGAGTCACCACTTCTCTTGGGGTGCCCAGACTCTGCTTCTTTTTCTCTCTCCTTTTCTCTTTGAATTCCCTCCGCTGTGTATGCCCTATCAACGGCATCATCAAAAGTTGCAGGCTTTTGTCCAGCAAATACAATTGACTTGTATTCTGGATTTAGTCCTTGAAGGAACCTCTTGACCTTTTTCTCCTCAGTGTCCACTAAGTCGGGAGCATACTTGGACAATTGCAAAAAGGTATGAACATAAGCAGCAACGGTCAGTTGACCTTGCTTCAAGTGTAGGAACTCTGATTCCTTCTGTTGCTGCACATGCTCAGGGACAAACTTCCTATGAAACTGCTTCTTGAAGACTTCCCAGACATCGGGTGCGGTCATGTCCTTGAACACATCCTTTACACTCTTCCACCATAAATTAGCTCCCCCTCTAAACATGGTAGAGGTGAGCAATACTCTTTGTCTCCGGGTGCAAACAACTGTATCAAACACATCCTCGATGTGTTCCAGCCACTCATCTGCCTTCTCCACATCCTCATTGCCGAAGAACTCAGTGGCTCCCCTCTTCCGGAATCTCTCATAAATGGCATGAGGATCCGCATCTTTGTGCTGTAATATCACCTGAGTCTCAACATGAGGTGGTGGGACCGGTGCTACAGGTGGAGCTTGCAATTGAGCTTGCAACTGAGCTTGTTTTTCTAATAATGTGGTAATTTGGGCTTGCATGCCCATTTGAGCCTCATGGCTCTTTGCCATCTGCTCTCGGTGCTGGGCCTGCATGGCCACTTGTGCTTCATGATTCTTTGCCATTTGCTCTCTATGCTGAGCTTGCATGGCTACTTGCGTTTCATGACTCTTCACTAATTGCTCTAGTATTGCAGCCATTCTCGCATCCGTATCCGACGCTGGAGGAGGGGGTGTGGTACTATCATTGACAGGAATTTCGATAAAGCCATCATTCCCCGATCCAGATGCCATGCTGCAGACAATACGGAAGGTAAGATACATATCTCAACACTTCCATCACATATATATCATATATAGTGAAATCAATAAACAAAATCCAAGTTGGATTTGCCTTAATCGTAACGTTCCTCACTTCGTTCTTAGTATTTCTAACATTCTAAAGTTGTCTTAACCTAGCTTCTTAACTAGGCTCTGATACCATACAATAAGTATGTCACGACCCGGGCCCGAGATCGGACTAATCGGGGCCTAAACCCCGGGTCGCGAATCCAACATACTTACTCCCGTAAATCTCGAATTAACCGAAGTTAAGACGAAGACTCACCAGGGATCTAACATACTTACCTGTCAAATGTACATTTTTGCGGAAACATATACGTACATTGACAATGATTGACTTTACATTACAAGTAAAGTTCCCATATACAAAAATATAATCCAATGAAGTCCACCACTGCATATTCACAATACAATGCAGGGGACGTCTAATTACATTTCAAAATGATATACAAAAGTATCTATCCAAAACAATTCCCAAAATAATCCAAAACATCCAAAACCATCGCCCTCCGAACTACGCCCACTCGGCTAAACCTCCTGGAGGTATCGGGTGGGCCTCCTCCGCACGCGGCGCGGCCTCTGCAAGACCGGGAGGGGCAACTGGGCCTGTAATGCCATCAATAACACTATGAACACGACGGTTCAACAATGTATAAACACATTTATGATAACACATGCTAAACTTGTCCATTATCAATATAACAACTCTAGACGATTACATCTAGGTTAATGCAATATCATGTACAGTGTAGCCCATTGATGTTCAATGGCTAAATTTTCAATTACAATAGTGTTATTATCATTCAGTTCAATGTTTTTCCAAAAGAAGCATTATTCAATTCATTTCATTTATTCCGTGTCATTTCGTTTCATTTCGTGTCTTCCAACGGAAGAAACTTAAGCACAAGGCGGAAGGGCAAACCGTTCATGGCCTGGCTTTACTTCACTTTCGTTTAATCAATTTAATTAAGCACAAGGCGGAAGGGCGAACCATTCATGGCCGAGGCTTCAATATTGTTTCAGTTTCCTTACATGGCTTATCAATTCATTGACTTTTCAGTCTATATGTGGGATCTACCAGTGTCTTGATCAGAGATCACTGGCATCACCACGGAGCTCCGGAACACCCCAATCATCTGCTGCAGCAGGATTAATCATTATTCATTGCATTTATTCATTGTTCAGTGGTTCAGTGTATTCATTCATTGTTCGGTGGTTCAGTGTATTCATTCATTGTTCGGTGGTTCAGTGTATTCATTCATTGTTCGGTGGTTCAGTGTATTCAGTCATTATAGACTCAAGGGGGATTAGATGAATCATTAATTACTCACGGTCCTACTTGTCTCTATCCCAATTTAGACAAATTCTGGGTGTAATTATTAGTTACTAAATGCACGTGTTATTTTCGATGGACATCACATTTTCATTTAATATGTGCATTTAGCCCCCAAAAATCTTCCACCCACAATATCAAAATCCACTGTTCGCTCGAGCGGACCCAAACAGAACATTCATCGCACGAGCGCACCTAAAGTTCGCTCGTGCGGACACTTTTTCGCGTCAGACAGTAACTGGTTCGCTCGAGCGAACTGTCCAGAACTCCATTTCTGGAACTCCGAACTTCACTCCTTCATTCATTCCTTTCAACCACCCTTTGCATACACATTTAAGGATCTTCAATCCTCCCCTCATTCATCATTTAATACACATTTAGCACTTCTATTCCATCATTAACACATCATAAAACCATACAAATCACATTCAACCTAATCTCCATTTCATAAGAAAGAAAAGGGGTTTTGAGAACCCATCTCTAATAACTCAAGGAAACTTATAGATTAACATTTGAATCATAAATGAACATTTATACTTGCCTCTTAAAGCCTATTAGCAAGAAACCCCTTTGCTAGCTTGACTTTAAGACGAGAAATCCCCAAATCCAAACCCTATTTCCATAAAACATCAAAAACACAAGTCCTATGAGCTAATTGGCTAGAAACCATGTCTAACCCACTCATCATAACTTGGAAAAATCCTTGAAAGTCCTAAGTACTTACTTGTGATGTGAGTAGGGAGCTCTTGAGCTTCTCTTTCAAGTTCCAAGCACTCCAAAGAATAAGACTAGTTGAAGAAGAAGATGAGGAAAGAGGAAACCTCTTTACAACCACTTGACAAGCCTTCAATCTCCACTCTAGATGAAGAAGAAGGAAGAAGGAGAAATGGGGGGGAAGGGAGGTGCCTAGGGTTTCTAATACAATGGAAATGAAGTGGAAATGAACCCAAGGGTTCATTTCAATGTTTATAAGGGCATTTTGCAACTAGACCCTCTCTTTCCTTCTTATTTTCAATTCGAGTCAAATGGAGGCTCACTTGAGTCAATACTCGTCGGATGACTTCGAGCCTATTATGAAAGTTAACGTACTCGTCGAGATACACGTGTGGGTATCAAGAGTTTCCGTATTCGACAAAATACGTATAAATCCGTATTTACGGGAAAAGGCTTTATTCTCTTAGTTTGAGTCTAAAATCTCATTAAATCCATTCAATCCCCTTCATTATCATTTCATTAAGCTTAATTCAATCATTTGAGACTAATCTCATCGAGCTTAGTCATTAGCCATCATTAGCCTCATCAAACGTGATTAATTAGTATTAACTTCAATTAATTAGAGTTAATCTTGATTAACTCGGGGTGGGGTCTTACACTCTCTCTCTCTCTCTCATAAATATATATAATTATATTTATATTTAACATGTCTTTTCATATGTATATGCATACAAAGTCTACTGAAAATTGTGAATGAGTTTCTTGTATGCATGGAAGAAAATAATGACAGCTCCATGCATGGCTCTAATGGATGTGTAGTAGTGTAGAAGATACTAGAGAAGAACTTAGTCTACCTTGGTACACATCAGGAAGAGAGTCAAGTTTGAACTTGGAATCACAAAGCGCATTATAGCATCATAACTATGTTGGGGTCAACTACATGAATTCATAACTAAATATTCTAATTTGAGTTGTACATATCTCTGCTATATTTTCTTTTATAAAGAGGGAAATCCTATCCTTATGTCTCTACTTGAGCGAAGATAAATATTTGACAAATAATAATAATAAAAAAAAAAACGCATAAGCATGAATGATATTCAAGTGTGGTGTGACCAGTTGAATCATTGATCTGGACTGTCCATTTGCATCCAAGCTCATACACTCAAACTTATTTCCCCTCTGCAGGCACCTAAACTATTTAGTGACCTGGAATTTTACTTCTTTGGTGACTTTGTGCCCTCTTATAAGGGGTACCTCAAGGATCTGGTGATACCTGCAGGAGGTACTATCCAAGTTAAAGAAGACATGGGTTCACAGAGCTCCAACAGCAAAATAACACCTGCAATGAATGTGGTCATTTATAATCGAGATCCCCCACAGGACTGCAAATCAAGTCAGTTGTCTTCAATTATAGAGCAAAGGCATGGAGAAGCAGAAGCATGTGCTGCCAATACTGGTTCTAAGGTTGTGGATCATACATGGCTTCTAGAATCAATAGCTGCGTGCAGGTTGCAACACTGGTCTATTGAGAAACTCATTTGATTAGAATGGCAGATTGGTAGGGACCACATGGGTCCCAGACACCAAGTCCAGTATTCTGTACGAACAGTTTAGATGGCAAGACTGTGAGGGACCCACCCCTTATATGATTTGCACGTGGGAATGTTGTATCATAAGATTATTAATGTTGTTTCAATGCTGTGCGATGTTACTATGTTTATTGATATGGTGTTTTTCTTTTTCATTACCAAGGTACTGGGAAATTTACTGTTGGTGTTTCTCATTGTCACAATCAGTCCCAAATGCATGCATGAGGTGCAAAATATTTGGATTGCTATATCTGATTTTGAATTCTTCCTTTCTTTAGATATCTCTAATTTGCTGAGCGGTCCAATCAAAATCAACTGTCTGGATCAGCAACACCTGACTTCAGCTTTTGATCTATCAGTATAGAGTAATGCTATGTAAGATACTGAGACCAAATCACCAAAACCAGTATGTTTATATATATGGGCCTAAATGTTTAGTGAAGGCCAGACCCTTTAAAGGCTTCAATGTTAAGTCCCAGCCTTAGTTCTGGGCCTCGATGTTAGGCCTAAGCTGGGACTTTGTCTATGCCTGTAGGATTTGGACAAAGGTTTAAATGTTGATCATTTACAATTTTCATAGACTAGGTTAGATGATTCCAACAAAGGTCTACTGAATGTTGATCGTTTCATTTCATCTGTCTCTTAAGCCCATTAATTAGGTGCTAGGATCTACAAGTGAACTGATTCCTGGACCCATTACTCCGTTGACTTGGATTACTGAGTGAAGTGGTTTCTGGGGCTTATCTTCTTTCAGTAAAAATGTGAGAGAAGGTTTGGATGATGAAGCATAGAGAAAACAAGCTTTCATGAGATAACCCAACACCAATGTCATAGCTCTCATTACCCCCAAAACACTGATGAATGTTACAGATATGGAGCCTTTGGCTGGTGCAGTTTCATCCCATTTGAGTGATATTCACAGTTGGATTTGTGATATTAAAATCAATACTTCCTAACTCAAGCAATAGCAAACTTTCAAATCAATGAAAAAAGAGAGTAGGAAAGTTAAAGTATACTTTTGGGTACAGTAAAGATGTATTTATTTTCATGAGATAAATTAAACTAGAGCTAGATGAGAAGCCATCAAGTGCTAAAGTAATCTCTTGTCTTTTTTATGAGTTGAGAAGTTTTTACGTCTAGTAAAGTAGAAGTAAACTCTTTTAGTGGCTAAAACTTTACTTCTCCACTCGGTGTGACTAGCTAAATCAGTAGAAGTAAACTAGTTGGGTACCAAATCATGCATCGGTCATATCTAGAACCCTAAACCCCAAAGACACGTGTGTGTTTACGTAGAAAACAATAACTTTTGTAATCATATCTTTCTAATGTCTTTGTCTAATCCAGGACAGCCAGGTGGGGAAAGTCGTTGGTCAAAGTTTCAAGTCAAAGTTGTTGATCTGAAGATTAATTGATATTTGAATACATTATCAACGTTCATAACACTTGTAGTGGTCAAATAATCAATAAGGCGGCGATCTCAATCAAACAGCAGCGACGCTGGTGACAACTACTGACATTATTAATATCCTGGTTGACTTCATTCACAACAACATCATCATCATCTTTTATTATTAATACTAATTTCAATGTTATCAGGCTTAATATATTAGGGCCTTGTTCCTGTATATTTACCTTGCATGGAGCTTCTGTGCGAGGTGGCTGGATGGGTCCACCTAGGGCTCCATTGATGATGTGATCAGGGGATGAAAAGATCCTAATGGGCAGGGCCAAGTTATCAAATTTTGGGGTCAATCTGATACATTTGACTCCTTGATTCATGACTCCCAAGTTTGACGACTTCGTATTTATACGAAAATTTGACTCTCAATCCAACGGTTTAAGTCATTTAGATGGGTGCAAATCCAAGTAAGGGTTTGATAGTCCATATAATAAGTCCCTAACTAGGCCCACATGCTGCCTTGAGTGGATTGCTTTGTGCGAGGTGAATATATATTGGAAAATTATCTTAATTTTTTTTTTTTTACTTCCGCAAATGGGAGCCAAAATCAATTAATATATTGATATGTAAATATAGCTTAGTTGTTTGCAGGAAATTGAGTTCCTTGAAATTTTATGAAAAGTATCTTTAAAAGTATTCTAAAATTGAAGAAACCAAGGTGAAGACCCAAAAATGCCTATCAAACAATCTCTTCTTTGATGCAGAATCAGGCCTGGGGAGCTGCAAAATGAATACTATCACTCTAGTGAATGAAACCCAAGAAAGTCGTCTCCAACTTTTACTCAATCATAAGCCATGTGAGTTGGAATCCCTTCTAAAGCCACAAAAAAAAAAAAAAAAAAAAAAAAAAAAAAAATCCTAAGAAAGTTTGGTTCCATCCACATTCCACATGTATCCTTTGCTCTCACCTCTTTCATATTTCTTTGTTTATTTTTTTTTTCGGTAAATTAATACTCCTTTGTTGGAACCTAGTTTTACCATAAAATCCTAGAAACTCAAATCCAGACAAACAAAGAGGGAAGTATGAATTACATAAACCCTGTAACAGGGGTTCCACTGCTCTCTCTTTTTACTTTATTTATTAACGTGAAGTGATTCTTATCCTTAGTTTTCTATGGTTTTTCTTTGGGGTTTTAACGGGAAAAACCCTCCTACATAGCCATTGCTTTAATTTGGCCCCAATAAAAATGGGCACACAGAATAGGCCCTAAATTTACATTTCTCTTTCTTTTTTTATCTTTTAGCGCTATAGTCGATATCGACCATTGTCATAGTCGATATCGACTATTTACCTGAAACATAGAAAATACAGTCATAGATGATATCGACTATTTAGTTGAAACATAAAAAACACAGGGATCACCCATGAGATGGTGATGAGCGTGAGGGAGGATAAGATGCAAAGGTCTGCCACAGTGGAGATCCTCACTTTCAAATGCAAAACCCTTACCCACCTTCCTCTTTCTTGCACACCCAAAACCCATTTCTCCAATTCCAATCTCTTCTTTCCCAAAACCCCATTTCCCCTTTCAACCCATTCTCCCAAACCCAACCCTTCTTGTGTTCTCAATCCAACAACCCCCATCGCCGTTTTGGGAAGGTGAAGTTGCCACTTGTGGCTTTTTACTGGCCTCTATTGTTATTTATAGGTCCTGAAATCTTAATTCTAATGTGGGTTTTTATTTATTTGCAGTGAAAATGATGCTATGTAGAAGAGATGATGATGGGCCGCGTGGAGATAAGGGAGATGCGTGAGGGCTACAGATAGGGTGAGATGAAGGTTGATGGTAAGGAGATGGAAAGGATGAAGGAGTGATGGGTTGGCTGGCAGGAGAGAACAAAGGAGAAGGAGGCAGAGGTCTGCGTCCTTGGATGGTGAAGATGAGACGAAGGAGATGAGTCTTGATGGGCCACCGCACAACACTCGCATTCCCCATCGAGATGGCTTTCCTCATTTTTCCTTTCTTTTTTCCTCCCCCTCTCCTTCTCCTTTCTCCCTGCACTGCCCTTTGCCACCCACTGCACTTCACGCCACCTCGTCCTTTGTTTCTTTTTTTCTTTCGAGCGTCGATATTGACTATAGTGCTAAAAGACAAAAATAAAAAGAGAAACCTAAAGTTAAGCTCCTTTCTGTTTGCCCATTTTTATTGGGTCCAAATCAATGAAATACCCATGTATGAGGGTTTTTCCCGTTAAAACCTCTTCTTATCTTTTTTGGTCCTAAATTGTACATGATTGAATAGAGGGACTGCCCCACCAAAAAACAAGAGAAAAAAGAATAGAGGGACTGGACTTTTCTTTTGCTGGCATATACGGTAAGAAAAGAGTAGGAGACGAAGACTAGTGTGGCAATATTTAGCATCTTCTGACACGTGACAAATAAAGGTGATAGAATAAGCTTTGGACTTCTGAGTTTCGATATCATTCAGATAATATAAAGACAAGATAGGATAATATAAAAACAAGATAGGATGAAGAAAACACAGTATGAAAACAAGACAAACTAATTCACAAAGGAATACGCCTGCTACAGAGAAAGCCACACTTTGAATGGAATTAGAATCCTGAACTAGCATACACTGAACCTTGGACTGTTCTTTATTCGTTGGTCCCTGGAAATTAAGGACAAGCACCCATATCCCTTGCATCACTGTTTTTGACTTTCCTTGATATTTTAATTCACCCCCTTCAATGGTAGATGGAATTATGTTCGGGGAAATTCGATCTAATTGGACAATCCGCACCTTCCAATAGGTGCAACAAATAAAAGGATACGGGTTAACAAAAAAGAGACAGTCAATGATCGTTGTCATCGTCATCATCATCGTCTATTGAGGTTTATCCCAACTAAAATTGAATCTATAATTACATGTTTGTTAGAAGGTGAATATACAAAAATGACCATCAAATAAATTCATCTTTAATGGAAACTAGAATCAAGGGTTGATAGGAAACGAATAACCCGCCATTACCCTCATAGTTCAAATCCTAAGAAAGTCAAAGGATTTCATCTTCATTACTACCTCTTGTGTTTTCCCATTCACCTATCATTCACGCCACTTCTTCTATAATCCTTCCCTGGAGCTCATTTGACTCTACATTCGTATTTATTCAATTCTTATATACTCTAATGCAAAGAAATAGGTCCTAAGTGATGGGAGGAAAAGGCGAGGTCTTCTTACTTGTGTGTGCTTGTCTATGTGAATATAAGAGATTAGATGGTAAAAATGAGCAAGAAAAAAAAAAAAAAAAAAAGGAGAGAGAAGCAAGTACAATAAAATCACATACACTGAAGTTATACAGGCGCACTCTTAATTAACTAGGCCCAACAAGTTGATCCTGTACAATTTCTCAAAATTAATCTTAGGGGTTTTGACAGTACAGGAGCCTTTAGATTTTGATTTAATTGGTATGGTGTAGACAAAATCTTTTTTACTGACCCCGTTGGGCAATTTTTCTTGTCCACACCCTGCCTAGTAAATTAGAGTCAGAAAGGCTCTACATGGTCAGAACCCCTTTATTTTATATATATTTTTTGTTAATTATTTTTTATGTTATTATAACTGTATAACACATTTCATGGTCCACACCTACTTGTCTACCTAAATTGGTAGAAGAGGGCACATAGCTATAGACTAATCCAATTAAAAGTCAGTAGATGTTGATCCACGGCACCTCTAGTCTAGAAGTCCATTAGTTAGATTCTAGGCAGGATTCTTTAATCTTAGTATCTTGTGAATTTTCTTCATTTTGTGGCTTTTTAATCATTGATCTCATGAGATGCACATTACTGAGAAAAATAGAATAAATGAGTAATCCAAGTCATGTAACCTATACCTATAATTAACAACTCATAATGATAGTATCATGCTGCAACTATTGTCAATGGACTTTAAGTCGAGCTTTTTATATGTGTATGCTTCTCATAAGATAAAGATTTCTAGTACTCTATTTTGGTCGTCTATCTACTGCTCTAACACACAGAAGAAAGATTTTGAAAGATTGTGGTTGTGGTTGTTTTCCATGTTCTAGAGGGTCGTCAGAGTCAAACAATATGAATTCCCCGGAAACTTCAGGGGAGATGGTTTTTGACTTATATTTATTGTTCGTTGTCTTTTGTGGGCCCTGCAACTGACTTATTCTGGCCATTTGTCTAATAGTAAACACCCTTGAACTCATTATCAAGGCATTGGATTTGTGCATGCATTGTGATTGTGTGCCCAAATTTCCGTTGTACCTACATGAATATCCTACATCACATTGGTAAATAAAACTTCACAAATTGAGTTCTTATCTAGGGTTGAACTAAAGTGCAGCGGCGCTGTATCAAACTATGGTGTATCGCCCCTTTTTGATGCATGGTGGGGCCCAAGACTGTCCATTGGATTTGACTAGGTTTTAAACACATAATGGAACTTGCCTTACTTTACTTTTGTTAGAATAAAAATGGTGCAGTCCCTATGTGTGATCAGTTTATCGGGAACTACCTTTCCTACCACCTGTGCTCTAGCTGTGCCTATTTCATCTAAGCTCTAGCGGTGCTTATTTCTGTAAAAGTGGGCCATATTAGAATATGGTTGGACTAGATATGCACCCCCTGTTTGCGATATACACGACAACCCGATTAAACATTTTCCAGACCCTGAACCACAGGTTGAGTCGGACTCTCGTGCGCACATACAGCTCATAATAAAAAGCTTCAATAGTTCTTAAAGTATCTATGAAAGGAAAAACATATAAAGCCTTCTCAAGAGATGAATTTTTTAGGAATGTGGGATGCCATGTTTTCTAAATAGCCTACACTACCCACATAAAGCAAAAGAACGAAAAGACAAAACATCTTCTCAAATAAAAGACACATTATGAATTTTGGGAACAACTAAAAACCCAACAACACATAGGTATGTTGGTGTTTGAAGGAGCCATTGTAGCCACCTTTGGAGAATGGGTGGGAATTTCATAGATAGAGAAATAAAGGTCCTTTCTTTTTCCCAATATTTTCATCATGGCTTCAGTTGGATCAATGATGTACAAGGATAGCACCTAGACAGCGCTGGACTAAGGATTTTCGTTTGAAGAGGGTGGATGATGGTCATAATGTTAATTTCTTCATTATTTTATTGTTTGAGAGCCGCAATGACTTATTTCTATTGGAGGCCTGGCCTGTTCCCCATGTTTTTACTTGCTCTTTTTCCAGTTACACCCGGGCGAGTGCCCCCGGGTCAGCCATGCTCCTAGTATTATTTTTGTTCACCATAAAATACTCACCCACCTACACGCATCCCTGGCCAATAGGGTAGCAATCACCCCTATGCTAAGAGAGATTACTTTCCACTGATGCATCATAGGGTTGACTAAGTAAATCTACTAGAAAGATTACAAAAAATATAAGGCATTCTTAGTAGAAAGTACGGTGGTGAAAAATTGGATGTGGAATAGATTTAACTCTTGACTGATGGAACTAAATCAGGAAATGCTCTACACATGAGTAAATTTATACAGGAAATCATGGAGTAAAGCTCAGGAAAATGGTATATCTTTAAATTTTGATTTTAAATACCCAAAAGATTTTACAAACTCTAAGGGTGCATTTGGTAATGTCTGTGGGCATTTCCTCTGTGGAACCGCCTTTCCTATAGCCCGAGTGATGGCCTTCTCTCTCTCTCTCTCTCTCTCTCTCTCGGAAGTCAAACCAAAATAGGGGGATCCGTCGGCTGTTTCATCGTTGCACCAAACACTCCGAGCCAGGTTTCAGAAAACCCGGCACCTGTCGCCTGAATTTTTCTGTTGCAACCGTGTTGCACAAATGTGTTAGGAAGTAAAAAACAAAAGATGCAATCATACCACATACAGATTTACGTGGTTCCCTCGATTTTGAGGTACGTCCACGGATCACACCGATTCCACTATGCTCAAAGGCAGAAGATGAGAATACAAGATACGACGTCTCTAGCGGTTTTTATTGGGGTTGCATAATAGCACGGGGCAAAATTATGAAAATGCCCCTACAGTGGACCTAAATTAATAGTCCGACCTAGACGAAATCAGGCTCCACACATAAGAAAATGTCCCCTAAAACATCTATTCAATTTGACAAAATGGAAAATATATAACAAATTAACAATGGACTGAAATGTTGTAATGTTAGATATTTGCGAGAGATTGGCCGAATGGTATCTCAAAGTAGAAAGTCTCCCTCAACTTTACAGGTTGGGGTGGGCTGGTTCGGCACCAGAATAGTGGATTGGCCGTTCTTCTTGGTCGAAAAATTAGAGAAATAAGTTAGGCCTTCTTTAATGTCAACCCTCTTTTCTTTTTTAAAATTGAGTTTAAAGTTATGCTTTGCCTTGCTTGATGCAACAGATGTTTATTTATTTATTTTTATTATTATTTTTATTTGAAATAGGATGTTATAGTCTCACTTTGCCTGAAGTTTGGTAAAAAGATCAAGGTTAGCTAGCAACCAAATTTTCAGGGAAAATAGATTTGTTTTCTGTAATGTCATGAAAAACTCATATTTGCACACCCAAACTACTACTATTGGCGTGAAATCCTCAAATATACAAATTGTTGGTGACAAAATCTCTATTTCAAGGGTAGTGGGGAATCCTAAGATCTATGGGTTACTCACATGTCATCAAATGTGGTGTCTCCATGCGCTTTCAATGCTTTTATTTTGTAAATCATTTTTTGTTTCCTGTTTTTTTACCGTCATTTGTGTTGGGCTAAGTTGCCTGGCAGAGTTTATTTGTTTCAGTGACTGTGGGCGTGCGGCTCAACATTAATCTCAGAAATAATTATCCCCTCCCCATGTAGTGCAAAGTCAACATAACTATACTTTTACTTGTTTTATCCAAACACCCGAAAGTTTAAAAAAAAAAAAAAAATCATGTCTTTTCTTACTCCTCCCCTGCTATCCTTTCTCCTTAAACAAATAGGCCAAGGTCGAATTTAAAACTTATGACAGAGTACTAAAATTGAAAATCACATAATGACGTCAACATTCTTCTAAAATTCACTTCCCACTCTTTGAAATTTCTTACAAAAATGTGCTAATTTGATGTTTCGGAGAAGAAATATCTTTCATTCTTCCCTATTTTTTCCCTTGGAAATCTATATTCTATAGTATTCTCTTTAAGATTTTAAAGTCTAGGCTCCATAGAGAGTAGGGTTGTAAATTCATCCTCAATTCTTCGATTACCTGTAGGTTCTGACCAGTTAAAAATGGGGTTTGGGTCGTTATTTAGGCTCTGATAAATAAATGGGTCCAAGTCCGGATCCTTTTTTGGACCCATGACTTAAACAGGTCTGGTTCCACCTTGGTTTGGACATGTGGGCCCAGGACCCAACATATTACCTCAACTTTTGAGAATTTCTTATAAAAGTTCGATTTTTTTTTTTCATATCATTCTCTACCTTGACCAATACCTGGATCCAGACTCGCCCATTATACGGTTCTGGTTCCGGTTCCGATTCCAATTCCTTCTTCTTATTAAAGGTTCCGGAACCAAGAAACCAGCCTCGAAACGGTTTGGGGTCCGGTTCCAATTCTGGTTCCACTATCTCATCAACGGTTCCAACTCCAGGTGCTCCATGGATCTAGACCGGAACCGACCTGTTTATATCCCTAAGAAAGAGGTCGGAACTAGGACCTCCACGGCGAAACATGCACAGTCTCTCTCTCAAAAATGCCAAATTGAAAAGAATGTATAAAATGAACCCTATGATGACAGGGTTGTCTCATCTTACTCATTGTACCACTCACCCATCTATAAACAGAGAAAAGACAACATAAATGTAAATCATCAGTTCCACAAGCATGAGATCCACGTTGTTTCTCAGATAACACCAAGAGCCAGTAACGACGTCTGCGTTTTAAAGCTTTCCGAATCGCCTTTACCTGAAGCCAACAAACGGATATAACAAAACAAACACATTTAATAACTTAACAAACGCATCGGTTTCCATTAGTTTCCGTTCTGGCAGGTGCAAACGGTGCTGATCTTGTGACCCAAAACAACTAAGAAAGAACCTTTCATTCTCTCTATGGTCCCTATAGGCATCATGACCCACCAATAGGCTCATTTTACCCATCAATGATATTTTGCCATAAACAAAGTTGTTTATAATTTTCTATCTATTGTGATCATATCATGATGGTGAAAATGAAAGAAATAAAGCTAATATTAATTAAAATATTTACAATGCAAGATTAATGTTTCGATAAGAAGGGCGGGTTTTTGTTAATTACATAAAAAAAGAGATTACTTTCATTTGATGATTATAACCATTCTACGAAAGGCCTCCATAGTCCATACCATATAACAACTACATCAACTTGGACCAACCATTCATTTTCATCTCTCAACTTGATTATATTCATTAATCGAACAGAGATTCAGTTCTCTTGTGGTCTTTATACAGCTGCTTAAATAGGAGGAGTATATTTTTGGGGGGGCTTTTAGCCTTTGCATCTTCTTTTTTACTCTATGCAATTTGACATTTAGAGGAATAAAACAGAGACTTAGTCCACATCTATATCTCTCACTGAAACAGGCCTAGTCGATCATCCATCATGGCTTTACGGGTCCAATTAACAAAGTGGTTTGGGCTGCTAATGTGGTCCATCAAGTGAACCCACAAATTTTCGTCTATAAATGGGGGGCTTGATGCTACCCCAAACCATCAAGCAAACCATGGCTGATATTGTTAGCTTAGAAACAGAGCGTAGTGGTTACACACAAGATGGATCCGTCGATCTGAAAGGAAACCCAATCCTCAGATCAAAGAGAGGAGGATGGAAAGCTTGCTCTTTTGTAGTAGGTATAGCCTTCTTCTTCCATAGCCTTAATTTGAGGCTTGAGCCCCCTCTATGATCCATTTCCATCTCTTGAACCAGTTTCTTCCAAAGATTACTTGAAAACATCCCTACACATGCTTTCGCACTTGTTCGTCTTTATTAATTCCAAAGTTCTAACCTCTAACTATAAAATAACATAGAAAGATTTCTCTTTGCTGATTGTTTACCAGAAGACTCCACTTAAAGTTATCTTGATGTTGAAAAATTTGTACAGTAACACAGATTTCATGAACTTTGAAACAATTGTAAGAGCATTGCAGCTCATTTTCCACCTTACACGTGCAAAGATTTCAACTTTCAGTACTTCTTTTTTCCTGTTTGGGGTTATCTCATGAAAGTGGGGTCTCTTTTCCTCTCTCTGATCTTTCCTTTTGAACGTCAGATGCTGACTGGAGTTTGTATTTTGTTGATCTTTGTTGTTTGTTGGCAGTGTATGAGGTGTTTGAGAGGATGGCTTTCTACGGAATATCATCAAACCTGGTCATATATTTGACAAAGAAGCTGCATCAGGGGACTGTTTCTTCTTCAAATAACGTTACAAACTGGGTCGGTACCATTTGGATGACGCCCATCTTGGGTGCTTACCTCGCAGACGCTCATCTCGGCCGATATTGGACTTTTGTCATTGCCTCCTGCATTTATCTCTCGGTAATATTAATCATAGACCTTTCTTTCCCTTTCTTCTCATCCTCCTTCTTCTTCATCATAATCACCATCATTTTTGTTTGGCATGGTAGATCCTAAGTCATCATTAAGTATTCTTCATCTTCTCAACCTTACTATGTTTTAAATTCACCTCAACCACCTATTTGTGGTAGATGGATCTAGCTAGATCCAGGACTTTTCAGTTCTATGGAGATGTATTTGGGAGCATCCACATTGGGCTTTAAATTTCTTATGGTCCCAGCTGATTTGAAAGTATCTCGCAATTTGGACCCAAATTCCAGACTCAGGTCCTTGGGTTTCTTAAACACACGTCAAAATATCTGATGTCACGACCGTATTTATAGATGTATATGCATATAATTATTCTACTGTATTATTGTCATATTTTGAGGAAATACTTTTTTGCAGCATCATTAAAAAAAAAAAATAGTTAGATTTTACAACTATTTTGACTAAAAAGCGCAAAAGCATATAAATCTTAGAAAAAGTCCTTGTTTCATTAAGAAAACGCGAAAGGAATTAAATTAAGAAATTTTTTTTTCTGCAGAAAGGATGTTACACAAACGATGGGCAATACTGTCTTGTAATTCAATCAGTCTATCCATCCAAGCCAAACCCATTTCAATCTTTAATTGCCAAATTAACATATTGTTTCTCTATTTCTATCTTGAAAATCACTTTTATGTGTGTGGCAAATTTTTTTAATTTTTTTGTGTGGCCCCAAAGATTTTTAATGTTACATGGTTGGCCCAGGGCAGATTTCCTAATTCTGCTGCTGGTAGGAGCTGCCTGTGACAATCCATCTTTCTTGATGAGAACGGAGACGTGGACTTTGGGAAAAAAAAATTCGAGACTCTTTTATTTGCCTTCCATCACTTTCAAGGTGGGAAGACGTCATATTCGTTTGGCTAAGTCCATAGTCTACAGAGGAGGAGAGTGAAAGAAAGTAGCATGGGATGGAAAGGAAAATTTAGCATTTCTCTACCATCATTTTAATTACAACTTCTAGAATGAAGATGAAAAGTGTAAGGAACTTCTCCTTTTTTAAAAGCCTTATGTCTAATTGGTCATGTCACGGGCATCAAACTTTCCAGGGAAAACTAGACCTACCGTCCGAACTCTGAAATTGCTAGGCCTTGAAAGGAAGGATGTAGAAACAAGGTTTTCTCCATTGGCCATTGGCTTTCGTGTGGAGATAAGAGCTTTTTTGTTCATGCGTCATGAATGGGACTCTCTTCTTTCATCCTTTCTCAAACCTACCATCGTGTTCTATGCTGTGGGAGGACGAGACATCATAATCAACCCCACCCTGTTTTAATTTTTCATTTTTCATTTTCCAAACTAGGTCTTCGGCCTCTTTCGGAATCGATTATTCTCCCAAACACGTGAAGCCCCTTCCTTCCCCACGCGTCATGTAAATCAGGCTTTTACTTGGACAAGTAGCCAAAGATAGCGTAAGTTCGTACCCGCAATCGTCGGTTTCTAAAATAGTGGTCCTAGCCAACTTAGCTACCCCTTAAGTTTCCAACATATTTGCACAGAGAAGGAATCTTTTTTTAATTATTGAAGTTCTTATCCACCCTCATATTATTACACAATTCAATATACATTAGTGAAATAGACGGTGGAACAAAATTTTTACTTTTTTAATCTGTTGCGTGACACATGCAAATAAAACTCTTTTTCAATCTTTTTCCATAATGTCTCCCAAAACTGTTTTGTAATTTATAGGAGGCCACTCAAGTCCCCACAATATTTATGATGTGTCTTAACACAGTAACAACCAAACAAGTTACTGCCGATCAAGATCCGGATAAAAATGGTCAGCCAAAAATGTAAATTAACAGTCAGTATCAGCAATATCTCTCAGCACAAGTTATGAGGGCAAGGATCGTTTGACTGTCTCCTTCATGCTTGCTTGCTGTGGGAGTGAGTTTCACAATGAGACGGACCTTTTGAAAGTCGTAGCTGCTCAGAATGATCACTTTTCCGGTCTATCATATATTTTCAATGTTCACGCGAACGGAAGTGGGTGCATGTAAGATTGAGCATATAATTAAGAATGCGCTGATTAATATAATTTCATACGCTATCATGATCTTAAGATTGGATCAGTACCTATTTTGGTAAGATTTGTTGGTATCTAGTGGAAGAGAAAGACATTAATTTTGAAGGATCGGATTTTCGATAAGTGGATGCCACCATACTCTTTTTCCACACGGAAAGGGTGAGGAAGACATTAAAATGATATAACGATGTTTACTAAAAGGGAAAAAGAAAGAAGACATTATAATCATATAATAATGTTTTCTAAAAAGAAAGAAAAAAGATATAATATAGGCCAATTTAATAATAATGTAAGAAATGGTCAATAATATTGTCCATAGGGCTGTCAAAATGCCACACGACCCATTAACGCGAGATAAATATTGACGGATTTAGGTGGGCTCTTAATGTGTTCGGGTTGTTCACGGGTCAAATCCGGAAACACGTTAAGTTAACGGATCGTGTACGAATTAAACCAGTAACCTGTTAACAAACCTCTTAACCTGTTAAATTTTTGTTATTGCCTAAATGTAATTAAAATTAATTTATATTCATAAAGGAGAAATTAAAATTTATTATTTTATAGTAGGGTTTTAGGTGGGATCCACTCGAGATCCTTACTTACAGTTTCATGTGGCTTATATATTTTTCTCCTTCTATTTTTGTATAAATCCTTTTTAAAAAAATTTTGAAATAACTTTATTATTTAACGGATTAACGGGTTGGATCTTGTAACTCTTTAAATTAATGGGTCGTGTTTGGATTGGATTTTTTGACCCATTAAATTAACAGGTCATGTAAGAGTTGAAGTGATTTTAACTCAAATTCGCTAACCCGTAATCTTAATTCGTTAATACAAAACGATTTACACTATCCACTTGTCTACGCTTACAACATGGTCAAATTGTGACGCCTGATAGCAGATTAGCAGACCTCGAGATCAATCCAAACCGTCCAAATCATAAATGGAAAACATGTGGACACCATGCAGATCTATATGAAACACCCAACGTCAGGTCTTAAAAGTCTAAATAGACAACCGACTTCTTTGGTCACTAATACGACTTTTCATTCGATTCAATCGCTTGTTTGAAATCCACATTAATGCAGTCTTCATAACACACGGAAAGGTGATGCAATGCGCGGGGATGCATTCCATTCATTAGGGATGCCAATGGGTTGGTTATAAATAAGATCTGTCCGCCCTCCACTCTAATTTGGGGTGGATTTCGTAGTAGTTTTTTTTTTATGATGGGGCAGGTTTGGGTGTATTTTTCTTTCTAACATGCTGCGCCCCAAATATATAATATTTATATATTTATTATTAAAATGATAGATAAAACTCGTGGTGTAGGTGGTTTTGTGCCTTAAGTATGTTACAATAGAATATGACGTGTTCAATATCTACCACACGTTCTCATGTATTTTTCTAGATTTTAAGAGTTTTAATTAAACTTTAAATTTGACTTGACCCACCCAAAAGGGACATGGTTGGAATCATATATTAGCGACCCGTTACGGGACATGTCTAGTCTGGATGAGATACGTTTGGGATAGGATAGGTTTGGACTTACCCCAACCCATCTCAAACTTGCCCCGTTTCCATCCCTAGCATTTACTGCATGTGAAGCAGTAGAGGCATTTCAATTCGCTAGATTTGTTGTATGTACAAGTTATAAAATTTTAGTACAAGTGTAATGTTAGTGTGGGGGTGTGTATGTACAAGTGTAAATAAAAAATGAAAAAAAAAAAAGATTTTCAAACTACACAAACATCCGAATTTAAGTGATGATTTTCTATCAGAAATATTAACAAAAAATTTATATGATCACACTTATTTTACACAAAATTATGTTAAAACCCCAACATAGAACTCACTCCACTTGATATAACTCTGGTCTTTTTCTGGAATCAATTGATGAATGTATTCAGTTGAAACTCTATTTTCATGCATGTTGTAAGAAATAGGGGAAAAACTTTGGCTTTCTCTCCTGAGCTACTGAACTTATTTTTGGCCAACTTTTTTAAGTTGGACAGTCAAAAGGATCCAACACAAACGGGTTGGATCTTTTATATCTCGCTGATGCATCCTTGATGGGCGATCTTGAGGATGTCTAAGCATATCAGCTTCTACCAATTAATGAGTGACTCTCTGAGTTGAGATTCTTGTAAATTTACTAGTGGATCTAAGTTTGAAATCCAAGCCACTAAGAATTATTGTCACCTGGAACTTTGATTGTAGAAAATTTATCCAAATTGGGAGTCATGCCCACCTTCAAATTGATTATAGGGTTCGATGTAATTTTTCTTTTCTCAATCATATTTTTCAAGTGAAACCTGGCAGTTGGCATAATTCAAATTAAAATTAGATTTCATTCAATGATAACGTATTTATTTGGGTTGCAAAAGTGATGGCCAAGACGAACATAACATGCGAAATAGGCCACACATAGTTTTCCTTTGGCTGTATATTACAACGCCACCAGTTGGACGGTTACATTGACTTTGATGTTAAAGTCATGCCTCTTCTAAATTTAAGTTCGTTGTAGGAGTGTATTGTCCAACTTAAGCTCTAGGGTACGTTTGTGTACACACCCTTTCAGCAGAAAAGGTGAAATTGCATGTCATCAAATTTCATAGAAATTGAAACCTCGGAAAAGAATTTCTGTAGAATTTATATATTCATGTTTGGTGCAAAAAAAAAAAAAAAAAAAAAAAAAATTTCCTTGTTGAATTGGTGCGGTTGTGGATTCCTTATAGAAAATCAAATTTTCTTATTTGGTGAAACAATTTTTTGAAGAAAAATAATAGAACATGTATATAATTTATTCAACATCAAGTAATAATTTATTTAAAGAAATAAAAAATGAAAGAGTTGTAGGGTTTTGTGTTAAAATGGACAAGAGTATGGAAAAGAGGGAGAAGTTTTTCGAGGAAATCCATTTACCATATCCCCCAATAGGAAACCCGTTTTCACCATTATCAAGGAAAATGCCGACGAGGTAGGAAAGCGTTTCTATAGAATATTTCATCGCCAAACGCTTGAAAAATGGGTTTTCCGCGGAAAAGTGTGATACAAACATGCCCTAAGAGTATGTTACATCAATGATGGGACTCACCTATGAGTTAATCTGATTGCATCGTGTGATTAGGACTGTCTAATTATGCTGCATATTAACCTGCTTGAATGATCATTTGTAACCTAATTACAGTTTTGGTTTGAAGCAATAAAAAGTGGTAAATGAAACCATACACACCAAGTTAAACAACTTAGCATTAGCTGAATATCAAACAAAGCTGACCCTAAATTAATGAGAAAAATAATAAGTTGGATGAGTAATTCTAGTTTGGAGAATGACGATTTAAGGGGCCTGCTACAAATGCTTTATGGGTCACTACAGCCCAGCCACAAACAACTCCTCCTTTCTTCACCAATATTCAAGACATGCACGATCTCCTTTTGGGTGGGGTCATGGTTGAATGCATGTCCACATCTTCTCCCACTTGTATCATGTGAATATTTCAAAATGTCGTTCTTATCCAGGATCAGATTCTACAGCTCAGCAATTTTTTTATTGCTTCTTCGAACCTGGATCCTTATAATCCATAGATCCAACAGTGGGGCCCACCTCGAAAATCTAAACAGTTGAAAGTCGATGTCAGTGGGGCAGGTTAAGATTTTATTCCAGACCGGCCTATGAAACCCATAGACCCAGACCCAGACCCATTAGTGAGCCGAGATCTGAATTGAAAATAGGTCCCAATATTGGACTCATTTACATCCCTTATAATGAAATCTTCCTTCAATTGCAGGGGATGTGCCTATTGACACTAGCAGTTTCAGTTCCTTCTCTGAAGCCCCCTTCCTGCACACCAGCTGCAAACGTCAACTGCAAGAGTGCGTCTACTCTACAGCTGGGTGTGTTTTTTGGAGCCCTCTACATACTTGCGGTGGGCACAGGTGGGACCAAGCCCAACATCTCCACCATAGGGGCTGACCAGTTTGATGATTTCGAGCCCAAAGAGAGGGCCCACAAACTCTCCTTCTTCAACTGGTGGATGTTCAGCATTTTCGTTGGGACCCTCTTTGCCAACACTGTCCTTGTCTACATACAGGACAATGTGGGCTGGACCCTGGGCTATGGGCTTCCTACCCTTGGGCTATTGATTTCAGTGGTGATTTTTTTGGCTGGAACTCCCTTTTACAGGCACAAGGTTCCCTCTGGGAGTCCCTTTAACAGGATGGGCAGGGTCATAGTGGCTGCTATAAGGAAGTGGAGGGTGCCCCTCCCAAACGACCCCAAACAGCTTTATGAACTGGACTTGGAGCATTATGCTAAGAAAGGCAGGTTCAGGATCGAATCCACCCCATCTCTAAGGTCAGTAAGTTTTGGCAGCTTTTTCCTTCTAATGTGAAAGAAATGACTATGCTGTTGCAACAAATGGGGTGGCACATTTGGTTTTGGAGCCTAATGTTTGGCCTGAACCCACCTCATTTGGAAAATTTAGGCCTACTTGTATAGAATATGTCAGGCCAGGGAAGTATAGGATCAGTTCCAGGTAAGAATATCCATTCACTTTTTTATAGGAACAGGTCCATTTGGGTTGTGGCTCCAATATGGGCTTACATGCAATACTGGATCAGGATCCAACATCTGAAGAAAAGATGATAAGGAAATGAGACAGGACTAAGACCCAAGTCTCAAAAGAGACCTTGATGGATCTGTTCTCTTGTCTTAATCGATATCCTTCGGTCAGTCTGGATGTGGATCTGGACCTGGACCCAAAGTGAACCAATCTCCTAGACTTAAATCTTGATCTAAATTTTCAATGGATTTCAAATAAGTTTATCATCATCATCATCATCAAAATCTTGTCCCAACTATGTTAGGTTCAATTATATGAATTTTTTTTATCCATTCCGATCTATCCTAAGCTAAATACTCACATAAGTTAAACACCTTGAAATCTATTTTTAATACATCCACGTCCTTTTCGGCCTACCCCTTCCCTTGGTCATGTAGCTCAAATGACTTTCTATATCCATTTAAAGTTCGGATATGTTGGACCCTTGGATAGTTGGTTGGTTCTTCTCTGAATTCCTTATGCATTCCAAGCCTTTCAGCTGGACCTATAGCTTCATACACCAGGCCCCACGCATGTTGATTATAAGGCAAGAAAATTGTGCAGGGGCGCTGGTCATGGGCCTAAATGGAGGATTGGCCTCCGGTGAAGCCCAAGTTGGGGCTGAAAATTTGGCACCCTAGTAAACATGGTTTACAATGGACGAGGCTTGTGGCAAGTCACGCACGTCATTACTCATCACAGCTAAAGTTCAATCCTGGACCCAGCATTTCATTTTGTTGAAGAACAATTGCATTTGGAATTCATATTTCAAGGTGGAATGTTTGTTGTATTTTGAATAGATTGCGGACCCATATCAGTTTTTGTTGATTGAGTTTATCCGTGCAGGTTTCTTAACAAAGCTGCTGTAAAAACTAGCAAAAAGACTCCATGGATGCTGTGTCCAGTCACCCAAGTAGAGGAGACAAAACAAATTCTTAGAATGATCCCAATCTTGTTCGCAACCTTCGTTCCAAGTGCGATGATCGCTCAAGTAAATACTCTCTTTGTCAAGCAAGGCACTACTCTAGATCGAAGCATCGGCCCTAAATTCGAAATCCCTCCAGCCAGTCTAGCCGGCTTTGTAACACTGTCTATGCTAGTTTGTGTTGTGATCTATGACCGTTACTTCGTGCCGATCATGAGGAGGTGGACCAAGAATTCCAGAGGAATCAGCCTCCTTCAAAGGATGGGAATTGGCCTGGTACTACACATCATAATCATGATTACAGCTTCATTATCTGAGAGGAGGCGGCTTAGTGTTGCTAGGGACCATGGTCTAGTGGAAAATGGGAAACAAGTTCCGCTTACAATATTCATACTACTACCTCAGTTTGTGCTTATGGGGGTTGCTGATGCTTTCTTAGAAGTAGCGAAGATAGAATTCTTTTATGATCAAGCTCCAGAGCGCATGAAGAGTCTGGGGACCTCCTATTCCATGACTAGTTTGGGGATAGGGAACTTCCTTAGCAGTTTCCTCCTTTCAACTGTGTCTCATGTCACTGAGAAGCATGGCCACAAAGGATGGATACTGAACAATCTCAATGCCTCTCATCTCGATTACTATTATGCTTTCTTCGCTATCTTGAACTTGTTGAATTTCATTTTCTTCCTAGTTGTGGTTAAGTTTTATGTGTATAAAGCAGAGTTCACAGAAACGATGGACATGCTTGATGAAGGTCAGGCGATGGGGACCTTGAGAGATTTCAATCATCAAGTGTTGGAGACTTAAGGGTTGTTTGGACTTTGGATGTGGAGAACTTGAACTGCAGAACTCCATTTTCTTCACCTCTAAATAAACAGCCAAATAACTTTCCGCATTGTGGTATAGAGCGCCAACAATTGATCAGCGGCTGCTTCATTGGTGCGATACTATTGCATCGACAAACAGTGAAAAGAGAGTATATGGCTTTGTCTCTTGCAGCATATCATCTAAAACTATATCGCGCGACCATGTCATAAGCTTTAATTAGCGTTCATGGGTTCGCATAGGGCGGCGATGAATGCTACTGATTTCTTGCAGGTCTGGTTCAATTGGGGTCTGGCTCATCTTTCTCTCAATCAATGTATAATTTTTTTCATGTTAATGAAGATTTGAATGAAAAGTTGATGCATCCTGTTTATGGCTTCTAAATGTCCCGGCGTCAGCTTGTAGGAGTTAATTGCTGTCACAGAACAAGTCATATGTTATTGTCATTATCCTAGCCTGAGCACTTTTTAGGACTTCAATTGTGTCAGTAGGTGAAGTATCTGACGGTGCGTTCATGCCCAACATGCTATGAAGGATGTAAAACCTCGGAAGTCAAAAAAGAAGAAAGGAAGAAAGTACAACATCACATTTTTGAAAGTTTTTCATGATTCAGGTGTAATCGAAGTGATTGATGTTAATAGGTGTGTTGATAATGATTAGAGACTTGAAAAAAGACACGTAATATTTTTAGAAGAATACATGAAGAAGTCGAAAGTCTCAGATCATTAAGAACTTTTACAAAGCTTGCATCAATGGCTACGACAAACAGACTGAAGAATTGAAATACAGAGAAAGATCATTGACTCCAATGTGAATTAATTATTAAAAGTAAGGGAGAGTTACATTGGAATTATTATTTTTAATATTCTAGTAAGAAAATCAAGAAAAATTTCTAGGGAATCCCAAAGTCAATTTGGAAAGCCTAAAGTCATTTAGAAAAGCTAAACACCCTGTAATTTTATTGTTGTCTTGCTATATATAAAGTCATGTCTTTTGATAGTTGTTGTGTAGCATGTGAAGAAAGTCTTTCTTGAAGATATTCAAGTGTTTGGTGTAGTCTTTTTATTATTATGACGTGAATACGAATATATATTTTGTTGAGTGTTTTGCTCGTTTGATTTAGAGTAGGGGCTTTAGACGGTCCTTAGGTCATACAGCTCTACATATACCCGCTCGTACACACACACTCCACACTTTCATATTTCTACGAACTGGGTATCAATCCATTTCTTCAAAGTAGTATCTAGATTGTGTTTTCTTCACGAACAACATCAGGAGGAAGAGGAATGGTATATATAGTCAATAGTGTATATACTATTTCAATGTTAATAGTGTGTTTAGTGTTACTACTTGCTCGTGTGTTACTGCTCGTTGTTGTACAAGTCTGTAGTAAATGTCTGTATATTGTCTCTATATATGTTGATGGGCGCAGGTTGTGGCCTGTCTTTAGTATGGGGTGATCTGTTCGCCGGGCTAAAGAAATTTTGAGATGTATATAAACTTAGTGAATGAGTACATCCAGTTTTTCTAGAAAAATAAATTTCTCAAAATATATATGAAGATTTAATATATAAAATTAAACAACTTGATGCTCATCATTAATATAAGAACGTGGAATGGCTTGGATCATGAACTGATGGCCTACAAATTAAAATATGCAAAATTAGATTAATAGGTTGGAACTTTTCTTGATGCTTTTCACAAATTTCTCAAAATCTAATTATAAAGATTTAAGATATGAAATTAAAAAAGTTGTTTGCTTGCAATCATTTGCATATGTAAATGATTCACATGCGAGATAGCACCATTACGTTTGTCTGTGCCGATTTACACATCCCATGCATAAATGAGGTTAGAATATGGTCACTTACTAGTTGGTGGAGTGGAATAAGGCATGAGTTTGCTTCCCATGTCTTGTGTAGAAAACTGCTCCGGATTTGACAACACGCGTTTGTGTGAGTTTAATTAGTGGGTGCCACCCAGGGGAATTGTGAGTTTAATTAGTGGGTGCCACCCAGGGGAATTAATCCACTTGGGTCAAAGACATCAAGGATATCCACGTCATCAAGGAAAAAAGAAAGAATTGGTGTGAAAATCACTTTCACAAATAACCCCAAGGGGTAGCTCAGTTGGCCTATGACCATGACTGACACCCCGAGGTTGCATGTTCGAAACTGTACTACCACACTGGAGCTATAGGGGAGTCTATCCGGCTTCCCTCTGGGCCCAGAGGGATTAGTCCAACCCAAAGGGTTGGGAACCCTCCCTTAGCAAAAAAAAAAAAAAGAGAAGTATCTTGCAAAAATGCTACAACATACTTTTTACATGGTGATTGCATTTCCATAGGGCCCATCAGACACCCTTATTTTTCAGTCACATGGGCCCTATGTTTTGTAAGCAAAGCCATTCAATTTGTTTACTAAACTAATAAACCCTTGAAGTTGATTATGTTCAATCTTCATATATTTTGAGTAATTTGTGAAAAAAACTCCTACCATATTCATCTAATTTTTTGTACTTGTGTATCACCCAAATTCATGATTCGAACTGTTCATTATTCTTGTATTAATCATGACATTTAGGTTCATATTTTAATGCTTAATGAGATTGTGGAAATTTGTGAGAAGAATCCAAATGCACCCAAAACTAATGGATGTACCCATATACTCATGTGAAACATAATTTTGACAAACATGATCACGTGTTTCAGACGTGTAACATTTCACGTTTGAATATAGCTGTGATCAGGTGTGAACGTTTCCCACACATGATCAATAAAGGTCAAATGAGCGTCGATTACGGACCGGTGCTGATTATGGGAGGTCTGAAGTGGGCTCCATAACAGCACATAAACCGAGAAAAAAATGCATTAAGTAATCCCCACTAGGGTGAACATTTGTTGATGATCACCAACGTTTATGCTGAACAGCATATAGTTCGATTGGCCAGCATAAAAATGAGAGTGCACTCTGCACCCCAGAGCCACTTACACGGTAGAAAACTGGGCCAGACCTCACTTTGGGTACCTAAGGACCTAACCAAGCCCAAGCCCAGCTCAAAACTCAATTGGGCTTAAAAATTTGGACCGATCCAAGCATGGGCCAGGCTTTATGAGATTGGGCTTAGTCCGTTGAATCTAACCGGGCCCATTTCCATCTTGTCTTTAGCAAAAAGGTCAGCAGCGTGGAACACGATTGGAAAGCTGGGTTCGATTTTCTTCTTTCTCACCGACCGCACCAAGACTCGTAGTGAGAAACGTGTAGACGCAGGACGACGCCTCGAGAAGCTGTAGTGACAAACGTGTCGAGACTTGAGAACGTGTCGAGACTTGAAAGAGAGAAAACGTGTCGAGACTTGTGAGAGAGAGAGAGAGTGATTGATTGATTTTCTAAGTTGTCGTTAATGAAGTATTTAGAACGGCACATTCTAAATGAATATTACTATATGCACCAGCCCTAGGCTATGCCTATCTAGTGGCTGCTGTCTGGCATGCCATCCACCTGTCCCTGCCATCTTTTGATTTGGTAAGATCATGCTTTTTCAGTTGGCCTCCATTAATGACCACACGTTAACGTGTCTTGTCACCTTCCCTTCCGCCCTTCTCTTTTCCCGGCAACTACACACAACTCCCCCTACATCCACTACATCGCATTACACGTGTCACCTCTCCGGCCCCACTTGCACGTGCTTACATGACACCCCACACGCGACACCGACCCTTTCCATCTCATTGTGGTGGTCCCTTGTAACGACTTTGACCCCAGCTGTTTTTAAATAACAGATCTATCGCGGGGCCCACAAATAAATGATGTCATCAGACAAGACCTACCTACGTAGGTATAAGCACAACAAAATGGATGCCAGTGGGCCAGGCCCAGGCCCATCCAATGTTCGAGTACATGTGGACCACCTTTGAACGTTGTAACTAAGGCGGGCTCACTCATCTATTTAGACGTGTAATTATTGAAGCCCCACATCCAAACATAGCCACAATTGGCCATATTTCATAATGATATCTTGGTCGACCCCTCTTGACTGAAATGATGAGTGAGATCTGCCCATTGAATGATGAAATCAATACGCCCCAGCGAAATCATGTAATTATGGGGCATGTGATGATAGGATTATGGTAGCTGATAAGTAATTAGATTAAGGTAGGTGGGTCCACCAAGATTTCATTATGCATCATCCCAATATGTCAGATCATGATTTGTACGTGTGGGCGGTGCATATTTTTTGGCTTAAGATATTAGTGTGGGTTGGGCCCATGCTACTCTGTTTTGTTAGGTATGGCCTGCTTTATTCTCAGTAATGTGGGCGATGCATGATTCCTATCACTCGTGTGGTCACAGTAGAGAGGGAGAGCCGCCGCCGCCGCCGCCGCCACCGCCACCGCCACCACCACACCCCACCGTCAGATTGATCAAATAATGGGCAGGCATGGGTCTGATTGGATTGAAAATGGTTGATAGAAACAAGCTGGGCTACTTACTTTTGAAGAAATTGAACTTATAAAAATAGGCCCCCAGTGATAGGTCTAGACTTTAGAGGGATGGAATGAAAGAAATAGAATCCGGAATAACAAAAAGTACAACACATAATAACATTAATTCATTGATTTGACGTGCGTGAAGGGTGTTAATATTTACACCCACTCTATGGCTATAGCTATATAATATCTAGCAGGAGGCCCACTCACTTAGAGCACATAGAACTAGACAAGAGTGAGTGAATGATCAAATCACTCATATCTGGCATTTAAATCCAACAAAAAGGCAAAAAGAATGAACTGTACCATTAGGCCTAGTGTCATTTCCTTCTACTAACATCTCTACTCTATTGTCATTTCCTTCTGCCTTGCTTATTATAATAAAATATATAAGAGTTAGCCCACAAGCAAAAAGAATGAACAGTACCATCAGGCCTACTGTCTTTTATTTTTTATGGTGGGGTTTTTACTTTTTTATGGTGGGGTTTTTACTAATAGTGAGCAAATTCCACTAAAAGCATTCATGAGTAGGCGTTACAAGCAAAAGCGAAAGCCGAATATGATTTTGCCTACTAAATGACTGGCGGATTAATTGTAGTGAGAACTTCGAATTTGTTTTTTATGAGTAGGCTGCACATTCCACTTTGGAGAAAATTTGTTTTTTATTGATATTTTTCACTAGAATATGCTTTATTATTAAGTAAGAAGGTAGAATTTGATGAAAATCCAACCATCCCAATTGATCATCTAAACTCTGTCGTTTAATTTATTTTTAAAACCAACCATGGCACCATTATGCCAATTAATTGTAGTGAGAACTTTGAATTCCTATTAACTAAAGTAAATGTTAAATCATGAGAAATGTAATAGTACAATCATTTTTGTAAACTATATTTGCAATTGTTTTTATTGAATAAAGTAATTTGAAGTGAGCTGGGAAGGTGTTTTTTTTTTTTTTGACCCTAGCTAGGGGGTTGAAACCTAAGAGAGAGACTGCACACATAGGAAGAAAACACATTCACGTGGCAAAATGAACCTACACACATAGGAAGAAGTGGCGTACCTAAGATTTAAAACCCTGACAACTAGTCGAAAACTGTCGCTCCTGACCACTCAGGTAAAGTGCCATTCTCAAGTGATCTTGGAAGTTAGCAATTGATAAAATAATTAATTTATATGTATTTTATAAAGTAAGATTTTTTAGGTTAAAAAGGTGAACATAGTTATTTTTTTTTATTGCTGGAACTTTACTTTTCAACTTGGGTGAAGTAAGACAAAACGTGTTGGAATTACTTTACCACAGTTTTCGTTCTATCCATTAAGGCACATTGCCCAGAAGTTTTTTATTTTATGTTTTTCTTTAAGTTTTACATCAAATGATAACTTCTCTGAATTTTACATGAACCATGTTGAACTATTTCACATGCCTTGCTCTTCGTTGCATGATTTATTTGTGCCTTCTTTTGAAGGTCTCCATGTGCATTTCATGCTTCCCAGTTGACCAGTTCCCTGCATCAAACGTTTTGATTGTCTGTTTCCACTTAAATGGAAAGTGGGTTATATTCAACTGTCCCATCCGACACCTTAATTCCTACAGGCTACAGTACATTCACAAGTCCAGATAATAGGACCACTTGTACAGTTGTACCACATGTGCCACCAACCACATGTCCACTTGTAGGGCACCTTTTTTGATTGATTGATCGATCTAAGTAAGTAGGGTAGGTGTATCCAGTAAGTAGGACTTGAAAGAGAAGGAATAGCGCGTTTATTGGTTATAAAAGCGCATCCTGCTCTCGGCATTTGCACAACCAAAAGCTCTTTTTCACTAAACTAATATTGCTCATCATGGCTTCCTAAGTAAGTAGGGTAGGTGTATCCAGTAAGTAGGACTTGAAAGAGAAGGAATAACGCGTTTATTGGTTATAAAAGTGCATCCTGCTCTCGGCATTTGCACAACCAAAAGCTCTTTATCACTAAACTAATATTGCTCATCATGGCTTCTGAGAAATCATTTTCTCTTCTCTCCATACTTGTCCTAGTGTTGGTTGTCTACTCCCATATTAACCAATGCAGTGTTGCAGCAACAATGTCAAAGTCACTAGAAGCGGAGGCTCTTCTTAAATGGAAAGGCAGTCTCTTCCAAAGCCAGGCTCTCAATTCATGGTCTCTAATAAATGTCTCTCCGTGCAATTGGACTGGAATCACATGCAATGGTGCAGAAGAAAAGGTGGCAGAAATAAACCTACCCAATTGTGGTTTGCAAGGTACGCTTGACCAACTGAGCTTCTCTTCCTTTCCAAGCCTTGTCCATCTTGACCTCACCAACAACACGGTCAATGGAACCATTCCATCCCGTATTGGTGCTCTTTCCAAACTCACCTACCTCGATTTATCTCATAATCAACTGTCAGGCACCTTACCACTAACACTTGCCAATCTCAATCTCATCTCTGTTCTCAACATCTCTGACAACAAATTAACTGGTGAAATATATGCTCGCCTCTTTTCCAATTGGAGCCTAATCAGCTATATTCAACTGCAGAACAATCAGCTCAACGGAAAAATTCCGTCAGAGATAGGCCTACTCACAAACCTCACTTACTTGGATCTCTCCTATAACAAAATAAATGGTTCGATACCTTCGGAACTATGGAAACTTAGAAATTTGGATGTATTGGTTTTATCTGGCAATCCATTCAACACCTCGATCCCTCCATCCCTCGGAAATTTGAGTAAGTTGACCCGTCTAGTCCTTTCGGGAAATGGATTCTATGGGCATATTCCTCCTCAGATAGGGAACTTAACAAATCTTCGTTGGCTTGATTTGGGATATAACTGCATCACAGGTCCCATCCCTTCTACCATAGGAAGCCTAAGCAACCTCGGTATATTGCAACTCCATTATAATTTGATTTCTGGCTCAATCCCTGCAGAAATGGGAAATCTCATGAATTTGTATCAGCTGGACTTAACCAATAACAAGCTCTCAGGTCCCATCCCTTCTAGTCTAGGAAATGCGACATGGCTAACATACTTGTATCTATTTGGAAATCAAATCTCAGGCTCTGTTCCTCAAGAAATTGGAAATTTGAGAAGACTGGTTCATCTACAAATACTTGGCAATAATTTAACAGGTCCCATTCCTTCCTCCATAGGAAATTTGACTGAGCTTACAAGCCTTCTTCTCCATAACAATTCTTTCTCTGGCCCATTACCTGAAGAAATTGGAAATTTAACTCGATTGGAAATCTTGGAGTTGAGTTTCAACAATTTTTCAGGCTCTTTACCTCAAATATGCCGAGGAGGATCACTTCAACGCTTTCTGGCAGTGAGTAACCGTTTAACTGGTCATATCCCTGCAAGCCTAAGAAACTGCACGGCATTGCAAAGACTTCGGCTTGACAACAATCAGCTCTCTGGAAATATATCCGAAAGCTTTGGAGTATTTCCCATCTTGTCATACATTGATTTGAGTTTCAACAAATTTTATGGGGAGCTTCCATCAAATTGGGGGGATTGCATTAATCTGACCTCAATAAAAATCACGAACAATAATATCAGAGGCAGAATTCCACATCAAATTGTGCAGTTGAGCCGGCTACAATTATTGCACTTTTCTTCCAATCATTTGGAGGGAGAGATTCCCAAAGAACTTGGGGGTTTGCCTTTGCTTTATGATTTGAGCTTGAGTGATAACATGCTTTCGGGTTTGTTGCCGCAAGAATTGGGTAAATTATCCAATTTAGAGCTTCTGGATCTATCAATGAACGACATCAGCGGACCTATTCCACAGGAAATTGGGAATTGCATCAAACTGCGAGAGCTGAGATTGAACAAGAATGGCTTGAATGGAAGCATTCCATTTCAGGTTGGTAACCTGGAGAATCTTGAGTCGATACTAGATCTCAGTCAAAACTTGCTCACAGGGAGCATACCATCTCAGCTGGGAAAGCTGCGAATGTTGGAAAAGTTAAATCTCTCTCACAATATGCTCTCAGGTTCCATTCCATCATCTTTGAAAGAGATGACAAGTCTAACATCCACATCCATTGATGTGTCATATAATGATTTGGAGGGCCCTCTTCCTGATGGGAAAGCATTTCAACAAGCCCCAATTGATGCATTTGCCGAAAATAAAAATTTGTGTGGCCTAGTACAGGGCTTACCACCTTGCAATTCCTCTCTTATGAGCCCTGCAGATGCAGCAAAAGGCCGCAAAGTTGTGTTAATCATTGTTCTTCCTGTTGTAGCAGTGTTGTTGATTCTGCTCATTTCTATTGGCATATGTTTTATTCATCGCCAGAAAAGTAGGAACATAGAGAATAAAGATCACAAATCTCGCAATCACAATGTAACTTCAATATGGAATTATGATGGGAAGATCATATATGAAGACATCATTGAAGCTACAGAGAATTTCGACAATAAGCATTGCATTGGAGAGGGAGGATATGGAAAAGTTTATAAAGCAGATTTACCAGAAGATCAGGTAGTGGCAGTAAAGAAACTTCACCCACTGCAAGATGGTGAGCAAGTTGACCAAAGAAGCTTTATGAATGAGATACGGGTGTTAGCAAAAATTCGCCATCGCAACATTGTGAAGCTTTATGGATTTTGCTCCCATGTACGATGTTCCTTTCTCGTGTATCAATACATGGAAAGAGGAAGCTTAGCCGGTATCCTTAAAAATGAGGAAAGGGCTATGGAACTCGATTGGATTAAAAGGATGAAGGTGGTCAGAGGAGTGGCCGATGCTCTATCATATATGCACCATGATTGCAACCCTCCCATTGTGCATCGTGACTTGTCATGCAATAATATTTTATTGGATATGGATTTTGAAGCTTGTGTCTCGGACTTTGGCATTGCTAGGCTTTTAAAGCATGATTCATCAAATTGGTCTACGCTTGCAGGCACATATGGATACATCGCTCCAGGTAAATTGTTTAAATATTCTTCTTCTTTTTTCTCTATTTTCCTTTTGGTATATTGATTCTCAATATTTCTCCTATTTAGTCTAAAATTGTTTATAGAAAGTTTGTATATGAAAAAAAATTCTTTATAAATAGGTTTGAATAGAAAACGTACTAATTCTATGTTACGAAACATCTAAGACCTTGGTGGAGGAGAGTTTTCTATTATCATAGTCTATTACACCCGGTTCTCTGTAGCAGAATGTAAATTTGGATTTGGGCCCAAAACGAGTGGAAGAGTAGGATGCATAGGGATCCTATGGATAACGGGTAAAATTTACCTAATCCCACCAACATCCACTATCAAAATTGGAGAAAACATTTAGAAATTCCGAGAAGTCCACAGGGGCCATTTGGTAACTCTAAAAATAACTCCTTTTTTGATGGTTTAGAGTTTATTTATATTTTAGAGTCTTTGGCAAAACTTTAATTACATTCTATATTTAGAGCTTAATTTTAGGAATTGGTGATTTTAAGGTCTTAAATATAAGCTGTTGAGGGCAGCTCATATATGGAACTTATTTCCTAAAGGCAGAGATTGACGGAAATTTCGAATCCATTGGACGAGAATGCCTTCATAACATTTCATATTGACACAAACACCCTTGGCATTAGTTCCTGCGCTCATATCTGCATAGCATCGAGAAACGAGAGAAAGGATTGCAAAATGCAAATGCATCTGCTCACACAGGAACTCCATCTTGCAACACACGGCACACATACATAAATCCGACTGTTCATCTTCAAGTATTTATGTGTAATCTTTTTTATTTGAAATGGGTTGTTCCCAACAATTGCTACATTGATCAAAACAAAACATTGACACGTTTTAGGTAATATGTAGCCACTTGTTAGAAGTTAGTACACATATGTTCTACAAGTCAACACATGGAGTTGAAAGACAGGAAAAAAAAAGGCCATGGTCAACAAATTCTTTGCAAAGCCCTTCCTGATAGTAGCTGTCATCATCCAAACAAGATACATAGGATATGATTGATGATGGGTCTAGATCATGTGAGGAAAATTACTTCAACAAATTACAGTTTTTCCTACTATCTCATAAACTATTTGCTTATACGATGTTTGGTACCCAATTGGATGGTGATTTAGGTCATCAACCTGTAGGACTATAATGATTCTTTAATACCCCCCTCTCCAACAAACAAAAAAAAAAAAAAAAATAGTCCACTAATCAATCATATGATCCTTTTCTCACAAACAAATTAAGGACAAAACCATTGGACCATAGAATGTGTAACATATCATAAATGGTCATCAAACCAACCTCATGTCTTAGGACCGTGGCCCAGTGAAAGAATATGCGTGTGATATGCTATTACAATGCATTGGCTTCTTCAAGCCCTCTTTTCCTTCTTTTTTTTTTCTTAAATATATATATATATATATATATATATAAAGTTGCTCTTTTTTAATAAGCTCTTATTTGAATGTTTACCAAACACTCTATTATAAAATAAGGGCGTTTTTATAATTTTACCAAATAGTCTAATTGTGAATTAGAATTTCAAAATTAGAGCCTTTTATTTTAGACCTTATTCTAATTAACTATTAATAGTTTGATTAGAGTTACTGAACGGACCGTAGGTTCCTATCATGAAAACCCAAGTGTGGATATTGATCAGATTGGCTGAAACTCCACAAGGCAAGTCCAATATATCTTTTTTATTTTTCCTTTTTGCTACATGGAGCGTTGACTTCACACACACCCGTCCATAACCAGTTGGCCCTAGAACCAAATGTCTCATATCTAAATCACTGAATATCAGTATATTAAACCTAAAAGATTCACAGCCATGAAAATGAGGGCACACCGTTTAATGATTTTATGAATTGCAAAATTTTCAATGTCGGTCATCTAAGTTCTATCTATTAATCCCAGTCCAGTATCTTTTTTCATTGTTAGGTGTTTAGCTGATTCATGTCTTTTTTTACTTTAAAAGAACTCTCTGTGTCGAATGTCAAAGGATCTAGAATCTTATTGATACCATATAACTAAAAGGGATTAAATCTTATCATAGATAATATGCGATATTTGTTTGAGTCCAATCACATATCACATCGCATACAATTTCCTTGTTAGTAGTTTCTTATTCTATATATTTATATATGATCTTTCGTGTGTATTAATTATTCATCATTTCCTATTCTTATGTAGTTGTTTATAAATGTTTTATATGTATGTATATATGTGCATCAATCCCTCACCATATTAATATGGTGATGGATAACATAGTGGGACAAACTTTATGATACATTTAAACCATCTACACATATGGGATTCCATAATTACGTTGGACCCATCAAGTTTTCACCTATCCGAATGGATTGGACCGTTGGATCAAGGGTTAAGTTTTTTTATTTAATATAAAATCGTTAAATTTGTGGGCCACGGATGAAGAAGTCAGAACTATGGAATTGACTCCAAACTTAATATATTGGCATGTCCAAGATGTCTCTTTTCATTCCAGCTAAGTCCCATGATTAGTATGGGCCTTTAGGAGCGCCCCATTAAGTTTATCCCCCACCGTATGGTGTGGGATGGATGCCCATAAATATTTTTATATATCTTTATATATATTTCTAGTAATTCTCAAAAATCATTTGCAACTGCTTTATGGTTGTTAAATGAGAAAAATCCACGCAAATCAATTGATTATATTAGTTCTTTATTGTATGATATTTTATACTTGTCCAAAAGAAACAAATCAATTGATTATATATCAGTAATCTCTTTCAAATGATTAACATGGATGGGTTGCCTTTCATCATTATCTCGTGGAACCTAAGTTTGAGAGGGATTAAACTATAAAGTCCCTAAATTAAATCTTAGGAAAGCGATAGTCCTATCTACATCTTAAGCTCCAACCCCTTCCCCTTCACAATTTCTTAAAAACCACTTTACTATGAATTCATAAGAATTTAATAGAAAGTAGGCAAATCGGCTTACTTATTTGTCTTTCTTAACTGTGAGATTTGCTTTTTTTCGCTCCTTGGACTACTTGTGAAATTAGTAGTTACGTCAAGGTTGGAGAAGTCCTTTGGAACTATCCATGTCCATTAAATATGATCTCAGTTGTACTTTCACTTTCTCTATGTGCAGAGTTTGCCTACACAATGAAAGTGACTGAAAAATGCGACGTCTATAGCTTTGGTGTGGTTTGTTTGGAAGTGATCATGGGAAAGCATCCTGGTGAGCTCATCTCGTCTTTGTCAACAACTACGGCCAAAGATATCTTGCTTAAGGATATTTTAGACCAACGCCTCCCACCTCTCACTGATCGAGAGTTGAAGGAAGTGACTTCAACAGTTATGCTGGCACTTTCATGCTTACGTTCAAATCCACAAACTCGACCAACCATGTATCATGTTTCTCAAGAGCTATCTGCAATGAGGGTACCTTCTGTCGAGCCTCTTCACACTTGTACATTGCTTCAACTCATGGAAGTGAAGATGTAAATAGGCAGATGAGAATTACAAGGCGACTGTAATAAGTCTAATGGCGACACAAGTGCAAGGGTATCATGTTTCCATTGTTGTTAGTTTAATAGTCAAATCTTTTGTGTGTTAGGCTATTTGGGAGTTGAGCTGCTGGTTTCTTGGTCGCTCATTCCAACGCATGATTGTTGATCTCACTTTCTATAATTTTATAAACTGTTAAACGAGTTTATATGATTTTAAATCTTTGATTTCACGCACAAATAAGATTTTATTTAACATAGTATGTTTGAAAAAGATGGGCTCCACATTTTTCTTAAAAAAAAAAAATCATTGTTATGCAGAGCAAAATAGAAATGGGATGTTTGATTGTTAACCTTATCGCATGTTATCCTTGCAAATTATAGTTTCATATTGGAACTTTTGACCGATTCCAATGTTAGACTATGAAATTTGCACAACTGTATGTCTTCTCCGGTGGTGGCACCGTAGCAATTGCTGCCCCTTTCGTCCTTCTTCACGGCACAACTCAGGACCCCGGCAATTCTTGAAGAATGTAGAGCTTTGGCTCATTCTTTAGGAGAAGTGCAATTCTCATTTGTCAGGAGATCTGCGAACACTGCTGCCCAAAATGTTGCTAGGGTGGGGGGTTCCTTGTCAAGTCCTGGAGTGTGGAGTCATGTTACATCTCCTTGGTTGATTAATGTTTTGTATGTTCGACATTTCAGTTTAATGCAATTCCTTATTCCTTCAGAAAAAAAAAAAAAGTCCTGAGTTGGACATAACCTCATATACCTGTTTGGGCCATGCACGTATCAGCTTAAACTTTTGGGTCTGTACATGTCTTCTTACATATATGTCACATATGATATCATATGACTGTCTCATGATGTTTGTGCTCTTAACCCTGTGTTTGGGAAGGGAGCAGGGGAGGGGAGGGAAAATTTGAGGGTTTTCCTCCTCTTGTTTGTTTGAGGGGTAAAATTTGAGGGGGAGGGAAAATCCGCTCCTTGCAAAAGCTCTTTCCCCCTAGTTTTGAAGGGAAAATTTGGGGGAAAATTTTTCAAAATTTAACCCCCAAATTCCCCTCCCTCACTTTCCCTCCCCCCTTCCCAAACACCCTATGTTTAAACTTTTCCTCCATTTTGCCCTCTTTTTTCCCTTCCCCTCATTTTACCTCCTTCACAAACATAGTGTAAATGAAATTGCACTGAAGCACAAAAAATCCAATCTCCCGCCTGCAGACAATTCCTAAGCAAATTTCACAGTTAAGACTTTTCCATTTCACGAGCCCTATATGGTCTATACCATCAAAAACATCCAAATCAATGTACATACCCACCAATCCAGACTGTTCCATTGACCATTCAACACTAGAGTGGACCATAGTTTTGAAAAGTTGCAGAGAGCGATATCTGACCATCACCCTGCTTTGGAGGATCTGCATTGATTACAGGTGCTTAAGGTATGGGCCAGCTTGAGCACAGTCTGAATTGGGCCGATTGATTTAGGCTGTATTTTAGGGCCCGTGGGTGTACCCGAGTCTTACACTCTGGCCCGATTATTAAATGGGTCAGGCCTATGTCTATATACATGCTTAAGGGCCCCGGCCAACATATTCTCACAATGAGATGCATATATTTTTTGCTAATGTGCTGGAACTAACTGGGCTGATTCTCAGGCCCATGGGTCACATCCAACGCAGCAATTGCAAGTGCAAAACAGATACAGGGATAGCAGAGTATCATTAACTAGAGTCTGATATACGAAGTTACAAACATTTTACAACTCATCTTTTTTGGAAATTCAATTTTGCCATGGCTATAGCAAAGAGAGTAGCATAGAGGAGAGGTAAGGCAACTAACATTGCAGCCACTAGAGCTAACCGATCATGTTGAAACCCAAAGTAATCCTTTATAAAGACATTGACCCCTTTGTGTTTTCCAAAAGCTTCGATTTCCCGGTCTATATCACCATATTGAGAGGTAAGGATTGCATTGGAAGTCCAAGAAGTAGGGGAAATCCAATAAAAGCAGACCCACCATATAGGGATTCGCTGCAAGAACAAGCATATGATCATTGGCTTATCTCATCAACTTACATGACATGCAATTTTACAACAGAGCAGATAAGCAACTAACCTTCTTTTCTCTTCTAACCGTGAATGCGTTATAGCTATATTTATGTGACTACTTATTCTAATTTAGCATTTGTCACCATGCCCAAGACCGCAAATAAATTCTTTTCTCTTCTAATCATGAATGTGAATGTATAATTACAATTTTCTAATTTAGAATATTGTACTATGCCCAAGTCTGCATACTAACTTTTAATTCCTTTTTCGATTTTCTTGTTTAGTTCTTGTATTTAAGAGCCAACTTATCCAAACTTGTTTAGTTTGTTTAATTACATTTAATCATTTCTTCCTCTGAACTTAAGTTTTGAAATATTATCAAAGCTAAGTAGTAAATTCTCACAACAAATTTTTCCTCAATTAAATGAATATGACTGTATGTAGCTGGAAACATTGAAACTCTACATTTCCGGATTAAATCTGCATTGTGGGCACCCTTTTCTGTAACTACATCCCTCAATGAGTGTGAGTGTGAGTATGAGACTTGAACAGCACTCAAATCCACATTGAACTTAAAATACTAAAATGTCCCTCTCCACTCTTATATGGTAGTGCGAAATTTGAATATCATTTTGATCAACATCACCACCCATATTTCATCTCATGTAACCCAATTGAAGATTTTAAATTTATGTCTCTTCTACAGTTTTTGTTATATGATTTTCTTTTTCTTCTCTTTTTTTCTTCTTTTTATCATCAGCGGGCAATTGACTTAAGTAAAACCCAGCCATCAAATTGAAATTTTTTTCCTTTTTTTAATTTTATGATAAGTCGGCCCATTGTGCATTTAACCAGTTTGGATTTGAGAGGTGGGCCTGCTGTTGGTTCTCCCATATGGTTTTCTCTTGCCATTCTCTCTTTTTTCTTCATCCAGTAATGATGGCCATCTTTGACTTTCATGATAGATGGGCATGCATGGGTTGATTTTTGTTGATGATCAATTTGTCGGATCCTCATGAGTTATCCAAGCTGTAGAAATTTGCTGCCCACTTATATATCACAATTGATTTCATCTTTGTTGTTTTTCATCAATCTATGGGGTCCATTGTTAAAGCCAATTTTTTTCTTTTTCTTTTTCTTTTTTTTACTGTGGTCTGATTATGAAAGTTGATTTTCTTTTCTAATCTCACAATTTGTGGTGGGCCACTTTCATAGCCAAAGTGTGTATTTTGCTACTTTTTTTCTCCTTAGTTTCCTCTAAATATTATACTTGATCAATCTGTGGGCCCCATTGTGGAAGCCAATTGATTTCACAATCCACTTTTGACACTGACACTCAACTTTAGCCGAAGCACAAATATAATCAAATAAAGGCGTACTAGAATCTCTACTCTTGACTTGATCTACCTCTCTCTAGCTCATCAACTTTTCTAATTTTTTGGCCCATTATTCTTGATTGGATTATTATACTTACCTGATCATTTAAATTTTTTGTTTTTGAAGTTCGATTTTACTTGTATTTATATTATGAACTAGGAAATTAATTTGCCACGATGTGATGACTGGTGGATGATTCGTTGTTTGTGGATTATGTCTCACTAGGAGACAATTAAAAGATGAAATCAAATCTTTTCCACGCTGTTTATTTTGATTGTGGTTCTTTCGATCTAAATATAATTCATACCGAAACTATTAAGTTTTAAATATCTTGTGCACGAACATGTTTTGCTATGCATCATTAAAGCTATTGGATCAAATTTGATCCCTGGATTGAGTATCAGTCTAGATTGAAGGAAGAGTCTAATCTCTTCCTACGCAAATATTTTGAATCCAGTAGTTAAAATTTGCATCTGGTTCCGAAATTTGTGATAGGAGTTCATGGGCCAGGCCAGCCCGAGCCCAATCCGGGTCCAACCCGCTTTGGATTATGTGATAGAAAGCCTTAAGTTCGGCCCGGACGAGTAATAAATGCATGTAAGTTAATTTAGTTAGTCCTAAAGTTCGGCCTGGCTGGGCCTGTGCCGAAGTTTCTAAAGTCGGGCTGGGCTTGGATTTGCCTTAGCCTGGCCCATGGACACCACTAATTGAAATTCTATTTGTTGACAAGTTCCAGTATATGAGAGCCGGTTTCACTAGCTTGATTTAGACAATTCTTATCTACAAATTCTTTAAACGATACAAGCATCCAAATAGGATATTTGTGACTTTCGAGGTTGTTTGAATTCATCATTCTAGTAGCATTTTTAAATGCCAAGGAGACAGCTACACAAATATCACAAATTCTCATTAGGAATTCAGCAACAGAAGCAGGACCTTATGTGTTAAAGTGTCATGGAGAATTTGAGAAATTCGGAGCAGAAAGCAATCAAAGAAGAAATATAAAACTCTCCTCAACATGAATTGAAACCGCAGTGGGTGGTCTTTTTTCATTTTTATTTTTATGGTAACCCAACAAAGGGGCTCGGGCCTTGAGACTCACGACACAACTCACACATGCGAGGAGAATAAATATAACTAACTCACACATGTAAGGTAATAAAACTCACATATGTATGGAGGGAGGAGGCAGGGTTCGAACCCAAGACCCTTGAATGAAAACTATGACTCCTTACCTTAGTGGTAAGGAATCGTTCTCTGCAGTAGGTGGTCTTATGCTTCACATGGATTGATTTTCCAAGTCTTATTAGATGTGGATTCCCAAAGATGTGGTCCCATCTGCCTAGAGACACATCCACAAGCACAGGGTTTTTATTTATTTATTTAAGTTTTACTGATTCATCCATGAGCAAGACTCTAATGTCTCAAATAATGATTTTGGTAATTGTACATAAAAAGTCTTCTCGAGGGTTTTTATTTATTTATTTATTTATTATTTTTTATTTTTATCAATCCACTTGCATCAGAACCGTTGAGTGGAATTTATCCCATTTCACACTATTTTAGACATTCTTCACTATTTGATTTTGTATCAAGAAGTTTAACAAATTAAAACATGAGGATCTAAGCCTATAGTTGGAATCATTTGATCGGCTTAATATTATATTTTCTTCCTACTCCACATCCAAAATTTTCTATCTCATGACTCGTTCGTCATGAATCTAGATGAGACCCAATTAACTTGAGTCGAGTCGGTGAGATTTGCTAAATTTAAATAAATGGTATTTTCCTTAAGAGTCCATAAAAATTAACACTTATTCAACTCACCTTAAAAAATACAAAGTACTTGGGTCTTATTGAGTTTGTATCAAATTATAATTACAGGGACCTTTTTAAAAGTCCCTTCTTTTACTCTTACCTAGTTGTTTAAAAAGTTGAGACTTCTTAGGTCCTTAATTAAACATAAAGCGAACACCATCCAAAGTAACATCATGCTACGTGTGCTGCATCTGCATTCCTGACCTACGAGCCCCACTTGGTAAATCTCTGGTATTTGAAAAGAAGGTCGGACGTCTCACCTGTTTGGCCAGATGTATGGACCTTTAGATTTTTGGTCCCGCAAGGTTGATAAAGTCTCGCAAGCATTAATGAAGTCTTTAGAACCCGTGAAGACTGGAGTCTCTGAAAAGGATAGTCGAAACTGCGTATCCGACGACTTGCTCTCATTCGTTGCAAGACTCTAGTCGACTTCCACCAGTATCTATTTCTCAGGTGTTACTTTGATTGGATTTAAAATGGTTCCTGTGCAATGATCTTTACCATCAACTAAATTTTCCTCTGGGCCACCCAGCTTTTCTGTCATACTTTTTTTTTTCTTTTTACTGCTAGTGTACTGACACACCTCTATTCAACTGGATAGAATCCACTCTCATTCAGTTCACTCTTTAAAAAAGAAAAATTCACATTTTAACGCCTTCACCCCACGTGAACCCCTCTTGACTGAACGGGGGGAAGATTCCTATACTGTAATTTGAATTAAGAGGAATTTACAGGAAAAGTCCTCGTAGGACCCCAGCCCATACGTCTTACCAGTCACCATATCATGTTGGACATTGGAGGGGCCCTCATGTGGCCCTTTTATTTTTTATTTTTTTATTTTTTTTGTCATTTAGCGAAATGGTTGATATTGACCATTCTGCGGTGGTTGCTCTCGATTTGCAAAACCCAAATAGAAATTGAATTTTTTCTCTCTTAGTTGCTGGCGCTGCTCCAGAGCGGTGGACGGGGCCAGGGGAGGTAGGGGAAGGAGGATACAGAGGAATGGTGGTTGGCGAGCACGTGGTCATCTTTGTCGGAGAAGGAGGGAGGATTGCCATAGAGGGAGGAGAGGAGGGAGGAAAGAGGAGACGGAGGCAAGGTTGTAGGCGGAGATGAGTAAGAAGGTTGAACTTGCAAGTAGTGGGGTTGGGTGGGGATGGGGTCCAAGGACTTGCAAACCCAAGGGAAGTGAGAGGAGGAGAGGGTGGAGGATTTGCGTGTTTCATATGTGTAACATTTCACACTTGCATATGGCTGTGATCAGGTGTGAACGTCTCCCACACATGATCAATAAAGGTCAGATGAGTGTCGATTAGGGACGGGTGCTGATTATGGGTGAAGTGGGCTCCATAACAGCACATAAACCGAGAAAAAATGCATTAAGTAATCCCCACTAGGGTGAACATTTGTTGATGATCACCAACGTTTATGCTCAATAGCATATAGTTCGGCCAGCATAAAAATGAGAGAGTGCAGAGAGCCACTTACACCGTAGAGAAATGGGCCAGACCTCACTTTGGGTACCTAAGGACCTAGCCAAGCCCAAGCCCAAGCCCAGCTCAAAACCCACTTGGGTTTAAAAATTAGGACCGATCCAAGCATGAACCCATGAATACCCAAATGTGCTTTTGTTGGGCCAGGCTTCATGAGATTGGGCTTAGTCCGTTGAATTTGACCGGGCCAATTCCCATCTTGTCTTTAGCAAAAAGGCCAGCAGCGTGGAACACGAGTGGAAAGCTGGGTTCGATTTTCTTCTTTCTCACCGACTGCACCAAGACTCGTAGTGACAAACGTGTAGACGCAGGACGACAGCCTTTAGAAAGCTGTAGTGACAAACGTGTAGACGCAAGCAGTGGCATACCTAGGATTTTTGTTTAAGGGGTGCATACCCTAATAGGTAGTTTGGTTGTGGGGGCTAATCGAGAATTTTCATGTGGATTTTGACGATGGACCTATAATTTTTATTGGATTTTTTTGAAGTGGACCTAGCGTTTTTATATAGGTTTTGAAAGGGCACCACGGTTTGACGGGTGCGACCGCACCCACTTACTTGTACCTAGGTCCGCCCCAGGACGCAGGATTGCAGGAAACCAGCCAAGATAAAATCCTGCATGCATTAATGTTGTCTTTAATAAAGTCTTTAGAACCCATGAAGACTGTAGTCAGAACAGGATATAAAGTAGAGCCCTCCCAGCAGTACGACCGCAAGACTCGGCCGGGCTTGTTAGAATTGATTGCTGTTGTCACAGAATAGGTCATATGTTATTGTCATTATCCTAGCCTGAGCACTTTTAGGACTTTAATTGTGTCGGTATGTAAAGTATCCGACGGTGCGTTCATGCCCAACATGCTTTGAAGGATGTAAAGACTTGGAAGTTATAAAAGAAGAAAGGTTAAGAAAGAACATCACCACATCTTTTTTAAAGTTTTTCATGATTCAGGTGTAATCAAAGTGATTGATGTTAATAGGTGTGTTGTTGATAATAATTAGAGACTCGAAAAAGACATGTAGTATTTTTAGAAGAATACATAAAGAAGTCAAAAGTCTCAGATCATTAAGAACTTTTACGAAGCTTGCATCAATGGCTGCGACAAACAGACTGAAGAATTGAAACAGAGAAAGATCATTAACTCCAATGTGAATTAAATATTAAAAGTAAGGGGGAGTTGCGTTGGAATTATTAATTTTAATATTCTAGTAAGAAAATCATGACAAATTTCTACGGAATGTAAAGTCACTTTGGAAAGCCTAAAGGTCATTTAGAAAAGCGAAACACCCTGTAATTTTATTGTTGTCTTCCAATACGTAAAGTCATGTCTTTTGGAAGTGTCTTTTGGTAGGCTATATAAGGTTGTGTTGTAGTTGTTGTGTAGCGTGTGACATGGGTGGCTCCACATTGATCACAGTGGGGTCAATTGACCCCACTGAGATCTGAAAAAATATTTAAAAATAAAAATTTTTATGTCATAAATTGAACTTATGGGAAGATTTTGACCCCACTCAATTTAAGAGTTTCACTCCACATTAGCTAACTTTACACTTTTTCTTTGTTACTATGGTAGTGAATAAAAGTCACCATAAAATACCCACCGCCTAAGTTAGTGGGCCTGTCTACGAAAAATTAATGGGCTCACATTGCTGATATGTGCTTTAGCAATGAGTTTTTAGAACTTAAAGGAATTAGTAATATTGCTAGAAAATTAGTAGAGACAAAGAAGGATATCACATACCAATTGGTTTATTTGCTTTTAAAATTGGCGTTTATTTAACCAGCAACAATTGCGACGGTAGAAAGAGCTTTTTCAACAATGACGTACGTTAATAACAAGTTGTGTAACAGAATAGGAGATCAATGGATGAATGACTATTTGGTTACATATATTGAAAATTATATGTGGTTGCTAGTGTTGATAATGAGTCTATTATACAATGATTTCAATACATGAAATCCTAAAAACCTGTTGAGGGCAGCTGTATGGGTTTATGTATTTGGATTTTTCTTTTGGATTAAGAACTATTAGTAATAATGTATTAAATTTTCTTTTTTTTTTTTTTTTTAGAACTCAATATTATCTTTATTGGATTATCGGAAATAGATTATTTGAAAATTTTATACTATACTTGTCGAATTATCGAGAGTAGATGACAAATGTTGATAAATGGAAAAACAAATTTATTCGATTTACGGAAGATAAGTCTTTTGTTGACCCTACTTACTCAAATTTTTGGAGCCGCCACTGGCATGCGAAGAAAGTCTTTCTTGAAGATATTCAAGTGTTTGGTGTAGTCTTCTTAGTATTATGAGGTGAATGAGAATATATATATTTTGTTAAGTGTTTTGCTCGTTTGATTTGGAGTAGAGGCTCTGGACGGTCCTTTGGTTGTACAACCCTACATACACCCGCTCATGCGCACACACAATCCACACCTTGATATTTCTACAAACTGGGTATCAATCCATTTCTTCAAAGTAGTATTTAGATTGTGTTTTCTTCGCGAACAACATCAGGAGGAAGAGGAATGGTATATATAGTATATAGTGTATATACTATTTCAGTGTTAATTAATAGTGTTTAGTGTTACTACTTGCTCTTGTGTTACTGCTCGTCTCTGTATGAAGTCCGCAGTAAATGTCCGCATTGTCTCTATATATTTTAATGGGCGCAGGTTGTGGCCTGTCATACTGCCTTTAGTATGGGGTGCTCTGTTAGCCGGGCAAACGAAATTTTGAGATGTATATAAACTTAGTAAATGAGTACATCCAATTTTTCTCAAAAATAAATTTCTCAAAATTTATGAAAATTTAATATATAAAATTAAACACCTTGATGCTCATCATTAATATAAGAACGTTGAACGGCTCGGATCATGAACTGAGCGCCTACAAATTAAAGTATACAAAATTAGATTAATAGGTTGGAACTTTTCTTGTGCTTTTCACAAATTTCTCAAAATCTAATTATAAAGATTTAAGATATGAAATTAAAAAGGTTGTTTGCTTGCAATCATTTGCATATGTAAATGATTCCCACGCGAGATGGTACCATCACGTTTGTCTGCGCCGATTTACACATCCCATGCATAAATGAGGTTAGAATATGGTCACTTACTAGTTGGTGGAGTGGAATAAGGCATGAGTTTGCTTCCCATGTCTTGTGTAGAAAACTGCTACAGATTTGACAACACGTGTTTGTATGAGTTTAATTAGTGGGTGCCACCCGGGGGAATTGTGAGTTTAATTAGTGGGTGCCACCCAGGGGAATTAATCCACTTGGGTCAAAGACATCAAGGATATCCACGTCATCAAAGAAAAAAGAAAGAATTGGTGTGAAAATCACTTTCACAAATAACCCCAAGGGGTAGCTCAGTTGGCCTATGACCACGGCTGACACCCGGAGGTTATAGGTACGAAACTGTACTACCATACTAGAGCTACAGGGGAGTCTACCCGGCTTCCTTCTGGGCCCAAAGGGATTAGTCCAGCCCAAAGGGATTGGGAACCCTCCCTTATCAAAAAAAAAAAAAAAAAAAGTATCTTGCAAAAATGCTACAACATACTTTCTACATGGTGATTGCATTTCCATAGGGCCCATCAGACACTCTTATTTTTCAGTCACATGGGCCCTATGTTTTGTAATCCAAGCCATTCAATTTGTTTACTAAACTAATAAACCCTTGAAGTTGATTATGTTAAATCTTCATATATTTTGAGTAATTTGTGAAAAAAACTCAGACTATATGCATCTAATTTTTTGTACTTGTGTATCACCCAAATTCATGATTCGAACCATTCATTATTCTTGTATTAATCATGACATTTAGGTTCATATTTTAATGCTTAATGAGATTTTGGAAATTTGTGAGAAGAATCCAAATGCACCCAAAACTAATGGATGTACCCCCATATACTCATGTGAAACATAATTTTGACAAACATGATCACGTGTTTCAGATGTGTAAGATTTCACAGTTGCATATGGCTGTGATCAGGTGTGAACGTCTCCCACACATGATCAATAAAGGTCAAATGAGTGTCGATTACGGACGGGTGCTGATTATGGGAGGTCTGAAGTGGGCTCCATAACAGCACATAAACCGAGAAAAAATGCATTAAGTAATCCCCACTAGGGTGAACATTTGCTGATAATCACCAACGTTTATTCGGAGAGTGCACTCTGCAATCCAGAGCCACTTACACCGTAGAGAACTGGGCGAGACCTCACTTTGGGCACACCTATGGACCTAGCCAAAACCAAGCCCAAGCCCAGCTCAAAACTCACTTTGGGTGCTTTTGTTGGGCTTAGTCCGTTGAATATAACCGTGTCCATTTCCATCTTGCCTTTAGCAAAAAGGCCAGCAGCGTGGAACACGATTGGAAAGCTGGGTTCGCTTTTGCTTCTTTCTCACCGACTGCTCCAAGACTGGAGTCTGAAAAGGATGGTAGAGCCCTCCCAGCAGTACGACAGCAAGACTCGACAGGACCAGCTAGACTCGACCATCGAGTCAAGTCAACTGCATTATGTGGCTAAAGGACTCGAAATAGAAGGAATAACACGTTTTCATTGGCTATAAAAGGGCATCCTGCTCTCAGCATTTGCACTAGCAAAAGCTCTTCATCACTAAACTAATATTGCTCATCATGGCTTCTGAGAAATCATGTTCTCTTCTCTCCCTACTTGTCCTAGTGTTGGTTGTCTACTCCCATATTAACCAATGCAGTGTTGCAGCAACAATGTCAAAGTCACCAGAAGCGGATGCTCTTCTTAAATGGAAAGGCAGTCTCTTCCAAAGCCAAGCTCTCAATTCATGGTCTCTGAATGTCTCTCCGTGCAATTGGACTGGAATCACATGCAATGGTGCCAAAGAAAAGGTGATAGAAATAAACCTTCCCAGTTGCAGTTTGCAAGGTACGCTTGATCAGTTGAGCTTCACTTCCTTCCCAAATCTTGTTCATCTTGACCTTGCTAATAATGCACTCAATGGAACCATCCCCACCAATATCGGCGCTCTTTCCAGACTCACCTACCTTGATTTATCTAATAATCAACTGTCAGGCACCTTACCAATACCACTTGCCAATCTCACTCTCATCTCTGTTCTCAACATCTCTGACAACAAATTAACTGGTGAAATCTATGCTCGCCTCTTTTCCAATTGGAGCCGAATCAGCTATATTCGACTGCAAAACAATCAGTTCATTGGAAAGCTTCCATCAGAAATAGGCCTGCTCACAAACCTCACTCACTTGGAGCTCTCCTATAACGAAATAAATGGTTCGATACCTTCGGAACTTGGGAAGCTTAGAAATTTGGGTTTTTTGGCTTTACCAAACAACTCATTCACCGGCTTGATCCCTCCATCTCTCGGAAATTTGAGTAAGTTGGCCAATCTAAGCCTATTTGGAAATGAAATCTATGGGCATATTCCTCCTCAGATAGGGAACTTAACAAATCTTCGTTGGCTTGATTTGGGACAAAACAACCTCACAGGGTCCATCCCTTCAACCATATGGAGCCTAAGCAAGCTCATTGACTTGGAGCTCCTTGATAATTCAATGTCTTGCTCAATCCCTGCAGACATCGGAAATCTCAAGAACTTGTATCAGCTGGACTTATCCATGAACAGTATCGTAGGTTCCATCCCTTCCAGTCTAGCAAATGCGACAGGGCTAGTCTACTTGTATCTATATGGAAATCAAATTTCAGGCTCTGTCCCTCAAGAAATTGGAAATTTGAAAAGACTAGCTCAGCTACAAGTATCCAGTAATCTTTTAACAGGTTCCATTCCCTCATCGTTAGGAAATTTGACTGAGCTTACAAGCCTTTTTCTTTATGAAAACTCTTTCATTGGTTCCATTCCTTCCACCTTAGGGAACTTGGTTGGCCTTACATACCTCTCTCTCCACAAAAATCATTTCTCAGGTCCATTGGCTCAAGAGATTGCAAATTTAACTCTATTGGAAATTTTGGAGTTGAGTTTTAACAATTTCTCAGGCTCTTTACCTCAAATATGCCAAGGAAGATCACTCAAACATTTTGCAGTAGTGAGCAACCATTTGACTGGTCATATCCCTGCAAGCTTGAGAAACTGCACGGCATTGGAAAGACTTCGGCTTGACAACAATCAGCTCTCTGGAAATATATCCGAAAGCTTTGGATTATATCCCATCTTGTCATACATTGATTTGAGTTTCAATAGATTTTATGGGGAGCTTCCATCAAATTGGGGGGATTGCATTAATCTGACCTCAATAAAAATCACGAACAATAATATCAGAGGCAGAATTCCACATCAAATTGTGCAGTTGAGTCGGCTACAATTACTGCACTTGTCTTCCAATCATTTGGAGGGAGAGATTCCCAAAGAACTTGGGGATTTGCCTTTGCTTTATGATTTGAGCTTGAGTGATAACAAACTTTCGGGTTTGTTGCCGCAAGAATTGGGTAAATTATCCAATTTAGAGCTTCTGGATCTATCAATGAATGACATCAGCGGACCTATTCCACAGGAAATTGGGAATTGGATCAAACTGCGAGAGCTGATATTGAACAAGAATGGCTTGAATGGAAGCATTCCATTTCAGGTTGGTAACCTGGAGAATCTTGAGTCGATACTAGATCTCAGTCAAAACTTGCTCACAGGGAGCATACCATCTCAGCTGGGAAAGCTGCGAATGTTGGAAAAGTTAAATCTCTCTCACAATATGCTCTCAGGTTCCATTCCATCATCTTTGAAAGAGATGGTAAGTCTAACATCCAAATCCATTGATGTGTCATATAATGATTTGGAGGGTCCTCTTCCTGATGGGAAAGCATTTCAACAAGCTCCAATGGATGCATTTGTTGAAAACAAAAATTTGTGTGGCCGAGTACAGGGCTTACGACCTTGCAATTCCTCTCTTGTGAGCCCGATAGATGGCGTAAAAGCCCGCAAAGTTGTGATAATCATCGTTCTCCCTGTTGTAGTAGTGTTGTTGATTCTGCTCGTTTCTATTGGCATATGGTTTATTCATTGCCGGAAAAGTAGGAACATAGAGAATAAAGATCACAAATCTCGTAATCACAATGTAACTTCAATATGGAATTATGATGGGAAGATCATATATGAAGACATCATTGAAGCTACAGAGAATTTCGACAATAAGCATTGCATTGGAGAGGGAGGATATGGAAAAGTTTATAAAGCAGATTTACCAGAAGATCAGGTAGTGGCAGTAAAGAAACTTCACCCACTGCAAGATGGTGAGCAAGTTGACCAAAGAAGCTTTATGAATGAGATACGGGTGTTAGCAGAAATTCGCCATCGCAACATTGTGAAGCTTTATGGATTTTGCTCCCATGTACGCTATTCCTTTCTCGTGTATCAATACATGGAAAGAGGAAGCTTAGCCGGTATCCTTAAAAATGAGGAAAGGGTTATGGAACTCGATTGGATTAAAAGGACGAAGGTAGTCAGAGGAGTGGCCGATGCTTTATCATATATGCACCATGATTGCAACCCTCCCATTGTGCATCGTGACTTGTCATGCAATAATATTTTATTGGATATGGATTTTGAAGCTTGTGTCTCGGACTTTGGCATTGCTAGGCTTTTAAAGCATGATTCATCAAATTGGTCTACGCTTGCAGGCACATATGGATACATCGCTCCAGGTAAATTGTTTAAATATTCTTCTTATTTTTTCTCTATTTTCCTTTTGGTATATTGATTCTTAATATTTCTCCTATTTAGTCTAAAATTGTTTATAGAAAGTTTGTGTGTGAAAAAAAATTCTTTATAAATAGGTTTGAATAGAAAACGTACTAATTCTATGTTACGAAACATCTAAGACCTTGGTGGAGGAGAGTTTTCTATTATCATAGTCTATTACACCCGGTTCTCTGTAGCAGAATGTAAATTTGGACTAGGGCCCAAAACGAGTGGAAGAGTAGGATGCATAGGGATCCTATGGATAACGGGTAAAATTTACCTAATCCCACCAACGTCCACTATCAAAATTGGAGAAAACATTTAGAAATTCCGAGAAGTCCACATGGGCCATTTGGTAACTCTAAAAATAAGTCCTTTTTTGATGGTTTAGAGCTTATTGATATTTTAGAGTCTTTGACAAAACTTTAATTACATTATATATTTAGAGCTTAATTTTAGGAATTGGTGATTTTAAGGTCTTAAATATAAGCTGTTGAGGGCAGCTCATATATGGAACTTATTTCCTAAAGGCAGAGATTGACGGAAATTTCGAATCCATTGGACGAGAATGCCCTCACAACATTTCATATTGACACAAACACCCTTGGCATTATTTCCTGCGCTCATATCTGCATAGCATCGAGAAACGAGAGAAAGGATTGCAAAATGCAAATGCATCTGCTCACACAGGAACTCCATCTTGCAACACACGGCACACATACATAAATCCGACTGTTCATCTTCAAGTATTTATGTGTAGGGTAAAGTTTCGGTACAGCGACGCTGCAGCATAATCCTCAAAGTCCAATGGGTACGTTCCACCTGTACATGGAAGTGGAAACATCACTCCCTCTTTCCAAAACCTTTCCGGACTTAATTGAATGGATTTTTTTTTCCATTTTGCCCTTTCAACTAAAGAATCCTTCCCATTTTGCCCTTTCAACTAAACAATCCTTATCGTCTCTCTTACCTTCTGTTACAAAAAAAAATAAAGGCTAAAACATCTTTCAACTAAAGAATCGGTGTTACACAACATGGATGATTTGGCAAAGGTAGGTGGTGATATTAAAGAATTGGCCCGGACTGTGGGGCTCTCAAGGATGACAGCCCATATGTAAATAAATCTATATTAGGTTATTTTTTTTTTTGAAAAATTACAAAATAGGGTCTAAGTTTACGTCTAGATTAGAATCACATTTCAAAATGGGGTTTAAAATTTTTAGAATAGATTTTGGTTCAGGGCATCCTAAGATTTATTAGCTTAGATGTGAAAAAATGGCCACAGAATGGTGAAAAATAGTGAGAACTTTATGTTTTGATTGTCATTCACCTCTAAGCTAATAAAATAACATTTCACTTCTTGATAGATAGATAATTCTATAAATAAAGCGATAACCTCAATAAAAGAAATCTCTTCTTAACAAGATCATCTTCTAAACAACAGTGAGCTTGGCTAAAAAAAAAAAGATCAAAACAAACTGATAAATTACTAATATCAGCTCAAATTTTTTTTGTCAATATAGTGTTCAAAACAACTTCCTCATTTCCTATTGCGATTGCTCATTTGATATAAGATCAATTATATTCTAGTCTCTTGTTCTCTTCTAATAATGTAGATTCCTGCACATCATAAAAAATAATAAAAATCCATAAGCTTTTAAATTATAAAAATAAAGAAGACTAGTTTTTTCTTATGCAATATTAACTTTACCTGTGTTAGCAAGAAATGCATTGGGATACGATTTTCAATGAAAGAATTCTGATTGTAGAAATTACTTTCCTCGTTGCATCTGATTCAAAAAATAAATATACATAATAATTATTGAATAGAACTAGACTGACCACTATTGTATACAAATTTAATTTAAAACCTCACTTACGATGGTTCATAAGAAAAGTCTTTTTGTTGCACGCCTAAATTATAATGGACACTTGGATCTTTTCCTCCTACAATAAACAAAATTTACAAGATTAAAAAAAATATTTTTATATCAATTGCAAATGAAAAGGTAAGATTTACTAACCGGTAAAAGTTCCATCAATTGGTTGATCATTTGCACAATATCTTGTGATAGCATTGACATTGTCCCATAATTGAGTATCATGAGATTGTGAAAAGCATCTATAAAAAGAAATGTAATTTACAATCATAATAAATATGGAAATATAAATCATGATAAGCACATGTGCGCACACACACAAACAAAAAAAAAAAAAAAAAACAAATTAGAACAAAACTTACGAAAATCCATTAAACAACTCTTGTTGTTGAGCTCCATGAATGGTGAAAAATAGTGAGAACTTTATGTTTTGATTGTCATTCACCTCTAAGCTAATAAAATAACATTTCACTTCTTGATAGATAGATAATTCTATAAATAAAGCGATAACCTCAATAAAAGAAATCTCTTCTTAACAAGATCATCTTCTAAACAACAGTGAGCTTGGCTAAAAAAAAAAAGATCAAAACAAACTGATAAATTACTAATATCAGCTCAAATTTTTTTTGTCAATATAGTGTTCAAAACAACTTCCTCATTTCCTATTGCGATTGCTCATTTGATATAAGATCAATTATATTCTAGTCTCTTGTTCTCTTCTAATAATGTAGATTCCTGCACATCATAAAAAATAATAAAAATCCATAAGCTTTTAAATTATAAAAATAAAGAAGACTAGTTTTTTCTTATGCAATATTAACTTTACCTGTGTTAGCAAGAAATGCATTGGGATACGATTTTCAATGAAAGAATTCTGATTGTAGAAATTACTTTCCTCGTTGCATCTGATTCAAAAAATAAATATACATAATAATTATTGAATAGAACTAGACTGACCACTATTGTATACAAATTTAATTTAAAACCTCACTTACGATGGTTCATAAGAAAAGTCTTTTTGTTGCACGCCTAAATTATAATGGACACTTGGATCTTTTCCTCCTACAATAAACAAAATTTACAAGATTAAAAAAAATATTTTTATATCAATTGCAAATGAAAAGGTGAGATTTACTAACCGGTAAAAGTTCCATCAATTGGTTGATCATTTGCACAATATCTTGTGATAGCATTGACATTGTCCCATAATTGAGTATCATGAGATTGTGAAAAGCATCTATAAAAAGAAATGTAATTTACAATCATAATAAATATGGAAATATAAATCATGATAAGCACATGTGCGCACACACACAAACAAAAAAAAAAAAAAAAAACAAATTAGAACAAAACTTACGAAAATCCATTAAACAACTCTTGTTGTTGAGCTCCATGAATCCTCACATGTCCACTAAAATTACATTCATTTGATGCCCCTATTTAACAAAAAAAAAACAATAATTATAAAAAATTGTAATTACTATTAAAATTAAATTTATATTCACAAATACATCAAAATGCATTAAATTTATTACCTGCACCATTGGCTATAGAATTAGGACAATTGCGAGTGTTGTGGCCACATTTTCTACATCGGCTACATCTCTTTTTCTTCTTTTGGTTAATCTCCAACCCACACTTGTATCTAGCAGATGACTGCCCTTTTGTTTTACTACCTTTAGGATCATATAAAGTCTCTTCTTCTAAATGATCTACTTCAACATTAGAGTACCGATTAATCGTTGTACCATTCTCCTCTGTATCCTGTGCGTCCAAAGCATCCAATTCTTTGATGGTTCGTTTCAATCCATTTAATGCAATAACACAAGATCTATCAGATTTTAATGCTTTTTTTAGCAGCTCTTGGGCTTCATAATAAAGAATATTTTGTTGTACCGTTTTAGTTTGCTGCCTCTTGACCTCCATTGTAGTCCATTCTTCATTAAAAATAACATTAGTCTTCGCATGTCTTGTCCATCTCTTCAATATGTAGCACGATGGGAGCATTAAGATGTTCTTTTTCCTAAAGACACTTATCATGTGTCTACATGGGATGCCTTGAAATTCAAACATTTGACAACTACAGTTCGCTCTTATTTCAGAAGAGTTGTAAGTAACAATATATGCCCTGGGTTCTGATTTTTTTCTTTCGCTTGGTCCTGTGATGAACCTTTTCAACTCGTACTCTGTAATAAAGCCCACTTTTCCAATTTTATTTATAACAAACTCGCTGCATTGTACTTCATTTTGAAACTTCTAAAACATTATTCTTGTATATTCTTTAGATGCTTGCTTTTCATAGGAAGAATTTGTCTTTAAAACTGGTTCACTGTGATTTGTTCTATAATCTTCTTCATTTTCTATTTCACGTCGACTGATGAGTGCCCTTTCATATTGTTTAACAAACTCATTTAGAGTTGTCCTCGAATTTACATAGCCATCAAAAAATGAATTTATACTTTCACTACGTTGTGTTGTTTGCATATTTGCAAAGAATGTATTTCTCAAGTACACTGGCACCCATTTTTTACGCTTGTCATACATGGAATTGAGCCAAACATTATCTTTCAACTCATATCTTTCGAGTAAAAACTCCCACTTCATTTCAAATTTATCCACTGTCCCTTTTAGAAAGATGCACTTAGAAAATTCTGCTGCAAAATCACTTCCTTCCTTGAACACATGTGTTAAATTCTTTGCTGCATTCTAATTTATGTGCCATAAACAAAAACGGTGTCGAGTATTTGGAAATATTTTTGCAATTGCTCCTGTAATAGCCCTATCTTGATCTGTAATTATTGATGTCGGATGACGTCCACCCATTGCATTCAACCATGTTTCAAATAGCCATATGAATGATTTTTTAGTCTCATCTTCTAACAATGCACAACCCAATAAAATTGTTTGACCATGATGATTAACTCCCACAAAAGGTGCAAATGGCATTGAATATTTATTTGTTTTATATGTAGTGTCAAAACTGATAACATCGCCAAAATATGCATAATCCATCCTTGACTTAGCATCAGCCCAAAAAATATTTGTTAATCGACTTTCACTATCAACTTGCATAGAATAAAGGAAATGGGAGTCTTGCATTTGCATTTTTGTGAAATAATTGTACACAGATTGAGCATCACCAAGTTTAATTTCAGCATGTCGAATACGTGCCACATGATTTTGAACATCTTTTCTAGTGCAATAAAGGTTAGACGAACCTCCGGCTTCTTCACTTAATATTTTTCTAATGACTGATGGTTTTGCACCTGCCTTAGCCATATAAGCAATTTGTTTCCCATATAGATCACCAACTCTTCTATTTGATTTCAAATATTGTACCTTTGACGGGCTTACTAATTCATGGTTATGATGATCTTCGAATTTAGCTACAACCCACTTTTCGTCATCCTGTTTCTTCAATTCAATCAATGCTTTACATCCAGTTCTAGTCAATGCCCGTTCTTTCTTTTTCCTATTCTCAATTTCACTGTATTTTTTATGACGAAAGCCTTCTTTCCAACATACATAAGTAACCCTTTGTACTGTTCCATCCCGTTTAGATTTGCGCACTTGTCCCTTTCGTACACTAAACCCTCTCACCATGACAAATGCATTATACAACTCTAGTGCTTCATTAGTAGATTCAAATAGCATACCGGCATATGGTTTTTCTTCATATGACTTAGGGCTCCCCAATATTACTTCTTTCGTTGTCCGCTCAATTTCATCACAATTTTCACCAACTATTTCTTCATTGAGATCAAATTTATATGGTATATTTTGAGAGCTTGTACCTTCCATTTTCTTGTTTCTTTCTAAAAAAAGAACAAATTATAAGAGATACAGAATAAGTTCTAAAATAATAAGTTTAATAAATATCATTTCAAAAAGAAAGAAAAACGCAAAAAAATTAAATAACTATCCTAGAGAAAAAAAAGTTATTAAAGAACTTAAATTATCATTCATAAATATCAAGTCTAGGGAGAAATGGTCATGCACAAAACTCCAATCTAATGAAGTTATGGTCTTCGAATCAAAGTTAAATTTGGGCCACGCATGATCAACATTAATGGAACATTTCTATCCAACATTAACCATAAAAATATAGTTAATTTCTTTTTTTCTTTTTTTTTTTTATGTTTGCACTTGAAGAGAGATTTTATGTTTGTTGCCAAAAAAAAAAAAAAATCTTAATAAGAAAATATCAAATATATCATTGGACAATCAATGGAGAATATTTGACTTTAGAGCGTACCACCTTGTAGTGTTGAAACTAATTGCATCATAGATGACATAATATTTTTTAAGTATTTCAAGTTTTGTTAAACACATGCAGAGGGTTTGATAAGATTTTTCAACTAAGGTGCCTTATTTATTTATATATTTTTGTTTGGTTTGCTTGCACTATTGGATGTACTGATGGTATAGTCTTTTTTATTTGAATGTCTAGTATTTAAGGTTTCTAAATCTCAAGACAACAAAAAAAATGTTGTAAAGGAAAAGAAAATTAACAATAGCAAAAGAGAGATTCTACCGAGTAACATCTAATTTGTAGGGAGTATTTGTACCTGTCTCACAATAACAAAAGGGATGAACGAGAGGATAGCTGGTAACAGATAAGTTGAGGAGAGAGAGATAAATGTGAGAAAGATGTTTTAGCCTTTTCTTATGGTAACAGAAGGTAAGAGAGATGATAAGAATTCTTTAGTTGAAAGGGCAAAATGGGAAATAAAATCCATTCAATTAACTCGGGAAAGGTTCTGAAAAGAAGGAGTGCCGTTTCCAATTCCATGTACACGTGGAATGTACCCATTGGACTTGTGGGACGCTGCAGCATAATATGCTACAGCGTCGCTGTACCGAAGCTCTGCCCTTATGTGTAATCTTTTTTATTTGAAATGGGTTGTTCCCAACAATTGCTACATTGATCAAAACAAAATATTGACACGTTTTAGGTAATATGTAGCCACTTGTTAGAAGTTAGTACACATATGTTCTACAAGTCAACACATGGAGTTGAAAGACAGGAAAAAAAATGGCCATGGTCAACAAATTCTTTGCAAAGCCCTTCCTGATAGTAGCTGTCATCATCCAAACATGATACGTAGGATATGATTGATGATGGGTCTAGATTTCATCCCATATGTAGCATCTGAATATAGATCATGTGAGGAAAATTACTTCAACAAATTACAGTTTTTCCTACTATCTCATAAACTATTTGCTTATACGATGTTTGGTACCCAATTGGATTGTGATTTAGTTCATCAACCTGTAGGACTATAATGATTCTTTAATACCCACCTCTCCAACAAACAAAAAAAAAAAGTCCACTAATCAATCATATGATCCTTTTCTCACAAACAAATTAATGATAAAACCATTGGACCATAGAATGTGTAACATATCATAAATGGTCATCAAACCAACCTCATGTCTTAGGACCGCGGCCCAGTGAAAGAATATGCGTGTGATATGCTATTACAATGCATTGGCTTCTTCAAGCCCTCTTTTCCTTCTTTTTTTTTTTTTTTCTTAAATATATATATAGAGTTGCTCTTTTTTAATAAGCACTTATTTGAATGTTTACCAAACACTCTATTATAAAATAAGGGCGTTTTTATAATTTTACCAAATAGTCTAATTGTGAATTAGAATTTCAAAATTAGAGCCTTTTATTTTAGACCTTATTCTAATTAACTATTAATAGTTTGATTAGAGTTACCGAACGGACCCTAGGTTCCTATCATGAAAACCCAAGTGTGGATATTGATCAGATTGGCTGAAACTCCACATGGCAAGTCCAATATATCTTTTTTATTTTTCCTTTTTGCTACATGGAGCGTTGACTTCACACACACCCGTCCATAACCAGTTGGCCCTAGAACCAAATGTCTCATATCTAAATCATTGAATATCAGTATATTAAACCTAAAAGATTCACAGCCATGAAAATGAGGGAACACCGTTTAATGATTTTATGAATTGCAAAATTTTCATTGTCGGTCATCTAAGTTCTATCTATTAATCCCAGTCCAGTATCTTTTTTCATTGTTAGGTGTTTAGCTGATTCATGTCTTTTTTTACTTTAAAAGAACTCTCTGTGTCGAATGTCAAAGGATCTAGAATCTTATTGATACCATATAACTAAAAGGGATTAAATCTTATCATAGATAATATGCGATATTTGTTTGAGTCCAATCACATATCACATCGCATACAATTTCCTTGTTAGTAGTTTCTTATTCTATATATTTATATATGATCTTTCGTGTGTATTAATTATTCATCATTTCCTATTCTTATGTAGTTGTTTATAAATGCTTTATATGTATGTATATATGTGCATCAATCCCTCACCATATTAATATGGTGATGGATAACATAGTGGGACAAACTTTATGATACATTTAAACCATCTACACATATGGGATTCCATAATTACGTTGGACCCATCAAGTTTTCACCTATCCGAATGGATTGGACCGTTGGATCAAGGGTTAAGTTTTTTTATTTAATATAAAATCGTTAAATTTGTGGGCCACGGATGAAGAAGTCAGAACTATGGAATTGACCCCAAACTTAATATATTGGCACGTCCAAGATGTCTCTTTTCATTCCACCTAAGTCCCATGATTAGTATGGGCCTTTAGGAGCGCCCCATTAAGTTTATCCCCCACCGTATGGTGAGGGATGGATGCCCATAAATATTTTTATGTATCTTTATATATATTTCTAGTAATTCTCAAAAATCATTTGCAACTGCTTTATGGTTGTTAAATGAGAAAAGCCCACGCAAATCAATTGATTATATTAGTTCTTTATTGTATGATATTTTATACTTGTCCAAAAGAAACAAATCAATTGATTATATATCAGTAATCTCTTTCAAATGATTAACATGGATGGGTTGCCTTTCATCATTATCTCATGGAACCTAAGTTTGAGAGGGATTAAACTATAAAGTCCCTAAATTAAATCTTAGGAAAGCGATAGTCCTATCTACATCTTAAGCTCCAACCCCTTCCCCTTCACAATTTCTTAAAAACCACTTTACTATGAATTCATAAGAATTTAATAGAAAGTAGGCAAACCGGCTTACTTATTTGTCTTTCTTAACTGTGAGATTTGCTTTTTTTCGCTCCTTGGACTACTTGTGAAATTAGTAGTTACGTCAAGGTTGGAGAAGTCCTTTGGAACTATCCATGTCCATTAAATATGATCTCGGTTGTACTTTCACTTTCTCTATGTGCAGAGTTTGCCTACACAATGAAAGTGACTGAAAAATGCGACGTCTATAGCTTTGGTGTGGTTTGTTTGGAAGTGATCATGGGAAAGCATCCTGGTGAGCTCATCTCGTCCTTGTCAACAACTACGGCCGAAGATATCTTGCTTAAGGATATTTTAGACCAACGCCTCCCACCTCTCACTGATCGAGAGTTGAAGGAAGTGACTTCAACAGTTATGCTGGCACTTTCATGCTTACATTCAAATCCACAAACTCGACCAACCATGTATCATGTTTCTCAAGAGCTATCTGCAATGAGGGTACCCTCTGTCGAGCCTCTTCACACTGGTACATTGCTTCAACTCATGGAAGTGAAGATGTAAATAGGCGGATGAGAATTATAAGGCGACTGTAATAAGTCTAATGGCGACACAAGTGCAAGGGTATCAGGTTTCCATTGTTGTTAGTTTACTAGTCAAATCTTTTGTGTGTTAGGCTATTTGGGAGTCGAGCTACTGGTTTCTTGGTCGCTCATTCCAACGCATGATTGTTGATCTCACTTTCTATAAATTTATAAACTGTTAAACGAGTTTATTGGATTTTAAATCTTTGATTTCACGCACAAATAAGATTTTATTTAACATAATATGTTTGAAAAAGATGGGCTCCATCTTAAAAAAAAAAAAATCATTGTTATGCAGAGCAAAATTGAAATGGGATGTTTGATTGTTAACCTTATCGCATGTTATCCTCGCAAATTATAGTTTCGTATTGGAACTTTTGACCGATTCCAATGCTGGACTATGTATTTGCACAACTGTATGTCTTCTCCGGTGGTGGCACGGTAGCAATTGCTGCCCCTTTCACTCTCCTTCATGGCACAACTCAGGACCCCGGCAATTCTTGAAGAATGTAGAGATTTGGCTCATTTTTTAGGAGAAGTGCAATTCTCATTTGTCAGGAGATCTGCGAACACTGCTGCCCAAAATGTTGCTAGGGTGGGAGGTTCCTTGTCAAGTCCTGGAGTGTGGAGTCATGTTACACCTCCTTGGTTGATTAATGTTTTGTATGTTGACATTGTAAGGAAATTACCTTAAGTCCATTACTTGGACCACAAGTCTTTTCCTTTCTCGAATTGTGGTCATTATAGGAAATCCGTTTTCATAGGATATATGCTATTAATTACTCAAAAAAGTTTCTTACTAAAAAATGTTTCTTAATGAGATGTATTCCTTAATATTCTCTACTTTGATGGACGGTTGAGATTAAGTCTAAGGAAACCCTAATTGGAAATTCGGTCCTCTTTCCACCTATAAAACAAACTTTTCGTCCATCACAAAGGGGTACACAAAATCAACACATTAGGTTTTATAGGCAAGGGAAGAAAAACTGAAACCATTCACCTAGCCTTCTCCTCGACGGATCACAGCATCAATCAGCAACAGCACCAGACTGTAGGATTAGAAAGCTCTCTGCGTTAGGATGTCTGGAGGTACTCTTTAATTGATTTAAGATTAAATCCTACATGTGATTATCATGCTGTTCACGATTTTAGGGTTCATGTTAATAATAGAATAACAGACATTTCAGTTTAATGCAATTCCTTATTCCTTCAGAAAAAAAAAAAAAGTCCTGAGTTGGACATGACCTCATATACCTTTTTGGACCATCCACGTATCAGCTTAAACTTTTGGGTCTGTACATGTCTTCTTACATATATGTCACATATGATATCATAGGACTGTCTCATGATGTTTGTGCTCTTAACCCTGTGTTTGGGAAGGGAACAGGGGAGGGGAGGGAAAATTTGAGGGTTTCCCTCCTCTTGTTTGTTTGAGGGGTAAAATTTGAGGGGGAAGGAAAATCCGCTCCTTGCAAAAGCTCTTTCCCCCTAGTTTTGAAGGGAAAATTTAGGGGTAAAATTTTCAAAATTTAACCCCCAAATTCCCCTCCCCCACTTTCCCTCCCCCCTTCCCAAACACCCTATGTTTAAACTTTTCCTCCATTTTTCCCTCTTTTTTTCTTTCTCCTCATTTTACCTCCTTTACAAACATAGTGTAAATGAAATTGCAGTGAAGCACAAAAAATCCAATCTCCCGCCTGCAGACAATTCCTAAGCAAATTTCACAGTTAGACTTTTCCATTTCACGAACCCTATGGTCTATACCATCAAAAACATCCATATCAATGTACATACCCACCAATCCAGACTGTTCCATTGACCATCAACACTAGAGTGGACCCTAGTTTTGAAAAGTTGCAGCAAGCGATATCTGACCATCACCCTGCTTTGGAGGATCTGCATTGATTACCGGTGCTTATGGTATGGGCCAGCTTGAGCACAGTCTGAATTGGGCCGATTGATTTAGGCTGTATTTTAGGGCCCGTGGATGTACCCGAGCCTTACACTCTGGTCCGATTATTAAATGGGTCAAGCCTATGTCTATATACATGCTTAAGAGCCCCGGCCAACGTATTCTCACAATGAGGTGCATATATTTTTTTCAAATGTGCTGGAACTAACTGGGCTAATTCTCAGGCCCATGGGTCACATCCAACGCAGAAATTGCAAGTGCAAAACAGATACAGGGATAGCAGAGTATCATTAACTAGAGTCTGATATAAGAAGTTACAAACATTTTACAACTGCTCATCTTCTTTGGAGATTCAATTTTGCCATGGCTATAGCAAACAGAGTAGCATAGAGGAGAGGTAAGGCAACTAACATTGCAGCCACAAGAGCTAACCAATCATGTTGAAACCCAAAGTAATCCTTTATAAAGACATTGACCCCTTTGTGTTCTCCAAAAGCTTCGATTTCCCGGTCTATATCACCATATTGAGAAGTAAGGATTGCATTGAAAGTCCAAGAAGTAGGGGAAATCCAATAAAACCAGACCCACCATATAGGGATTCGCTGCAAGAACAAGCATATGATCATTGGCTTATCTCATCAACTTAGATGACATGCAATTTTACAACAGAGCAAATAAGCAACTAATTAACCTTCTTTTCTCTTCTAACCATGAATGTGTTATAGCTATATTTGTGTGACTACTTATTCTAATTTAGCATTTGTCACCATTCCCAAGACTGCATATAAATTCTTTTCTCTTCTAATCATTTATGTGAGTTGGAGTTCTAAATGTATAATTATAATTTTATAATTTAGAATATTGTACTATGCCCAAGTCTGCATACTACCTTTTAATTCCTTTTTCGATTTTCTTGTTTAGTTCTTGTATTTAAGAGCTAACTTATCTAAACTTGTTTAGTTTGTTTAATTACATTTAATCATTTCTTCCTCTGAACTTAAGTCTTGAAATATTATCAAAGCTAAGTAGTAAATTCTCACAACAAATTTTACCTCAATTAAATGAATATGACTGTATGTAGCTGGAAACATTGAAACTCTACACTTCCGGATTAAATCTGCATTGTGGGCACCCTTTTCTGTAACTACATCCCTCAATGAGTGTGAGTGTGAGTGTGAGACTTGAACAGCACTCAAATCCACATTGAACTTAAAATACTAAAATGTCCCTCTCCACTCTTATATGGTAGTGCGAAATTTGAATATCATTTTGATCAAGCTGTAGAAATTTGCGGCCCACTTATATATCATAATTGATTTCATCTTTGTTGTTTTTCATCAATCTATGGGGTCCATTGTTAAAGCCAATTTTTTTCTTTTTCTTTTTCTTTTTTTTACTGTGGTCTGATTATGAAAGTTGATTTTTTTTTCTAATCTCACAATTTGTGGTGGGCCACTTTCATAGCCAAAGTGTGTATTTTGCTACTTTTTTTCTCCTTATTTTCCTCTAAATATTATACTTGATCAATCTATGGGGCCCATTGTCGAAGCCAATTGATTTCACAATCCACTTTTGACACTGACACTCAACCTGAGCCGAAGCACAAATATAATCAAATAAAGGCGCACTAGAATATGTACTCTAGTCGACTTCCACCAGTATTTATTTCTCAGGTGTTACTTTGATTGGATTTAAAATGGTTCCCATGCAATGATCTTTACCATCAACTAAATTTTCCTCTGGGCCACCCAGCTTTTCTGTCATTTTTTTTTTCTTTTTACTGCTAGTGTACTGACACACCTCTATTCAACTGGATAGAATCCACTCTCATTCAGTTTACTCTTTAAAAAAGAAAAATTCACATTTTAACGCCTTCACCCCATGTGAACCCCTCTTGACTGAACGGGGGAAAGATTCCGATACTGTAATTTGAATTAAGAGGAATTTACAGGAAAAGTCCTCGTAGGACCCCAGCCCATACGTCTTACCAGTCATCATATCATGTTGGACATTGGAGGGGCCCTCATGTGGCTCTTTTAATTTTTTTTTTTGTCATTTAGCGAAATGGTTGATATTGACCATTCTGCGGTGGTTGCTCTCGATTTGCAAAACCCAAATAGAAATTGAATTTTTTCTCTCTTAGTTACTGGCGCTGCTCCAGAGCGGTGGACGGGGCCAGGGGAGGTAGGGAGAAGGAGGATACAGAGGAATGGTGGTTGGCGAGCACGTGGTCATCTTTGTCGGAGAAGGAGGGAAGATTGCCATAGAGGGAGGAGAGGAGGGAGGAAAGAGGAGACGGAGGCAAGGTTGTAGGCGGAGATGAGTAAGAAGGTTGAACTTGCAAGTAGTGGGGGAGGGTGGGGATGGGGTCCAAGGACTTGCAAACCCAAGGGAAGTGAGAGGAGGAGAGGGTGGAGGATTTGCGTGTTTCAGATGTGTAACATTTCACACTTGCATATAGCTGTGATCAGGTGTGAACGTCTCCCACACATGATCAATAAAGGTCAGATGAGTGTCGATTAGGGACGGGTGCTGATTATGGGTGAAGTGGGCTCCATAACAGCACATAAACCAAGAAAAAATGCATTAAGTAATCCCCACTAGGGTGAACATTTGTTGATGATCACCAACGTTTATGCTGAATAGCATATAGTTCGGCCAGCATAAAAATGAGAGAGTGCAGAGAGCCACTTACACCGTAGAGAAATGGGCCAGACCTCACTTTGGGTACCTAAGGACCTAGCCAAGCCCAAGCCCAAGCCCAGCTCAAAACCCACTTGGGCTTAAAAATTAGGACCGATCCAAGCATGAACCCATGAATACCCAAATGTGCTTTTGTTGGGCCAGGCTTTATGAGATTGGGCTTAGTCCGTTGAATTTGACCGGGCCAATTCCCATCTTGTCTTTAGCAAAAAGGCCAGCAGCGTGGAACACGAGTGGAAAGCTGGGTTCGATTTTCTTCTTTCTCACCGACTGCACCAAGACTCGTAGTGACAAACGTGTAGACGCAGGACGACAGCCTTTAGAAAGCTGTAGTGACAAACGTGTAGACGCAGGCAGTGGCGTACCTAGGATTTTTGTTTAAGGGGTGCATACCCTAATAGGTAGTTTGGTTGTGGGGGCTAATCGAGAATTTTCATGTGGATTTTGACGATGGACCTATAATTTTTATTGGATTTTTTTGAAGTGGACCTAGCGTTTTTATATAGGTTTTGGAAGGGCACCACGGTTTGACGGGTGCGACCGCACCCACTTACTTGTACCTAGGTCCGCCCCAGGACGCAGGATTGCAGGAAACCAGCCAAGATAAAATCCTGCATGCATTAATGTTGTCTTTAATAAAGTCTTTAGAAACCATGAAGACTGTAGTCAGAACAGGATATAAAGTAGAGCCCTCCCAGCAGTACGACCGCAAGACTCGGCCGGGCTTGTTAGAATTGATTGCTGTTGTCACAGAATAGGTCATATGTTATTGTCATTATCCTAGCGTGAGCACTTTTAGGACTTTAATTGTGTCGGTATGTAAAGTATCCGACGGTGCGTTCATGCCCAACATGCTTTGAAGGATGTAAAGACTTGGAAGTTATAAAAGAAGAAAGGTTAAGAAAGAACATCACCACATCTTTTTTAAAGTTTTTCATGATTCAGGTGTAATCAAAGTGATTGATGTTAATAGGTGTGTTGTTGATAATAATTAGAGACTCGAAAAAGACATGTAGTATGTTTAGAAGAATACATAAAGAAGTCAAAAGTCTCAGATCATTAAGAACTTTTACGAAGCTTGCATCAATGGCTGCGACAAACAGACTGAAGAATTGAAACAGAGAAAGATCATTAACTCCAATGTGAATTAAATATTAAAAGTAAGGGGGAGTTGCGTTGGAATTATTAATTTTAATATTCTAGTAAGAAAATCATGACAAATTTCTACGGAATGTAAAGTCACTTTGGAAAGCCTAAAGGTCATTTAGAAAAGCGAAACACCCTGTAATTTTATTGTTGTCTTCCAATACGTAAAGTCATGTCTTTTGGAAGTGTCTTTTGGTAGGCTATATAAGGTTGTGTTGTAGTTGTTGTGTAGCATGTGACATGGGCGGCTCCACATTGATCACAGTGGGGTCAATTGACCCCACTGAGATCTGAAAAAATATTTAAAAATAAAAAATTTTTATGTCATGAATTGAACTTATGGGAAGATTTTGACCCCACTCAATTTAAGAGTTTCACTCCATATTAGCTAACTTTACACTTTTTCTTTGTTACTGTGGTAGTGAATAAAAGTCACCATAAAATACCCACCGCCTAAGTTAGTGGGCCTGTCTACGAAAAATTAATGGGCTCACATTGCTGATATGTGCTTTAGCAATGAGTTTTTAGAACTTAAAGGAATTAGTGACATTGCTAGAAAATTAGTAGAGACAAAGAAGGATATCACATACCAATTGGTTTATTTGCTTTTAAAATTGGCGTTTATTTAACCAGCAACAATTGCGACGGTAGAAAGAGCTTTTTCAACAATGACGTACGTTAATAACAGGTTGTGTAACAGAATAGGAGATCAATGGATGAATGACTATTTGATTACATATATTGAAAATTATATGTGGTTGCTAGTGTTGATAATGAGTCTATTATGTAATGATTTCAATACATGAAATCCTAAAAACCTGTTGAGGGCAGCTGTATGGGTTTATGTATTTGGATTTTTCTTTTGGATTAAGAACTATTAGTAATAATGTATTAAATTTTCTTTTTTTCCTTTTTTTTTAGAACTCAATATTATCTTTATTGGATTATCGGAAATAGATTATTTGAAAATTTTATACTATACTTGTCGAATTATCGAGAGTAGATGACAAATGTTGATAAATGGGAAAACAAATTTATTCGATTTACGGAAGATAAGTCTTTTGTTGACCCTACTTACTCAAATTTTTGGAGCCGCCACTGGCGTGCGAAGAAAGTCTTTCTTGAAGATATTCAAGTGTTTGGTGTAGTCTTCTTAGTATTATGAGGTGAATGAGAATATATATATTTTGTTAAGTGTTTTGCTCGTTTGATTTGGAGTAGAGGCACTGGACGGTCCTTTGGTTGTACAACCCTACATACACCCGCTCATGCGCACACACAATCCACACCTTGATATTTCTACAAACTGGGTATCAATCCATTTCTTCAAAGTAGTATTTAGATTGTGTTTTCTTCGCGAACAACATCAGGAGGAAGAGGAATGGTATATATAGTCAATAGTGTATATACTATTTCAATGTTAATAGTGTGTTTAGTGTTACTACTTGCTCGTGTGTTACTGCTCGTTGTTGTACAAGTCTGTAGTAAATGTCTGTATATTGTCTCTATATATGTTGATGGACGCAGGCTGTGGCCTGTCTTTAGTATGGGGTGATCTGTTCGCCGGGCTAAAGAAATTTTGAGATGTATATAAACTTAGTGAATGAGTACATCCAGTTTTTATCAAAAAACAAATTTCTCAAAATATATATGAAGATTTAATATATAAAATTAAACACCTTGATGCTCATCATTAATATAAGAACGTTGAATGGCTCGGATCATGAATTGAGCGCCTACAAATTAAAGTACACAAAATTAGATTAATAGGTTGGAACTTTTCTTGATGCTTTACACAAATTTCTCAAAATCTAATTATAAAGATTTAAGATATGAAATTAAAAAAGTTGTTTGCTTGCAATCATTTGCATATGTAAATGATTCCCATGCGAGATGGTACCATCACGTTTGTCTGCGCCGATTTTCACATCCCATGCATAAATGAGGTTAGAATATGGTCACTTACTAGTTGGTGGAGTGGAATAAGGCATGAGTTTGCTTCCCATGTCTTGTGTAGAAAACTGCTAAAGATTTGACAACACGCGTTTGTGTGAGTTTAATTAGTGGGTGCCACCCGGGGGAATTGTGAGTTTAATTAGTGGGTTGTGAGTTTAATTAGTGGGTGCCACCCAGGGGAATTAATCCACTTGGGTCAAAGACGTCAAGGATATCCACGTCATCGAAGAAAAAAGAAAGAATTGGTGTGAAAATCACTTTCACAAATAACCCCAAGGGGTAGCTCAGTTGGCCTATGACCATGGTTGACATCCGAAGGTTGTAGATTCGAAACTGTACTACGATACTAGGGCTACAAGAGAGTCTACCCTGCTTTCCTTTGGGCCCAGAGGGATTAGTCCAGCTCAAAGGGTTGTGAACCCTCCTTTAGCAAAAAAAAAAAAAAAAAAAAAAAAAAGAGTATCTTGCAAAAATGCTACGACATACTTTTTACATGGTGATTGCATTTCCATAGGGCCCATCATACTCCCTTATTTTTCAGTCACATGGGCCCTATATTTTGTAATCCAAGCCATTCAATTTGTTTACTAAACTAATAAACCCTTGAAGTTGATTATGTTAAATCTTCATATATTTTGAGTAATTTGTGAAAAAAACTCCTACTATATGCATCTAATTTTTTGTACTTGTGTATCACCCAAATTCATGATTCGAACTGTTCATTATTCTTGTATTAATCATGACATTTAGGTTCATATTTTAATGCTTAATGAGATTTTGGAAATTTGTGAGAAGAATCCAAATGCACCCAAAACTAATGGATGTACCCATATACTCATGTGAAACATAATTTTGACAAACATGATCACGTGTTTCAGATGTGGAACATTTCACATTTGCATATAGCTGTGAGCAGGTGTGAACGCCTCCCACACATGATCAATAAAGGTCAAATGAGTGTCGATTAGGGACGGGCGCTGATTATGGAGGTCTGAAGAGGGCTCCATAACAGCACATAAACCGAGAAAAAATGCATTAAGTAATCCCCACTAGGTTTATGCTGAACATTTGTTGATGATCACCAACGTTTATGCAATTATGCTGAATAGCATTCGGCCAGCATAAAAATGAGAGAGTGCAGGCCAGCATAAAAATGAGAGAGTGCACTCTGCACTCCAGAGCCACTTACACCGTAGAGAACTGGGCCAGACCTCACTTTGGATACCTAAGGACCTAGCCAAGCCCAAGCCCAGCTCAAAACTCACTTGGGCTTAAATTTTAGGACCGATCCAAGCATGAGCCCATGAATACCCAATGGTGCTTTTGTTGGGCCAGGCTTTATGAGATTGGGCTTAGTCCGTTGAATTTAACCGCGCCCATTTCCATCTTGTCTTTAGCAAAAAGGCCAGCAGCGTGGAACACGATTGGAAAGCTGGGTTCGATTTTCTTCTTTCTCACCGACTGCACCAAGACTCGTAGTGACAAACATGTAGACGCAGGACGACAGCCTTTAGAAAGCTGTAGTGACAAACGTGTAGACGCAGGATTGCAGGAAACCAGCCAAGATAAAATCCTGCATGCATTAATGTTAATATCATGGGGTCGAGACTTGAGAGAGAGAGAGAGATTGATTTCTAAGTTGTCGTTAATAAAGTCTTTAGAACCCATGAAGACCGTAGTCTGAACAGGATATATAGTAGAGCCCTCCCAGCAGTACGACCGCAAGACTCGGCAGGGCCAGTTTCCAACCAGCCCATGAAGATTGAAGACTGGAGTATGAAAATGACATCAAGGATATCCACGTCATCAAGGAAAAAGACAGAATTGGTGTGAAAATCACTTTCACAAATAACCCGAAGGGGTAGCTCAGTTGGTCTAGAACCACTGTTTGCACCTGGAGGTTGTAGGTTCGAAACTGTATTACCACAACGGGACTATATGGAATTTTACCCAATTTTCCTCTGGGCAGAGAGGGATTAGTTCAACCCAAAGGGTTGGAACCCTCCGATAGCAAAAAAAAAAAAGTAACTTGCAAAAAGGCTACAACATACTTTTACATGGTGATTGTATTTCCATAGGGTCCATCAGACACCCTTATTTTTTAGTCACACGGGCCCTATGTTTTGTAATCCAAGCCATTCAATTTGTTGACTGAACTAATAAACTCTTGAAGTTGATTATGTTAAATCTTCATATATCTTGAGTAATTTGTGAAAAAACTCCTACCATATTTATCTAATTTTTTACACTTGTGAATCACCCAAATTCGCGATTCGAACTGGTGATTATTCTTGTATTAATCATGAATTTAGGTTCATATTTGAATGCTTAATGAGATTTTGGAAATTTGCGATAAGAATCCAAATGCACCCAAAACTAATGGATGTACCCATATACTCATGTGAAATATAATTTTGACAAACATGATCACGTGTTTCATATGTGTAACATTTCACAGTTGCATATGGCTGTGATCAGGTGTGAACGTCTCCCACACATGATCAATAAAGGTTAAATGAGTGTCGATTACGGACGGGTGCTGATTATGGGAGGTCTGAAGTGGGCTCCATAATAGCATATAAACCGAGAAAAAAATGCATTAGGTAATCCCCACTAGGGTGAACATTTGTTGATAATCACCAACGTTTATTCTGAGAGTGCACTCTGCACTCCAGAGCCACTTACACCGTAGAGAACTGGGCCAGACCTCACTTTGGGTACCTATGGACCTGGCCAAAACCAAACCCAAGCCCAGCTCAAAACTCACTTTGGGTGCTTTTGTTGGGCTTAGTCCGTTGAATTTAACCGCGCCCATTTCCATCTTGCCTTTAGCAAAAAGGCCAGCAGCGTGGAACACGATTGGAAAGCTGGGTTCCATTTTGCTTCTTTCTCACCAACTGCTCCAAGACTGGAGTCTGAGAAGGATAGTAGAGCCCTCCCAGCAGTACGACAGCAAGACTCGACAGGACCAGCTAGACTCGACCATCGAGTCAAGTCAATTGCATTATGTGGCTAAAGGACTCGAAAGAGAAGGAATAACGCGTTTCATTGGCTATAAAAGCGCATCCTGCTCTCAGCATTTGCACAAGCAAGAGCTCTTCATCACTAAACTAATATTGCTCATCATGGCTTCTGAGAAATCATTTTCTCTTCTCTCCCTACTTGTCCTAGTGTTGGTTGTCTACTCCCATATTAACCAATGCAGTGTTGCAGCAGCAATGTCAAAGTCACCATAAGCGGAAGCTCTTCTTAAATGGAAAGGCAGTCTCTTCCAAAGCCAAGCTCTCAATTCATGGTCTCTGAATGTCTCTCCGTGCAATTGGACTGGAATCACATGCAATGGTGCCAAAGAAAAGGTGATAGAAATAAACCTTCCCAGTTGCAGTTTGCAAGGTACGCTTGATCAGTTGAGCTTCACTTCCTTCCCAAATCTTGTTCATCTTGACCTTGCTAATAATGCACTCAATGGAACCATCCCCACCAATATCGGCGCTCTTTCCAGACTCACCTACCTTGATTTATCTAATAATCAACTGTCAGGCAAGTTACCACTGCCACTTGCCAATCTCACTCTCATCTCTGTTCTCAACATCTCTGACAACAAATTAACTGGTGAAATCTATGCTCGCCTCTTTTCCAATTGGAGCCGAATCAGCTATATTCGACTGCAAAACAATCAGCTCATTGGAAAGCTTCCATCAGAAACAGGCTTACTCACAAACCTCACTCACTTGGAGCTCTCCTATAACAAAATAAATGGTTCCATACCTCCATCTCTCGGAAATTTGAGTAAGTTGGCCAATCTAAGCCTATTTGGAAATGAAATTTATGGGCGTATTCCTCCACAGATATGGAACTTAACAAATCTTCGTTGTCTTGATTTGGGACAAAACAACTTCACAGGTTCCATCCCTTCAACCATAGGGAGCCTAAGCAACCTCATTGAATTGCGCCTCCTTCTTAATTTGATTTCTGGTTCAATCCCTGCAGAAATGGGAAATCTCAATAATTTATATCTGCTGGACTTATCCAATAATTATTTTATAGGTTCCATCCCTTCTACTCTAAGAAATGCAACAACGCTGGTCTATTTATACCTATATGGTAATCAAATCTCAGGATCAATTCCTCAAGAAATTGGAAATTTGAGAAGATTGGTTCAGCTACAAGTACTTGGCAATCTTTTAACAGGTTCCATTCCTTCCTCCTTAGGAAATTTGACTGAGCTTACAAGCCTTCTTCTCCGAGACAATTCTTTCTCTGGCCCATTACCTCAAGAAATTGGGAATTTGAAACAACTTATTACTCTGGACGTATCTACTAATCATTTTTCAGGTCCATTGCCTCAAGAGATTGCAAATTTAACTCGATTGGAAAGTCTTCAATTGAGTTTCAACAATTTTTCAGGCTCTTTGCCTCAAATATGCCAAGGAGGGTCACTTAAATTCTTTGCGGCAGTGAGCAACCGTTTGACTGGTCATATCCCTGCAAGCTTGAGAAATTGCACGGCATTGGAAAGACTTCGGCTTGACAACAATCATCTCTCTGGAAATATATCCGAAAGCTTTGGAGTATTTCCCATCTTGTCATACATTGATTTGAGTTTCAACAATTTTTATGGGGAGCTTCCATCAAATTGGGGCGATTGCATTAATCTGACCTCAATAAAAATCACCAACAATAATATCAGAGGCAGAATTCCACATCAAATTGTGCGGTTGAGTCGGCTACAATTATTGCACTTTTCTTCCAATCATTTGGAGGGAGAGATTCCCAAAGAACTTGGGGGTTTGCCTTTGCTTTATGATTTGAGCTTGAGTGACAACCAACTTTCGGGTTTGTTGCCACAAGAATTGGGTGAATTATCCAATCTAGAGCTTCTAGATCTATCAATGAATGACATCAGCGGACCTATTCCACAACAAATTGGGAATTGCATCAAACTGCGAGAGCTGAGATTGAACAAGAATGGCTTGAATGGAAGCATTCCATTTGAGGTTGGTAACCTGGAGAATCTTCAGTCGATACTAGATCTCAGTCAAAACTTGCTCACAGGGAGTATACCTTCTCAGCTGGGAAAGCTGCGAATGTTGGAAAAGTTAAATCTCTCTTACAATATGCTCTCAGGTTCCATTCCATCATCTTTGAAAGAGATGGTAAGTCTAACACCCACATCCATTGATGTGTCATATAATGATTTGGAGGGTCCTCTTCCTGATGGAAAAGCATTTCAACAAGCTCCAATGGATGCATTTGTTGAAAATAAAAATTTGTGTGGCCGAATACAAGGCTTACCACCTTGCAATTCCTCTCTTATGAGCCTTGCAAATGGAGGAAAATGCCGCAAAGTTGTGATAATCATTGTTCTCCCTGTTGTAGCAGTGTTGTTGATTCTGCTCGTTTCTATTGGCATATGGTTTATTCATCACCGGAAAAGTAGGAACATAGAGAATAAAGATCACAAATCTCGCAATCACAATATAACTTCAATATGGAATTATGATGGGAAGATTGTATTTGAAGACATCATTGAAGCTACAGAGAATTTCGACAATAAGCATTGCATTGGAGAGGGAGGATATGGAAAAGTTTATAAAGCAGATTTACCAGAAGATCGGGTAGTGGCCGTAAAGAAACTTCACCCACTTGAAGATGGTGAGCAGGTTGACCAAAGAACCTTTATGAATGAGATACGGGTGTTAGCAGAAATTCGCCATCATAACATTGTGAAGCTTTATGGATTTTGCTCCCATGTACGGTGTTCCTTTCTCATGTATAAATACATGGAAAGAGGAAGCTTAGCCGGTATCCTTAAAAATGAGGAAAGGGCTATGGAACTGGATTGGATTAAAAGGACGAAGGTTGTCAGAGGAGTGGCCAATGCTCTATCTTATATGCACCATGATTGCAACCCTCCCATTGTGCATCGTGACTTGTCATGCAATAATATTTTATTGGATATGGATTTTGAGGCTTGTGTCTCGGACTTTGGCATTGCCAGGCTTTTAAAGCTTGATTCATCAAATTGGTCTACGCTTGCAGGCACATATGGATACATCGCTCCAGGTAAATTGTTTAAATATTATATTTATTTTTTCTCTGTTTTCCTTTTGGTATATTGATTCTTAATATTTCTCCTATTTAGTCTAAAATAGTTTATAGAAAGTTTGTATGTGGAAACAAAAATTCTTTATAAATAGGTTTGAATAGAAAACATACTAATTCTATGTTAAGAAATATCTAAGACCTTGGTGGAGGAGAGTTTTCGATCATCATAGTCTATTACACCTGGTTCAATGTAGCATAAGGTAAATTTAGATTAGGGCCCGAAAACGAGTAGGTGAGTAGGATGCATAGGGATCCTATGGATAACAGGTAAAATTTACCTAATCCCACCAACATCCAATATCAAAATTAGAGAAAACATTTTGAAATTCCGAGAAGTCCAGGGGCTGTTTGGTACCTCTAAAATTAAGTTCTTTTTTAATTGTTTAGAGCTTATTGATATTTTAGAGTGTTTGACAAAACTCTAATTACATTCTATATTTAGAGCTTAATTTAAGGAGTTGGTGATTTTAAGGTCTTAAATATAAGCGGCTGAGGGCAGCTTATATATGGAACTTATTTCCTAAAAGGTGGAGGTTGACGGAAATTTTGAATCTTTCAAACGAGAATGCCCTCATAACATTTCATATTGACACAAACACCCTTGGCATTATTTCCTGCGCTCATCTCCGGATGAAAACGAGAGAAATGATTGCAAAATGCAAATGCATCTGCTCACACAAGATCTCCATCTTGCAACACACGGCGCACATGCATAAATCCGACTGTTCATCTTCAAGTATTTATCTGTAATCGTTTTTTTTTTGAAATGGGTTGTTCCCAAAAATTGCTACATTGATCAAAACAAAACATTGACACGTTTTAGGTAATATGTGGCCACTTGTTAGAACATATATGTTCTACAAGTCAACACATGGAGTTGAAAGACAGAACAACGGAAAAAAAAAAGGCCATGGTCAACATATTCTTTGCAAAGCCCTTCCTGATTGTAGCTGTCATCATCCAAACATGATATTACCATAGGATATGATTGATGATGGCGCTAGATTTCATCCCATAAGTAGCATCTGAATATAGATCATGTAAGGAAAATTACTTCAACCAATTACATATTTTCCTCCCATCTCATAAACTATTTGCTGATACGATGTTTGGTACCCAATTCGATGGTGATTTAGGCCATCAACCTGTTGGACTATAATGATTCTTTAAATACCCACCTCTCCAACGAAAAACACAGAAAAAAAGGTCCACTAATCCATCATATGATCCTTTTCTCACAAACAAATGATAGAACATGGACCATAGAATGTGTCACATATCATAAATGGTCATCAAACTAACCTCATGTCTTGGGACCATGGTCCAGTTAAAGAATATGCGTGTGATATGCTATGCCAATGCATAGGCTTCTTCAAGCCCTCTTTTCCTTTTTTTTTTTTACCCTTAAATACATAAAACTGCCCCTTTAATAAGCTCTTATTTGAATGTTTATCAAACACTCTATTATAAAATAAAGGTCTTTTTGTAATTTTACCAAAGAGTCTAATTGTGAATTAGAATTTCAAAATTAGAGCATTTTATTTTAGATCTTAATCTAATTAGCTATTATGAGTTTGAGTAGAGTTACCAAACGGGCCCTAGATTTCTATCATGAAAACCCAAGTGTGGATATTGATCAGATTGGCTGAAACTCAACATGGCAAGTCCAATATATCTTTTCTATTTTTTACTTTTTGCTACATGGAGTGTTGAATTCGCACACACCCGTCCATAACCAGCTGGCCTTAGAACCAAAAGTCTCATATCTAAATCACTGAATAACAATATATTAAACCTAAAAGATTCACAGCCATGAAATGAGGGCACACAGTTTAGTGATTTTATGAATTGCAAAATTTTCAATGTCGATCATCTAAGTTCTATCTATTAATCCCAATACACTCCAGTATCATTTTTCATTGTCAGGTGTTTAGCTGATTCATGTCTTTTTTGACTTTAAAAGAACTCTCTGTGTCGAAGGTTAAAGGATCTAGAATCTTATTGATACCATATAACTAATAGGGATTAAATCTTATTATTGATAATATGCGATATTTGTTTGAGTCCAATCACATATCGCATCGCATACAATTTCCTTGTTAGTAGTTTCTTATTCTATATATTTATATATGATTTTTCGTGTGTATTAATTATTCATCATTTCTTATTCTTATGTAGATGTTTATAAATTTTTTATACGTTATGCATATATGTGCATCAATCCCTCAGCATATTAATATGGTGAGGGACAACATAGTGGGACTGACTTTATGATACATCTAAACCATCTACACATATGGGACCCCATAATTACGTTGGACCCATCAAGTTTTCACATATCTGAATGGATTGGACCGTTGGATTAAAGGTCAAGTTTTTTTTATTTAATATAAAATCGTTAAATTTGTGGGCCTCGGGTGAAGGAGTCAGAGGTATAGAATTGACCCCATACTTAATATATTGGCACGTCCAGGATGTCTCTTTCCATTCCCCCTAAGTCCCATGATTTGTGTGGGGCTTTAGGAGGGCCCCATTAAGTTTGTCCCCCACCGTATGGTGAGGGATGGATCCCATAAATATTTCTATATATATATATATATATATATTTCTAGTAATTCTCAAAAATCATTTACAACTGCTTTATGGTTGTTAAATGAGAAAAATCCATGCAAGCTTTGTAAGGGTTATAAAATTGTAACTATATTAGTTCTTTATTTTATGATATTTTATACTCGTCCAAAAGAAACAAATCAATTGAGTATATATAAGTAATCTCTTTCAAATGATTAACATGGATGGGTTGCCTTTCATCATTTTCTTGTGGAACCTAAGTTTGAGAGGGGTTAAACTATAAAGTCCCTAAATTAAATCTTAGGAAAGCGATAGTCCTATCTACATCTTAAGCGTCAACCCCTTTCCCTTCACAATTTCTTAAAAACCACTTTACTATGAATTCATAAGAATTTAATAGAAAGTAGGCAAATCGGCTTTCTTATTTGTCTTTCTTAACTGCGAGATTTGCTTTGTTTCGCTCCTTGGACTACTTGTGAAATTAGTAGTTGCATCAGGGTCGGAGAAGTCCTTTGGAACTATCCATGTCCATTAAACATGATCTCGGTTGTACTTTCTCTCTCTATGTGCAGAGTTTGCCTATACAATGAAAGTGACTGAAAAATGCGACGTTTATAGCTTTGGTGTGGTTTGTTTGGAAGTGATCATGGGAAAGTATCCTGGTGAGGTCATCTCGTCCTTGTCAACATCAATGGCCAAAGATATCTTGCTCAAGGATATTTTAGACCAACGCCTCCCACCTCTCACTGATCGAGAGTTGAAGGAAGTGACTTCAACAGTGATGCTGGCACTTTCATGCTTACGTTCAGATCCACAAACTCGCCCAACCATGTATCATGTTTCTCAAGAGCTATCTGCAATGAGGGTACCTTCTGTCGAGCCACTTCACACCAGTACATTGCTTCAACTCATGGATCTAATGATGTAAGTAGGCAGATGAGAATTATAAGGGTGACTGTAATAAGTCTAATGGCGACATGTACAAGTGCAAGGGTATCATGTTTCCATTGCTATTAGTTTAATAAGTCAATCTTTTGTGTGTTAGGCTATTTGGGAGTTGAGCTACTGGTTTCTTGGTCGCTCATTCCAAGGCATGATTGTTGATCTCACTTTCAATAAATTTATAAACTGTTAAACGAGTTCTTAATCACATAGAATATTGGATTTTAAATCTTTGATTTCACACACAAATAAGATTTTATTTAACAGAGTATGTTTGAAAAAAATGGGCTCCATATCTTTGGATGAAAGGAGTAACCTGCAGACTTGCTGACCAAAATAGAAATGGGATGTTTGATTGTTAACCATATCACATGTTATCCTTTCAAATTATAGTTTCATATTGAAACTTTTGACTGATTCCAATGCTGGACTATGTATTTGCACAACTGTATGTCTTCTCCGGTGGTGGCACGGTAGCAATTGCTGTCCCTTTTTTTCTTCTTCACTGCACAACTCAGGACCCCGTCGATGATGATTCCGGACTGCAACGGGGCAAGAATAGATTGAGCCCGCTGCTTAATCGATCAGAAACAACGATCGCCTTCTGCTCCGGTTCCAACACAGCAGTACCGACATCCTATCTGTAAGTCGATCAAAAACCCCCCAATACTTGGATACTATGGGGAACGCTAGATAATCGGGGCGTTACGAAGACTCTCATCTTTTCTAGGAAAGAATATAACTTCTTTTTAAGACTCACCAAACTCTAGCTCCCAGAACGACTCTCTTGGTTTTAATCCCCTTTTTTGGCCTACAAAATCTCAAAGATTGCAATCCAACGGTTTGGAAGTTTTTTAAAATATCTCAACATTTAAGTGGAATCAATGCCTGAAATTTGGTAAGAGAGCCGTTTTGGATTTATTTAAACAGTTTGGATTTTGATTGTGGTACCCAAAAGGTACATTTTCAAAGAAAAAACTTATTAATCCACATTACCGCCCTACAACACTGTGTAAACACTGTAGCTCTGTGTTTTTGTCATTGCGTGGATTTTCTTCGTCCCATAGTGGGGTCCAATCTAAAAAATAATACCATTAGAGAATATCTCATGTCATTCCTCTGAAATTCTTGCCAGCCAAACATGGGAAATCCTCGAAAACGTTGAAAATGGCGAGGCTTTCTTAAATTTTCATCGACTCTGGTACTCGGCTCCAGCTTTGATTGGTTGGTTAAGGAGCGAGGACCACCCATGCAAGTTAAGGAATTGTCATTTGCTTTGACTGACCATCATTTCTTCTTGGAGTTTTGACAAATTATTCCTTCTATAATTTGGTTTTTCCAATTTAATGACCAAAATCCAGATAGTGTTACCAAAGTCACTAGACTTCGGTCGACATTCTTTTTTAAACTTTTTTGCCCTAGACAGATCACGTGATATTATGGGAATAGTATATTATTGGGAAGTCCTACATCCCACTTCGCCTAAGTCCTGAGTTGGACATGCATGACTTCATATACGTGTGGGCCTTCTACCTATTAGCTTAAGCTTTTAGAGTAAGTGGGTGTTTATACGGTTTCAGTGCGGGTTCCGATTTCTTTGCTCTTATGTGGCCCATGTGGCTCATGTTGTTCTTGTGTAGCCCACGTGGCAGCCCTGTTCATGAAATTTAATGGGCTTGCATGTGAGGGGGAGTGTTTGAGCCTTCCACCTATATTAGCGTTAAACTTTTGGGGAAGTCTCACATTCAACATCGCCTAAGTCCTAAGTTGGACATGGCCTCATATACCTATTTGGGCCATCCACCTATCAGCTTAAACTTTTGGGTCCATACATGTCTTCTTACGTATTTATCACAGATGATATCATAGAACCGTCTCATGATGTCATGGCTTTTTATCTAGCATCTTAGATAAAAAGATTTCCAAAATGATAGAACTTGAGAAATGGAGATTACATTTTTAAATTCATTGGTTTGTGCTCTTAATATCCCACTAGCCCAATGACCCGTGCTCAGCACGGTATCTCCTTACACTGCAAAATAAATAATCACATATTAAAAAAATCACCTCTTTCTATAGGACAAGTTGGATAAAATAAAAATAGAGAAATTTGAGCAAAAAGGGTATAATTACATAGGAACAACCAAATCACAAGTGGTTTGTTGGAAAATGATTGGATAGTTGCATGAGTAGTTACATAACTGTCTGTCAAAATTACAACCGACGGTCAAAATCAAAGCCAAAACCTTCTAGCTTAATATATTATAATGGGGCCTACCAATGAAGGATGAGGTGGGGGATGGAAAGACCTAAATCGGACCAGCCCATAAATGAAATTACTGTCAAGCCCAAAAAATCCAATCTGCTGCCTGCCGACAATTCTAAGCAAATTCCACAGTTAGACTTTTCCATTTCATGAGCCCTATCACTATGGTCTATACCATAAAAAACATCCAAGCCAATGTACATACTCACCAATCCAGACTGTTCCATTGACCATTCAACACTAGAGTGGATCGTAGATTTGAAAGGTTGCAGCAAGCGATATCTGATCATCACCCTGCTTTGGAGGATCTGCATTGATTACAGTTGCTTAAGGTATGGGCCAGCTTGAGCACAGTCTGAATTGGGCCGATCGATTTAGGCTGTATTTTAGGGCCGGTGGATGTACCCGAGCCTTATACTCTGGCCCGATTATTAAATGGGTCGGGCCTATGTCTATATACATGCTTAAGGGCCCCGGCCAACATATTCGCACAATGAGGTGCATATATTTTTTGCTAATTTGCTGGAACTAACTGGGCTGATTCTCAGGCCCATGGGTCACATCCAACGCAGCAATTGCAAGTGCAAAACAGATACAGGGATAGCAGAGTATCATTAACTAGAGTCTGATATAAGAAGTTACAAACATTTTACAACTCATCTTTTTTGGAAATTCAATTTTGCCATGGCTATAGCAAAGAGAGTAGCATAGAGGAGAGGTAAGGCAACTAACATTGCAGCCACTAGAGCTAACCGATCATGTTGAAACCCAAAGTAATCCTTTATAAGGACATTGACCCCTTTCTGTTCTCCAAAAGCTTCGATTTCCCGGTCTATATCACCATATTGAGAAGTAAGGATTGCATTGAAAGTCCAAGAAGTAGGGGAAATCCAATAAAAGCAGACCCACCATATAGGGATTCGCTGCAAGAACAAGCATATGATCATTGGCTTATCTCATCAACTTACATGACTTGCAATTTTACAACAGAGCAGATAAGCAACTAACCTTCTTTTCTCTTCTAACCGTGAATGTGTTATAGTTATATTTCTGTGACTACTTATTCTAATTTAGCATTTGTCACCATGCCCAAGACCTCAAATAAATTCTTTTCTCTTCTAATCATGAATGTGAAAGTATAATTACAATTTTCTAATTTAGAAAATTGTACAATGCCCAAGTCTGCATACTAACTTTTAATTCCTTCTTCGATTTTCTTGTTTAGTTCTTGTATTTAAGAGCCAACTTATCCAAACTTGTTTAGTTTGTTTAATTACATCTAATCATTTCTTCCTCTGAACTTAAGTCTTGAAATATTATCAAAGCTAAGTAGTAAATTCTCACAACAAAGTTTACCTCAATTAAATGAATATGACTGTATGTAGCTGGAAACATTGAAACTTTACATTTCCGGATTAAATCTGCATTGTGGGCACCCTTTTCTGTAACTACATCCCTCAATGAGTGTGAGTGTGAGTGTGAGTGTGAGACTTGAACAGCACTCAAATCCACATTGAACTTAAAATACATGTCCCTCTCCACTCTTATATGGTAGTCCGTAATTTGAATATCATTTTGATCAACATCACCACCCATATTTCATCTCATGTAACCCAACTGAAGATTTTAAATTTATATGTGTCTTCTACAGTTTTTGTTATAGGATTCTCTTTTTCTTTTTGATTTTTTTCTCCTTTTTATCTTCAGCGGGCAATTGACTTAAGTTAAAACCCAGCCATCAAATTGAATTATTATTGATGATGCAGAAAATGACTTCGCACACCACCGGTCAATTAATAGGTAATGAATGCAGTAATTAAGAGGAGAGAGAGATTTATTGTGGTTCGGTCAGTGTGACCAACGTCCACTTCAAGGGCAGAGTTCGCCGGATGTATTAATTCTCAAGTATTTCAGAGATTACAAACTTGGGAGAGTGTGTAGAAGAGAGAATTTTGCTTGCCCCTCAAGTATCGAGGGGCTCTATAATTTATAGTCTTTCCCTAACAGATGGGGACGACTTTACAGCGCCGTTCACGAGGAGCCTTCGAGGTGTCCTCGACTGGCGAGGCAGTTGGGATTCTCCGCAGGACTTGGTAAAAGCGGGACGTGGCCTGACTGCTTCCGAAGCGACCCAGACTGCAGTGACGTGGCCAGGCATCGTGGATTTGGGCTCGGACTCCATTGGACCAAACGGATCTCCATTAATTTAGGCTTTGGCTCATGACGGACTGGGCCACTTGGGCTTGACTCATCAATTATTATTATTATTATTATTATTATTATTTATCATAAGTCAGCCCACTGTGCATTTAACCAGTTTGGATTTGAGCGGTGGGCCTGCTGTTGGTTCTCCCGTAGGGTTTTCTCTTGCCATTCTCTCTTTTTTCTTCATCCATTAATGATGGCCATCTTTGACTTTCATGATAGATGGGCATGCATGGGTTGATTTTTGTTGATGATCAATTTGTCGGATCCTCATGAATTATCCAGTTGCGGCCCACTTATATATCACAGTTGATTTCATCTTTGTTGTTTTTCATCAATCTATGGGGTCCATTGACAAAGCCATTTTTTTTTCTTCTTTCTTTCTTTCTTTTTTTTTTTTTTTACTGTGGTCTGATTATGAAAGTTGATTTCTTTTCTAATCTCACAATTTGTGGTGGGCCACTTTCATAGCCAAAGTGTGTATTTTGCTACTTTTTTTTCTCCTTATTTTCCTCTAAATATTATACTTGATCAATCTGTGGGGCCCATTGTTGAAGCCAATTGATTTCACGATCCACTTTTGACACTGACACTCAACCTGAGCCGAAGCAAAAATATAATCAAATAAAGGCATACTAGAATCAGTACTCTTGACTTGATCTACCCCTCTCTAGCTCCCTAAAATTTCCATATTTACTCATCAACTTTTCTAATTTTTTGGTCCATTATTCTTGATTGGATTGTTTTACTTACCTGATCATTTAAATTTTTTTTTTTTTGAAGTTCGATTTTAATTGTATTTATATTATGAACTAGGAAATTAATTTGCCCCACCATGTGATGACTGGTGGATGATTCGTTGTTTGCGGATTATGTCTCACTGGGAGACAATTAAAAGATGAAATCAAATCTTTTCCACGTTGTTTATTTTGATTGTGGTTTTTTCGATCTAAATATAATTCATACCAAAACTATTAAGTTTTAAATATCTTGTGCACGAACATGTGTTGCTATGCATCATTAAAGCTATTGGATCAAATTTGATCCCTGGATTGAGTATCAGTCTAAATTGAAGGAAGAGTCTAATCTCTTCCTATGCAAATATTTTGAATCCAGTAGTTAAAATTTGCATCTGGTCCCGAAATTTGTGATTGGAGTTCATGGGGCGGGCCAGCCCGAGCCCAATCCGGGTCCAACCCGCTTTGGACCAGGCTTGTATTAAGTGATAGAAAGCCTAAAGCTCGGCCCGGACGCATAATAAATGCATGTAAGTTAATTTAGTTAGTCCAAATAATTAATCAAAGACCCGGGCTGGGCCTATGCCGAAGTTTCTAAAGACGGGCTAGCGCTGGGCCTGGATTTACCTTAGCCCGGCCCATGAACACCCCTAATTGGAATTCTATTTGTTGACAAGTTCCAGTATATGAGAGCCTGTTTCACTAGCTTGATTTTGACAATTCTTATCTACAAATTCTTTGAGAGCCTATTTCACTAGCTTGATTTAGACAATTCTTATCTACAAATTCTTTAAATGCCACCCCCCCCACCCCACAACCCAAGCTTCTTTTTTTTGATGAATGGCAATTGAATTAGTAAAGAAAGGAAGAGAACAAGGCAGAGAGCCCAGGAAAGAAAAAGCTCAAAGAGCTACAGCAACAGAAGAGAAAAGAGACAGGAAAAACAACTCCAAACAGAGGCAAAAAAGAAGAAGCCATGCTTAAGAATTAAGAAACACAAAATTACAAAATGATTGAAGAGGTCTACCAATGAAGGGCTTAGTAATGCACTTGAGAGAGGCAGAGAGGAGCTCAGACAGATAAGAGATAACCTTCTGCTGGGAGGCTGTTAGTTGGAAAAGAGAGTATTGTTCCTGCAGATCCAGATTGCATAAGTTGTGGTGAGGAGAATTGTAGCAACTCCTTTGTAGGCCAGGCGATCACTGTGGGTTGAAAGAGCATGCCGGATTTTAGATGGAGAAAGGGGACCAGTGACAGACAAGCCAGCCGCAGAGAGAATCCAGTTCTAAATTGCAGTGGAGAAAGAGCAAAGAAAGAGAAGGTGCAGGGTAGACTCTTGATCTTTGTAGCAGAGACTGCACCTTGAAGTAAGACTGATACCAGACTTTTGAGCCCATCCTTGAGATGGGGTTTTACTGTGCAGCAACCTCCAAGCAAAGAAAGACACCTTAGGGAGCTAAAATATGTTCCAAACCAGTGGAGCCCAAAAAGTCAAATCAGCTGAAGGTCTGTGAGATCTAATGAGTTGCCAAGCATCCTGAAGAGAGAGGCCATTGTCCTTGTGAGAACTCCATAGGATAGTGTCTTTTGAAGAAGTGTCCAAGACAGGATGAAGGGTTGCTTGCCTCAGGGTGTCAACAACATCATCTGGAAAATCAGGAGGAATAATCCAGTGGCCTCCTTCTTAGAGAGAATGAAGCATCTAGTTGGGAGGAAAAGAAATAGAATGAAACATAGCAGTGAAGCTACTAGATTGCATCCAGTTATCATACCAAAGATCAATTTTCTTCCCATCTCCAACTTTCCACTGACTGCCAGAGTGGATGTGGTGAGCCAAATGCCTGATTTTTCGCCAAATACAGGACCCAGACTTGGAGTCGGAAGAGTTCCAGATGGAGGAGTTGGGAAAATATCTACCAGCCATCCAAGAAGCCCAGAGGGAGTTTGAAGACATAGCTGTCCAGCCCAACTTGATGAAAGAAGCTTCATTATGCTCACTGATTGATTTAGACAATTCTTATCTACAAATTCAATAAATGCCAAACCCCCCACCCCTCAAACCACACCCCCTACAAATTCTTTAAGTGCCAAACCCCCCACCCCCCAAAACCCCCCCAGCATCTAAATAGGATATTTGTGACTTTTGAGGTTGTTTGAATTCATCATTCTAGTAGCATTTTTAAATGCCAAGGAGACAGCTGCACAAATATCACAAATTCTCTTTAGGAATTCCGCCCATAGAAGCAGGACCTTATGTGTTAAAGTGTCATGGAGTATTTGAGAAATTTGGAGTGGAGAGCATTCAAAGAAGAATTATAAAACTCTCCTCAACATGAATTGAAACCGCAGTGGGTGGTCTTTTTTTTTTTTTTTTTTTTTTTTATTTTTTTATGGTAACCCAGCAAAGGGGCTCGGGCCTTGAGACTCAAGGCACAACTCACACACGCGAGGAGAGACACACAACTCACACATGTGAGGAGAATAAACATAACTAGCTCACACAAGTAAGGTAATAAAAGTCACATATGCATAGAGGGAGGAGGCAGGGTTCGAACCTAAGACCTCCAAATGAAAACTATGACTCCTTACCTTAGTGGTCAGGAATTGTTCTCTGCAGTAGGTGGTCTTATGCTTCACTTGGATTGATTTTCAAAGTCTTATTAGATGTGGATTCCCAAAGATGTGGTCCCATCTGGCTAGAGGCAAATCCACAAGCATAGGGTTTTTATTTATTTATTTATTTAAGTTTTATTGATTCATCCATGAGCAAGACTCTAATGGCTCAAATAATGATTTTGGTAATTGTACATAAACACTCTTCTTGAGGTTTTTTTTTTTTTTTTTGGGTGGGTTTATCAGTCCACTTGCATCAGAACCATTGAGTGGAATTTATCCCATTTCACACTATTTTAGACATTCTTCGCTATTTGATTTTGTATCAAGAAGTTTAACAAATTAAAACTTGAGGATCTAAACCTATAGTTAGAATCATTTGATTGGCTTAATATTATATTTTCTTCCTACTCCACATCCAAAATTTTATATCTCATGACTCGTCCGTCATGAATCTAGATGAGCACCAATTAACTTGAGTCGAGTCGGTGAGATTTGCTAAACTTAAATAAATGGTATTTTCCTTAAGAGTCCATAAAAATTAACATTTATTCAATTCACCTTAAAAAATACAAAGTACTTGGGTCTTATTGAGTTTGTATGAAATTACAATTACAGGGACCTTTTTAAAAGTCCCTTCTTTTACTCTTACCTAGTTGTTTAAAAAGTTGAGACTTCTTAGGTCATTAATTAAAAATAAAGCGAACACCATCCAAAGTAACATCATGCTACGTGTGCTGTATCTGCATCCCCGACCTACGAGCCCCACTTGGTAAATCTCTGGTATTTGAAAAGAAGGTCGGACGTCTCACCTGTTTGGCCAGATCTATGGACCTTTAGATTTTTGGTCCCACAAGGTTGATAAACTCTCGCAAGCATTAATGAAGTCTTTAGAACCGGTAAAGACTGGAGTCTCGAAACTGGATATCCGACGACTTGCTCTCATTCGTTGCAAGACTCTAGTCGACTTCCACCAGTATTTCTTTCTAAGGTGTTACTTTGATTGGATTTAAAATGGTTCCTGTGCAATGAGATCTTAACCATCAACTAAATTTTCCCCAGGGCCACCCAGCTTCTGTCATATATATATATATATATATATATATATATATATATATATATTTACTGCTAGTGTAGTGACACCCCTCTATTCAACTGGATAGAATCCACTCTCATTCAGTTCACTCTTTAAAAAGGAAAATTCACATTTTAACGCCTTCACCCCACATGAACCCCTCTTCACTGAACGGGGGAAAGATTCCTATACTGTAATTTGAATTAAGAGTAATTTAAGGGAAAAGTCCTCGTAGGACCTCATACGTCTTACCAGGTCTCCGTATCATGTTGGACATGAGAGGGGTCCTCATGTGGCCCTTTATTTATTTATTTATTTTTTTTTTTTGTCATTTAACGATATGGTAGATATTGACCATTCTACGGTGGTTCCTCTCGATTTGCAGAACCTAAAATAGACATTGGATTTTTCTCTCTTAGTTGCTGGTGCTGCTCCAGAGCTGTGGATGGAACCAGGGGAGGCAGAGAGAGGGAGGATACGGAGGAATGGAGGATGGCGAGCATGTGGTCATCTTCGTTGGAGGAGGGAGGATCGCCGTGGAGGGAGGGAAGGAGGGAGGGGAGGGGAGACGGAGGCAAGGTTGTAGGCTGAGATGAGGAAGAGGGTTGAACTTGCAGGTAGTGGGGGAGGGAGGGGATGGGGACCAAGGACCTGTAGACCCAAGGGGAGTGAGACAAGGCAAGGGCAAAGGATTTGCATGTGGACCTGCAGATTCGTTTTTTTCCTTGTTATCTCGCGATATGGTCGATATCAACCATATCGCTCAATGACAAAAAAAATAAAAAATAAAAAAAATAAATAAAAGGGCCACATAAGGACCCCTCTTGTGTCCAATACATGATACAAGAAACTGGTCAGATGTATGGGGTCCTACGGGGACTTTTCCCATAAATTCCTCTTGAATTAAAGAGAATTCAGATTGTGGACTCTATATACACCTTAATGCATGGGAGGTGGGCTACTATCACTATCCTTAGAGTCCCCGCAGCAATACAACCAAAGGTGTTAGCAAGACCTGCATACTCGAGCCATCCCAAGAAATTCTAAGCTTGAACATTAGCAAATTAGTTTCCCAGAAGCTTCTTTCTCCAATCTACAGAGCCTCTGCTGCTCCTTCCATTTGTCACTTGATGTTTGCTGATGACATTCTTCTGTTCTTCCAAGCTTATCCTCAAAGTATCAATTCTATCAAGGGTGTCTTGGAAGCCTACCAATTGGCAGCAGGTCAGAATTTCAACCTCAGGAAGAGCAACGTTCCTTTTGGCAACAACAGACAATCCTTCAAAACTAGAACCCTGAGATCCTTAGGCATCTCTCAGGCCTTCTTCCCTGCTAAGTACCTAGGAGTCCCCTTATTCATTGGCAGCCTCAAGGCTCAGTACTTTGAGAGTATAAAGAATTCTTTCAGAAAAAGGCTAGCTGGTTGGAAGAGCAATTTACTTTCTTTTGCAGAGAGGGTTATCCTCGTCAAGCATGTGCTCCAAAGCCTTTCCATCCATATCCTTCTCGTGCTTCCTCTTCCAAGATCGGTCTGCACCTTCCTGGAGAGATGGATGAGAAACTTCCTCTGGTCTGGGGGCCCTGTTCAAGTCAAGAGGAGCCTCCTTAATTGGCATTCGGTCTGTCATCCTAAGTCTGAAGGTGGGCTGGGTCTTCGTCGCATTAAGGACCTGATTTTGGACAATTCGATCAGATTAGGCTGGGCTGCCTTCTCCTCCTCGTCTCTGTGGGTGAGCTGGTTCAGAGCTAAATATTATAAAGGATTTTCCCTTTGGCACTGTTACTCCCTTATCTCTGGTTCTTGCATTTGGAGATCGATCAAGAGAAGCTCGCCTCTCATCTTCCAAAACAGTCACCGGATATTGGGAAATGGTAAAAGCATTAGTTTCTGGTTCGATAAATGGCATGGCCCCCTCTCTTTGGCTCAGATTTATCCAAAGGTAGTTGTTCCCTCCTATGATTCTGTGAATGAGTTCTTCTCTAACAGTCAGAAGCTTCCCAGTCTCCACCTTCCTCAATTGGTGAATGCGTTCTCTGCCTCTCTTCTATCTTCCTTCTCCCTTGTTGAAGAGCCAGATGTGTTGCGGTGGTCAAGCTCCAACTCTAGTAATCTCTCTTTTGCATCAGCTTGGGAGCTCATCAGATCCAGAAACACTCCCTGTATTTGGTCCAAGTTTGTATGGAACAACCTCCTAAAACCTACCATAGCTTGTTTGCTTGGAAGCTGTTCCTCAACAAACTCCCCACCAATGCATGGGCCCAATCGGTTGGAGTTCATTTAGCTTCTTCTTGTTATCTTTGTGGAACGCATAAGGAATTAGCCTACAGCATGTTCTTCCTCTGCCCTTTTGCTTCTTCCTTCTGGGCCTGGCTTGCAACTAAAGGGAATTTCCAATTTATCCCTCTCAGCTCTGTCTCTTCCAAATGGGAGTCTTTCTCTGCCAACTCCTGCTCTTCAGCAAAAAAAGGTTTGAGTGCTCTATTCATCATTGCCATTTTCAGCATCTGGAAGGTCAGGAATCAAGCTCTCTTTAAAAACAAAATGCCCTCTCTGGACTCTGCTATCTCTTTCTTCTTGGAGGATGCTTCATTCACTTTAAGTAGATTCAATTCCTCTTTCTCTAGTGCAACTTTAGCCTCTTTCTTCCTTCTCTGTAACCAGCACCATCCCAATATGAGATAGAGCTCGGTCTCTTCTTTCCTTCCCCCTGATGGCTTTTTCTTCTTTCTGTTTTTTGTTTCTTGTTTCTGTGTTGCTTGCTTTGGCTGTTTCTCTTTTCTTTTAATTCAATTTGCAATTCAGCGAAAAAAAAAAAAAAACTTGAAAGAGAAGAAATAACGCGTTTCATTGGCTATATTAATTTCATTACTCCCTTCACTTCTCTATACACTAATCTTAGACTTTCCATGCATCCCATTACTTCCATTCAACCATATCTAATCTTTCATATGGGGTATGGGAAATAGATTTCCGATCCTCATAAAAATTCTCCCTCCTATACAATCTCATTTCCTCACTCTTTTCTATATTACCCCAAAACCCTACACTCTTTCATTTTTTATTTCTTTAAATAAAATATTCTTTGATGTTGAATAAATTATATACATTTTATGTTATTTCTCTTCGGAAAATTGTTGCACCAAACAAGAATTTGCTGGCGCTGCAATTTTTCCTTTCCATGAAAAAGGGTGTGTACACAAACGTGCCCATAAAGAAACAGGCCATAAAACTCGCATGGGAATTTGGAACATGCCCTTGGGGCCCACGTCAAAAATTCCAATTTCACACCCAAAATGCAAATGAAAATTTTGGACTTGCCCACAAAATCCAGCTACTTCTTTCGGTCCACCCCCGCAAACCGTCCCAACTGCTCATGGACAAGCTAGCCCCACTTCATAAATCTCTGATTTAAAAGAAGGCTGGTCACTTATTTAGCTAGATTCATGCACCTTAGATTATTTAGCTAGATTCTACATAACGTGGGATCGATAAAGTCTCGCATGCACAAAGTCTTCAGATGCCGTGAAGACCGGAGTCTGTGAAAAGCACCCAAACGAACTCCTGCCAATAAACATTACCAAGTCAAGTCTTCAGAAGCTTTCAAGACTGGAGTATGTGAAAGTGCAGATCCGACTACATGTACGTACGTTCTCAGTTATTGCATGCGATGTTAGTGGGAAGATGACTCAATACATGATAGCAATCGGAGAGAATATCACTTTGTGACATCTAACGAAGTCATGGTTTGAGAAGACTCGTAGCGTCCGAGCAACGCTATAGGACGGGTTGTTGGGGAGATGAAGTCGACGTTCGACAATTCCTGTGCAATAATCTTCGACTGTCTCACTGGGCTCCAGCTTCGATTGGTTGGTTAGGTAGCCAACCAAAATTTCCTCGGGAGTCTGGACCACCCGTGCTATCCACCCAGCTATTGTGATTTGCTTTGACGACCGTTATTTTTTCTTGGGTTATGACCATTAGTCCTCCTTAAATTTTGGTTTTTCCAATCTAATAACCAAAATTCAAATAATGTTGCAAGAGTTCACTCGGCTACGGTCAACTTTCCTTTTTAAACTTTTTTGCCCCAATTCACATCATATCATAGGAATAGTATATGTCATAAAAACTAATAAATTCCATGATATTATAGAACTGTCCCATGATCTCACAACTTTTTATGCACCATCTTAGGAAAAAAGATTTTCGAATAATAGAACTTGAGAAATGGAGATCAGATGCGTATTTGCTTTTTAGAAAATGTCATTTTCGTGTTCTGTAAAAAAAAGAGTTCACTTGTTGGTTGTAAAAAGTGTATAATATAAAAACTGATAAATCCCAAAATATCATGGGACTGTTAACGTTCTTTGTGTCTCAGTCATGAAATTGAGAAAATCGAATTTAAAGAGGACTAATTTGTCAGAACCCCTTCTTTTTATTGTCTCGTGGTACACTACCAATTCAATTGGATAGGATCGAATATACTCTCATTCGGCTCACGTAAGCCAACATCATACCAAGATACAAAAGCTTTTAATAAACTCTCTCATCCAATTAAGAAGGAATGAAAGAAAGTTGTCTACAAGCAGTGGTAACGTGAGAAAAGGAAAAGAAAGAAAGAAAAAAAAGAAATGAGGGTTTTACCAAAAACCAAAAGAAGAAATTAGGATTTTACCAAAAAAAAATGCCCTTAGACTTTAGGGAAGACAAAAGAGGCCAGGGCAATTTGTAAAGAGCCTAAAAAGAAAGTAAATTTTTATATATATATATATATATATATATATATAGACACACACACACCATTTAGAGGGGCTTTGCCACCACCGGTACCCTGGTTTTGCTCCGATCTACAAACATGCCAAAGGCATAGAGATGCAAACCAGAGATCTTGATTATTTAAGGTGCATTGGCGATGAAAACAAAAGGGTCTTAGTAAAAGAGAATTTTATATGAAAGTTTTTTTTTTTTTTTTTGGGTACTTATATGAAAGTTAGAAATGTATTTTAAAAACTTATTAGGGCGAAAAGATCCCTTGGGGCACTATCAAAAAACAATATGCTTGCGGGCCAATGGGGAAAAAAAATCTAAAATTCCTACTAAGATTAAGAGCACATAAGCCAACATCATACCAAGATACATGCAGTGTGTGCTACATGTACACATCCCTTATAAATATCTGATTCAAAATAAGGTGGGCCGCTTATTACGCCAGATATATAGATATTTCAAGAGTTATGGTCAAGGATCCATCAAGGCTTGAAGTATAAAACTTAAAAAAAAAGGTTATAAAACTTCAAGTATGAGAATTTTAAAGAATTTTAGGCCCTGTAATGGCCCACACATAAAAAGTCTAAGTTGCTCGAAATTCTCAGCCCTTTATGCATGGGGTTTGGTCAAATTCCACATTAAATAGAGATGGATCCTCTCTTAGATTTGAGTCAAATGTTGCCAGACCTCATGCATAGAGGACACGACTTAATTTTGAGTAATTGAAATTATTTATAAGTGTGTCCCAAAGCTAAACCCTAAGCTAGATTTATTGTTTAAAACTGTGGTAACGGTCGCGGCATTGACTAACCCCAAAAATCGACACTATATTGGTATTGGTTGCGGTTAGTGGTCTTTTGCGGTTGTTGCAATGTGAATTTCTTTTTCGATCCCAATAAAATTTAAAAAATTGTAAAAAATCCAAAATATTAAAAAATAATATCTTTTTTTCCTATTATTACCAACTATAAAGAAAAATATCGGTCCCAGTCATAGCATCCTAGATATAAAATCAAAATCACTCAAGATAACAACCATCCCTTGTATATTATGTGTAAAGTTTTTACTTAAATTGTAGCTGGGCCCATATTGAACTCATATTCAATATGTGACCAATTTACAATGGGGCTAATATTGGAATAAAAATTGTTGAGGGCCTATTGATCAATCTTAATATTTTATTTCTATATTTTATAAGCAATCAATATAAAGTTGGTCTAACTTTTAATGGAGTGAAATTTATAGGGTTGATTAGAGTGAGATATTTATTTTAATTGGTTAAATTTTTCATGAGTGATGAGTGGGCTTTATTGGAGAGCACAAGTATTTATTTTTTTTTTTTTATAAAACTTTAAGTATGAAAATTTTAAAAATTTTAGGATCCGCAATGGCCCACACACAAAAACTCTAAATTGCTCGAAACTAATTGCCCTTTACGCATGGGGTTTGGCTAGATTTTATATTAAATAGTGATGGGTCCACTTTTAGATTTGGGTGAAATGTTGCCAAACCTCATACATAGAGGACTAACGAATTAATTTTGAGTAGTTCAAATTATTTATAGGTGTGTCCCACCATGGGGCAAAGATAAGGTCCTGCATGTATTCATGCTAATATCATGGGGTCAAGACTTTTGTGTGTGAGAGAGAGAGAGAACTTTAATCAATCCATCACATTCACTTGCATCGGAACTATTGATTGGAATTTTCCATATGGGTATGGATGTGAGGTCCCTACCTTCTCTCACATGGTAAGGTGAAAGTGTCTCTCGCAAAAGTACCTCCCACATATATATGCCCATGCGTTCTGAAAAGCAAGAGCACCCCTTTTCTTGTACCAATAAGTTAAGGAGGTGATTTATGATAGACGCGTGTTAGTTTTTTCATTGTTATGCAGAGCAAAATAGAAATGGGACGTCACGTTTGGACACGTTGCTTCACAAGAGTTGATTTTTTAGGATTTCAAATATGTCTTCCCATTAAAGGGATTGAAACTGAAATTTAAACGTGTAGATTAATTAGATGCTATGCAATCTCTCCCCTGGATAAGAAACGGTTTCCCACACATTATCCTTGGTAAAATCAGTTTCCGGTGATATTCCTATCTACATCTCGACCTTGGCACCTTCACCCCTAGTCATTTTAATTCTTCTTTCACAAAACCCACTTTATAATGAATATTTGTAAGAGTTTAATACTAAGTAGGTTAATGGGGTCCTGAATGTACTTATTTACTCTTTTTTGACATTGAGATTGATTTGTTCACTCCTTGGAATAATTGTGAAATTAGTAATTGCAACAAGGTAGATATAGTCGGCGGAACATAATAAGGGGTCCATAACCAGGAAACATGATCTTGCTTTCTCTTTCTTTCTTTTGATCTATGGTCCTTTAGATTTTTTGGTCCCATAAGGTTGATAAAGCCTTGCAAGCATCAATGAAGTCTCTAGAACCCGTGAAGACTGGAGTCTATGAAAAGGATAGTGAAAACAACCTATTTGACCACTTGTTCTCATTCGTTGCAAGACTCGAGTTAACTTCCACCTGTATTTCTTTCTCAATTACTCCTTACGTTGCGACTTTGATTGGATTCAACATGGTTCCTGTGCAATAATCTTAACCATCAATTAAGTTTTCCTCAGGGCTACCGGTATTTTTTTTTTTCATTTTACTGCTAGTGTGCTAACACCCCCTTTTCAACTGGATGGAATCCACTCTCATTCAGTTCACTCTTGGAATAAAGAAAAATTCACATTTTAACGCCTTCACGCCACATGAACCCCTCTTCACTGACTGGGGGAAAGATTCCTATACTGTCATTTGAATTAAAGAGAATTCGGATTCTGGACTCCAAACCTTAACGTATGGGACATGGGCAGCTATAACTATCCTTGGAGCCCTCCCAGCTGTACAACCACAAGACTCAGCAAGACCAGGCTCGAGCCATCCAGTTGAGTCAATTACGTGGCTAAAGGACTTGATAGAGAAGGAATAACGCGTTTCATTGCCTATAAAAGCGCATCCTGGTCTCAGCATTTGCACAAGCAAAAAATCTCCTCATCATCGAACTAATGATCATCATGGCTTCTAAGAAATCATTTTCTCTTCTCTCCCTACTTGTCCTAGCGTTTGTTGTGTACTCTGATATTAACCATTGCAGTGTTGCAGCAACAGCATCATTAAAGTCACCTGAAGCGGAGGCTCTACTCAAATGGAAAGGCAGTCTCTTCCAAAGCCAAGCTCTCAATTCATGGTCACTAAATGTCTCTCTGTGCAACTGGACTGGAATCACATGCAATGGTGCCAAAGAAAAGGTGACAGAAATAAATCTACCCAATTACGGCCTGCAAGGTACGCTTGATCAGTTGAGCTTCTCTTCCTTTCAAAGCCTTGTCCGTCTTGACCTTACCAACAACACGCTCAATGGAACCATTCCTTCACGTATCGGTGCTCTTTCAAGATTGACGTACCTTGATTTATCTAAAAATCAGCTCTTGGGCACATTACCACTGTCACTAGCCAATCTCTCTCTCATTTCTGATTTTAACATCTCTGACAACATCTTAACTGGTGAGATATTTGCTCGTCTCTTTGCAAATTGGAGCCAAATCTTCTCCATTCGACTAGCAAGAAATCGACTCACTGGAGAGCTTCCATCTGAAATAGGCCGACTCTCAAATCTTGGTGTTTTGGACCTCCACGGTAACAACTTGAGTAGTTCGGTGCCCCCAGAGTTGGGGAAGCTCAGAAACTTGGTTCATTTGTTTTTGTCCGAAAATAATTTTACTGGTTTGATCCCTCAGTCTGTTGGAAATTTGTGCAAGCTGGTCCATCTAAGTCTCTTTACAAATGAAATTTATGGTTCTATCCCTCCGCAGATAGGAAACTTAACAAATCTGGAGAGGCTGGATTTGGGCAATAACATGATCACAGGTCCCATCCCTGCGACTATAGGGAGCTTGAGCAAGCTCAAAGTCTTACACTTGATGAAAAATCGTATTTGTTGTTCAATCCCTATAGAAATAGGAAATCTCAATACTTTTCAGCTAGACTTGTCCAGTAACAGAATCGGAAGTTCCATTCCTTCCACTCTAGGAAATGCGACAGGGCTAGTCTTCTTATATTTGTATGGAAATCAGCTTTCAGGCTCCGTTCCCCCAGAAATTGGAAATTTGAAAAGACTAGCTCATCTACAAATATCCGGTAATCTTTTAACAGGTTCCATTCCCTCCTCCTTAGGAGATTTGACTGAGCTTACAAGCCTTCTCCTCAGTGACAATTCTTTCTCTAGTTCATTACCTCAAGAAATTGGGAATTTGAAAAAACTTGCAATTCTAGGAGCATCTAAGAACCTTTTAACAGGTTCCATTCCTTCCACCTTGGGAAACCTGACTGAGCTAACAAGCCTTCTTCTCAATGACAATTCTTTCTCTGGTTTATTGCGTCAAGAAATTGGGAATTTGAAAAAACTTACCACTCTGGACGTATCTACTAATCTTTTAAATGGTTCCATTCCTTCCACCTTAGGGAACTTGATTGGCCTTACAATCCTATCTGTCCAACGCAATCATTTCTCTGGCCCATTGCCTCAAGAGATTGCAAATTTAACTCGATTAGAAAGTCTTCAATTGAGTTTCAACAAATTTTCAGGCTCTTTGCCTCAAATCTGTCAAGGGAGATCACTCAAACAGTTTGCAGCAGCGAGCAACCATTTGACTGGTCATATCCCTGCAAGCTTGAGAAATTGCACAACATTGGAAAGACTTCGGCTTGACGACAATCAGTCTCAAGAATGGGTTAAAAATATATTGATTAATTTAATCATGTAGCAATACATTGGTTTATATAGAGAATGGAAAGCTATTCTAGGAAACACTATATACAGAGGATCAATCTGATCCTGTAATTGATCCTATAATCTTGCCTAGTTGACTCTGTCCTCTCAGATTAATTAGGTGTGTACAGCTCATTTGACACTCCCCCTCAAGTTGGGGCATATATGTCATCAATGCCCAACTTGCTAAGTGAGCTGTGAAAAACTCTGCCGGTGACTGCTTTGGTGAGGACATCTGCAAGTTGATCTTCGGATTTAACAAATGGTACCTCAATGATCTTGGCCTCGAGTTTCTCCTTGATGAAATGTCTGTCAACTTCAACATGCTTAGTCCTATCATGTTGCACTGGATTATGTGCGATGTCTATTGAGGCCTTGTTATCACAATGCAGTTGCATGGTACGTTTGGGTTTGAATCCCAAATCCCCCAACAAATTCCGTATCCAGAGTAGCTCACATATTCCATGTGCCATACCCCGATATTCAGCTTCAGCACTCGATCGTGACACCACTTTCTGTTTCTTACTGCGCCAAGAGACTAAATTGCCCCCCACAAAAGTAAAGTATCCAGATGTTGACCGCCTATCAGTAACAGACCCAGCCCAATCTGCATCAGTGTACCCTTGAACATCTAGATGACCATGCTTTGAGAACATCAATCCTTTTCCAGGAGCTGACTTCAAATATTTTAGAATCCGATTCACAGCGTCCATGTGTCCTTCACTTGGTGCATGCATGAACTGACTCACCACACTAACTGCATATGCGATATCAGGTCTAGTATGTGATAGATATATCAACTTACCAACAAGACGTTGATATCTTCCTTTGTTGGTGGGTACCTGTTCAAGATATTCACCAAGTTTATGATTCACCTCCATCGGGGTATCAGCTGGCTGGCAAGCTAACATTCCAGTTTCGGTCAAAATGTCAAGGATGTATTTCCGTTGTGATAGAAATATTCCTTGTTCTGAACGAGCCACTTCAATACCCAAAAAATACTTCAGAGCACCAAGATCTTTCATCTCAAATTCACTGGCTAAATAACGTTGCAATGCTGCTTTTTCCTCCGGGTCATTTCCAGTAACCACCATGTCATCAACATACACAATAAGGGCAGTGACCTTACCTTTCCTATGTTTCAAGAAAAGAGTATGATCTGAGTTACTTTGTTTGTAACCGAAATTCTTCATTGATTTGCTGAACCTTCCAAACCATGCTCTGGGTGATTGCTTCAATCCATAAAGAGACTTTCTTAGTTTACACACCATGTTGTTTTGACTGGACCCCATCTTGCATCCTGGAGGAGGATCCATATAGACTTCTTCTTCTAGGTCTCCATGCAGGAAGGCATTTTTTACATCAAACTGATGTAATGGCCAGTCCAGGTTTGCTGCCAGAGAAAGAAGCACCCGAATTGTGTTGATCTTGGCTACAGGAGCAAAGGTCTCCCCATAGTCAATCCCATAAGTCTGAGTGTAACCTTTTGCCACTAGTCTTGCTTTGTATCGTTCAATGGTGCCATTTGCTTTGAACTTTACCGTATATATCCATCTGCAACCTACTGTTCTCTTCCCTTTAGGAAGGGTAGTCATCTCCCAAGTGGAATTCTTCTGGAGAGCCTCCATTTCTTCATTCATTGCTTGAGTCCACATGGGATCTTTCAGAGCTTCCTGCACATTACTTGGAATAGATACAGTGGATAATTGACATACAAATGATGCACATGACGGAGATAGCCTATGTAGAGACACATGATTAGCAATAGGGTATTTAACCTTTGCTTTAGGGTCAGGGTCATATTGTTGTTTAGCAATCCCTCTATTCGTACGAGGAGGTAACTGATAACCTGTGTTTCCTGTATGACTTGACTCAGGTAAAGGGCTAGAGTGTGAGTTTAAGTGTTCGGTTACCTGTGGAGGAATATCAGGACTTGATTGGATGAGTGGTGGTGGTACTGTAGGAAGGACTGTATCTGAAACACTATCTGGAGTCTCTAGTTCTTGTAGCTCTTGCTCTTGTTGTACCTCTATAGTTGGTGACTCAGTAGTCACTACATCCTCAGGTGTTGTCCGCGGCTGCTCTGACATAGGCTGATCTAGAACATTCTGTGGAACTTGGATGATCTGATTCTGAGTATCTTCTGCAAAGATAGAGCTCTCCCCCTGCAGGGGATGCTCGGAATCTCCCCCTGAGTAATAGAACTCACTCTCGTGGAAAGTAACATCAGCTGTAACATGCAAGGTCTGAGTAGGGGAATGGAAACACTTATAGCCTTTTTGAGTGTCGGAATACCCCACAAAGACACAGCGTAGGGCACATGGATCAAGTTTGCCACGCTGGTGTGGATATACCTGGATATAAGCAACACATCCAAATACACGTGGTTCGAGATTTGGTGTGGATGGCATGGTGAGGAGAGTGGTCAATGTCTGAATTGGAGTTTGATACTGGAGAGTACTTGATGGTGTTCTATTGATGAGGTAGGCAGCTGAACAAAGGGCCTCCCCCCAAAAATGATGAGGCATATGGGCCTCAAATAGAGAGGCACGGACAACTTCCAGGAGCTGACGATTCTTACGTTCTGCTACACCATTCTGTTGTGGTGTATAGGCACATGTGGTTTGATGAACAATACCATGTTGGCTTAAAAAAGTATGTAGGTCGTTGTTGACGTACTCTCCTCCATTGTCCGACCTCAATGTTGTGATTTTCTTGTCAAATTGAGTAGCAACATATTGGTGAAATTGCTTGAATTTGGCGGTGACTTCGCTTTTCTGCTTCATGGGAAAAACCCAAGTCATCCTAGTGCAATCATCTATAAATGTCACAAACCATTTAAAACCACGAATAGTAAGAACTTTTGTCGGACCCCAGACATCTGAATGGATAATCATGAAAGGCATAGAACTTTTATTCAATCTTAATGGATAAGAAATACGATGGCTTTTCGCCAAAACACAGGTTTCACAATGAAAGTCTGATGTAGCAAACTGGGAAAACAAATCGGGAAATAAAAGTTTCAAATATCCAAAAGAAGCATGTCCTAATCGTCTATGCCACAACCAAATCTTTTTCATCCTGATGGACTCGTTCCCTCTCACATGATGTGCTTTACTCAATCTCTTACAGCAGTCATCTGTCAAGTCCAGATAATACAGCTTTCCCCTCCTAGTACCACATCCAATCACGGCCCTGGTGAGAAGATCCTGAAAAAGACAATATAATGGCCAAAAACACACAGTACAATTGAGGGAATCAATGATTTGAGGAACAGATAACAGATCATAGTCGAGTGAAGGGACAACCAAGACATGATCTAGACTTAATGATGATGTAAGAGATAGGGACCCTTCTCCCAGAACTGGGGAAGTGGTTCCATTGGCACTGGTAATATGTGTTTGGATTGATGGTATGGTAGAATGCAATCCAATGAAACTAGAGGTCATGTGATCAGTAGCACCAGTGTCAATAATCCATGATCTATTATAAGTAAGTGGAGATGTGCAGGAGGAAGTACCTGAGGTGGCCAAGGCCTTGGAACCAGATGTACCTGATGGAGATTCCGATATAGTCTCTTGGGATGACTCAGATGATGCGAATGAGGCTCTGCGTGAATCCCTCTTTCGGCCTTTGTGAACCCATCCTTCCGGATAACCAATGATCTCATAACAGCCCTTAATTGTATGGTTATCTAAACCACACTTGGTACACTTCATTGGAGGCCGGTTACGAGTAGAGTCTGTGTTCTGAGTGGGTAACCGAGATTGCTTGAACCTCGCAGCGACCAAAACTGTGGCATCGGATGAGACACCAGCCTCAGACATGGTTCCCTGTCGGTTACTCTCTCTTTTAATATGTGCATATGCTGCCTCAAGTTCAGGTTTAGGCTCCATCCTCAAAATCTCTCCTCGGATTTGGTCAAAAATATTGTCCAAACCTGCAAGAAAGATATAAACGCGGAGACGGTCAACCTCCTTGCGTCTAGTTTCAATATCTGCTGGATCCTTCATGTTACTTGGACTTAATTGATCAAGCTCTTGAAAGATCTCAGTGAGCTCACTATAGTAATTGGCAACCGGTGCTCCATTCTGTTTCATTGTGAATGACCTTCTGTGTAGATCATAGATCTTTGCCTCATCTGAACCATCAGAGTATGTTTTCTTGATTGCATCCCAGACTTGTTTTGTTGTGTCATAACGGATAAACCGCTTCATCTGATCGGGTTTCATGGCATCGAATAACCAACTCTTGACTTGACAATCCGATGCACGCCATTTGTTGTATGTCTGGTCTGTGGCCGCAGGTTAGGTCATATCACCGGTCAAGTAACCATGTTTCTCTCGTCCGGCAATCTTCATCTCCATGACTTGATGCCATAGAGAATAATTATGTTCATCCAATTTTATTCCAGTTGAGAAGTTGGAATTATCTCCTTGGATGGTGACAATCTGGGTGGTTGAATCAGATTTGCTGGAATCTTCACTTGCCATGATGATGGCTCAATGGATGATGAATGCTTTTGGACTGGACCTGGCCTGGGTGAACTGGACCTGGCCTGGACGAACTGGACCTGGCCTGCTGGACCTGACAAACTGGCCTGGGCGAACTGGACCTGGCCTGCTTGTCCTTTCTCTGGACAGTGGGCTGGGCTTCACGGGTCAGGCCGAACTGACCCAGACCCAACCTGGAGACCCAACCCTCCTTCTTTTGAGTTCTGGTTTCTGTAACCAGAACTTGACGAACTGCGCCCTTTCTCTCCGGCGATGTTGCTGCAGCAGCGGAACGACAGCGGAAGAGTCCGGCGACGGCAGCCGCAGGACGGCGGCGAGCGGCGGGCAGCGTGCAGCGTGCAGGACGGCAGCGTGCAGCGTGCAGGAACCTAGGCTGCCCTGGTCTCGCTGTACACAGCGATGAACCCAGCGATGTTGCTGCAGCAGCGGAACGACAGCGGAAGAGTCCGGCGACGGCAGCCGCGGGACGGCGACGAGCGGCGGGCAGCGTGCAGGACGGCAACGTGCAGCATGCAGGAACCCAGGCTGCCCTGGTCTCGCTGTACACAGCGATGAACCCAAACAGCCTTTGCAAACCTGTCTTCTCCGGTGAATAGAACTGGACCCGATCAGATTTTGTTGTTCTGTGAAATCCGATCAGTGTCGAAGCAACAGAGATCGATCTCGTCCTCTGGGCTTGTATGATGGCTGTAGCTGCGGAAGCGAGAAAGGGTGATGGGAGTGTCAAGAGTCAGTCATGATCGGCTGCTCTGATACCATCTCAAGAATGGGTTAAAAATATATTGATTAATTTAATCATGTAGCAATACATTGGTTTATATAGAGAATGGAAACCTATTCTAGGAAACACCATATACAGAGGATCAATCTGATCTTGTAATTGATCCTATATCTTGCATAGTTGACTCTGTCCTCTCAGATTAATTAGGTGTGTACAGCTCATTTGACAATCAGCTCTCTGGAAATATATCCGACAGCTTTGGAGTATTTCCCATCTTGTCATACATTGATTTGAGTTTCAACAGATTTTATGGGGAGCTTCCAACAAATTGGGGGGATTGCATTAATCTGACTTCAATAAAAATCACGAACAATAATATCAGAGGTAGAATACCACATCAAATTGTCCAGTTGAGCCGGCTACAATTATTGCACTTCTCTTCCAATCATTTGGAGGGAGAGATTCCCAAAGAACTTGGGGGTTTGCCTTTGCTTTTTGATTTGAGATTGAGCAATAACAAACTTTCGGGTTTGATGCCGCAAGAATTGGGTGAATTATCCAATCTACAGCTTCTGGATCTATCAATGAATGACATCAGCGGACCTATTCCACAAGAAATTGGGAATTGCATCAAACTGCGAGAGCTGAGATTGAACAAAAATGGCTTGAATGGAAGTATTCCATTTCAAGTGGGTAACTTGGAGAATCTTGGGTGGATACTAGATCTCAGTCAAAACTTGCTCACAGGGAGTATACCATCTCAGCTAGGAAAGTTGCGAAAATTAGAACGGTTAAATCTCTCTCACAATATGCTCTCAGGTTCCATTCCATCATCTTTGAAAGAGATGGTAAGTCTAACATCCACATCCATTGATGTGTCATATAATGATTTAGAGGGTCCTCTTCCTGATGGGAAAGCATTTCAACAAGCTCCAATGGATGCATTTGTTAAAAACAAAAATTTGTGTGGCCGAGTACAAGGCTTACGACCTTGCAATTCCTCTCTTATGAGCCCGATAGATGGAGCAAAAGGCCGCAAAGTTGTGATAATCATTGTTCTCCCAGTTGTAGCAGTGTTGTTGATTATGCTTGTTTGTATTGGCATATGGTTTATTCATCGCCGGAAAAGTAGGAACAAAGAGAATAAAGAACACAAATCTCGCAATCATAATATAACTTCAATATGGAATTATGATGGGAAGATCATATATGAAGACATCATTGAAGCTACAGAGAATTTCAACAATAAGCATTGCATTGGAGAGGGAGGATATGGAAAAGTTTATAAAGCAGATTTACCAGAAGATCAGGTAGTGGCCGTAAAGAAACTTCACTCGCTGGAAGATGGTGAGCAAGTTGACCAAAGAACCTTTATGAATGAGATGCAGGTGTTAGCAGAAATTCGCCATCGTAACATTGTAAAGCTTTATGGATTTTGCTCCCATGTACGATGTTCCTTTCTCGTGTATCAATACATGGAAAGTGGAAGCTTAGCCAGTATCCTTAAAAATGAGGAAAGGGCTATGCAACTCGATTGGATTAAAAGGATGAAGGTTGTCAGAGGAGAGGCCGATGCTCTATCTTATATGCACCATGATTGCAACCCTCCCATTGTGCATCGTGACTTGTCATGCAATAATATTTTATTGGATATGGATTTTGAGGCTTGTGTCTCGGACTTTGGCATTGCTAGGCTTGTAAAGCTTGATTCATCAAATTGGTCTACACTTGCAGGCACATATGGATACATCGCTCCAGGTAAATTGTTTAAATATTATGCTTATTTTTTCTCTGTTTTCCTTTTGGTATATTGATTCTTAATATTTCTCCTATTTAGTCTAAAATAGTTAATAGAAAGTTAGTATTTGAAAACAAAAATTCTTTATGAATAGATTTGTATAGAAAATGTACTAATTCTATGTTTCGAAACATCTAAGACCTTGGAGGAGAAGACTTTTCTATTATCATAGTTTACTACACCCGGTTCTCTGTAGCATAATGTAAATTTGGATTAGGGCCCAAAAACAAGTGGAAGAGTAGGATGCATAGGGTAAAGTTTACCTAATCCCACCAACATCCACTATTAAAATTAGAGAAAACATTCAAGAAGTCTAGGTTTCTATCATGAAAACCCAAGTGTGGATATTGATCAGATGGGCTGAAACACTACATGGCAAGTCCCATATATCTTTTCTTTTTTTTTTTTTTTTTTGTGCCCTTTTTGATACTTTGAGCGTTGGATTCACACACACCCATCCATAACCAGTTGGCCCCCCGAAACCGTTACTGTTTTCCAACTGCAAATCGGTATCGGTCCATTTTGATCAACATGTGCACTCTTGAGCCCTCCTAATCTCTTGTCAGTGAATCATGAAATTGAAATTAATGGTGGATATGACTCTGATCATGATCACAAATACTGGGTGGGTTTTGAATCTTGAGCTGTGATCCAGCAATCCAACTTGATGGTAACTGGGCCCTGCATAGATCAGGCAAATCTGCGGTTCAAACTAGAGGTAGTATTAATTTTTTTCCCTAAACTTATGGTGGGTCCCCTGGTCTAATGATCTGAACCATCCAATATGGTGGGCCACTCCTACCAATTTCTAGTCATTGAATGTTGTGATATAGTGGGCCGCAGACAATTGTGTCGGTCAAAACAGTTGGATCACTTTTTTTTTTTTTACTCCCTTTGAGAAAATTAGAACATTTTGGAATTAGGGTCCATTGTCAATGGTTTTAGGGTGTTTTTGATGTAAATGAATCCTTTTCTCCTCATCCAAATATATTGTTGTTATAGGGGAAAATACTGTTAAGGTTCCTTTGTTTGCATGAAATTGGATACACAAGAGTTCATGATATAAAGGATTGAAATATAGGATTATTAAAGAGGTGAGAGGATGTAAGGTACAGCTGAAGGATTTGAGGTGGAGACTTTTAGGATTTGTTTGAAAACTCTAAAGACAGGATCTTATTTTATGATTTAGAATTTATTTACATATTAGAGCATTTGATTAAACTTGTATATCTCATTTTGTTAGAAATAGAGCTTTGGCCTTTGAAAAAACAGGTCAAGAGGGGTTGACTCTTTTTAGTAGTGCTTTTTAAGCTGACGTGGGAGGAGGCATAAGCCTAAGAATTTACTGGTATTTTAGAAAAATATAACCCTTCAAATATTTTGTAATGGCACAAATGACTATTTCTCTCCGTATAGGACTTTTTCTAGTTAAAATAATTTTTTTAAGGAAATACCAGAAATTCTCCTCTAATAAGGTCTTATTTGTATGTTTACCAAAAGTCTTATATCTAAATCACTGAATAAGAGTATATTAAACCTAAAAGATTCACAACCATGAAAATGAGGGCACACGGTTTAATATTTTTATGAATTGCAAAATTTTCAATGTCGATCATCTAAGTTCTATCTACTAATCCCAATACACTCCACTATCTTTTTTCATTGCCAGGCGTTTAGCTGATTCTTTTCTTCTCTGTTTTTTTTTTTTTTTTTTTTTTTTTTTTTTCTTCTGTACTTTAGAAGAACTCTCTTTGTCGATTCTTAAAGGATCTAGAATCTTATTGATACCATATAACAAAGGGATTAAATCTTATTATTGATAATATGCGATATTTGTTTGAGTCCAATCCCATATCGCATCGCATACAATTTCCTTGTTAGTAGTTTCTTATTCTATATATTTATATATGATCTTTCGTGTGTATTAATATTCATCATTTCCTATTCTTATGTAGTTGTTTATAAATGTTTTATACGTATGCATATATGTGCATCAATCTCTCACCATATTAATATGGTGAGGGATAACATAGTGAGACAAACTTTATGATACATCCAAACCATCTACACATATGGGACCCCATGAATTACGTTAGACCCATCAAGTTTTCACCCATCTAAATGGATTGGACCGTTGGATCAAGGGTCAAGTTTTTTTATTTAATATAAAATCGTTAAATTTGTGGGCAACGGATGAAGGAGTCACAGGTATGGAATTGACCCCAAACTTAATATATTATCACGTCCAAGACGTCTCTTTCCATTCCCCCTAGGTCCCATGACCAGTGGGGCTCTAGGAGGGCTCCATTAAGTTTGTCCCCCACCGTATGGTGAGGGAAGAATGCCCATGAATATTTTCCTCTATATATATATTTCTAGTAATTCTCAAAAATCATTTACAACTGCTTTATGGTTGTTAAACTGAAAAAAAATCCACGCAAACCCTGTAAGGGTTATAAAATTGTAATTATATTAGTTCTTTATTGTATGATATTTTATACTTATCCAAAAGAAACAAATCAACTGGGTATATATCAGTATTCTCTTTCAAATGAATAACATGGATGGGTTGCCTTTCGTCATTATCTCGTGGAACCTAAGTTTAAGAGTGATTAAACTATAAAGTCTCTAAATTAAATCTTAGAAAAGTGATTGTCCTATCTACATCTCAAGCTTCAACCTCTTGCCCTTCACAATTTCTTAAAAACCACTTTAGTTTGAATTCATAAGAATTTAATGCAGCGTCGGCAAATGGGCTTACTTATTTGCCTTTCTTGACTGCGAGATTTGCTTTTTTTGCTCCCCGGACTACTTTTGAAATTAGTAGTTGTGTCATGGTCGAAGACTTGACCATTAAATATGATCTCAGTTTTACTCTCTTCCTATGTGTGCAGAGTTTGCTTACACAATGAAAGTGACTGAAAAATGCGACGTCTATAGCTTTGGTGTGGTTTCTTTGGAAGTGATCATGCGAAAGCATCCTGGTGAGCTCATCTCATCCTTGTCAACATCAATGGCCAAAGATATCTTGCTCAAGGATATTTTAGACCAACGCCTCCCACCTCTCACTGATCGAGAGTTGAAGGAAGTGACTTCCACAGTGATGCTAGCACTTGCATGCTTATGTTCAGATCCACAAACTTGACCAACCATGTATCATGTTTCTCAAGAGCTATCTGCAATGAGGGTACCTTCTGTCGAGCTTCTTCACACCATTACATTGCTTCAACTCATGGATCTAATGATGTAAATAGGCAGATGAGAATTATAAGGTGACTGTAATAAGTCTAATGGCGACACAAGTGCAAGGGTATCATGTTTCCATTGTTATTAGTTTAATAAGTCAATCTTTTGTGTGTTAGGCTATTTGGGAGTTGAGCTGCTGGTTTCTTGGTCGCTCATTCCATCGCACGATTGTTGATCTCACTTTCAATAAATTTTTAAACTGTTAAACGAGTTCTTATGTACTCGCATAGAATATTGGATTTTAAATCTTTAATTTCACACACAAATAAGATTTTATTCAACAGGGTATGTTTGAAAAAGATGGACTCCATATCATTGGATGAAAGGAGTAACCTGCAGACTTGCTGATTAGGGACTTTTTTCAAAAAAAAAAAAAAAAAATTCATTGTTATCCAGAGCAAAATAGAAATGGGATGTTTGATTGTTAACCTTGTCACATGTTATCCTTTCAAATTATAGTTTCATATTGATACTTTCGGCCGATTCCAATGCTATTTGCACAACTGTACTTCTCCTCCGGTGGTGGCATGGTAGCAATTGCTGCCTCGTTTTTTCTTCTTTCACTGCACTACTTAGGACCCCGGCGACGATGATTCCAACTGCAACTTGGCAAAGAATAGATTGAGCCCTCTGCGCAATAGATCAGTGTCGCCCATCCCGAGATCAGAAACAACGATCTCCTTGATTCTATTCTTTTGCAACTAAGTGAAAAGGAGCTTATGAGGATAAGAAGATTCTATTCTTTGCGGGTCAGGCTTGTGAATTATATTATTCCAGTTACACAATGGTTCTAAGTGAAAAGAAGCTTGTGAATTATATTATTCCAGTTACACCATGGTTCTATTCAAGTTCTATTGATATAACTAAGTGAAAAAAACTCCCCTTTGCTATCAGTCTTGGTCATTTCAGCAGTCTAATATACAAGTGCAACTTGAATCAGATTGAACATCAATGAATTGATAGTGCAAGTGACCAATCTTCTCATCGCTTTCTCAAATCTACAATTCCAGAAACCGTTTCCTTTTTTAAGAAAATACCAAAGTTCTAAGAAAGTAAACATCACTCTTTGAATCAGCACCAACATCAATTCCAATTTAATTCACAATAATGAAATATGCGGAAAGCCTAATGTGTAAAAGATGAGGAAAAGAAAAAAAACAGAAAAGAAGAATTAGCTGCAAAAGTGGAACTCTTTTTCATCTTTAGACAGATGAGTAATTACAGATCACTGAATTGTAGTTATTTGCACTCAAATCTGAAAAGAAAGATTATCTTGCAGAATCCTTTAAAAATAAGTCAAAAACAATCATCTAGTTCTTGATCATCATCTGAGCCTTATCAACTTAATCTCAATAGAACTCATGTCTCAAATAACTTGCTCTGCATTCACATACACGTGCAAGTTAAGAATGCATTATTAGAATAGGTGAACTTCCCTTCATAAATACAAATTATTCTGAACGCATTGTACATATCTTGCATGAATAGCATTGTGTACTACTTAGCTTGTTTAAAATTACATGTGGCAAGAAAATTTTAGTTAAAACCTATAAATAGGAAATAGTTTCTGATGCAAGGAATGTCTACAACAGTCCCTTGATTTTAGAGATATTTATGATCAAGTCCTCAAAGGGTCTAGGGGAAATGTAAGGTGGTGAACCTAGGGAGGGTTGTAAAGTGATGCAGCATTAGAGCCGTAAAAGTCCCATTGGCCACTGGTGTTTCCGATGCCCACAAGATCAAAGTAGACACTCTTATCTCCATACTTGGCTACGAAATCACTGGACCTAACGACCCAATTCATTCAAACAGAGCATCAAGAGAGACTCATTAAATTGAAGAGTCCACAAAGGTTTTTTCGTTTTTTTTTTCTTTTTTCTTTTGGCATTTGGATAGATAGATTCCACAAAGTCTGACAATCTTTTATGATCAACGCAATACCCTCAATTAGGTCTTCAGATTGGTAAGCTTCTCTGCTGGCCAGTCATAACATACATTTACCATGAAGTATCCAAAACTGATAAAAATGCAGACACAACAGACAAAACCTAATATGACAATGAATAACAAGCCTATGCCACCATTAACGTGTAATAGGAAGTCAAGGGCTGATTGACAAGAAAGCCCATCTCATGAGGAAGATGAAGCGAAGGGAAGGAAAAGAAAAATATTCCTTTTCCCCCACATAAGAAACGCACAGCAATTTTTTAGCAAAACCCCCAAAATTTCTAAATTAAAGAAACCCTAAATCCAGAAAGTCTAGCCCTAATTCCCATCTCTAACCATATATTTGAGAACCCCAAAAGTCAAAAGCATGAGAGTCTCTACCTTTGGATTTTCGCAGTGAGCGAAACGAGAACCCTCTCTCCTCTCTCTCCAGCTGCAGTGAGTGAGGGTCGTCTTCAATGGGGGCGGAGGAACTAGCCTGGGCCAGGGGGTTCTTCTCTGACGAGATCCAATCTTCTCCACACCAAAACCTACAAGATCGCCAACTTCTATGAGCAAATCTCCAGCGAAATCGCTGCGGCTTAGATGGAGGTTGAGAAACGTCCGAGAAGTTGATGATTGTTCTTCTTTTTTCATCTTTGGTATTGAGTTTTGGCCCGTGCGATTTTACGCACACTATTTGAAAAGAGGAATTTTGGATATTTCGATCCCCTCTGTTTCCACTATCCTTTCCATCGAAGCACGTGACGTCCGTAATTTACTATTGGTATTAACGTAGGGGCCATCTAGTTAAAAAGTTATTCCACTAAATGTTAAAAGTCACGAGCAATGTTGCTTAATTAATATGAGTCCACGTGTTGGAAACCAAAACGTAATATATTAGAGTTGCATAAAAAATTCGGTATCACCACAAAACCGAACTGAACCGACATAACCGGATGGTTCGGATCGGGTTATAGTAGATCGGTTCGGTTAACGGTTTGAAAATCATAAAAACCGCTTATATTGGTCGGTTATTGGTTTGAGCTCACGGTTAACCGCGTAAACCGAACCGACCGTATGTAGTAATTTAAGTATTGTTTTTTTTACTATTTTAGCCTTAGGGTTTCGTTTTTAACTATTTTCAAAGTTACATTCCAAAACTCCATTCTCACGTGAACTCAACCGTCAACACTACCTCAGTGCATCTCCTCTAATATCTCAAATGCTTTTTGATACTTCATTGCAGATGAAGGGATAACTATAGATAGTGTTTTCCTTCCATCACAATTCCTGCCTCGTTTCAATGAAGTTTTTATCAGAAGGTTGCACTCTTGAGAATGCTAAAAAAGCCAGTACAGCCTAGCATTTTGATGGTTGGTTTTGGTCTAACCTAACCAATGTGTTAAGAAACATTCATTTCTGAAAAATACAGTAGGTTCTGATACAGATTCCGTTTGTGTGTGACTTTTCTTGACATGAATTATTATTCTATTGTAATTCCAAATGGTATCATGTTGAATGAATATTTCACTGCATGCTGGTTATTTTTTTTTTTTTTTTGAGCGTTTGCGTTTAGTCCAAACTCTTTTTTTGGAGTAGAATTATTTTTTATATGCGTTTAGTCTAGTCTGGAATGTTAGATTATTATGTTCGCACTAAACATTGGAATAAATGCAAAGGACCGGGTATCATCATTTTGAAAATTTCAATATCTGTTTTCAAAAAATTAAAATAAAAAACAACGGTTTAACCGACCGAACCGAACCGTTTGGATCCGGTTTTGTCATTAACTGATCTGATCCGACCGATGGGGAGGGTTTAAACCGAACCGAACCGTTTGGATCCGTTCGGTTCAGTTTAAACCCTCTCCATCGGTCTGATCGGATTGGTTAATGACAAAACCGACATGTTCGGTTTGGTTGTTGGTTTTAGTGTTAAACCGATCCAAACCACCCATGTGCAGCCCTATAATATATCTAATAGTGATTATATCAAAGGACCCTTTCAAGTATTATAACATCATTGAGGAATACAACTATGAAAAAATCAACATGGGACCCATTTGATGTTAATAGTCATATGTGGATTTAACTGGGAAAATCACTTTATGCGTACGTGTTACACGATCAAAACCAATTAGAGCAATTGGGCCCAATTTTCATTTTTTTTTTTTTTTTACCTATTTGGCACATTGTCAGTGCTGACCTTATTTACACTGAAAAAGGCATCATTTACACTGGATAGGGTCATCGCCGACCTTATTTACACTGAATAAAGCAGTATTTACACTGGAAAGGGTCATCGCCGACCTTATTTACACTGGACAGGGTCATCACCGACCTTATTTAGTGTAAATAAGGTCAGTGTCGACGATGTGCCAAATCTGTGAAAAAAAAATGAAAATTGGGCCAAATTGCTCTAATTGGTGCCCCACTTGCTAAAGTGTTTGATCGTGTAATATGTGCGCATGAAGTGCTTTTTCCGATTAAATCCTCTAGTCATATTAACAAAGCTAATTATAGTAATCACTAGGTGCCACTAAGCAATGAGACTCATTTAATGATGACAAACTAATAATTACAATTATGTAATCCAATATTGGTAATGAATATGAGACCCACCTAATGTTGGTAATCATAGTGAAAGTCACCTAATACAACATTTTTAAGACCCACCTAATTAATATTAATAGTCAACAAGGAAACTATATAATTATGGAAAGGCTATAGGACCCACATAAAATTTATAAACATGGAAGGGCCCATCTGAGTTATAGTAGGAATCCTATAAAAACCATTGATGTTAAAAATTGTAGTGGGCCACTATGGTAGTATTTGCTCAAGAAGCTCCACTCATGTTTGCATATGAAGGTTTTTGTAAGAATGTGAGATATTGAAGGATACCTTCTAAATTATCCAAACATCTAGTTTTTAGGTGTGTAGATTATATTCTAAAATAAGAGATAATATAATAAAATCTTTAAAAACATATGTACCCTAGAGCTACATTTTTTATCTGATTCATTTGCGTTTAATAGATGGGTCCCACCAATCATATTTTAAATAATTCTCATTCGATGTATGATATTAGGGATTTTTCTTGTACGGTCATCTACAGTACGTGATATCCCCCCCTTGTTACCAAAGTTTAACATTTTACCCAGACGTTCTCCGTACAGTCCGTACCGCTGCGCAGTGCAGAAGTTGCTTTTTTTTTTTTTTTTTGCGATATCACAACAAATGTTGCGATATCGTAAAAAAATTAATTGCGATACCGCAAATTTTTTTGCGATACAGCAACTTTTTTAGTTGCGATATCGCAATATGTGGCGATAGCGCAAAAAAGGATAGGTTATAAAGTCAACGAATGCATTTCTGTTTGTAATTTCTTGGCGTTCTGTTGCTGCACCTCTGGCTTAGGTTTTCTCTTCACTGCTCTTTAAGTGCAGCTCCTGCCACATAACTAGTGATCTCCTGCCATCTCCTGCCTCATAACTAGTGATCTCCTACCATCTCCTGCCACATAATTTCTTGGCGTTCCATTGCTTTCACCTCTGGCTTGGGTTTTCCACTTTCCTACTCTTCAAGTGCAGCTCCTACCATCTCCTGCCACATTCCCTGCATGTCAACCCGAGGCCATTTTCATATATAGCAATAAAATCTCCTGCCACATCTTTGTCTTAGGTATTTATTCCATATTTCCCACCTTGTATATATCTCCCTCTTATTTATTATATAATTTTTTTCTTCTTATGTGTCTTTTGAAAAAATGTTAGAATACAAGGAATCCCACTTGTAGGAACATTTGAAATATTTTGTGTAAATATTAATAGTGACCTTAGGTGGGACTTGTGGTGCCTCACTTTTTTATGAACATCCTGTTGTTGGTATATTAAAAAATCCCTTTGTTCTCATCATGAACTACCAACAACTCGATTGGCTTGGACGTCCATTGCAAAAAACAATGTGGCATGTCTTATTCGTCCCGTCCTATGGTGGGCCCCAGCACAAACTCAGAATTTCCACATATTCTTTTAGCCTTTTCCTGTTATTGTGGCATTACAGAGATCATTTTGATCATTATCTTAAACTGCTAATGATTTTTTAATGCTATTAATAAGTAAACAAACAATTAAATGGTTTAGATTCTTTAATAGTTATCAACGAATGGTGATATTTATTAGATGAACGATCTTGATTGATTTTACGATTGAGGCCTGACTTTGTAGCTTGCTCAGATAATAGTTAAAGACATTTATGACCATCTAACATTAAAACCCCAAAGATGTAGCACCAGCTGACAAACCGCCGTGTTGTCATTATTATTTTATTTAAATGGGTGTTTTATGTTGTATATATATATATATATATACTTTTGCTAAATGTAGAGAATTAGTACCAATGGGATTTAAAATAAATTTGCTAGAATATCTAAGTGTAGAATTGATTAAGATAATGCATTTATTTAAATTTTTTTTGAACGGATAATGCATTATTATTTGGCTGTTAATGTTATAGAAATATGTAGCTTCACGATATCTGCTTAACTAGTTTTGGGTGTGTGTCCTAAGTGGAGGACAAATTCATCGTTGAGTAGCACTTCACTCATGAAGAGGTCGAATCCACAGAGAACAGGCTAGGGTTTTCAGGCTATGGAGAACTTCTTTTGGTCGAGAGTGACCAACTTTTGTTCAAAGGGTTGAATTAATTCTAAGCTGATGACTGATTAACACTTGCAGAAAACTAATTGAAATTGTTAGGCTCAAGAGATGGTTCAACCTAGGGTTCAATTCACCCGGATTTACATGATTTCATCTTCCTTTCCATTACACATGTTAGATTTGGAGCACTCCAATTCTTACCTGGAAAATTCCTTCGTGGAAATCAAATATCAGTCTAATTGAATAATTTCCAAAGAAATTCTTAAAATTCTATTCAATAATCTAAGAGTCATCGACCTAAGCACTAATTGTATCATCATAGATGAACACAATTAGTCAAAGGCTTAATATCTCAATTATGATTTCTGAAAACAGAAAGTCAGTGGAAACTATTGATCATCATCAAAGCATAATCAGAAAGAATAAACCATGTAAAACCCGGGGTGAATTCCCCTTAGGTCAAACCATCTGAGATTTTACCCCTCCATTAATGGAGATCTCTTCAAACAGATTCTAAGAAAACAAGAGAACAGAAAGAACATAATTGAGAGATTACCTCTATTGAAAACTTGAATTAAAATGAAGGATTCTGTCTTAATACAAGAATTTAGCAAAATTGAACATTTATCTTCAATTGAAACTCCCTATACACTCATCTATCAAAGAAGGAAAGAAAAGGGGGCTGGGAAACAAAGACAATTCCCAGATAACCCTAATTTTCGAGTTACAATGCTTTATATAGGTCCCCACATCTTTAATTACAAAAACTGCCCCAAAAAGCAAAACTCTATCCAAATCTGAGTGTTCTACCGGTAGAACTACCGGTAGAAGTAGTTCTACCGGTAGAAATTCCGGTTTAACAGGTGCAATTCTCATGTCCAAGCTCTCTGCCAGCATTTCAGCTTTTTCTACCGGTAGAACTTGCGGTTGAAGCAGTTCTACCGGTAGAACTGGGGCTATCAGTTTCTTCAAGTCTCTGTTAGAAATTCACCCTTTTCTACCGGTAGAACTTACGGTAGAAGCAGTTCTACCGGTAGAACTTCCAGTAGAACTGTGGAAGCTCCATTTCTTCAGCTCTCTGTCCAATTTTTGGATATTTCTACCGGTAGATCTTCCGGTTGGAGTGTTGAATTTCAATTTTTCTTCTTTATGTTGCTTCAATATTTCAATTCCACTTGTTCCTTCAATTTGTATTTGATCTATTCATCATCTAGAAGCTTCATTCTTCACAAATTTCCTGCAAATAACCAAAAACCCATACTTGTGCAAAATTATATGTAATCAAATGAATTTAAACACAAATGATGGAAATAGGAAGATAAATAAGTCCCCAATTGCATAACAATTGGGTACTTATCAATATCCTAAATGTCAATGCTTAGATATTAACTCTTTTAATTTTCCATGAATGCATAGAGTAGTTTTTTATTTTATATTTAACAACCTTCAAATCTTAGTTATTCCAAACATTCATCTTATTTATTAAAAAAATACTTATTCCGATATTTATTTTCACACGTTAAATCTTCATGGATTATAGAAATCTTTGTTAGTAACTTCAAAAATATTCAAAAGTAAATCTTATTATTCGAAATGTGTGTTCTCCTTCGTAGGATGGATAATATTGAGATATGTATAATATGCCATTTTAATGGTATATTAGACGTAAGCAATCCACTTCTAGTCTACAATGGTGGCGAGTAGAAGGTAATATGGGTCGATGCCAATATAACTTTCAATCAACTACTCGGAAAGATAAACGAAGAAACTAGTTGGGAGCTTCATGATGAGCATATAAATATGCATTATCAGTATCATAATGGCCGAAGCTTCACGTTCATAACCATAAGAAGTGATGATGATCTCCATCGGATGTTCAGATTATTCCAAAATGGAAGTCAAGCTATATTTATGTATTTGCATACAGACAGTGAAGCAAGTGCAAGTCGACAACCATCACATCTAAGGTCTACATACGCTCGGCCTAGCAGCAAGCGAGGGAATAGACCGTCATTCAATTTGAACAGGTGCCACCACAACCCATCATAACAAATGTATTAATCGTCTCTTGTTTAATATCTTGTTTTAGTTATGTTACTGGTTGTTATATGACATGGTGATTCACGCAGGGGCAATTCGATGACATATACAAATACTACAAACTTTTCCAATGGTGAAAAGGATACAGGTGGCCCTTCAATAAGAGAGGATGTTTACAGGTTTGGTTCGCTACACATCTGATTTCATAATACTATGTAATTTATATATGATTGACTGTTTGCTATGCAGGTGCAACGTCTCATTTTCTCCTATTCGAAGCCAGTTTGACCTAAACATGCCTGTGGTACCTCATGATAACCCATTTGTGGAGGCCATGCTTGAAGATCTAATAGCTCCCATTAATCTTGCAGAAGATGAAAATGGAAAATTCTCTAATATAAGGGATGAAGTTGTCATGGATTGGATGGAAACGGATGCATTACCCAAAATTCCTTGTTTTGATGGAGGGTGCAATGTAGTGGATGAGGGGGCTCAAAATGATAAAGATGAATTTGATATTGATGTTGACCCTAGAGAATATGAATTGCAAAATGCCATAGGACCATGTAGAAAATCGCATGCACAAGAAGGATTGGGTCATGCATCAAATGTTGTGAGAGTAGAAGATGTTATTGATACTTTAGTTCCTAATGATGACCATATTGGTGTGGATCACCATGAGGCATCTTTTCGTGAAATGTGGAATGGGAGACGATTTCAGACTCGTGAATCATTTAGGACTGCATTGAGAAAATTTACAATGTACAGCAATTTTGAGCTTCATTGGGTGAAAAGGTCTACAATAGAATTAAGTGCAAGGTGTGGTGATCATCAATGTCCTTGGCGCAGCCATGGATCTATCCTGCAGTCCGGCCCTGAGTTTATTGTACGAACTTATTCTGGAAAACATACTTGTTCGAAGCCAATGATGGGACTCGCACATTCTCAGGCCACATCGGCCTTGATTGCTGACTGGATAAAAGAACGGCTGCGTCTCCATACAAGTTACACTCCAAAAGAAATTGTGACAGACTTTCAATTAGAGTTTGGCGTCCATATCAGCTACAGGAAAGCTTGGCTAGCAAAAGAGATAGCATTGCTTGAACTACATGGTTCTTATGAAGATTCATACAGAATCCTGCCTAACTATTGCATTGAACTAGAAAGGACAAATCCAGGTAGCATTTCTCATCTTATCAGGGAAGATGATGATGCTCAAGAGGTTATTTTGGGCTTTTGGCTCAAGCGTCCGCTCTTTCAAGAGTTCATTACGCCCATTAATAGTTGTTGATGGTGCCCACCTTCGTGGAAAATACCATGGAGTTATTTCCCATCGCTTTTGCCATAGCCGAGATAGAGGATAGAGATACCTGGGAATGGTTCCATGCAGAGTTAGATGTGAACTTAGGGCCCTTTCCTAATTTGACCATTGTATTTGATAGACAAAAAGGCCTTATACGAGCTGTCCAAGAACATTTTCCTCACGCTAGTCATAACTACTGCATGCGTCATATATTAGCAAACTTTAAAGAGAAGTACAAGGACGAGGTTCTGATGGTGAAATTTTGGAATGCTGCAAGATCATATAGGCGGGTTGATTATGAGAGGTATATGGCTGAAATAAAGGATTTGGACGAAGGTGCTTTCAAGTGGATTGAAGACATTGGGCCGCAGCACTGGGCAAATGCATTTGTAGAAGGGAGATGGTATGACATGATCACAACCAATATTGCAGAATGCACGAACAGTTTATTGAAAGAGGCTAGGGAGTATCCAATCACAAAACAAGTGGAGGCCGTACGATGCAAATTGATGGAATTTTATGAGGTACGCCATCGCAGTTCACTTGACTTACGTACAAGACTTACTCCGTATGCCGAGAAAATACTAAGTAAAGAATTCGAATACTCCCGTCGGTTGGGAGTCCGACCCGCAAGTCAATTCGAATACCAGGTTCTCGCTTCCGAATACATTGATGTGGTGCTTCTTGATTTGCGATCGTGTTCTTGCCGGAAGTGGGATGTCTTAGGTATTCCATGTTCGCAGGCAGTGGTAGCAATTCAAATGAGAGGAGTTGATCCATATGATTATTGTGAACATTGGTTCTCAAGCGATGTTTATCGGTCAACATATAACGATATCGTCCATGCGATCAGAGACGCCCACCAATGGGAAGTTCAGAGCAATCTTTGCGTGTTACCTCCACATGCACGACGACAAGCTGGCCAGCCTAAAAAGAACAGAATCCGTACAGAGGACAGACAAAAGTGGCAAGTCACGTGTTCCAATTGTCGCCAGATTGGGCATAATCGAAAGAGATGTCGTTACCCACCTGCTCGACAGTAGTTATGTGCACCAATAAGCTCAAAACCTTTTGTAATATTGTCTGTCTAGATGTGTCTATATGTGAATACTTCGTAGAAACAGATGACACATGTTGTATATATTGAAGCAGTTGCTTGACGAGTCTCTAAGACAATGTGTAGTCTTATGATGGATATGCATGCACTTTTTGTGGCTGGGCATTCAGTCTTAGTTTGTTTATTTTCAATGTGCTCTTGTTGGTAAGAAATGGAACATAGAATTGGTCCTTTCACAATGTGTAATTAAGCTAAGCAGTATCAAAATATGTATCTGGTCATATTTTCATTTTTTGTTATGAGATGCGTTCTCTACCATTTTAGACGCCTTCCTCCCCTGATCACAACCTTCAGAATGTGAATTTACCTGGCAAGAAGTATTCATGATAATGTATATTTTAGTTCATATTTTTTTTCTTACTTGGTGGTCCTTTTTTTTATATTATTATTAGATGCTTTCTGTGTCATTTGATCACAACATATATCAACTAACAAGGTGATATGATCCTCACATGAGATTGTCCATTCATCAGTTGTTGTTTAACCAAACAACATTTATAATGTATATACTACTTCAGCATTTGTTTTTTTTTTCTTTTTTTATTTTTTTTTTATGCTTTCTGTGCCATTTTGGAAACCTTCCTCTCCTGACAGGGTCATATGGGTGAAAGCCCAACACATGGTTCTAATGGTAATTTTAATCTCACAACATTCATAATGTGTATCTTACTCTTTTTCGAAGTTTTTTATTTTTTTTATGAGATGCTTTCTATGCCTCGACAAAATCTTCCTCTCCTGGCACTGTCATAAGGTGAAAGCCCAACACATGGAATTTCCCATTCACAATTGTTATTTTAATCTTACTACATAAATAATGTATATCTTACAAGGGCACACTCAGAAACTATGACATCTTTTCTTCACCATACATGAAGAATTATCATTGAACCATCTTAATTCATGTGCACGTATGAAGTGTTGTATTCATTCTTAAATCACTTACAGGTTCACATCTAACACCTTCTGTTATACAAATGCACACTCACATTCACAATTCACACCTCAGGCCACATCTACACATGAAGTGTTGTACATGCATTTAAATCATATGCACATTCACATTTGTAAACCTTCTTTAGTTATTCACCTACACATGAAGTGTTCAAGATCCACATCAAAAATCAAATGCACATTCATTCAGTGTTGTACACTAGCTGAAATATCCTGCACAGAAATACTGAAAAATCTTCTTCTGTTCACCTGCACATGAAGCACTCATGAATTACATCTAAAGTCATATGCACATATTTTTAGTGCAGTACACTATCATGAATCACACTGCACATTCACATTGTACATCTTCTTCTCTTCAACTGGACATTCAATTTGAATGTCTGGCCACATCCCTGGAGATACCAAAACATATATGTACCTATAAACAAATCCATGCTAAAGCCTCATTTATATTTAAAACAACCAACACATTTGACATCATCTGAAATTCTCTCTTCAACCATCAAGTTTAACATCCACCATAAGTTATTTACTGCATGTCAGTTGTTTACATCAATGCTAAGACACAATGGACATGCCGAACAATGGAATGGATACAGTCAAAATAAAAACAATTACAACGCAAAGGTAGCAAAAAACACAGTAGTTCATCTCACAATCCTGGTTATACATTGGTTGGGATTGCCAATTCTAACACATGTGTTTCAAAAAATACACACCGCCAAATTTGATGGGAAAAAATGAGAGTCCGTCGCCTTTTCACGAACATTCTTGAACCATTCATCCATGATCTGAAAATAGTGCCAGGTGACTTTAGAAGACTAAAGTAATGATTTCACTGCATTTTAAAGATTACATAGGAACATATGCGGTTACTTACATGTGTATCCATCCAATTTGGAGATAATGTTCCCCTCAATTCTTTTGGCTTCACCGGTTGACACCATGTATCCATCCATGACCTCCTACATTTATAAATAAATAACAAGTAAGCGGCGACCACTATAAGATTCCATCAATGCTCAAAAGTGAATTCTAATATCTTACTTTGCTGTATAATGATCCCAAAAGAGATTCATTATAGCTCTGTCTTTATCCGTAAGGGCATAGTCTGGGTTTGGCTCGAGCCTACTCCTTTTTCGAGTGAGTTGATATGGATCAAACTTTGTGGAGATAGCTCTGTTCTTCCTTCCCAAACCCTTCACACGTGCCACAATGGAATTGATATCCCTTTTTTTAATAGAAGAAACCACATGCTGTTCGGGCATTAGTGTTGGAGTTGATACATGGGCCCCAGTTTGTGTTAGATTGGAATGGCTTAGACTAGATTGGAACATAATCTCAATGGAGGTAGGAGTTTGAACATGCACTTGGCTTGGACTGGATTGAAACAAAGCCTCAACAGAAGTAGGTGTCTGAAATTGCAATTGGCTTGCGCTAGATTGGAACACATTCTCAACGGAAGTAGGAGTTTAGACTTGTAGTTGGGTTTGATTGGATTCTAGCAAAGGGTCTACATAACTGGATGTTTCTGTGTATGGTAGCAATCCGGCGAATGATGTCGGTGAGACCGTTGGTGCCACGGTCGGTCCACAAGTACCTTGACCCTGTAACATACAAATTGAGGGAAAATGTCATTTAAATGAATTTACAAACAGTGAATCCGGTGGTATAATGTATATAAAATTTCAAAGTTTACCTGTTGTACCTCATTTGTCTCATCCTTTAGACATTCTTCAATATCCAGTTTATCAAAACCGGCGGCACATGATGCGTGGAATTTGCAGAGCTTACTATGAACCGATCTAAGAGCTTTGGCTAAGATTTTAGGACCAGCATTTTCATCAACTGTCCCAAGAGCTGCAATAACACGTTCTACAAAGGCTCTAACCTAGCACAAACATCAAGCCACATGGGTTATATGACACATACAATTATGTATTAATTTACAAGGTGCGAGTATTCCATGAGGATCCATTTTACCTTGACAACTAACTGATCCTCCACCACATTTGTTGAAGCATCCATGTTGCCCATGCCTCGTCCAATTCGCAAGCGTGTAATTCCTCTATACCAAGCCAGGTACTCATCAGAGTAATAGGCAGTGTCATCAGGCTCACCATCAATTATATTTTCCCATCTATCCTCCCACATACGGTTAGTTTCTTTCCTCCTAACTTGATAATCTCTTGCTGATGTTGAACTGCGATCGTCTTGAAGCAATGGTGGTTTCCATGTAGGAGGAACAGTTTGCCTCAGTCCAAACTGTTTCATGACTCTACATGCATTGTGATTCTCGAAGACCCCAAAATAGATGAGCACGGTCTGTGACCCAAAGAGGGCCCTTTCTTCATCTCCAACACATTCAAGTAAACGATCACCATATTGAATGTAGGGCTGCCATACAAACTAGGATGTTCGACGAAATAACAGAATTAGTATGTATGAGGAAAGTCAATAAATATCACCTTTATGTATAAGTGTTTAATTTACTTTATATAGATCATAATAACTCACATTATCTTTGTCCCCTTGCTTATCAAGTTGTTCGCGGACAGAAATTGTATTTGAAAGCAAATTAAAACCTTTCAACCTTTCATGCCACATCAGACATAAAGGGAAAGTGAACTCAATCCGATCCCAACTCCGCTCAATCGGTCGCCATATCTTCATCCGAGAAAAGAGCCAAATCTGCACCACATGTAAAATCATTATATATCAATAAAAGATAAACATAATAAAAGATGAAGATCATCTGATCAGAAAGTACAAATATTACCTGTAATAATTGAAGTGGGCCCGTAAGTGTTCTAATCTCATCTTTCAATCTTGTTGCTCTGCCTAGAGTCCTATACAAATTTGCCAGACAGGCTGGTGCCCATTGATATCTTTCAAATGTCCTAAACAACTCAAGGAGGTATCCGTTCCCTCTCGACCCGGAAGTATTGCTACAAATCTGTTGGGCAACTAAGCAGAATAGGTATGCACGGGTATAACGTTGTACAATCTCTTCAGATGCCTCCTCTGGACATCTGCCAAAATTGAGACGAAACCAGGTGTACTTTATTTGTGCCCCCATGCAGTCCAAAGATTGGTTGGGAACTTTCCCTAATAATTCATAACATAATTGTTTCATCTCTTCTACCTTCGCAATTGTACGACCTGTAACTAGCCTTCCATTGATGGGAAGGCCATAAATATAGGCAACATCCTCCAATGTTATTGTCGCTTCCCCGAAATTAAAATGGAAGGTATTAGTCTCGGGTCTCCATCGCTCCACCAGCGCCCATATAATGCCATGGTGAATTTTCATTTTAGCAATGGAGGCCAAATTGTCTAGGCCGACCATACGGACAAGTTCTTCTTGACTTTCATTTAATTCCCAAAATTCATTTAAAGGGTCAGCTGGAATGCACTTCAGTGGGCCAAGCTCCTGCAATTAACAAATACATAATATCATAACAAGAGACTTGCGAGGAACCATCTGAAAATAATAGGATTATGTTAAAGTTTAGAAATGACAATATTGACTCTACCTGCCCTTCCCATATCACTTTTGATATATGATTATCTTGATCAGTAAGGATCTGTTTATCCAAAGGATCGGGATCCATCTTTCAACTTGCCACAGGGTTAGCACTTCCTTATAATAGCTAAATATCAGCCATAAGACAAGAATGAATTTGCTAATTTCAAAAGTTCATTACATAATAGGGTGATCCAAAAACTACTTTAAGATAAATCAAAGCATAACAAACCTACCATTTGAAAGATGGAGATTTGACAAATTTTGACCACTCATGGGAATGTTTGAGATAACTAGGTCTTTAGAGGAAATATGTGAACCTTGAGGTGGGGTTTTTTTCTTTTTTTTTTTTCTTTTTTTTTTTATTGTTCTCTTTTTTTATTTCTTGTTTTTCTCATAGTTGTTTTTCTCTCGGTTCTTTGTAATTTCTTGGTTTGCAAATCGTGCTCTATTGTTGTATTTGCTCTGTTTCTTGATTGTTTTACTTCACATCATAAATGCTTTGGAAACAATAGTGGTTATTCTGTATTAAGGATCTTGTGGTTAGGGGTGCTTGACCTAACTTGGATTCAATCTCTCAATTGTGGTGGTCATTTCCTTTGTTTAGTTTCACGCATTGTAAACAACTTCAAATAAAAATTTGTGTTATTTAGGAGGAGCAAGTGGAGTAGATGCTGAGACAAAAAGAGTTTTGGCACTTCGTGGCACCCATGTTATAATCGCTGCAAGGAACCTTGAGGCTGTTGATAATGTGAAGCAGCTTATTCTCAAGGACAATGGAGCTGCAAGAGTGGATGTTTTGAAGCTAGATCTTTGTTCACTGAAGTCTGTTAGAGAATTTTCAGATAGTTTTCTTGCTATGGATCAACCTCTCAACATCTTAATGTATGAATTCTCTCCTCACTTTCCATTGTAATCTTTAAGTCTTTAGGCATTGTATTTGATTTTGAGTTTGTTGCTTGCCATTATGGAAGGTTGCATGATTGCTTCACGTGAATGTCATTATATTTATACATGTTATTAGGTGAAATGTGTTTCCGGTTGTGCATATATTACCATCATCATCATCAGAGCCTTGTCCTGTCAATATGGGTCCTAAAAGACTTATACTAGCACTCCTCACTTCTAGTTCTAGACTCCAACCAAGCTACAACCAAAGTACCTACATATAAACAACGAACAAGAAATTAAGCTCTTTGTGTGCGCATATTACCATTGATATGTATTTCACAGGGGTGGTTCTTCATATAAATTATCATTGTATTTAACATTTGTATGCATTGTCTTAATTGGCTTCAAATTGATTGAAGCCTATTGTCCTGATTTTCAAAAACAATGCTAGAGTTATGTTTTGCCCTTATCAACTCTCAAAAAATGGAATAGAGATGCAATTTGCAACAAATCATCTTGGTAAGTGCATATAACCTTAGTTTAGAAACATCATTCCAAGATAGAGAAATGACAACTTTCGGATTTTTAGGGTTTATATCTATGTTCTGAGCATGGATTCATGCATTTGGTGCATTCTTATATAAAAATAATACCATTCTCCCTTCATTTTTTTTCTTTTTCTTTTTTTACTAGTATCTATAACTACTAGTTTCTTTGAATGGATATTGCCATGGGCAAACCATTCCTGACATTGACCCATAACCATATCCATGTGTCTGAACTGAAAAACTAAAACCCATACCCTGTTATGACATAACCCACATGGATACCATGGTGGTTTGATGCTTACTTCAAGAACTCATTGAGTCAATTCAAGACTAAACCAAATTGACTATATTGATTCCCTAGTTGCATCAGATTGATGAGGTATTCAAAGATTATAAAATTATATCAAGACTCAGTTCAATCAGATTGACTATTGTTTTTTTAGTCTAACTAGCTTCGCAGGTTTCAACTATAATACCCTATACGACAAGGACATATCACATGATTCTGGCAAGACATGGATTTTACACATACGCATACTTACGAAGAAGGGATACGGTTTGATAAGATCAACATCCATACCACATCCTGTTTGTTCTAGCTTTATTTGATACAAAAATAAGAGTGAGGACTTACTAAAGCTCTTGTGTGTTCATCAGATCCCATCAGAATTTGAGTGCTTTTATGTTCATGTCATCTGCCAGTTTTGTTTTTGTTGAAAGCCTATAAATTTTGTTCATGTTCATGTCAACTGTAGAAAGTTGAGCAAAATCTCTTCAATCTCATCTGTTGTTGTTGATTCCCTTCATCCATCTTCAATTTCCAAGAAAACTCATTTCTCTTCTCTTAGAATTTCTTCTTCTTCTTCTCCCCTGTTTTGGATCTTCCCCCGTCTCTGCTTCTCCAAAATCTGTGTCATTTGTTATTGTATTGGTATTCCTCAGAAGATTAGAGAGATATGTCTCTGCAAGGAGTTTTCTTTTTTACCCCAAGCTATGGTATCAGAAGTAGACACTGCTCAAGAGGAGACATTCAGAAAATCAAAGGAAGATTGCACCTGAGAGACTAAGATTTATTTATAAGATAATTCCTGTTGCTCTTTCATTCAATGTTTCATTTGAAGACAGCACTCTAACAGTCAACATAACTACCCGTACACCTCATCTTACACTCAAAGACTTCACAGATTCACAATACTACCCATTATCACAAGATCATACAATTTATGGGATGTGTCTATAATGTTACTTTGAATATCATTACTTGTATTCTTCAAATTTGGCTTGTTTGTTCTTTCCCATGGCGAGGCCTTCTCTGTATAATGAATTTCCCAATGCCCCTATATCAGTGATCCAGATTGTTCATTTGGTGGGACCCAACATGGATAATTAACAAAAAAATCTATTGAACAATCCCTACTTGGTTAGCCATTAGCAGTTAAAATAGGGAGCACCAGTGCTCCATCTCTGCTCAACCTGCTAGAACACAATCATGCCATCAGGTGTGGCAGGAAAAAAAAAAGATGGGATACTGGTATCCATTTCTTAGGTTTTGGGAAACAGAAGTCACATTTCTTGCTCCCCTGTCATAAGAGCCCATAACATATTTGGAAGGTGGCAAGGTGCTCAATGTCACAACCACGAGGTTGTGAGTTTTATTCATGTTACCTGCCAAAAGTAAAAAGGCAAAAAAGAGAAAACCTTACTCCCACAATCATCATCTAAGCCTTGAATTCTGGTTCTCTGGTACCTTGCTCCTACAATCTGTATCATATTTCATTTCAGGACTCAGGTGTTACAGACTAAAGATACAGTTTCATCAGCTCTTTCCCTTTGGACAACTGTATTGTTTACTAAATTTCAAAAATTAAAACTAGTAAATAGACTGAAGGGAGGGAAACTGTACATCAAGGGAGAGGAGTAAGCTTGCCCAACCTTTGAATAACGGATTGCAGTCCACTTCCTGAAATTCTAATATTCTTAGGTTGGATTCATGCTGCATTAACTGTGTTTGCTCCAACCTGAGAGACCTTACTTTCTTGTTCAAGAATATAGGTAGGTTCTCTGGTCTTAGCTAGTAAGTAGTGTCAAATGTCAATGATAATGATGGTGGGGATGTTGACATTTTATGCAAATAGAATGTGCATGGTATCATTTTGATTTTACACCATTCCATACAAGTGTATCATAATTCAGCGATCTAAATTGCACTGACGGAACTCACTGAGGGTATGTATGTAAAAAAGATTATCCAGATCGGTCCATCTAATATTTGTCTTACTAAGCGAAGACAGTTATGGAAGGTTGTGGGTCAAGTGATATTGCCTATAAATATCAAGAAAAAAAATGCTGTAATGGTCTGGACTAGGAAGAGTCCAACTACAGGATTGCCAAGTGGAGTAATATTCTGTAAGATTTTTGATGCATCCCCTATATATGTTGTGTGGGTCACTTGAACTGTCTGGATCACCAAACTATAAGTCCACTTGTAAAATATGAAAATGATAATGACCATTGTCACAAATCTCATTTTTCAGTAGGATATTTTCAAATTCTAAGATTTTTAACTTGGGATATTTATGAAGAAAACCCTGAGAAAAATAAACTAATCAAAAATATAAAAATAATTAAAACACTCTGTATGGCTAGCTTTCACTCTTGAAAGTTGAATATGATCCACTTTGCTAAAACTCGAAGGTCGTATAGCACACCAATCATGTATCTTAGCTGCTCATAACACATGCCTGTGAATATATGGGCACCATAAAAAGACTTCAATTGGAGTGGGAACATTTAACGAATTTTAAAAGGTGAGAGCACACTGCACTTCTAAAAGTGGGAGCTAAAATTGGTTCACTAACTAAAAATGTATTTAAAATTCTAAATATGTTACTTCAAAAAATCCAAAAAATGCAATATTTATCGATCACATTTTACTGATATATTCTGTCACGATGTTACTAATGTATAACCCACATTGGAGACAATAAGGAGAAGAGTTTGTGTGTCTAGATGCAACTAGACACACAGAATTAGTTACTTACTGATGGTTTACAATTCTTGCATGTGGAATTCGGTTATTCAAAACCTTGCATGTCAAAGTCATAGTTTATGAGAAGTCATGCAATGTCTATTAGATATGCAAAACCTTCGAAGAATACTTTAGTAAATTTGAAGCATGAAAATCCTTCTGTAGAAGAATAATGATGAATATTTGATGCAAAGCCTTTTGGTCTAATGCATCAGTTCTCTTTTTCAGGGGTCTCTCACTGCAATTAGGGACTGGTTTAGAGATTACAAAATCCCAGATGGAAAGCCAGCTAACAAGTTTGGTCTTGGCAACAAGGCTACGAACAAGGTAATTGTTATATCTGTGTAATTCTGAGATTTTAGCCGTAGGTATCAAAACAAAGTTATTCTTGTATTTGTTTAGTTTTGTTTGATCAATACAAGTTCCATAACTCTCGCTTGCTTTTGCCACAATGTACTTTGTTACCGTGATTTTTTTATTTTTCAATGAAGAGGTAATTTCTTTTCAGTATCAGTTCAAGATTGCAAAGCTTAAGTTGAGTTTGTTTTTGTATCTATTAAAGATTTTATTGTGATGCCTAGCTTGGAAGCCTAAAAATGTAACTCAATTCAATGTCTTGTTGAGTTGGGTTGACAGCTGGAAGCCTGATTTGATAGTTCGTGACTTGATAAATAATTAATGAGGATTGGTCAATGACATCTAACCCTTCCATTTTGTTGTCCCTTGATTAGATGATGAAAGCCATAAGATCAAGGGCCTGCAAATTAGATAAGTAGGCAATAGGCAATATTAGCCTAACTATCCAGTTGTGGCCCCTGATTGGATCACTTTCTTCATCCAACTAGAGGTGTTCTCTCTCTCTCTCTCTCTCTCTCTCTCTCTCTCTCTCTCTCTCTCTCTCTCTCTCTCTCTCTCCATATGTAATCTATGATTTGCCTTATTTGGCCAAAAATTTGTGTTGATCATTGGTGTTCCCACATAATCTCTGCAATGAAGCCTTTCTAAAACCATTTTGGGTTTATACCAGGAAGGTCTGCCACAGAAGCTATTTTACTGACGAAACAACTCTAAAATAGTTTCGGGCATAAAGGAAAAGTTTTATATATGATCTTCCGTTGATCTGGAGAAGGCTTATGATAGGGTACCAAGACACTTAACTAGATGGATATTGAACAGGAGGCGCCCAAATGGATATATCAAAATATGCATGAATGAAGGGAAATAATAAGTGTGATAACTATGTGGCAAGTTATATTTGAGTCCTTGGTTAATAGTAGAATTGCACGAGGGTCCTCTTAATTCCCTATTTATTCTCTGTGCTACAGATTATGTCAATATCCAAGATGAAATTCCATGGTGTGTGCCATTTGTAGGCAACATGGTACTCATTAGTCAAACGAAAAAAGCAAGTAAATAATAAGCTAGAACCTTGGAGAAAGGTGTTCGAGTCAAATGGGTTGAGATTTTTTTTCTCCTTCTCTTTTCTTGTTTGAGGGATTTTACGTTGAATAAATGTCCATTTGTGTTAGTTGTTCTGCTTCTATGTTACAGTACCACCCATTAAAACTGTTATTTCTAGTGACTTTCATGTTGCCTCATTGGTTTGTAGTTCCTTTATTCCTTTCCTTTTCTATTAAATAGTTTTCCTTCTACAAGTTTTTCCATTTGAAACTCGTTGGAGAAAAGGATGGTAAGAAAAACTGTGGGTTTGGTTTTGATGGTGTAATCCAGTTCATTTTGTTTTTAATCTTTTATTAAGATTTTGTTTTACAGAATTTGAATTGGAGCTTGAGCTTGAGATTAATTTGATGTTGTTATTATCTGTGGATTGGTATAAACTTTCTTTTATCTTGTTTTTATTAGCTTGAGATCCATTCAATGTTTTTCTATAGGGATGCCTGAATGGTATGTTAATTCATTTTTTAGACAATTATAAGACAAGTGATGTCCTGCCAACAAGAAGTTCCATTAAACATTTCTTAGACAAAAATATCTATAATGTACCAGAAAAATCAATGATGGAATCTCAGTAAATAGAAACGAGGCTATATAACTAGATCTTTTTTTTTTTTTATAAAAAAGTAATTGAAAGGAAAATCAATCAAACCTGAGGAGGAGTGTGACCAAGAAGTTCACGCAGTGGTCTTGTGTCAGCCAAAGGATGCTCGGCTGGAAGTTCATATACAATTTGATTCAAGACATGCAGACAACCATGTTGAAGAAGAATTTAGATTAAGAACAAACCTTATTCTAAGAATAAAGTGAAAATGGAATTAAGCTTCAAATTTATGCTGCATGGTGAGGCACTAATCATATTATAGATTTAAATGATATTCCTGTGGTTTAAGCAGAATAAACTCCATGTGACCTTAGTTCCTGAAAATCAATAATCTATTGGTTGAATAATGATTTTTGCATTTCTTCGAGAAAGTAAATGAATTCCTTTTCTACTCAAAGGATGTTTAAAATTTGCTACTAGCAAGAAAATAGTTTTACAGATTTGAATTTCAGCACTTAATCTATTTAAATTTTGGACCACCAAGAACCCAGACTTGTCTCAAATACTTGGTTAAGTCTCAATAAGATCTGTCTAAATAACAATTATTACTTCAAAATTTAATGCTATTAATTTTTTAAACTAATACTAGTCTAAAAAATATATAAACAATTATTGCATTTTATTCTTCCAATTTACTTTTCTTCATTGTTGTTTCTTAGAGTTCCAGCCCTTAAGTTGTTGTTTCAGACTTAGGTGGCATCCCCTTTCTTGTATCATGTACTGCATTAGGTTTGAGCACTCATACATGAGTTAGAGTTTTTAGATTCCTTCTGTGTGGTATATGGTTTTTAATTTCTTAATGGTATTAGTTCCATGGTTCTAAATGCATCCCTGCTTACTTTTATCCCATGATTATTTCACATCTTTGATTGTCACAAAAGTGTTGCAGATTGTTCATGTTTTAGTGGGAAGTATTGTGATTTTATTATCATGAAAAATCTGGTACACATCATTTGTTTTTCTCAAGGATTCTAACTGTGCATTGGTTTGTACCTAGTTGCAAACGAGGCTAAAACCTCTGCATATTTCATTTATCCAGGGCTCATGCCCATAGCCTATGAAGACCATTCCCAACCTATCTAGTGGCGAATCCCCTCCACGTAGGAATAGAAATATGAGTTTCTATGGCTTCCTTTTTTTTATTTTTACGTCGCTTATATTGTTTGGTTATTAATTATTGTTGGTAGCAATTCTTTCTATTCTCCTTCTCTCGATGGATATCATCTTAATATAGGATGCTATAAACGGAATTTTGTTGTTTGGTGCTTGAACTAACAATTGGTGTTAATTGATCAACTTGCTGACTTTGAAGAGACTTGGATGGGGATTGCAAGAAAGCACTTACCTGGTGGCCGGAACCAAGGACTCAACAGCTTTAACAATGGGCATGCTGGTAAGATCTGATTTCAATAATCATTTTTGTAACCTGAGAAAAGAGCTAAGCATTATTATAACTAGGTCTTGTGTGATAAGATTATTGAGAAATTGATAATGATATACAGAACTTCTGTATCAGTGTATCTGTATGGAGTAACAAAAGTTTTCACAATAATGGTTTTTCGATTCGATGAGGTGGAATCCTCATTCAACCCTAAATCCTATAAAGTAACAGATGCATCCAACACATGAGAGAAAGTAACAGATAATGTGATTGTATCCACCTCGTCCCTTTTATAGAAAACCCACAAACAGAGAGATAGAACGAAATAGAAAACCCACAAATAGAGATAAATAGAGAGAGAAATGCTACCTGATGGAGACAATGGAGATGGTGAAGCTTCGTCGACGTCGAAGACCCGTTGGGGCCTTGCGTATTTGCAAATAGGTTGGCGAGGAAGGAGGGAGGTGAAATTTGGCTGGGAAGAAAGTTACCGCAGGTGAAAATTGGGCATAGTCAAACAGGGAGGGATAACAGAGATGAAAAGGGCTTTTCTGATTTGCGCTATCGCCACATATTGCGATATCGCAACTAAAAAAGTTGAGGTGTCACAAAATAACTTGCGGTATCGCAACTAAAAAAATTGCGGTATCGCAACAATTGTTGTGATATCGCAAAAAAAAAAAAAAGCAACTTCTGCACTGCGCAGCGGTACAGACTGTACGGAGAACGTCTGGGTAAAATGTTAAACTTTGGTAACAAGGGGGGGATATCATGTACTGTAGATGACCGTACAGAAAAAAATCCCTTTTAGATTTATATGTGTCTTCTACAGTTTTTGTTATAGAAATTTTCTTTTCTTTCTTTTTTTTTCCTTTTTATCATCAGCGGGCAATTGACTTTACCAAGTTAAAAGCCGGCCATCAAATTGAATTCTTTTTCCTTTTTTTATTATAAGTCGGCCCACTGTCCATTTAGCCAGTTTGGATTTGAGAGGTGGGCCTGCTGACGGATCTCCCATAGGGTTTTCTCTTACCATTCTCTATTTAATGTGTGCCGTCTTTTACTTTCATGATAGATGGGCATGCATGGGTTGATTTTTGTTGATGATCACTTTGTCGGATTCTTGTGAGTTATTACAGTTGATTTTATCTTTGTTGTTTTTCATCAATCTATGGGGTCCATTGTCAAAGCCAATTTTTTTCTTTTTCTTTTTCTTTCTTTTTTTTTTTTACTGTGGTCTGATTATGAAAGCTGATTTTTTTTTTTTTCTAATCTCACAATTTGTAGTGGGCCACTTTCATATTTTGCTTCTTTTTTCTCCATATTTTCCTCTAAATATTATATTGGATCAATCTGTGGGGCCCATTGTGGAAGCCAATTGATGTCACAATCCACATTTACTTTTAAAACTGACACTCAACTTGAGCCGAAGCACATGTTAGGATATGAGCCTATGGCCCACATTTGATGGCCAAAAGAGCTTGATAGGCTCGTTGGTTTTGGGTGATTGACTTCTTCTATGACTCCTCCCCTTTTTAGGTGTAGAACGTTGCAACGAATCCGGATGTTAGTTTTCCCGAGAAGCTCGCATTAGATCGTTGAAATTATGTGATAAAAACAAACCCTTGATTCATGAATCTGTAATATACATAGATCGATCTAGAAACTTGAGTCTTCTTGGCGATCTCCAGCCCAACGTCATCTTCTCGAATTCGTTATATGTTCCATTCATTGGTATTATAGAGGAACAGGTTCTGCTTCTTTCAATTCGGAGGATACTAGAACCGCCTGCATCTATTTTGTTGTTCTATTTTATTTTTTTTCATAGTTCAGTGAAGCCAAGGGGAAGAACTCAAGTAAGGAAAGAGGGTTCCTGGCACAAATCTTAATAAATTGGGGCACGTGGCACCATCTTCCTGAAGTGAAGAAGGCCTAAATATCTCAAGTACCATACGCAATCAGTCAAACCAAGGACAACCGTCTCTCTCAGAATAGGGGCAGTCTCCGTCTCTCCTTATTTTATTATTATTATTTTCTCCACTTTTTGCTTGAATAGTCACATCTCTATTTGGCTTGAAACACAATTTTTTTTTTTTTTATTTTCCATTTACAATTGCTAGACAACATTGTAAGCCAATGATTTAACCAATTTGTTTATATTAGCTGGTTGTGTATTGCTCGGTTGTTTGTTGGGTTTCATGAATATTTCATTATTGATTGATTGCTAATCCTAAATATATATATATATATATACACATTTGCCATATAAGTGCTTGTTTGATTTCTCTAACTATTATTTAAGGACATTGTTTAGATATATATTATATTGTATTTTGAACCATATGGCTAGATCTATAGTTGCTACTGAACTTTCAAAGATTGAAAAATTAAATGGTTTGAACTTTGACATATAGAGAAGAAAAATAGAGTATATTTTAATTCAAGATAGGATTCCATATGTCCTAAAATTAAAAAAAAAAAAAAAACCAATATGAAGTGCAAATCCTACTCTAATTGCAATTAGGAAATGGAAGAAATTTGAAGAAGATGATCAAATTGGACGAAGTACGTTACTAGCTTTTAAGCAAAATGATTTAATTAAAATTTTTGAAAAATATACAACTACAAAAGAAATGATGGAGGCACTCGCACAAAAATATGACACTACTTCTGACGCTCATTAAATTTCTTTTAGAACAATATAACTCCTGCAAAATGAAAGAGGGAGAGAGTGTCATAGATCATGTCAATAAAATGTTAGTAATGACTCAAGATTTAGCTGAAGCAGGGAATATCATTTCTAAAAGGATGCAGATTTCAACTATTCTAAACAGTCTCCCTTCTTCTTGGCAAATCCCCTTAGGCTTCATCCCCAATCTATTAGTCTATTAGAATTACCTATGAAACTTGCACTTGAACAAAAGGATATGGAAATGAATAAACAACCTGATATTCTAAATAAACAACCAGCTTTTCCAAATAAACAACATAATCTCTTAATAGTCAGTGATGATAAATACCCTAGAAATAAAGATAAGAACGCTTTTCCTGGAAAATTCAATAGAAATAAACAAGGCTTTAAAGTTAAAGGTAGGAGGCCACAACTTTCTAGAAATAAACCTAATAACATACCAACCTATTTTGTATGTGGCAATAGGGGTGTAAAAAAAAACCGGAAAACCGTCCAACCGAACCGAACCGAACCGCGATCAATAACCGTATTTCACGGTTCGGTTACGGTTACGGTTAATGAAATTCAAAAACCGCATGATTTAGTTCGGTTACAGTTTTCTGTAATAATTCACGGTTATTAACCGAACCGAACCTATTATACGGTTCGGTTAACCGTATGTGGTTAACCGTAACGTTTACAACAAAAAAAAAAAGAAAAAAAGAAAAAAGAAAAAATAACCGTATGTGGTTAACCGTAACGATCAATGGGATTTTTATTCAATTACTCCTTATGTATGATTTTACTTTCAATCACTCACATTTATCCCCTTATGTGAGGAAGGCATTTCACGGTTATTAACCGTAACGGAACCGTTTAATAGGGTTAACCGCGGTTACCGTTTTCAATGGTTTTTGTGAATATGGTTTCGGTTATAGTTTTAAAAGACAGAAAACCGTGGTTACGGTTCGGTTAACGGTTTTCCCAAATTGACTGGTTAACCGAACCGGTACACCCCTATGTGGCAAGGTTGGACATATGAAGGCAGATTGCTGGCATAATAAAGGTAAAGATCGAGGCACAAATGGAAAAAGAAAATCACATTCTGAAGGCAGCTTTTCAAGGGAAAGGAAACAAGTTGTATGTGTGATCTCTGAATGCCTTCATGCTGACTTTGATCATGACGGATGGTGGGTTGACTCTGGTGCAAATCGCCACATTACTAGCTCAAAAACATGGTTTGAAGATTTTAAAGAGATCCAACCCGGAGAAAAGAAGATCTTTATGAGAAATAACACCTATTCAGATGTACTGGGTGTAGGATCATGTAAACCACATGTTGGATCTTTGGATTTCATATTGACTGATGTTTATTATGTGCCGAGTATGAGGAAAAACATTGTCTCAATCCCATTACTTGTTCTTAAGGGCTTTGATGTACGTTTCCGATCAAAGAAAGTAACTATCGGAAAACGTGGCAATATATTAGCTTGGGCATATTTGGTAGAAGATCAAAATTTATTTATGTTAAATGTAACTCGTCATGATAATAATATAGTTTCTTCATCTTCTGCTTATATTGACGGTTCTTGATGAATTATTGTCTACATATTGATGCTTATACATGGCACTTAAGACTAGGACACATAGGAAAAGACAAAATTAAGAGGCTAATGACATGGGGTTGATTCCAAGACTGGACAAAGTAAAGTTTGCAACTTGTGAGCATTGTTTGTCTAGAAAGATGACTAAGAAATCTTTCCCTAAGGGCCTGTTTGGATAGCCAATAAATAGAGTAGAGTGAAGTTAAATGGGCTCTAACGGTCTAAAATTTCAACTCTACCATGTTTGGATGATTCTGGCCCAATAGATGAAGTAATATTGTAAGCCACATATACTCTATTTCACTTCAACTCAAAATACTTTAATTTCCTTGAGTAAAAGTGGATTCTACTCCAAACCTTAACTTCAAAATAAGCATCCAAATGGAGTGAAGTGAAGTACTCTACTTTAATTTCAACCTACTTATCTTCACTCCACTTCACATGTGAAATCTACTTCATTTTACTCCACTCCTCATTTATCCAAACAGGCCCTAAAGGTAAAAGGGCAATGGAATTATTGGATGTTATACATTCAGGTATCTGTGGGCCTCTGGAAGTTAAGACTCATAGAGGGAAAGAATATTTTATAACATTCATAGATGATTATTCTAAATATGGATATGTATATCTAATTACTCACAAGAATGAAGCCATATCCATGTTTGATGAATATAGAAGAGAAGTAGAAAATCAGTTGGGAAGGAAAATAAAAGTACTCTGATAGAGGTGGAGAGTATGTGTCAAATGAGTTTGATGAATACTGTAAACATAATGGAATTAAGCATCAATAAACAATGACTTATACACCACAGCAAAATGGTGTAGCAGAAAGACGCAATAGAACATTGTTGGAAATGTGTCGATCCATGATGGCTCACTCAAGTCTTCCTAATACTTTTTTTTTTTGGGGGGGGGGGGGGGGGGGGGGGGGGGGGAAGCAATTAGTAATGCTACGTATATACTTAACAGGGTACCTACTAAAGGAATAGATCGAACCCCTTATGAATTATGGACTGGTAGAAAACCAGATCTTAAGAATCTTAGAAAGTGGGGTTCTGTAGTTCATGTTTTAATTCCATATCAGCTTAGGAGTAAACTTGAACTCAAAATAAATAGGTGTAGATTTATAGGATATCCTTATCAATCAAAAGGCTAGAGATTTTATCATAAAGATAAAGGCCTAATTGAAAGCAGAGATGCTGGAATTTTTAGAACAACTTAAAGAAAATGATAACACAAATGATAATATGAAAATATTAGGTGAAAATAAGTAGTCGTTAAATAAAATTGGTCCAAATTCATCCCCTAAGAGAAATGAACAATTTGCTACTCTTACTGGTCATAAAAGATCTAGGAGTCCTCCATCATATCTAGATGAATTTTATGTGTATACGAGTGAAATACCGGAAGATTTTATAGATCCATATGAAATGGATGACCCTTTTAAATATGAAGAAGCTATTAGTTCACCAAAGTCTAATGAATGGCTAAAACCCATGAATGAAGAAATCAACTCAATAGAGAAAAATAAAGTTTGGGAACTTAGTGATTTACCTGAAAATAGAAAAGCCATCGGTTGTAAATGGGCATTGAAAAGAAAATTTAAATCTGATGGTTCGATAAATAAGTTTAAAGCTAGATTAGTAGCCAAAGTGTTTTTCCCAAAAAAACAGGAATAGATTATGTTGATACATATTCTCCTGTTGCAAAGTTTATTTCAATTAGGATTTTATTAGCCATAGTTGCTCACTTCAATGTAGAACTATACCAAATGGATGTTAAAACAACTTTTTTGAATGGTGAGTTAAAAGAGACCATTTATATGCAACAACCAGAAGGATTCAAAATTGAAGGGCAAGAAGATAAAGTTTATAAGTTAAAAAAATCTTTATATGGCTTAAATAAATCTTCTCGCCAATGGTATAAAACTTTTCATAATGCTATTCAAGAATTTGGATATGTAGTAAATAAATTAGACCATTTTGTATACATCATGAAAAGTGGAAATAACTTTGCCATTTTATCTCTCTATGTTGATGATATACTTTTGACCGGGAATAATTTAGATATAATACAAAAAACAAAGTCTTGGTTGAACTCTAAATTTGAGATGAAAGACATGGGAGAGGCATCTTATGTTTTAGGAATTAAAATAACAAGAGATAGAAAACTGAAGAAATTATGCTTAAGCCAAGAGAGGTATCTTGAAACTATTTTTACAAGATTTAGAATGGAGAATTCTAAAGTTGTTTTTACCCAAATTGAAAAGGGACTAAAATTATCTAAAAATGATTGTCATACTAATGATAAAGAAAAATTAAATATCCCTTATGCATAAGCTGTTGGTAGCCTTATGTATGCTATGTTATGTATTAGTATGCTATGTTATGTATTAGACTAGATATTAGCTTTGCTGTAGGCTTGGTCAATAGATATCAAATTAACCCTGGTATTAAACACTGTCACACGATAAAAAGAATATTCAGGTATTTAAATGGTACAAAACACTTAAAATTATGCTTTCAGGCCAATAAGCTTGAAGTTGTAGGATATTCAGATGCTGATTTTGCCGGAGACAAGGACGATTGTAAGTCCACCTCAGGGCATGTTTTCCTCTTTGGAGGTGCTGCCATCTCTTGGTCAAGTAAGAAACAAACCGACGTTACCTGATATACTCAAGATGTAGAATATGTAGCATGTAGTATTGCCTCGACATTTGCTGTTTGGATAAAACACTTTATACATTATTTGGATCTCAATATAGTCAATGGACCAACCCAAATGTATTGTAATAACCAATCAGCAATTAGACTCATAAAGAACGGGGCAGATAGTCCTAAGGGTAGACACATTGATGTATACTATCACTATATTTGAGATGTAGTTGAGAAAGAAGAAGTAACGGTGGATTACTTAACCTAGCCGATATGATAGCTGACCCTTTAACAAAGGAAATAAGTGCAGAGTTATTTTCAAAGCATGTAAGCTTGATGGGACTTAGGGATGCCTCAGTCAATTAAATTCTTATGTATTTTTTTTAGTCATGATTGTCAAGATCCGCGAAAGGCGTGAAAAAGACCTCATGACTATGATGAATATCATGAGTTGTAAATTTGCAAAAGGCGTGAAAAAGTCCACATGATGATAATGAAATGAAGATAAGGGATGTTAAATCCTCAAAAAGCATGAAAAAGACCTCATAAATAAATACCGAGTACATAAAAAAATAGCGGGAGCAATATGTATATGTATAGATGCATGGAAGAGTGGGGGTGTTCCATGTGTGTTGACATTTGAAATAATGTAGTAGGCCAAAACCTTAAGATACTTTTATGGCTCTTTTTGGCCAAGCGGGAGATGTTAGCATATGAGCCTATGGCCCACATTTGATGGCCACAAAATTAAGGGCTTGATAGGCTCATTGGTTTTAGGTGATTGTCTTCTTCTATGACTCCTCTCCTTTTTAGGTGAAGAACGTTGCAACAAATTCGGATTTCAGTTTCCCCGAGAAGCTCGCATTAGATCGTTGGGGTTATGGGATAGAAACAAACCCTTGATTCATGAATCTGTAATATACATAGCTCGATCTGGGAACCTGAGTCTTCTCGGCGATCTCCAGCTTAACGGCATCTTCTCGGATTCGTTATTTGTTCCCTTCAGCACAAATATAATCAAATTAAGATGTACCAGAATCTATACTCTCTACTTGATCTACCCCTCTCTAGCTCCCTAAAATTTTCATATTTATTCATCAACTTTTCTAATTTTTTGGCCCATTATTCTTGATTGGATTATTTTACTTACCTTTTCCTTTAAATCTTTTGTTTTTGAAGTTCGATTTTAATTGTATTTAATTATGAATTAGGAACTTAATTTGCGACCATGTGATGACGGGTGGATGATTCGTTCTTTGTGGATTATGTCTCACTAGGAGACGATTAAAAGTTGAAATCAAATCTTTTCCACGTTGTTTATTTTGATTGTGGTTTTTTCGATCTAAATATAATTCATACAAAAACTACTATATCTTAAATATCTTGTGCACGAGCTTGTTTTGCTATGCATCATTAAAGCTATTGGATCAAATTTGATCCCTGGATTGAGTATCAGTCTAGATTGAAGGAAGAGTCTAATCTCTTCCTATGCAAATATTTTGAATCTAGTAGTTAAAATTAGCATCTGGTCCTGAAATTTGTGATTGGAGTTCATGGGCCGAGCTTGGATTAAGTGATAGAAAGCCTAAAGCCTGGCCCGGACGAGTAACAAATGCATGTAAGTTAATTTAGTTAGTCAAAATAATTAATCAAACGCCTGGGCTGGGCCTGTGTTGGAGTTTCTAAAGTCGGGCAGGGCCCTGGATATGTCTTAGCCAGGCCAGCCCGGCCCATGAACACCCTTAATTGGAATTCTATTTGTTGGACAAGTTCCAGTGTTTGAGAGCCTATTTCACTAGCTTGATTTAGAAAATTCTTATCTACAGAATTTACAAAATCTTTAAATGATTTCCCCCACATGGAATCCCAAAGCCCCCATGGTCAAGCATTTGTAAATGCTGAAGATAGAATTAAATAGGATATTAGTGACTTTTCAAGTTGTTTGAATTCATAATTTTATTAGCATTTTTAAATGCCAAGGAGACAGCTCCACTATCAAATTATAAATATCAAAAACTCTCATTAGGAATTCTGCCATAGAAGCAGGACCTTCTGTGTTAAAGTGTCATGGAGAATTTGAGAAATTTGGAGCCGATGGGATTCAAAGAATTATAAAATTCTCCTCAGCAAGAATTCTTTCAATTATAGTATAGGCTGAGAGGTTGCTTTTTTCTTTGATGTGAGGGGCAAAATAAAGAAAGAAAACCCAAAAGGTCAAACCGCAATCGGTGGTCTTTTTTTTTTTAATGGTAACCCAGCGAAGGGGCTTGGATCCTAAGGCTCATGACACAACTCACACATGTAAGGTCATGATACATGCGAGGAGACATACACACAAGTCACACATTGTCACCACCCGGGCCCGAGATCCAATCAATCCAGCCTAACCCCTAGTCGCGATCCTCCATATTTACTCCTGTAGACCCCGAATTAACCGAAGTTAAAGATGAAATCCACAAGGGATAACAATCATACACACCGGTCAAATGTACATTTTTGCGGAAAATATATATATTGACGAAACAATTAACTGAACGAGTACTTTACTTTAGAAGTAAAGTCCAATATATACAGTATTGCTCAAACTATGTCAGTCAACAACTGCATATTCAAATACAATACAGGTAACAACTATTTACATCTCAAAATGAATACATAAAAGTTTTCCCAAAACATTTGCAAAATGTTCTTTTCATTCACACTCTGATCTTATGTCCATTTGACTAGACCTCCTGGATGTATCAGATTGGCCTCCTTCGCTGGCGATGTGGCCTCTGCATTACCAGCATGGGCAATTGGGCCTGTAATGTCATCAACTGTGAACATGAGGGTTCAACAATGTATACAAGGATTTATGATAACACATGTTAAATATGTCAATTTATCAATTTAACAGTTCTAGACAATTCAATCCAATAACAGTACTTATGCATGTGAGTCAATAATATCAAGTCATATCAATTACTGGATTGGCAGCTGCAATAGCATTTGTTTCAATCGGGTCTTCCCAAAGGAAGCAGTCAGCGTATTTGTAAACAGAAATACCATGTAATCAGTGAGTATGTGGCTTATCAATTGGGACTTTTCAGTCCATAATGTTGTGGGATCTATCAGTGTCTGGATAAAAGATCACCGGCATCATCACGGAGCTCCCGAACACCCCTAGTCCATCTACTGTAATAGGATTGTTCATTACATTGTTACCTTCCGTAACTGTTCATTCATTAATTCATTCATTCATTGCATTATTCAATTCAGCTCTATAATGAGCCTAAGAAACTACTATGTAGTGCTAGACTCATAAATCAAATCAAATCAAATCAACCATTCTATTCAATTCTAAACAATTATCTAAACCAACAATTGACTGAAACGTTTGTTATTAATGTACGTGTTATTGTCGATGACATCACTTTAATTAGTAATTTGTACATTCAGATAACCTTAACTGACACTTATGAAGGTTTAGATAACATTAATACTAGTCTTAGTGATTAGGCTTGCATTTCAGAAAAATCAAACTTTAATCTACAATTTTCCTCAAGTTTGGTTACCTTGACGGTTACCTGTCAATTACTTGTCGGTTAACCGAATTCTGTAAGGCGGCTAATCAAATTACATTTCGGTCAGCTTTCCAGAACCTTACAACTTCTGATACATTTCCTCAATTCGGTCACCTCGTCGGTCACCTACTCGGCTAACCGAATTCTCAAATTTGGCTAGCCAAACCTATTTCGGCTACCTTTCTATTAGCTTTCCAGAAGCTTATCTTCTGATGGAAATTCCTAACCCTAAGTTCGTTCACCTTGTGGTCACCATTCAGCTAGCTGAATTCACAAATTCGACTAACCGAAATTCGTTGGTCAGCTCACGGTCACTGACATTTTCTGTGAGAATCAACCCAGAAGGTCGGTCAAGTTGCGATCGACAGTTCGGCTAGCCAAATTGCTCCCAGAACTATAGATTTCTAAACTTAGAACTTCAGAATTTCTGAAGTGGAAATCCTGAATCTGAGCTCCTTGAGCTCAAATCACTTCAATAACATATTAAATCATAAAAGGTGCATATACTTGCCTTAGTTTGAGATCAATTTGACAAAAAACCTCTTTATAGCTTGATTTAGGGATGGAAACTTCTCCACTTAAAACCCTCTTTCAACCTAAATCAATACTAATTCAAAAACATAATTTCTATAAGTTGTTTGTGTTACAAACCAACCCAACTCACTCAAATAACTTGAAAGTTCCTCAAACAACCAAAGTACTTACTTGAAGCTCTAGGGAAAGAAGTTCTGAGCCTTTCCTCAAGCTCCAACTCCAAAGAAAAACCAAGAAGAAGGTGAAGAAGATGAAGTTGCTCTAGCTCTCCACAAATCACTTGCAAAGCTTCCAATCTTCATTATTTAAATGGAAAAAAGGAAGGAAAAAGAAGAGAAAAGGGAAGCCTAGGGTTTTGCTTGTGTTGGAATGAGTGAATCAACTCATTTGAGTTCATCTCAAGGCTTATAAGCGCAATTTTTGCATTTAGGCCCTCCACCTCTTATCTCATTTCAATCTGAGTCAAATGAAGGGTCATTTGATCCAATTCACGTCGAATAGAATTGCACCTATTACGAAAGTTAACATACTCGTCAAGATACGCGCATTGGTATCAAGATTTTCCGTATTCAGCAAAATACACAGAAATCTGTATTTACAGAAAAGTCCTTAGTTTCCTTGTTTGAGTCTAAACTCCATTCAGTTTCCTTAATATCATTCAAATCCATCTCATTAAGCCCAAACTAATCATTTGAGGCTAATTCAATTCTATTTGGTCATTAACCATCATTAGCTTAATTAAGCATGATTAATTAGCATTAATTCTAATCAATTAGAGTTAATCTCGATTAACTCGGGACATGGTCTAACACACATTTAAGGTAGTGGAAATCACTCACACATGCGAAGAGAATAAATAGAACTCACACATGTGTGGTAATAAAACTCACATATGCATAGAGGGAGGAGGCAAGGTACAAACCCAAGACCTCCCAATGAGAACTATGACTCCTTACTACTAAGGTAAGCAACCGTTCTCCGCAGTAGGGTGGTCTTATACTTGACATAGAGAGGTGGAGTAGGGTTAATTTTCAAAGTCTTTATTAGATGTGGATTCCCAAATATGTGGTCTGATCTGGCTAGTGGCACATCCACAAGCATCGGGTTTTTTTTTTAGTTCTACTAATTCATCCCTGAGAAAAACTCTAATGACTCAAATAATGATTTTGCTAATTGTACATAAACACTCTTCTTGAGTTTTTTCATTTTTTGGGGGGTGGGTTGATCAATCCACTTGCATTAAAACCATTGAGTGGAATTTATCCAGTTCACACTATTTTAGACATTATTCTCTATTTGATTTTGTATCAAGAAGTTTAACGAATTAGAACTTGAGGATCTAAACCTAAAGCTAGAATCAATTGATCGGCTTAATATTATATTTTCTTCCTAATCCACATCCAGCCTTTTCTATCTCATGACTCGTTCGTCATGAATCCAGATGAGCCCCAATTAACTTGAGTCGAGTCGGTGAGAGTTGCTAAGCTTAAATAAAGGGTATTTTCCTTAAGAGTCCATAAAAATTAAGATTTGCTAAGCTTAAATAAAGGGTAATTTTATATGAAATTACAATTAAAGGGGCCTTTTTAAAAGCCCCTTCTTTTACTCTTGCCTAGTTCTTTAAAAAGTTGAGACTTCTTAGGTCATTAAACATAAAGCGAACACCAATCACTTAGTAAATTATCTCTGGTTGAAAAGAAGGTTGGTCACCTGTTTCGCTAGATCTATGGATTTTTGGTCCCATAAGGTTGACAACGTCTCGCATGCATTAATGCTAATTGGTCCCATAAGGTTGATAAAGTCTCGCATGTCCCATAAGGTTGATAAAGTCTCGCATGCATTAATGCTAATTGGTCCCATAAGGTTGATAAAGTCTTGAATGCATTAATGCTAATATCTTGGGCATGCTAATATCTTGGGGTCGAGACGAGAGAGAGAGAGAGAGAGAGAGAGATTTTCTACGTTCTAGTTAATGTAGTCTTTAGAAGTACCATTGAAGACTGGGTTCAAAACTGCATACCCGACGATTTGCTCTCATTCCTTGCAAGATTCGAGTAAACTTCCACCAGTATTTCTTTCTCGGTTACTTTGATTGGAGGATTTAAAATGGTTCCTGTAAGGGGTGAACACCCCCCACAGGGAGATAGGCGGGGCCCAGAGCCCCGGGCCTATTGTATACACTTCAGGCGTCAGGGAGTAGCCCCTAGCCCTATTCATGCATTTGTCCCCAGCTGCTGTCAGCCGGGGAGGCTCCTGGTACCACTTGAGCTACCAGCTCAAGTGGTACCAGGAGCCTCCCCGGAATTCTCTTATACAAGAGGTTCCGGGTTCGAGTCCTGGGGAGGCCCCCTGGCTGACAGCAGCTGGGGACAAATGCATGAATAGGGCTAGGGGCTACTCCCTGACGCCTGAAGTGTATACAATAGGCCCGGGGCTCTGGGCCCCGCCTATCTCCCTGTGGGGGGTGTTCACCCCTTACAATCACTAAACTAATATTGCTCATCATGGCTTCCAAGAAATCATTTTCTCTTCTCTCCCTACTTGTCCTAGTGTTGGTTGTCTACTCCCATATTAACCAATGCAGTGTTGCAGCAACAATGTCAAAGTCACCAGAAGCGGAGGCTCTTCTTAAATGGAAAGGCAGTCTCTTCCAAAGCCAAGCTCTCAATTCATGGTCTCTGAATGTCTCTCCGTGCAATTGGACTGGAATCACATGCAATGGTGCCAAAGAAAAGGTGATAGAAATAAACCTTCCCAGTTGTAGTTTGCAAGGTACGCTTGATCACTTGAGCTTCTCTTCCTTCCCAAATCTTGTCCGTCTTGACCTTGCTAACAACACTACCAATGGAACCATCCCATCTGATATTGGCACTCTTTCCAGACTCACCTACCTCGATATATCTCAAAATCAACTGTCAGGCACCTTACCACTGCCACTTGCCAATCTCACTCTCATCTCTGTTCTCAACATCTCTGACAACAAATTAACTGGTGAAATATATGCTCGCCTCTTTTCCAATTGGAGCCGAATCAGCTATATTCGACTGCAACACAATCAGCTCATTGGAAAGCTTCCATCAGAAATAGGCCTACTCACAAACCTCACTTACTTGGAGCTCTCCTTTAACAAAATAAATGGTCCAATACCTTCGGAATTAGGGAAAATTAGAAATTTGGATGTGTTGGATTTATCAGGCAATCCATTCAACACCTTAATCCCTCCATCTCTCGGAAATTTGAGTAAGTTGACCAGTCTAATCCTACCGGATAATGGAATCCATGGGCATATTCCTCCTCAGATATGGAACTTAACAAATCTGCGTTGGCTTAATTTGGGAACAAACTACATCACAGGTTCCATCCCTTCAACCATAGGGAGGCTAAGTAACCTAGTTTTATTGCACTTCGTCGATAATTTGATTTCTGGCTCAATCCCTGCAGAAATGGGAAATCTCATGAATTTGTATCAACTAGACTTATCCGGTAACAATCTCTCAGGTCCCATCCCTTCCACTCTTGGAAATGCGACAGGGCTAAACTATTTGTACCTATCTGGAAATCAGATTTCAGGCTCAATTCCTCCAGAAATTGGGAATCTAACACGGCTGTTGGCTCTACAAGTAGCTGGTAATCTTATAACAGGTTCCATCCCTTCCACCTTGGGAAACATGGTTGAGCTTCGAAACCTGCACCTCCAACGCAATTCGTTCTCTAGTTCGTTACCTCAAGAAATTGCTAATTTAACTCATTTGGAAGCTCTTCACTTGAGTTCCAGCAATATGTCAGGCTCTTTACCTGAAATATGCCAAGGTGGTTCACTTCAACTCCTTACAGCGGTGAACAATCATTTGACTGGTCATATCCCTTCAAGCTTGAGAAATTGTTCATCATTGGTGAGAGTTTGGCTCGACAACAATCATCTCACTGGAAATATATCCGACACCTTTGGCATATACCCCAGTTTATTATACATGGATTTAAGTTACAACAAATTTTATGGGGAGCTGTCATCAAACTGGGGGGATTGCATTAATATGAAAAGGTTAAGAATTGCTAGCAATAACATCAGAGGTAGAATCCCACCTCAGATTGGACAACTGAGTTGGCTAGAATTATTGGACCTTTCTTCCAACCACCTGGAGGGAGAGATTCCCAAAGAACTTGGACAGCTACCTAAGCTATACAATTTAAGTTTGAGTGATAACATACTTTCTGGTTCGGTGCCAAAACAGTTGGCCGAATTGCCCACTTTGGAGCTTCTTGACCTGTCAATGAATAGTTTGAACGGACCTATTCCAAAACAAATTGAAAATTGCATTAGACTGCGGTCTTTGAAATTAAATAGGAATGGTTTGAATGGAAGTATACCATTTCAGATTGGTAATGTCCAACATCTCGGGATGCTAGATCTCAGTCAAAACTTGCTTACAGGAAGCATCCTGCCGCAACTAGGAAAGCTGGAAATGTTGGAAATTCTAAATCTCTCTCATAATATGCTCACGGGTTCCATTCCAACTGACTTCAAAACTTTGGAAAGTATATTATCTATTGATGTATCGTACAATGAATTGGAGGGCCCTCTTCCTGATGGTAGAGCATTTCGACAAGCTTCAATAGATTCATTTAAAGAAAATAAAGATTTGTGTGGCGAAGTACATGGCTTACGAACTTGCAATTCCACTCTTATCAGTCCTGTTGATAGAAAAGAAGGCCGCAAAATTGTGATAATCATTGTTCTTCCTCTTGCAGCAGTGTTATTCCTTCTATTTGCTTCTGTTGGCATATGGTTTACTTATCACAGCAAAAGTAGGAATACAAATAATATGAATCAAGAGCCCTGCAATCACAATATAACTTCAATATGGAATTACGATGGGGTAATCATCTATGAGGACATCATCCAAGCTACAGAGAATTTTGACAATAAGTATTTCATTGGGGAGGGAGGATATGGAAAAGTTTATAAAGCAGACTTACCGGAAGATCAGGTAGTTGCTGTGAAGAAACTTCACCCTTTGGAAGACGGTGAGCAACTTGACCAAAGGACCTTTAGAAATGAGATACAGGTGTTGATAGAAATTCGCCACCGTAACATTGTGAAGCTTTATGGATTTTGCTCCCATACTCGATGCTCCTTTCTCGTGTATCAATACATGGAAAGAGGAAGCTTAGCTGGTGTCCTTAAAAATGATGAAAGAGCCATCAAACTGGATTGGATCAAAAGGATGAAGGTTGTCAGAGGCGTGGCCCATGCTTTAGCATATATGCACCATGATTGCAACCCTCCTATTGTTCATCGTGACTTATCGTGCAACAATATTCTATTGGATATGGACTTCGAGGTGCGAGTCTCGGACTTTGGCACTGCTAGGCTTTTGAAGCCTGATTCATCGAATTGGTCCACACTTGCAGGCACATATGGATATGTCGCTCCAGGTAAACTATTGAAATATTATGCTTATTTTTATGTCTTTCCTTCTTGTATATTGATTCTTAATGTCTCTCCTTTTTACTCTAAAATAGTTTATAGAATTTTTTTTTTATAAATTTACTATATCTATACTATGAATCATCTGATGGCCTCAGCGGGGAATTTTCTATGATCCAAGTAGCTAGACTACTCCTAGTTCTCTATTGCCCAAAGTAAATTTGGATTAGAACACCTAGATTAATGCTCCAAACAAGGAGTGAGAGAAAGGGATGCATAGGGATCTTGTGGATAATAGGTAAATCACCAACATCCAATGTTAAACCTCCTATCCCCATACACTCCTCTGCCTTGTTTAACTGTCAGGCCTTTTAGTCTAAAAGAACTCTGTTTTTTTAACGTCATAAAGGATAGACTCTTATATTAACATTGTCACTAAAGAGATTAGATCCTTCCATTAGCAGCACACAATATTTTTCTTAGTCCAACCACATTATAGTATCTTTACAATTTCTTTGTCAGAGTTTTCTCATTCTATACATTTACAAATAAACTTTCATTTGTAGCATTCATTTCTTCTCTAATGTAGGAGCTTATATTTGTTTTGGTAAGTTTTACGGTCACATACAGTTTTTCTTTCTAACCAATCCACTGGGAGCTCAGTTGGTGAGGCACCTATCTTCCACATAAATAACTAGGGATCAATTCCCGGCTGTAGCGATGATGATGAGGGACATGAGTGAGTTCTTATCTTGCAAAAAATATTTTTTCTTTCCAATATACTATTTTAATATTAGATGTACATTATATTGGAAGAACACCATTTATGACCCCTTTTCGGTTGTTAAATTCAGAAGGATTAATGCAAACTGTGTGAGTACTACAAAAATTATAATTATGTTAGTTTTTTATTGTATGATATTTTATAGTTTATACTCAACCAAATAGAAAGGAATGAATTGGATATAAATTATGAAGGTCTTTCAAACTGTCAACACGGATGAGTTGCCCTCTTCTAGATTGTACATGTTTGGTTTGCCCGAATATCATTCTAATGATCGAGTAAGGCCTACAAATTGCCAGTGTACATAACATAGTACTTGTCTTTCTTGACATTGAAATTGATTTCTTCACTCCTTGCACTAGTTGAAAAAAATAGTAACTTATACATGGTAATTAAACGAAGTCATTGGAACTTACGAGCGTCCTTAACCTTTAAACATGATCTTGTTCTTTCTATCCATAACCTTTAAACATGATCTTGTTCTTTCTTTCTATTCGTTTCTTTCTTTCTTTCTCAATCTCTATAGAGCTTGCTTACACAATGAAAGTGACTGAAAAGTCAGACGTCTATAGCTTTGGTGTGGTTTCTATGGAAGTGATAATGGGAAAGCATCCGGGTGACCTCATCTCATGCTTGTCGACATCAAGGGTCAAAGATATATTGCTGAAGGATGTTTTAGACCAACGTCTCCCACCTCCCACAAATCAAGAGATGGAGGAAGTGGGTTCAACGGTGATGTTGGCACTTGCATGCTTACGTTCAGATCCCCACTCTCGTCCAACCATGTATGATGTTTCTAAAGAGCAATCTGCTATGAGGGTGCCTTTTATCGAGCCTCTTCACACAATTGCCTTGCTTCAACTCATGGATCCGAAGATATCTATATAGGCAGATGAAAAGTATATGGTGATTGTAATCCAAGTATAAGGACATACTTTTTGTTAAAAATAAAAAATAATTCAAATGACTGTAACGGTCATGTGACCCAGTCATTTTTCTTTGATGTCATGTGAGTGCTTTGAAAGAGTCTTGAGTCCTGTGTCGTGTGCATAGGTGTTGTCCTGTGAGTAGTGCTGAAAGGGTCTTTGTGTTCGTGTGTGAACAGATGTTATGAAGTGGGCAACTATTGGAGGCCTTTACTCTTAAACCTGTGTTGTACATGGGACACCTATATAGATTAGTTATTGTTCTGACTGGCTATATAAACAGTCAAATGTACTTGAGTTTAGTAGTGAAATGAAAAGGCAAAAAAAAAAAAGAAGGAATTTCTCTTTATCTCTCTCGTGTTGCATTTTCTGTCATGCTGAAAAGCAAAAAGGTTTTCTTGGCTTAAGTGTTGAAGCCACTTCCTTCAACGGTGATGTTGGCACTGGCATGCTCACGTTCAGATCCCCACTCTCGACCAACCACGTATAATGTTTCCAAAGAGCAATCTGTTCTGAGGGCCTCTTCACACAATTGCATTGCTTCAACTCATGGATCCGAATATACCTATATAGGCAGATGAAAAGTATATGGGGATTGTAATCAACTATAAGGACAAACTTTTGTTGTTATTGTTAGGTAGCGTTTGGTTCGTTGGAATGAACGTCGGAACGGAATGGTCATTCCAATGGAATGATTATTCCCGCATTTGGTTTGTAAAAAAGTAGCGGAATGACTATTACTTCTAGAATCATCATTCCTTTATGTAAGGGAATCATCATTCCACTGGGGAAGAGAAGGAATGGTCATTCCATTCCTTTATATTTTATCCTTGAGACCAAAATGCCCCTTTCATATTTCTATTCTTCTCAGTCTGCAATTTCTTTCGAAAACCCTCCAACAAGAACAAGAACATTCGAAAAAGGACCCTTGACACCACCGATGCCGACGCCGAAGTCGAAGAAGATCCCTCACAAAACCCCTCCTCTTCCATCCTCCATAAGCCTAAGAAACCCCCAAAACCCACCACCAATCTCCACTTCACCACCACCTCATCCAAGAACCGACTTTCTCAATCCGAACATAAACCCTCCACTGAAGACGATGACGACCAAACCCCCTCCTCCACCGCCGTCTTCCACTTTGAACCCCCCAGCCAGATCTAAGTCCACATATTGCAGCCCAGGCGACATGCTCTTTGGTGATGGTCTGCACCTTATTGACCACAAATTGGAGTTTGAGAGCAAAGAGAGCGAAAGAGCTGATGGGTGATGGTGATGGTGATGGAGAGTACAAGGAGATTAGAAAAGATAGAGATTCCCAATGCTACAAGGAGATAGAGAAGGAGAACTTGGAGGAGACTATATCAGTCAAGGTAGTGGAGTGAAACAAATTAATTGGCGATTCTTCGATTACCCCTGTATTCCTTATTGACATTGAAATGATTATTCTTCTGATTTTTTTTTCTGTGAGGGAGACGGACTTTTGACAGTCTCACTGAAGAGAAAAGGATCTATTAATTTCCTCATTTGGGGCCTTTGGGTGGGGACTATTTTCGCTGTAACTCAATGGAATCTATGCAAATTCATACTATTTAGGATAAGGCGTTTTTGTATTTTTAAGATGGGATTTGAATGGCGGATGCATAGAGCTGTTTTATTTGTTTCTGGGTCTTGCAAATTCTAAGAAGAAGAGAGATTTGTTGTTGTAGTTGTTGGAGACGGGGTTCTTGTTGGGCTAAAGAAGGAAGAAGGGTATTTTGGTCTTTCTTATGTAAATTTCATTCCATTCCGGACATCATTCCAGCGTACCAAACGCAAGAACATGAATCACCATTCTATTATTGAATTGATTTTTCAGTAAAACCAAAACCATTCCTGCCTTATTTCATTCCACACTCATTTCACTCTCCATTCCATTCCTACCCAAAACCATTCTAGCGAACCAAACGCTACCTTAGAATATTCCCAAACCTTAAGATCAATAAATATATAACTTTGGTTTTAATCTGAACAATATAGGATTGTAACTAAATAATTAAACTAAATTATACCTCCAGAAGGCATAGCTTTTATCTATAGGATTTACAACTCTTGATCACTTCTTCTCTTTTGCAAGGTATGAGCAGTGGCTTCTTTAGTAAGGACTTCATGTGTCAAGAATTACCCATGGATTGACCCTTTTATAGGATTTCTCACATGTATCTCTTCCATCAAGAGACAACAGTCTTCATTATTTCCTTGACGACAGTGAATGAGGAAGAAGATTTCACACGGTAAAAATGAATTCCAAAAGGCCATTAATGCATTTATTTGTTGATTCAATTGGATAATGGTGTTCCAATGGTCTCTCACTTGGTTGATGTGACCACAAGTATAATCCTTAATTTTATTAAAAAGCTATATATTTTTAAAATGACTCGTAATTCGAAAAATCTGAAAACAACTTTAATTGGTGCACCACTCTGAAAAACAATTTTCATCCAGTTATCCAGGCTTATGCTATTATTTAATTTCTGATTAGGCAAGTCTACCAATTTGCATCACGAAAGTCACATATTTAGATTAACACATTTTCTTCTGTAATCACAACATTGACATTCTCACCTAATCAAGTCTTTATAAAGGTTAAAATAAGATCTTAGCATGGCATGCCTATTTTAGTGGGCACTTTAATTCCATAACATTGCATCCTCACGTTATCCACATCAATCACATATGAAAACAAAATATATAGTAAATATCACGAATTCATTTAATTACAACTGTAATGATCATTTTACATAGTGTCGAATAAACGTAAATATAGACCCTAAAATGGCAATATGTGCACAAATATAGACCCTAAAAAGGGAATCTGTAGTTTAGGATTTTCCATTTTGTGAGCTATATGGTCCATACCATCAACACCATCCAAATCTGTGCGCACCCCTGCGGATCCATAATGTTCGATTGACCATTCATCACTGAAGTGGACCACAGATTTGAAAAGTTGATGGTTTAGATTTAAGATATGTAGGGCCCACTAACATGATATGTAGGGCAACCAATAGGTTGGTGATGACGACGACGATGATGATTACTGGCGGATGGCAAACTCAGTGGACGTACTTTAGGTGAAAATTTCAACACTGTAAAGAAGGATTTCCAATTTTTTATCTTTATATATATATATATATAGGGAAATATTCATATGCATCTATCCCTCACCATTTTTGGTGAGGGACACCATATATATATATATATATATAAAGAAAGGTTGCACAAACAAGTCTTAAAGGAAAATTTTCACGTTTAGTTCATATACTTTTTCCTTGGTAATGTGTAAAAAGTGAGCTAAATTCTTTATAATTACTTGAAAAAGTCATTTGGTGTAATATCTTGATCATACCCTAATCATGTTTAGTGCCTAATTAATCTTAATTAGAGGCCTAATGTATGTTTTGAATGTATTTGAGCTTGATTAGGTAGATTAGAATGGGGATTGACCATTGACTAGCTAGCATTATGACTATTGGGTATTTTGGGTTTGTTAGGTCCCGCGTGTGTGTTTTCTATTTTTGCAAGGATTTTGAGTGCATCTCATAGTTCATGAGTCACTTTTCAATTTCTATATTTTGACCAACTCAATTGAGCTCATTTAGACCCATTTAGAGCATTTCCAAGAGATACTTCAAATTTTGATATGCTTTTTAAAAAATGAAGGCTGATGTGGCATATGTATTTTGACATATGTAACTTGGCAACTCCAAGAGAGATGTCAAATGCAAATGCATGTAGGTCCATGATCATTATTTTATGCAAAAGAAAGATTTGCACCCAAAAGCTCACATGCAAGTGGGCCTTCGCCATTATTTTATTCAAAAAAAACTTTTGAAGTATGCTTTATGGTATGCCAAATTTGGCATACCATCTCATACTTCAAATCCATGTAGGCAAAAGAAGTGTCTGTTAGAGTCTCTCCCATATGCCAATTAGAGCAAAATGAGGCTGATATGGCAAAATAAAGCATCTGTTGGAGATGCTCCAAAAGCCCTATATTATAAATCTTCTTTATATTTTTTGGGCTTTCTTTCAAATACTAGAACTTTATGGTATTAAAGGCCAGCTAAAACCCTAAACCCCATCTTTTTCATTTCATTCCATCTCCATTAGCAAGAGGCACCTAGAGTTCCATTTCCTACCCATTCTTCATCATTTTCCTTGCTATCAAACACCAAATAGAGAGGTTTGAGAGTGTTTTCCTTCATCTTCCTCAAGCAAGAACCCATTTTCTACAAGTTTCATCATCTTCAAGCTCTCGTTTGTTCTTATTCTTCCATTTCACTCTATATGTAAGCAAAACTTTTCCCAAATCACTCCTTATTGTTTAAAACAATAATTAAAGGTTTTTAGTAGTGAATACTTGTTGATTTTAGAGTTCTTTCTTCAATTTTCACCATTGTAGGAGCTTGGTTGAGGTTCCATTTTGGGAGTTTTTGCTTAGAGCTTGGTTTTGAGTGAGTATAGCTTGGATTTCTATAAATTTGTATTGCAAGCTCTTAAGGCAAGTAAATATTTATAAAATGTGCATGTTTTTCTCTATTTATGATTCTTGTAATGGATCTCATGTTAGATTACCCAATTTCAGCTCATATTATTTATTGTTCTAATTTGATTTAAATTTGTAAATGGGTGTAGTAATAACTTGATATTTCTTTTGGATTTTATTTTGATTGGGAATGTGTTTGATGGTTTGGACTGGGTATTGAAGACTTCTTTTGTGCTTATGAAATGAGTTTGAAAGGTTGTAAGAAGTTAGGGAAGGAGCCTATTCCAAAGATGGGTATTGAAGACTTCTTTTGTTCTTATGAAATGGATTTGAAAGGTTGTAAGAAGTTGGGGAAGGAGCCCATTCCAAATATAGGGTTTCAAGCATAGATTCATGGTTTATGCCAAATTGGTCATAAATTCAGTCAAGAATTTGGCCATTAACCGAATTTGGACAGATTCTTCGAAAGGTCATAACTTTTGATCCGTATGTCCAATTTTAGAGTTCTACATATCGTTGGAAAGCTCTTGGAATGTAGAATTCATTAGTGCATACAACTTTATGATCAAAGGTTGGGAAAGTTAAGGGAAATTTAAATCGACGAATTTAGCCCCATAACTCATGCTACCCACATTGTACTTAGGTGGACTAAGTGTGGTTATATTGGAATCAACTTAATAGTATTTGTAGATGGTTATGGACCTAGTTTTGGACCTTAGTATTGGATCCTTTAACTTTAATTTAAGCCCAATGGATTTCTAATGCTAGAGGGTGTTGTTTGATATGCATGTTATATTTTATTCTTGTTTACCTTGATTAGCGTAGTCTAATGGTGCTACACTTGGTGTTACAGGGGAGGACCACGTCAACACCATTGCCCAAGAGATCGTAGAGGTTGGGGAGGAGACTCCTCAATAGCTAGAAAAGTGGGCCCCAGAGGATGTCTTTTAGACATCTATGCGTTGAGTGTACATGCGTTACCATTTCCCTTGAGCATGGCATGGGTTGCCATCGACATAGACTTGATTTAGACTTTTATTTGATATTATAAACCTAATTAATACTTGCTTCCGCTAGACTTTAGTATTTCTTTCTCACTTGCTAACTTTGAAATTTAAACTCTTAATTATGCTCGTGGACTAGATTATGCTATATTATCATGATTACATATTTGATGAATGTTGTATGTATGGACAAGTTATGATTGAACTATAAAGGTTAAGGAAATTTTTGTCTCACACGTGATATTCCGTGGGAAAACTCGTTCTTGGAATTCATGTTGGTTTGAATTTCAAAGCAGGCGCACGTCATGCTTTGAGTTGAGCTTAATCTCGGGCTCAGGGTGTGACGTTTAGTGGGTGGGTTTAAGTTTTTTTACATAAATCTAGTTAAAGAGGAAAAAAGTTCACATAACTAATTTTCCACATGGGTCTACAAGTTTGCCCTTTATGGAAGCTTGTAAAGAAGTCTAGGATAATTTTCTCCTGATCTATGGAGCTCATTAGGTCCCTCCTTTGATGAATGCAACTCTTTTCATGCTTTTATCCCCCACGATGTTAGGATAATTTTCTCCTATCTATGGAGGCCCCTAGTTTTAGGCTCATCAACCTTTGCTCGCCATTAAATTGGATTTAGAAAAAATACATATACTTGGATTGTGATTCATAGACAGTGGTTCGTGGGTGCACTTTGCTTCATGTTAGTGATCCACCCCGGGTTTGCTGGGATATGATGAGATGATTCATATTTCTAAATTGCTTGACAATTTATTTTTTTATTTTTTTATCTATGTGGGGCCAGATTTTGAAATCTAAAAGTTCAAGTCATTGGTTTATGAGCCTAGCTCCCAATTTTTACATGATATGCAATCTAGATAATAGATTATAAAATCTAAGTAATGATTTTAAACAAATTGAAGCTTCACCCAGGCCCATGGATAGGAGAGTATCATTAACTAGAGTCTGATATAAGAAGTTACAAACATTTTACAACTGCTCATCTCTTTTGTAAATTCAATTTTGCCATGGCTATAGCAAAGAGAGTAGCATAGAGGAGAGGTAAGACAACTAACATTGCAGCCACAAGATCTAACCGATCATGTTGAAACCCAAAGTAATCCTTTATAAAGACATTGACCACTTTGTGTTCTCCAAAAGCTTCGATTTCCCTGTCTATATCACCATACTGAGAAGTAAGGATAGCATTGAAAGTCCAAGAAGTCGGGGAAATCCAATAAAACCAGACCCACCATATAGGGATTCGCTGCAAGAACAAGCATACGAACTATACCCATCTCCAGCATGGAACAAAAAAGAGGTAGTAAAATATTTTGCCCTATTTTGATCATGTGTTTTTGAGCGAAAAATGATCAAAAGCAACCAGATGTACCTACAACTAAGGTACCCACCGCATGGATATTTCTACATCGCCTAGTTTTAATGGGATGCATTAGTTGTTTGTTGAATTGTTAATTAAATACCATCCTACCATCGTTCTATATATGACACTCAGTCGTGCATTCATTTTTCTTTTGATATTTGGTGATAATAAGGAATAAAGAATGCAGCAAAGAAATTGATTTTAGTCCATGGAATGAAAAACATTTTGGTAGGTTGAGCAGGGAAAATGATTTTGCCTTTGGGACTTTATGTTTTAAAGGTATACAATATTTCGTCGAGTCACCATCAGTAAGTATAATTGATTCATTATTTTACTTTTATTTTTTTTGTAAGAATAACTTGAACATATCACTTAAAGTGGCATTCAACTTCTATGACCCAGAAAATGAGAAATCAAGGTGTCACTCACAAAACCACCCAGCTTCTGCGAGATGTCACAGGGGTATTTCGACTTCAAGTACTTACAGCTTTAATGGGTGTAAGTGGAGCAGGAAAGACAACACTCTTGGATGTTCTATCTGGAAGGAAAACATCTGGTGTTATTCAAGGAGACATCTATGTGGGAGGGTATACCAAGGTTCAGGAAACATTTTCTAGAGTATCTGGTTATTGTGAGCAGAATGACATACATCCTCCTTAGATTACGGTTGAAGAATCAGTCATACATTCTGCTTGGTTGCGGTTAGGACCACTGATTAACCAAAATACTAAGATGGTAACATTTCTATCCCATCTGACTTGTGTGTGCAATGAGCTATTTCATCTTCTAACAAGGCTTTGATCCAAACCTCAAGCTTGATACATACTAGGGATCATGCATTGATTTTTCTAATAATGAAGAAAAAAATTGTTTTTCTTTAGCTCTTCTTATTTGATTTTATTTATAAGTAGTATATGATGATCAATCATTGGATGATATTAGTAATATTTGACTCTCGTAAGGTATCCAAATGCCTGCCATCTATATCAAGCACGGCATGAATGGAATTGACTAATGCATTAATTCATCAAATGGTTTCTTCTTTGAGCAAACATGGTGAATAATGTGTGAATCTTTGTATGCCTTGTTTTCTTGTAATGTTTGACTGTTCCACTTTGATTTATTCCTCCAACATGTGTTGTGCCTTAGCATGTGTCAGTCTTACTCCCATGGAAGAGGGCTGGAATTAGACCAACAGTCAAGCATAAAAACATGCCAACCCAAAGTGAGTCTACTTTGACCTAAATTGAATATTAAGCCTCTTGCATTGACTGATTAAGGTTCCATCCAATAGTATTATGCTGATGCTTGCTGATGATACCATGTTAATATCCAGAAACACCAAAAGCTCTGGTTATTAACGTGGTATCAGAGCCGAAGGTCACAAGCTCGAAACTCTTGGGAGGCATGTTACCTCCATTTGTCTGTCTGTTATGTTTTTGTTGGGTTTCGAATTCAAACGGCTTCCCGTTTGAGAGGAGGTGTTGATATAAATTGTTATGTCGTTCACTAACATCTCGAGCTTTTTGTGTTACCGGTTATTAACAATGCTAGCCCAAAATAATGGGACAAAACTTCAGCACAAAGATAGTTCTAAACTTATATAACTCATCCTTTTACAGACTATTCATTTATAGCTATGTGGATATGTAGGAATTTCAGGTTTCTAAGGTTCATTGTGCTTCTTTTCAGGAATTTGTAAATGAAGTTCTAGAAACAATTGAGCTGGATGAAATCAAAGATACTTTGGTTGAAATTCCTGGTATAAGTGGTCTATCACTAGAGCAACGTAAAAGGCTAACTCTGGCAGTGGAACTTGTAGCAAACCCATCTATTTTGTTTATTGATGAACCTACAACGGGTCTAGATGCAAGGATGGCGGCAATTGTGATGCGTGCTGTGAGAAATGTGGTTGAAACGGGGCGGACAGTGGTCTGTACTATACACCAGCCAAGTATTGACATCTTTGAATCATTTGATGAGTTAAATACTTAAATCTTAGCCCAGAGTTCACTTGTCAGTAAGTTTATTTTCAGATATTTTTATACTCCAATCAGCATAAGTAAAATTGACATCCTATGGGCATGTGAGTTCATGGGTCTCCCTCCTGATTCTCATGCTTAATATTGCCCTTTTGCAGTTGATACTGATTAAAAAGGGTGGTCAGATTATCTTTTCTGGCCTGGTTGGTTGGCATTCAAAACACGTAATTAACTATTTTGAGGTTAATCTATTATTTGCAAGATTCTCATTCTCATTTTTTTCTGTTTTTGTCAATTTTGTTTTTGTCCATTTGAAATTGTCTGTAACCAAAGCCACTTCTTTATAAACAAAGTGTCTTTATTTAGAATCTTCTTTCATTTCATATAACTTATCTCCTGATTAAATAAATTTCTTTGGTGTGGGTTTTATCCATTCTTAAAGAGTTTTCCGGGCGTACCAAAGATCAAAGATAACCACAACCCAGCTATATGGATGCTAGAATTTACTTCTACATCAATGGAAAGACAACTTGGCTTAGATTTTGCTCAAATTTATAAAGATTCATGTCTTCTTCAGTAAGTCACTTCTTAGCGACACATAATGGTTTTGTAGTGGCTTTACTTTATGGACTACAGATAAACTATAGTGGACTCTTATATGCAGGGAGACTGAAGTACTGGTTGAACAGTCGAGCAAACCTCCTCCAGGCTCAAAGAAGCTACACTTTGCCACTAGTTTTGCTGTGAATTCATGTGGCCAATTCACGGCATGCTTATGGAAGTGCTGCTTGTCATATTGGCGAAGTCCTGTCTACAATTTGAAGAGAATTCTTTCTTGCTTCTTCACTGCAGTGTTCTTTGCTTTACTTTTCTGGAAACATGCGAGGATACTGTAAGTCTTTTTTTATGAATAAAATGTTACAATAATATTAAGCTGTGAGTTTGTATGGAATATGCTAATAAGCCAATATACAACATAAGAAGATTGAGGTCATTAAAGTAAAGATTATATTATCTTAGAAAAAAAATGATTTATTTGGATTAGTTTCCCTTTCCCTTTATTATATTTGCAGCTGTAATTGATATATATATTTCTGTAACTATATCCCTCAATGAGTGTGAGTGAGAGACTTGAACAGCACTCAAATCAACATTGAACTTAAATTAATCAAACGTCCCTCTCCACTCTTATATGGTAGTGCGAAATTTGAATTTCATTTTGATCAATTTTCTTTAAATGAATATAGAAAAGTGTATAATGAAGTGACATAACTCCAAAAATGAGCAGCAGAGATTAATTTTGCTAAAAAAGCAAAAATGCCAGTGTAGTAGCTGATTTACTTGAGCAGTTACACAACCAGTGGGATGTGATGGACAAAAAACACTGGTATTTTTTAAAATAACACTAAGTCTCATGCCATTTGATAATGACGGCAATAAATATGAGGGGAAACTGATAGTAGGAAGGTCAAGTCTGATAAACCAATCAAGTAAATATAAGACATTACTTACAGGTCTTGGTATTAAGAAGCCCGCAAAGAGATTGGTTGTGGAATGGAAGGTGGATGAGTATATTGTAGAAACTTCAGTACTTGAACTCACAGATATAAGAAACATTCCAAAATAGGTATATTGGAGTAGTGAGAAGAATATGGCACCAAGGTACCATAGAAATTTATAAGCTGACAGCTGGAAACCAATTGCCGGATATGTAATACTTGCATATATAAATGCCTGTACAAAAATGTAAGGAATTTCAATAGCAATCTGCAAAACCAGAAAATACAAGGGATCAGTAAATCCCCTGAATCACTAGCATGATATAGCAAATCCCTTGGTGACTTCTCGAAAATCTGCTAAAGGACAACTTGCTTCTGTTTCACATGACATTTATCATCTAAAACAATTGGCACGGAGTTTTGAGGAACATTATCTTTCTACATCTTGATACTTAATCACAACACATGCAATGTTGCCTCAATTTCGCAATAGTTCCTGCGTGGATATATTCTTCATCAGCTAATTTCTTGGTTGCATGATTTGAGTCATGATTACTTTGCAGAACAACAGAATTTCATGTGAGATAATTAGAAATACATGTGCAAGGGAATATGCAATAGAAGAGTACATTCCTAAAAATCTCTCCCTGCACATAACAAGGCGTTCCTTCTCCACAAATTTTTGAACTGAGTGACAATTGCCTATGCCCAAGAAACTTATTGACATAAACATGAATCCTGCTACATTTAACAGGTCCTACTCAGTGTTTCTGCAATTAATAGAATGAACAAAATTAACAGAATGAACATACGAACAATGCTAATCAACCATTATTATCGTGGAGTCTGAAGTCCAAATAAAAAAATTGAAGGTAATTTATTTAAGGTTTTAAAACATGGTTCCAATGTTATCCAGTAAAAGCAAACCAACTCAGACATGTAGATTGGAGTATTCTGATTACTTGAATATGTGTGCATAAGCAACAAGTGTATGAAAATGTATCTTAGCTCTTACAGTGACAGCTTTATATGACATACGCTTAAGGAGAGATTGCTAGATGAACAACTGCTTTTGTCTCTATTTCGGTATTTCCTTCTTTTTTAAATAACTCTCTAGTTTGTTTGCTGAGAAAACTTTTCCGTTTGTTGTGTAGAAGACCCCAACGTAGTTGGGACAAGGCTTTGACGATCATGACCATGTTGTGTAAAAGACCAAGAAATTATCTTAAATTGAGAACTTTTCTTACCTTTTCTTTAGGCAAAAATATGTGAACAAGAATATCTAGGAGAATACCTTTAAAAAAATGAGAACAATAGCCAAAACAACTACATTGGATATTACTTGTTTGATTGAAAGCAATGGAAGTAGATGGTTATAGATTAACAAAGAACAGGTCAAAAGCATTGCTTTTGACTAGATGGATCACAACATAAAATGAGGTAGGTAGCTAATCAGAACCTCTTTTACATGGAGGGATCCTTGGGACCCATCTTCATGCCATGAATCCTGTTCTCGATCTGTCATTACAGTAATGATAGATAGCATAGTTGCACTAGCTCTTTTCCATTTAGTTATTATCAGAAGCGATTAAAGATCTAAAGGTCGCTTGTGAAAATTCTTGAGAATTGAGATACCCTCTTGATTTACATTGACAACTACATCGATATATAGATCACACCAGAGAAGGTAATTAAGGAAACTAACCCAAATCAAATAAAACTTCAAACAACCTCGACCTTTTAGTCTCGAATATTCACTATTACCATTCCACAAATCCTTTCAAGAAAGGACATGTGATCGGTTACATTGAATGTTACTTGTCGGTCCCTTGATATGAATGGATATGTTTAGCTCCCCACCCCCTCCCAAAAAAAAAAAAAACCATCATGATGTATTTGGTTGTCATCTCTTGTCTGCGGAGTCCATAGCTATCTCATCTCACTCATTTTGAATCTATCCAGGTCAGTGGCCGTGGCCACTATATCAAATCTGCCACATGATCTCTCAAAAAAGCACAAGTAGGATCATGCATCTTGAAGAAAAAACACTCATTTGTAAAGATTGAAGGTAAAAAGAAATAAGAGATAGAAAGGGTTTGTAGATGGATATGGGAAGGAGTCATTTTAATTTAGATGAGGAACTTATATAGGCACGTGCGCGCGCGCGCACAGAGAGAGAGAGAGAGAGAGAGAGAAGGAGGAGGAGGAGGTGGAAGATAGGATAAAAAGGGTTACTGCAGAATGGATGGTAGTTACTAAAATAGCCAATAGCATGGCTGGCCTGATAATAGGATCATCCAGTCCATGGATCAAATACCATGACTACTCACTATAGCTTCCTTGATTAACATTAATAACTACATCAATATATATCAATTACAGCTGCAGATATAATAAAGGAAAAGGGAAACTAATCCAAATAAATCATTATTTTTCTAAGATAATATAATCTTTACTTTAATGACCTCAATCTTCTTATGTTGTATATTGGCTTATTAGCATATTCCATACAAACTCACAGCTTAATATTATTGTAACATTTTATTCATAAAAAAAGACTTACAGTATCCTCGCATGTTTCCAGAAAAGTAAAGCAAAGAACACTGCAGTGAAGAAGCAAGAAAGAATTCTCTTCAAATTGTAGACAGGACTTCGCCAATATGACAAGCAGCACTTCCATAAGCATGCCGTGAATTGGCCACATGAATTCACAGCAAAACTAGTGGCAAAGTGTAGCTTCTTTGAGCCTGGAGGAGGTTTGCTCGACTGTTCAACCAGTACTTCAGTCTCCCTGCATATAAGAGTCCACTATAGTTTATCTGTAGTCCATAAAGTAAAGCCACTACAAAACCATTATGTGTCGCTAAGAAGTGACTTACTGAAGAAGACATGAATCTTTATAAATTTGAGCAAAATCTAAGCCAAGTTGTCTTTCCATTGATGTAGAAGTAACTTCTAGCATCCATATAGCTGGGTTGTGGTTATCTTTGATCTTTGGTACGCCCGGAAAACTCTTTAAGAATGGATAAAACCCACACCAAAGAAATTTATTTAATCAGGAGATCAGTTATATGAAATGAAAGAAGATTCTAAATAAAGACACTTTGTTTATAAAGAAGTGGCTTTGGTTACAGACAATTTCAAATGGACAAAAACAAAATTGACAAAAACAGAAAAAAATGAGAATGAGAATCTTGCAGATAATAGACTAACCTCAAAATAGTTAATTACGTTTTTTGAATGCCAACCAACCAGGCCAGAAAAGATAATCTGACCACCCTTTTTAATCAGTATCAACTGCAAAAGGGCAATATTAAGCATGAGAATCAGGAGGGAGACCCATGAACTCACATGCCCATAGGATGCCAATTTTACTTATGCTGATTGGAGTATAAAAATATCTGAAAATAAACTTACTGACAAGTAAACTCTGGGCTAAGATTTAAGTATTTAACTCATCAAATGATTCAAAGATGTCAATACTTGGCTGGTGTATAGTACAGACCACTGTCCGCCCCGTTTCAACCACATTTCTCACAGCACGCATCACAATTGCCGCCATCCTTGCATCTAGACCCGTTGTAGGTTCATCAATAAACAAAATAGATGGGTTTGCTACAAGTTCCACTGCCAGAGTTAGCCTTTTACGTTGCTCTAGTGATAGACCACTTATACCAGGAATTTCAACCAAAGTATCTTTGATTTCATCCAGCTCAATAGTTTCTAGAACTTCATTTACAAATTCCTAAAAAGAAGCACAATGAACCTTAGAAACCTGAAATTCCTACATATCCACATAGCTATAAATGAATAGTCTGTAAAAGGATGAGTTATATAAGTTTAGAACTATCTTTGTACTGAAGTTTTGTCCCATTATTTTGGGCTAGCATTGTTAATAACCGGTAACACAAAAAGCTCGAGATGTTAGTGAACGACATAACAATTTATATCAACACCTCCTCTCAAACGGGAAGCCGTTTGAATTCGAAACCCAACAAAAACATAACAGATAGACAAATGGAGGTAACATGCCTCCCAAGAGTTTCGAGCTTGTGACCTTCGGCTCTGATACCACGTTAATAACCAGAGCTTTTGGTGTTTCTGGATATTAACATGGTATCATCAGCAAGCATCAGCATAATACTATTGGATGGAACCTTAATCAGTCAATGCAAGAGGCTTAATATTCAATTTAGGTCAAAGTAGACTCACTTTGGGTTGGCATGTTTTTATGCTTGACTGTTGGTCTAATTCCAGCCCTCTTCCATGGGAGTAAGACTGACACATGCTAAGGCACAACACATGTTGGAGGAATAAATCAAAGTGGAACAGTCAAACATTACAAGAAAACAAGGCATACAAAGATTCACACATTATTCACCATGTTTGCTCAAAGAAGAAACCATTTGATGAATTAATGCATTAGTCAATTCCATTCATGCCGTGCTTGATATAGATGGCAGGCATTTGGATACCTTACGAGAGTCAAATATTACTAATATCATCCAATGATTGATCATCATATAATACTTATAAATAAAATCAAATAAGAAGAGCTAAAGAAAAACAATTTTTTTCTTCATTATTAGAAAAATCAATGCATGATCCCTAGTATGTATCAAGCTTGAGGTTTGGATCAAAGCCTTGTTAGAAGATGAAATAGCTCATTGCACACACAAGTCAGATGGGATAGAAATGTTACCATCTTAGTATTTTGGTTAATCAGTGGTCCTAACCGCAACCAAGCAGAATGTATGACTGATTCTTCAACCGTAATCTAAGGAGGATGTATGTCATTCTGCTCACAATAACCAGATACTCTAGAAAATGTTTCCTGAACCTTGGTATACCCTCCCACATAGATGTCTCCTTGAATAACACCAGATGTTTTCCTTCCAGATAGAACATCCAAGAGTGTTGTCTTTCCTGCTCCACTTACACCCATTAAAGCTGTAAGTACTTGAGGTCGAAATACGCCTGTGACATCTCGCAGAAGCTGGGTGGTTTTGTGAGTGACACCTTGATTTCTCATTTTCTGGGTCATAGAAGTTGAATGCCACTTTAAGTGATATGTTCAAGTTATTCTTACAAAAAAAATAAAAGTAAAATAATGAATCAATTATACTTACTGATGGTGACTCGACGAAATATTGTACGCCTTTAAAACATAAAGTCAAAGGCTCGAAAGGCAAAATCATTTTCCCTGCTCAACCTACCAAAATGTTTTTCATTCCATGGACTAAAATCAATTTCTTTGCTGCATTCTTTATTCCTTATTATCACCAAATATCAAAAGAAAAATGAATGCACGACTGAGTGTCATATATATAGAACGATGGTAGGATGGTATTTAATTAACAATTCAACAAACAACTAATGCATCCCATTAAAACTAGGCGATGTAGAAATATCCATGCGGTGGGTACCTTAGTTGTAGGTACATCTGGTTGCTTTTGATCATTTTTCGCTCAAAAACACATGATCAAAATAGGGCAAAATATTTTACTACCTCTTTTTTGTTCCATGCCGGAGATGGGTATAGAAACTGAAGAGGAAGAGGTCTCATGCAATTTGTCTCTGTTACAATCCTCTCCTTTTTGTAATTGAGAAAGCCTTTTTAATGATATCACAGCTTGTCTGTTGCTCGGAGCTGAATTAGAAAAGATCTTTAGCAAATGAATAAAAGAACAAAGACCACATTTTCCACAGAACAAGGATGGAAGAGAAGTGGAAACCATTGTGAAATGTAAAAAGTAAAAATGAAATATAAAACACAATAACAGTCAACAAGATCAAACTTGCCCCTCAAATATGTTAAGGCCAAGGTAAAGACAATATTGAAAATCACAGTGAACCCAATCAAAGCTCCGATGCATATCCAGTAAAAGTAATCTTGGTATAGAAGCCCTTTTCTTCTCATCACGTTTTCCCCAATACTCACATCCCCAGAAGAAATCTAACAAAAATTGCAACAAGGATATAGAAAAGTTATTAAAGTTTACATCAGTTCTAAAATATAATATTGATACAAGCAGGATTTTAACACTATCAACGCGGCATGCACTTGGGACGTTGAATAATCAACCATTCAACCAAAATGTTTTGCCAATGTGCGAAAAAATACACATTAGTCCGTTGCCAAAAAATTAATTTTGAGCATGCATATAACTGTTCAGTAGATTTGCCTTCCGCTTCCCAATAGCTTAAGCTTTTGGGATGTATTGGCCAGTAGGACTTCATATGGTGTTAGAGCCACGCCAAATTGCGATTTTGAACCCCAGGGAGGCATTGTACCCCCAGGCATGGGGAGGCATGTATCGCGTGAGAAGGCATGTGTGGGTTGCGAATTCTAATGCTGTCCTGTTAAGTAAATTTTTTTTCCGCTTCCTAATAGCTTAAACTTTCGGCATGTAGCGGCCAATCGGACTTGACAATAACCAGTTTGTATTATATGTATGACAAAAAAAATTGGATCATAGATCCTATTATTTGTCAAATGAATCTACCCGCTTCCACCGTGGGGCATGGAACTCTGTGACTACAACTCCTATCTCTGCATAAGACAATGGGAAAAACCAAAATCCCCATTTGATCCAAGATGGAATAGATGCCAAAAAAAAAAAAAAATCATCTTTAGTCAAATTCTGATAATAAATTTATTGCTAGTGCCTAGTGAATTAAATACACAGGTTAAAGCTTACGCAGTGGAAGAATGAAGCCTCTAAATGTGAAGAGTGCAAGAAGCAAATGGTAGTGGGCAACAATGACAGCCATAGCAGAGCGGAATACAGCTACAATAGCTCGTATGAGAGATCCAAACATTAGGTGCACCGCAAAAAATAAAAGGAACTGACAGAAGAATCTGAAATATGAAATATGAGGAGAATGTAAAATTTTATTTTTGAGGGTAAAGACAATGAACATGATGTCACAATATAATATTGGATGGATGAACACACCTGGTAGCTTCTGGACTGTATCCAATTACATAATAAGTAAATGATGTGAAAACAAGAGATGCTACTAAGGAATGAGGGATTTTCAGAAATAATGAAGGGAGTGAGAACGCCCAAGCTGGATAGAAGTATGAATCTCTTTGTTTGTAAAATATTGCCAGCCTTGAAAGAGTCATCATCATCTCTGGGTTACTATTGACTACCATTAAGACCAAGGAGAAGAAAAGAGCACCCATGTAGTAACTAGCATGGACCAGATCAACACTCATTTGTGTACGTATAAATGCAGTCATCGCAATGAAAGCAATGAGCATGAGCTGCAGAAAGAAGATGTTTGTTTGTAAGAAGCAAGAAACTGAAGTCTATAACAGTCTATTTTTCTTAACTAAATGGAGGACAAATAATGTTCCATTTCTTAGACCTACAAATTGTACAGGACTTCATGTGGGTCACACTTTTAAAATCCATACATATGATATTGATAAGCCATTTAATGGATGGGAGGTATTAAAGTCTCTCCATCAGGTAGACTGCCCTTGCCAAAATGTGGACTGTTCGTAATACACTAATGAAATAGAGGGTACCAGACAACTAAGGAGATATTAGAGCATACCCACTCCATAATAAGCCCACCTAACGAGCTTACCTTACCAAAAAGTGGGTCATCTATATCAACAAAAAAAAGTCATCGCTTAATTGGGTACGATATAATACCTCAAAATGTCTACCTGCATTAGTTTCAAAACGTACACCAATGGATTTCGACTTGCGAGAAGCAATTCTCGACTAATGCATGCTTTCAGAAGTTCTCTTTTACTTATAGAGTATGCACTGAAGGATAAAGCATCCTTGTTGCCTTTCAGCATGAATAGAGGCTGTGAAAGTTCCTCTGATAGCTTTTGCCCCGAAGAATATGCTATGAACTTTTCCTGGAATTGCTCTATAGAAACATAATCGTATGGCTGGTCTAAGAAACACCAATATTGTGCTTGATCTTTCCTTGAAATGACCTGAACACAATATACTCTCATGAGCTATGTTGATAAATGAGAAGAATACAAGCCAATTACAACAACAGAATAGTATCTTATTTTGGAGTGTCCAACACAGACAAGAAATCCAAGTTACTTGTGAATAGATGCATTGAAGGCATACCTCTTGGAGGAAATCTGCTGGGCTCTTCCTTTCTGGACACCTGAAGCCACAACTCTCAAAAAACTCAGAAACCCAAACACGAGGACCATGGTAGATGATTTTCCCTTCTGCCATTAAGATAATTTCATCAAATAGATTGTATATCTCAGGAGCTGGCTGGAGAAGTGAAACCAACATGCTGGTCTCCATAATATGGACAGATTGCTGAAGAACTGCAATAATCTGGTATGCCGTGGTGATATCCAAACCATTCGATATTTCATCCATGAAAAAGGCTCGGGATGGGCCAATGATCATTTCTCCTAGCAAGAAAAAAATTGATGGACCATTTAGATTAAAATCTGAACATTAATATAGGCCTATTTCATGTCTTGTTTATGTTCACCCATTCAATATTGCAAGTTCAAGAAATATTAAATTCAACATAAAACTCATTGGTTGGAAATACTGATCATGTAGCATAAGGCTACAAGAGGAGAGGATAGCTGTCACTGATAAATAATCTCAGCAGACAGCGATTGAAGATGGTGGACTCCATAATGCCAAGATCCAATTTCCGGATTCCTTTGCTGATGAACGAAATGATAAATGCCTGAAACTCCTCAATCGGAGTTGACTGACCCCTTAATGCTCCCAAACTAAAACTCCTTGACCAGTTCGATCTGCTACATTTGCCAAGGGAAGCATCAAAGGAAACCCAAGAAAGCAAAGCTCTGCCCAAGTTTGTCAAGACAAGAAAAAACACTTCCCTTGAATTCATTTTATGGATTAAAGTACCCAGGATAACACCTAGCTGACTGAAGGAAAGCATGAGCGTAGATTTCTACAATACCTAGAGTCAAACGTTTCTTCTCGCCACCGGATATGCCTCTTTTCATAGCATCACCTATGATCACATCTGAACAAGTTTCCAGTCCCAAGACCTTCACAATGCAAGCCACCACTGGTTACAAACCAAAATCACCAAAAGGACAAATATATTGTACACAATCAATTTTCTCATCATAGAAAAAACTGAAAGAATATACCCATCAGTTAAATTAATTATAAAAAAACACACCTTCAAAATGTAGTCCGTTTCAGGAGTTGTCTCCGCACCACTGATTGATATTGCCTGTTCAGATTAACTGATCCTTTAGACATTGCCAATGTAGACTAGTTTCTCAATTTTGAAAAAAATAAATGTTGGTACAAAGTAGATCACCTTCATGTAGGCGATCAGAGTCGGGAACTATTCCAGCCTCTTTCTCTCTTTTCTCTAGCTCAACCAAAAGGTCTTCCAGTGCATATTTAAAAATGTCTTAGAACTGAATTCGTAAGCAAGATACATGGATATTATCTATTAACTGCAAAGGTTTGAGGTAAACTGTGATACCTGCTCTGCTTCCACTACCCTGACAACGAGCAGAAAAATCTAGGGTCTCCCTTACTGTCAGCTCAGGTAGGTGCAAATCATGCTGACTAACATAAGCTGATGTTTTCTGAGGAATGAAATCTTCTAATTTAAAACCATTGTAAGAGACATCCCCTTCCACCTTGAGCAATGAAAAGATAACCATAAGGAAAAAAAAAAAACACAAAATAAATGAATGAAAAAAAAAATGATATATAGAACTTGAAACATTGAGAGCATATGAAATGAAAGTACTTGGAAATATAAATGCAGATGAAGGAAGCATAACCAAATACAATAACAACAGTAATCATAGAAAGAAACATTATGACAGCAGCTTCCAAGCTAATGATCTCAACACCCATGAAACTAGACTGGAGGTCTACGCCACTTAAAGGAAGCATAACCAAATACAATGAACAACAGTAATCATAGAAAGAAAGACAATAACGGTAGCTTCCAAGCTAATGATCTCAATAACCATGAAACTAAACTGGAGGTCTAAGCCACTTAAAGGAAGCATAACCAAATACAATGAACAACAGTAATCATAGAAAGAAAGACGACAACAGCAGCTTCCAAGCTAGTGATCTCAATACCCATGAAACAGAAGCACAATGCACTAGAAAACTGAATAAGAAAACTATTACATGTCATCAGCTAATACTTCATATAGATGTAGATTGAATGCGTTCTGCCAAAAATACATAAAATTCAATGCATTTTGGTATACATCTATGTGATTGACATATTCAAAGTAGCAAGAGGAAAGAACAAGGAAAGGCAATGCCCAAGTTCTTCAAGAATTAAAAAAAATTCACATTTCTTATTCAAATACCCTTTAAATCAATCTTGCCCGTTGATACAGAAGTACTTAATCCTAACCACATTTTCTAATTGAGCAAATAAAATAAATAAATAAAAATAAGGATAATTAAATAGAAGAGCTCATTCAATGAAATTGCCAAAAATACTTGGTGTTTCGGAGATCTTTCAAGTGGGGCCCAGCCAAGGTTTCATTTTCAAACATCATTTCCTCCTAGTTGGAAGAAACTCATCCTGAGTGTTGGACACTCTAACTTAGCCCAGATCAAATGATACAGTATCAGAGCTCACCTTTTTTTTTTTTTTTTCCCTTTTTGGAGAGTTTCAAAACAGGACAAACAAACATAGGTTTCCAGAATAGGGCTTATTTTTTGCAATGGGTTTCAATTAAAGAAATCTGGCCAAAATCCCTACCCCTGCCCACGTCTCTCTTAAATTTTTTTTTTATAAAAAGCCCAAAATGCCCATTAGGGCTTTTTCAAAACAAAGCCCCTGTATGTTTCTTTATTCATTTGTTTCTCTGGTCTTCAGTTGTTTTCAGTAAAAGTCAAATTGAAACATGGATGGGGGCCTGGCACAGGTGTCCATGGATGTGCAATTGCACAGTTAAGACAGGTTGTCCATGGATTTGGACAGTAACAATAAAGACATGCAAAGTTGTTGAGGTCTTCAGTGGATAAATCTTGATAGGAAAGAGATTTAAGCCATGGATATGCAATTGCACATTGGGGGCCTGTCAGTGTTGATTGTTATAATATCCAATGCTCAAAAATTAATTCCTTACATCTTCATGGTTCTTGGGGAAGAGAACAAAGATGGGGATTGAGAAAAGTGAGAAGATGGGTGGTTTTTCAAATGAAAGGGTTTTGTATAGTCCCATCTTCTCATGTGTTGTGTGGGACTTTCCCAACAGGGGAGCTAACATGTGGGGTCAGTTTTAAATATTGATTTTTCTTTTCTTTTTGCTGGAAAGGTAAGTCCCCACTCCCCACACACACCCAATTCCCTCACCATCATAACTACAATTTGAAATTAATTCTTTGTTGTTTCTGTGTAAGGGATGTGCCTCACCAAGTAAGAAAAAAATTTTCACCTTTGCTATGCACTCCATGGTAGCATAACACTCATCTAGACCGTCGCCAAATGTGGGACCCTTCCGGATTTTCACAGGTCCACCATGATGACAAAACCAATCTAATTGAGATACCAATGGATTCGCAGGGATTGATCCATGGATTACTTACGTTGAATCTATATGCCATGGAATATACATATTTAACACTTGCTTCCTTGTAAACCCAAAATTTTAGATGCACAGAGGCAGAGTCAGAAACAAACTTGAAACAGATATCTAAGTACTACTTCTTCTTTTTTTTTATTACAATCTAAGTACTACTTCAATGAGGAGAACACCACACAATATATAAGAAACAAAAAAGGCTTAGAGCAGTGTATGCAAAAACATCTATCTACATTCAACAAAGAAACTTGGACATATTGATGATTGAAATTGAACATGAAATAAAACCTGGAGAGAATGATCGAGCCTGCCCGAAAGTGCTCTCAAGAGAGTGGTTTTGCCGCAGCCTGGAGGCCCAAGCAGAAGGGTCATCCTGCATCCCAATGCCATGCACACATACGTAAGGAACAAAAGCCCATTCTTATGTTTAGTCTCGATTCCCTCCGCAGCTTCACCAACAGGAAGCTCTGAAAGAGCATTCGCATGTTTGTGCTATTTTTAACTTTACAAGGATTCCAACTCAAGGGGCCACACACTGCAGGTTAATCTAGGGATGTAAATGGATGGTTCGGGAGCTGATGCGGCGGCCCATTCCCTTCACATGATTACCACCACTGAATTAGCACCATCTCCAATTTGACATTGATCCTTGCATTGTCACTGTGGATTTTTATCACAATGACTAATATAGTGGTTTTGTTTGATAAAAATACTTATTAATGGGCGTGTTTGGTTGTACGGTGAATTAAAATAAGGTGAGGTGAAATCAAGAAAGAATAAAATACAAAGAGTTACGATAGTATTTTATTTTTAGTTATTTGGTACGAATTCTTTTTGACTTTTTATATAGAAAAGTGGAACTTTCTTGTCTTCTAGTGGAGAAAGGGGTTTGATTTTTTGAATATTTTTTTTGAAAAAGATGGAGGGAATCTTAAAATTGTGTACTTTTGATATAACCCTTGTCTTTTATTGTCTGAATGATGGAGGCTTTACCTCACCTCACTTCACTTCACCACACATCCAAATACGCCCAAGAAAAGTGAAATGAAAATTGAAGAGAGAAGAAAATATTAAGGGACTAATCATAATATAAAGAAATTTTGTTTTAGTGGCTTGATAAGAAATTTTTTTTACTTTCATATAAAAAGTAAATGGATTTTTGTCATTTTCGTCGCTTGAGAATGTTGTTTTTTGACTTTTTTTTAAAATAAAAAAAAATAATTTTAAAATTTTATACTTTTGATATGACTCTAATCTTTTCTTATATGGTTGAAAGGAGGTTTTACTTCACTCCTCCTTACCAGTGAAGTGGCCAAACAAGTTAAGGACTTTCAAATTAAGGGCTATCATCATTTGACGGGACTGAGAAATGAGAAAGGAGAAATGAGAATGAGGACACAAGTAAACCAAAATCCCAAGTAGACAGGCCGGCTAGTCCTTTGTAGCCTACTCGCTCTTAGATAATTATGTGTAAACAGGAAGGACAATGGGAGGACCATACCTTGAAGGTTTGATGATGCCACTGACATCTCTTAAGATGGTGATCTTTGCCTCCTAAAACTTGAACCTCAATATCTTCAACAATCCTTTTGTGATTCCTTGCTCCAAAATAAAACTAGTTCTCAATGTATTCTGCACCGAACATCAAATAGCTAAAGAGAATTGGAGGCAACAAAATCTGACATCGGTGTATAAAGTGCTTTTTCAAATAGCTAAAGAGAATTGGAGGCAACAAAATCTGCCGTCGGTCTATAAAGTGCTTTTTCAAACATGAAATCTAACTTAAAATGGTTGAGTCCACTACAAATTCAGTCTCATCTTGATCCAGTTCCATAATTAGAAACAAAGATGTTAAAATACAATCAGGAAAAATCCACTGCCTTGTGGTCGAGTCAATCCGAATGAAGTGTTGTCGATGGAGTCTTGATTGACTTTATTATGCCTTGAAGTAGTCCTAATGACTGGAAGTAGAATTTCAGTTTGAGTCAAAATATTCCGAAACTCAAATCTAAGAAATCGACTGCTGAGCCACAGTAGGCAAAAAAAAAAAAAATTGATGAATTGTGTGACTAGGCTGAGTCACCTTGTTTTGATTGAAGACCAAAAATTCCTTTGAATCACATCATTTTTAAAAATTGGACTTATTTTAATAAATTAGATGCATTTTGAACCATTTTATAAAAAAAATTAATTTTAAACAATTAATATTTACTTTTAGGTAGTTAATGCTTGAGGTTTGAAGTTAGCAATTTAAAATTTATTGATTGAGATTTAATTTGAGACTTATATTTGATCTTTTACATTCAAACTTAAAATTATTTAATGTGCAAGATTATCTTTTTCTTTTTATAATATTTTTCTTGCATATATCAATTTAATAATTTGAATTGAATTTATTATTACTAATTTTTTTTTGAAAAGTAACTACTTACACATCCATACTTATCCAAGTCCATCACATTAGCGCTAGGATCAGAGATTGAGCCCTTCTTATTTTTTGTAGAAGGGATGTGCCTCACTAATTGAACTACCAATGATTATCTTATTAATACATGTTTATCTATATTTTATAAATAGTTGATCTATATTTTAAATATTTTGAAAATGTTTTTTTTTAATATGACTCCCCCGCCTCCTGCGTCATCATGTTGACCCCTTCGGATCAATGTTTTAGAGCCGAACGAGTCAAGTCTAAGTCATTGAGTTTGCCAACCTTATTAGTAGGAGCGCATGGGGGACTGGGGATGGGTGACTCGTCTAATCCGGCAAGTAGCCATCCACACCTTGAATCCGATTGAGTCAAGTCGAGTCAACTCAGCGAGTCAAGTGAGTTTTCTAAATGGTGGTAGAAACTATCTCTGATGTGGGGTTCATATAGAAATCTCTCATCACTGATGGGCCATAGTCCCAAATCAAAATCAATGAGATTGAGAGAGAGAGAGAGAGAGAGAGAGAGAGAGAGAGAGAGAGCTACAGAGATGGAGCTTATGAGAGCATTGGTGAGAGTAGGGAGTGGCTTCCCGCCAACAACATCACAAACGGCCTCCACGCGAAGATTCTCAAATCTCACTTCCACAGTTGGGAGATTCAAACCCACTCTGTCCAACACAAAAACGAAAATTTCTTCTTTAGAGGAAACATCACATCTCATCTCAGTAAGAAAATGGGAAAAGGATCTCACCGATCGAATCTTTCTCTAATACTTCTCAAGAACAGACCATTGTCTTCTGGCAAGTTCTGGAGATTTTCATCAATGAAAGCTCTGGTCTCTTTGGAAACAGTTACATCTTCCTTCCCTTTGATATTAGTTGCATTCATTGGTTTCACCATCTTCCAAAGCTCCGGACTTCGAGATGTTCTCATTTGCAGGGGAGAGGAAGGAAAAATGATCCCCAGTAGAGCAAACAGGAATCAAAGCAATTTATAGTGTCCCTTCACATCCCACTAATCCCTCTAATCTAATCATATATTCACAGGATCGTTGATGTATAGAATCAAAGCAATTTATACCTCTAATCTAATCATGTAATGATAGATTCCTAGGATCGTTGATGCCTAGCCCCACATATAATCAAAGCAATGTATATGTATGTATGTATGTATGTATATATATAATGCCCGGAGGAGATCGAGGGTTGCCTCTACCTATGAGAAGGAATAGAATTCACAACCCTAGGGCTCCATATATCTTGCATAGACTAGTCCCTAAAGGCCAAGTTTCCTGAAAACTTCTTTGCTAGAAACACACATCCTACTTATCCGATTGGGTTGGGAGTTATCCATGGGTATCTATAAAGTGTTTTATCTATTGTGGGAAAGTAATTTTGTCTATTAGCCGACTGTCATGTTTGATTTAGCATGGGTTAGTCTCACACAAGAGCCATGTAGGATTTTCAATCCTCACCATCGACAGAAGAAACCTATAGAGTTAGAAGGCAGAACCAAATTTTCTACATGATTGATGTGCAGGACTCTGTAGGAGACTATACTTTGCTAGCCCAATAAATGTCCCATAAGGCCTGCCTCTCAAACTTATGCTCCCTTGTATGAATTTCACTGCGATTGTAGTTTAGCACACCATCACAGTGATAAAAACTAGTGATTAAAATATGAGAAATCAAGGGACCGAACCACGTGCGACTCACAATTGTAGCTCAATTGATTAGTAACACCGGTGTCTAAATATGAGCGAGTTCAAGTTCCCAATGTAACTGAAAAAAACTTACTGTTTCGTATGTGATCAATTCCAAGGTGTGCCCTCCGGATGAAGTGACATTTGGCCTCTTTAAGGCCTGCTATTGGACTTACTGTGCTGGTCCCGGATTATCTGAATTCTGTAACTCCCTGTTAACTGTTAAGTCCTTGCAGTTCAGCTCTTCCTGTTACCTAAAACGAGGTTAGAGTGAGACAATACATAAGACTGAAGGGCCTACCTATGATCTATATTCCTTTGAACCTTTTGTTGTTTCAACTATGAAGAACTTTTTCCACCTAGATCCTGTAAGAATGATGTGGCCCACATGCAATGACACCTACATCTAACTAAGAAATTGGCTAGAGCCAAGATAATCTCCCAATAAAGTCTTAATCAGTGCAGCTGCACAGGTGATACAAGTACAGAGACATGGCTTGATTATCCACCGTCTAAATTCGATGGCTGATATCTGAGCCATCCGGATTTGGAATTGAAATTAGCTAGCAGAAAGTAAGAAATAAAAACTATGAAGAACTAACTGTGGCTGTAATCTGTATTAAGGAAATTGGGTCAAGATGAAATCTCAACCACTACCAATCCTTATCTTATCCTAGCTATTTGCATTTAAGTTCTTATCCTCTGTAACTAATCTGTTATGAAACCACTCTGTAAATGATTTACAGAAACTCAATTATCTTAAGTTGGTACTAGCAACGCAGGCCCGTGCTTAGCCCGGGCCTCGATAAAAAAAAACTACAAAGTTTATTACAGAATTCATAAAATAATGTATTATTCAAATACATATAAATCTTTTCATTCGATAAAAAAAACTAAATAATTTATTACATAATTCATAAAATAATGTATTCTTCAACAACTGTGTAGGTAAAAAAGGAAAAATATATAGAAGTATAAAGCATACCTGATTTGTGAAACAATAAAATTGTAAAGCACAGGATCTATAAAGTACCTGATTCGAGAAAAAAATTGTGTAGGGTAAGACTCAAGTCAAAGAGCTTTAGATCAATGGGCATTTTCCTCTGCCTCATATTAGTTGCTAGAGAAGAACACGAATTAACTGTAATTGAATTTGCACAGTGGCCGCTTCTTTAATGAGAGGAACAGGAGGAGAGACGCAGGGGAGAGTGAGCAATGGAGGTGAGGAGGCGAGGAAGGAGGAGTGCAGCGTGTGCAGGTAGAGAGGCAGAAGAAGAAGAGAGGAACGAACGAAGAAAATGACATGACATATTATAATATGATTATATTATTTTAGTAGGCTCCTTTTTAGAATGTATAGATTTTACCGAGATCATAAACATGGAAACTACATATATAATCAGGTCAGAGATTGGGTTCTAGGATTGATATCCGGACCTAGACCTGGACAAAACAAAATATAATTGGGCCGACTACTATTTGGACTCGAGTTCTTCTTCATCAATGATGATGTAGTCAAATTAAGAATAAATTATCTGGGGTTTGTGTTGTTTGGCATATCTTTGACCCGTCCATGTTCCTCATTTGTGTAAGCTAAGATTACTTTTCCTGATAATTGTTGTTACCAATTGGGTACCTAGCTTTGACCCGTTGAGGACTTACGGCACTGTTTAGAGGATTTCCTCCAGTTTTAAAATCCAATGCATCTTCAGATAGGACATGCAATTAGAGTTTTAGATTTGGTATTAAGAGAGGATTCCTACAATGGGTCAACTTGAACCCTTAATTACTGGGTCAGGTCAGGTAGGGTTGCTGGGTCCGTGCAGTTATTATTGTATTTAGATGAGTGCTAGTGAGATGAGTCAGCTTTAGGGGTGAGTCAGTCTGAAAAAAACTCTTCGAGTTCTTTGCAGGACGTGTTTGGCACTCAACAAAAATTGTTTGATAGGCAGTGTGCAGCGGGAGAGAGGCACAGCAGTGAGATAGAGATGAGAGGAGAGGCGGTGCGGAGCGGAAAGGAAGATCAGGGAGATGGAGAGAGGCAGAGCAGATGAAGAGGAGGGAGAGAGAAGCAGTGGAGAAGGAAGGGGAGGAGAGAAAAGGAGAGAAGAGAAGGGAAAGGAGACGGGAAGGTGCAGTGGGTACTGGTGGGTGTGTGTAGGTGCAGTAAGGAGATGGAGAAGGGAAAGGAGTGTAGTGTGTGTGGGGGTAAGAAGGAGATGGAGAAGAAGAGGAAGAGAAGAAAAGAAAATGAGATGGGTTCAGTATACTGGTGGAAAAGAAGAAGAGAGGAATGAAAGAAGAAAATGGGGGACGTGCAGGTGGGTGTGTGCGCCAGCCGCAAGGGAGAGTGCAGTGGGGAAGAGAAGTGGGTCCGCAGTGGGGCAGATGTGGTGGTGATGCAGAGAGGAGACAGGGGAAGAGAGAAAAGAAGGAAGAAAGAAAGAGGAGAGGGAGCGTGTAGGTGCAGGTAGTGGGAGTGCAGTGAAAGAAGGGAGAGAAGAAAAGAAAGAAGTAGGAAAAGAAGAGGAGAGGTGCAGGTGGGTGAGTGCAGGGAGGTAGTAGAGCGGAAAGGAGAAAGGAGAGAGGAGAAGATGGGTGCGCAGGTGAGAAGAAAGGGAGGAGAAAGGGAAGAGAAGTGCAGAAGACAGAGAGAGTGCAGAAAGAGGAGAGCGAGGTGGAGAACGAGAGAGAGAAAGGAGAAGGAGTGGCGCGCAGGCCAGGGGAAGAGGGGAGACAGAAAAAGAGAAGAAGATGGAGTGTAAGGGAGGAAGAGCAGGTGGGCCCTGCAGGTGTGTGTGGCTGGACGCTGCAACAAGTGCAAGTGGCGAAGGAAGAGGAGAAGAGGAGAAGAGAGGAAGAGGGAGAAGCGGAAAGAAGAGAGGGAGTGCAGACGGAAAGTGGGTGCAGTGGTGTTGCAGAGAGGGAAGAGAGAACGGGCAGAGAGAGTGCAGTGCAGAGAGGGATGTGCAGTGAACGGAGAAGGAGGGACGGGTGGCAGATGAGGAAGGAAGATGGAGCACAGAGAGGGAGACGCAGGGAGATGGAGTGGAGAAGGAGAGAGGGCGTGACACAAAAAGAAAGAGGAAGAAAAAGAAGGAGAGGGAAATAATGGAGAAGGAAGAAAGGAAGGAAACAGAGAGAGAAAGAAAGAGAAGGTGGGTGCAGGCGCAGATGAGGAAGGAAGATGGAGCGCAGAGAGGGAGACGCAGGGAGATGGAGTGGAGAAGGAGAGAGGGCATGACAGAGAAAGAAAGAGGAAGGAAAAGAAGGAGAGGGAAACAATGGAGAAGGAAGAAAGGAAGGAAACAGAGAGAGAAAGAAAGAGAAGGTGGGTGCAGGCGGGCGATGATGCAGGGATGAGATAGGGGAGGAAAGAGCATACCTGGTTGGGTGAGTGAACGGGCCGACGAAATCCCTGCGTTGGCTGTGGTGCAGACGAAGGGGATCCCAGCCGCTGGGCTTGGAGACGGAGAAGAGAGGATGAGGGCGTGACAGAGAAAGAAAGAGGAAGAAAAAGAAGAAGAGGGAAAGAATGGAGGAGGAGGAAAGGAAGGAAACAGAGAGAGAAAGAAAGAGGAGTTTTCCGGATCGGGACTCTCATTCCTAGAGATCTCAGTGGAGTGGACTCTCCTCTCACGTGAAACCAGTTGATCCCTCCTTTTTTTTTTTTTTTTTTTTTTTTATTTATTTATTTATTTATTTATTTATTTATTTTAAGGAGAGAGTTTTAAGGGTTAAGGTGGCACCCTCGCAGTACACCTCCCCCTTTGCTTTAATATATATAATTAGAGCTTCAACCAAATGGCAAGTATGCATCCTCAATGATGGCTGTAGTCTCACACTCATTTAAGATCTTTTGAAACAAGATCAAGTATCCCTCGATCTGAAAAACAATGAAGCACTAAAGTAGACCGTAATCTGGAAGATGTTTTATAGGATATTGAAAAAAAAAAATGCCTTTGAAGATGTTCCACTACAGAAGAGGAAGATGATTCAGATTTCACTAACGATGTCCCCTAGATAAAGCTGGAAGAATATTTTTTTTCTAATCTCTTGGAATTGAATCGAATCGAATACTGGGAAAGTATGATTGCAAACGTGCAATCCAACAAGGCTAGCTAGTGGTTAGTGGGTGCACTTTGCTTCTTTTTTTTTTTTTTTTGATAACATGGGAACCCACCGACCCCACTTTGGGGGATCATTGGTAAACCCACGGATATATAGAACCACCCTCGAGCCCTATGTATCGGATAAGACTTTAAGGGATTCGAAGGCAGGACCTCCAGGTTAAAACTGGACTTTCTAACCATACGAACATTTTAAGTGTGGGTTCATGTTAGTGATCCATCCCGGGTTTGCAGGGATATGATTAGATAATTCATATTTGTAGAATGCTCGATAATTATTATTTTTTATTCGTGTGGGGGCACTGGACCAGACTTTGAACTCTAAAATTTCAAGCCATTGACATATGATCCTAGCTCCCAATTTCTATAAGATATGTAATGTAGATTCAGAGACGAACTATCAGATCTTCCAATTGTACTTCCTTCTTTTTGTGCTTCAAAGTGATCCCAAAATCATTCCACCATGGTGGGAGTTTGTGAATGGTGCTGCCCACTACAAGTTTTTCGAGTGAATCCATTCCTTCATATTGGACTTCATGGATTATTTTTTAAAAGTCTTGTAAGTACTTAGTCCGGGCGGCACCTTTAACCATGGGGCGTAGCGTGCAAACCATGGTCCACCAACGGTGAATCTCCGCTAGTCCTGCATCGAAAATATCTAAATCCTGACCCTGAGCTTATAAGTCAAACCCCGTATTAATTCAACATAATGCATTTAAAAGACGAACGATCTTGGATCCCGTAAGAGGAAGTCCTCGTGCACAATACATGCTGAGTTGCGCACCGCAAGTCCGTAACCTATACTATCACTAATTTTCTTTCTTCCATTTGAAAATCCCAAAGTCCTCGCTCACAATACATGCTAAGTTGGGCCCGCAAGTCCGTAACTTACGCTGTCACTGATTTTCTTTCTTCCATTTGAAAATCCTGAAATTATTCTATTTCATATTTTTTTGGTACCCGCATTTTTGGTAGCATATTCTTTAATCAATGCTTCCCATAATCCCTTGGCAGAAACATTCAAAAATAAATAAATAATCCCTTGGCAGTTTTCTATTTTGGAGAATACACCATATAATGAATTGTTTAAATAATTTAGTATTTCATTTCTACAATATAACTAATAATACTAATCTAGTAATGAATTGCCTAAAATGAAATACTGAATTTAAGTAGAAATTCACCAAATTTCATTTCACATGCAATACTAATCCAACCATAACTTCAATTCAAAAACTTACTTAAAAAATCCAATTTAAATCTAGTAACCCAAATCTTTTAAAGATCTTAATTCAAAATCTATTATCTAACAAATCTTATCATCTTAACACTCTAGTTCTTTTTGGAAATATCTTTACCTGAAAATTGCAAACTCTTACTTCTAAAATCAATATTGGTTGATATATTTTGGAAACGAATATGATCATCATTTGAATGTGTGTCCCCCGATGAAAATAAAAAACTGTGATGAATGTGAGTAAGAGAAAGATATAAAGGGAGAAAGTGAGAGTTTGATTTTATTAAATTTTTATCGAGTCATACACGTAGGACATAGGACAATGGATGGCCTGATCGACCACAGGACCACAGCGGCTTGTAGCTCTCATAACATGTTAAGATTTGAGAAACAATATTTAGATAAAAATCATGTTTTCCATTTCACAAAAATAAATCTCTTAGAATACCATAGAGAAAGAGATAAGCAATCAATAATATAACCTAGTAATTCAAAATTATTTAGAATCTAATTCTAATTTATTCAAAATTCTAATTTAAATTTATCATCTTTAATAAAAACCATTGTAGAGCTTATATCAACAACGCTTTTCATGATAAACGATATATATATATATATTCCGACATTCAACTTATAAACTCATTTATTTCAATATAGTACTTTTAAGATTTTTACTTGTCACCATAAAAAAATGTTACAAAGCAAGGAAAACAATAATAATTTTATTGATTTAAGGGTGATCTAAAAAACCTAGGACACCCGTGTCCGTATCCGTATCCTTCTCCTAAATTTTCAAAAGTGAGTAGTCACCCTTTGATGCATAGATACTTCAAAATGGCCAAAATGACCAACGTATCATGTCATATCGAATTGGATACTTCATTTCTCGAGTGTAAAATTCGTGTCCATGCCATGTTCATAGCATGTCCTTGCCTAATTCATGCTGTATCTGGGCATCATAGGTCGTATCCCCAATTCCTGTATCAATTTCAGTATCCATATCCACATTTAGGCATCATAGCTCGCAAGCTTCACAAATCTCAAGAGATACATTCAATTTTTGTTTTTTCAAGGAAATCTCAAGTGCATATAATTGATAGGGATTTCCAAAGAAAACTAGTGATTATTTCAAAAAAGCTGTGATAATAATATTTCGGTTGCATTGGCACTTACATAGATAGATCCTGTAAAGGCATTGAAGAGAGTTGGGAGAGGTTTCCCACGAACCACTTCACAATTGGCTTCCACACGGAGGTTTTGGAATCTAACCTCCACCCTAGGGAGATTCAAACCAACTCTAAAGAGAAAAGAAGAAACAATAAAACAGAAACTTTAGAAAATCAAATTTTCTTTAAGTATAATCTTCCAACTTACAAGATTGCAAATTCCAATCAAATCCACTCACCTATCAAGCCTTTCTCTAATTCTCTCCGAAAACAGAGAGTGATCTTGGGGCAAGTTCCTGAGATTCTCTTCAATAAATGTGTTTTTTCCTTCTTTAAGATCAGCATTCTCCATCTTCTCTTTGCCTTTTCCTTTGATATCTATTTCCATCATCCTAGAGTCACTCTTTTATCAGTTACTCCTTATCTCTCTCTATTTGCATAGGAAAAAAGAGAGAATGAATAGAGAGAGTGGTGTATGTTTTATATAGATTGAGTTGGGCACCATCTTTTCGGTGAGATGATGCGTGTGTAAGTAGGACAAAGAGTACTCCGGATCATTTATTATGCATGGTAAGAGTCCGGACTCTATGAGAAATTATGAAAAAGTTGGACTACTAAAAAGATTCCATCCTTGTAATTAATTAAGGAGATCCCTGAAAATTTTCACTCTATGAGTCTACATTAATGAATAATATATTTAAAAAATTCTAATTTTAAATTGAGCAATATTCTTATTTTAGAATTCTTCATATAAAAGGGGTATTTCTTTTTGAGTGATTTAGATTTTCGCAAGTGTTAACCATTAAATGATGTAGGTTGAATGCTAAATCATGTCTCAAGAATGACTAATGATTGATCTCGAGTTGTTGTCTTGTTGGTTAGGGATGTGTATTGAAACTTTTGATTGATCGTGCACCGATATTTAACAAAAAAGATTTGTGGCCGTTGATTAAAGAGTTAAAAGATGATCAGTTGAGCATCCATCAGCGTACATATAGAGCCCACCAGATCTTCCAACCCCTAGGCGGAGCCCCATAGCGAGGTGCACTTGGAAGGCTCTATGTGCACCACGCCCAGGCAAAGGTAGATGGACATACAAGCTTTTGGTTGCAGTCACCCCTGTTAGATCTAGGCCCATATGAAAATTTTGGATGTCCTTTCAAAATTTGCATGAAAATCCTAGATCTGCCCCAAGATCTAAATGCCTGTTTGGGTTCACCTGCCTTAATAAAAAATCCTGAGTCCGCCGGTGTGCCTAGGTGATAAGGATCAGACCATCTAGGCTAAAAACCATGCATTTACTATTTTCAGTTTTTTTTTTTTTTCTATAAAAACTATGTTCACTTTAATGACAGAAAGGGTGGGATCATCTAGACGAAACAGAGATGCCAGATATTGAGCGATTCACACCAATCATGTTCACTAGCCTTTGATGCCTAACTGCAACTTGCAATCTTGCAGTTATTATTCTCCACCGAATTCCGCAACATAGATAGTGTGTGGGTGTGATGAATGGAGTCGTGATATTTTCATTGCTTGAAATCTCCGGGATTCAATCCCCACCGTCCCAAAAGCAGGATGATGCTTCCTAGCCCTTTGATTAACACATACAAAGAAGAGATGTAATGATATGCATTTTAATCAGTAGGGGTGCTCATGGCTGGGCCAGCTCGAGCCCAATATGGACCGGTCCAGTTTTGGATATAAAATCTAGGCCGAATTAATTTTGGGCTGGGATTGGATTAACCGATAAAGTCCCAAGGCCGGCCCAGTCCACTTGTAATTTAGTGATAAATTTGTTCAAAGAACTGCTAATAAAAGCTCTGTTTGGCTTGATTGACTAGATGTTCGGGTCGGGCCTGACATGCCCGGCTCGGGACATATAGGAGCTTGTGTTTCTAAAGTTGGACCGGTGGCCTGGCCCGGCCCATGAATACCCTTAATTCTAAGATGATAAATAGTTTATAAATTCAAAAGAAATGGAGACCAGAGAATGCTGAGTATCATCTGAGATCCTGAGTTCGGAGATTATAGAATTTTCTGTAGCTAGCCATGTAAATTCGTTTGTGGGGCTCAGATATAAAATCTAAACCGTCCCAAAATCTTGGTAGTTGCATGTATTGGTTCTGGGCAAGTGTGCATTAGATTGATGGCAGGTAAGACATGCCATTTCACGCTGTGTTTGCAAAGAGAGTGAAATGCATTTTTGTTATTCGTTTTTAATAAAAGCAAAAAGAGCGAAATGGCATGTTTTCTGCATGTGATAAGGTTGACCTAAACTTCTATTTTAGTGAAATTTGTCTGAGCACCAATAGAAGGGGATGAAATCATTAACAAGCAGTTTAGATTTCAAAGGTGGGCTTCATTAATGTTACTAGATTTAATATTTAATCTAAAATAAAGAAAGTCCCACCAATGCTTATGGCACTTGCAAAGCACTGGGCCTTGATGGATTGTAGCAAATGTATGATTTGAACATAAAAGATAGGAACACAACATGGCGCATGACGTGAAGTCTGATTTTGTCTCTATAACGAGGAACCATGGTAGAATTAATCTGTATTTACTCCACTTACGGGTGCTTTTGAGTACATAAGAATTCATGGTAAATTCAACTCCCCCAAAGGAATGTAGAAGTGTGAATAATATGAGGTGAGGGTGTTCATTTTCCATCTTCCTTGATTGAATGCCCTAGAATCCGGTCGGATCTAAAACAAATGCCACGACATAACCATTAGGTGTCTCTAGTTCTTATGGGATCCAAGGCAGCACAGCTTTAAAACGAGTCATGTTGAGTTAACACGGGGTTTGATTTATAAGCTTAGGGTCAGGATTTTGAATATTTTCGATGTGGAACTTGTGAAAACTCTTCATTGGAAGCCCGTGGTTGACACGCTTCACCCTATGATTAAGGGTATTGTCAAAATCGAGTTCTCGCAGGTACATCGGGAATACTCTTTCAAAATGGATAAAACCCATAAACAAAGAAATTTATTTAAGGGGCATTTGGGCGGTGCTCCGTCAACTGTGGTTTTGATTGCAAACAGCCCACAATATTTTATCTTACTGACGGCAGTCTTCTTGTAAAAATAACGCACTGAAAAAGACAAAAACGCCCTTGTACACGTCAGCAAAAGCAGAATTCAAACAATTTTATCTGAGTTTTGGCAAAACTCAGATAAAACTCAGATAAATTTGCCAAAACTCAACAATAATTCAAATATAAAACAATATATGCCAGATCAAATTCTAATATAAAAAAGTAAATACCAAACATTTCTTCCTGACCACACACTCAAATCTCATCTCCATTCTAATTAATTTCTCTTCATCAAATCTCATCTCTATTCCAATTTCTCTTCCTCTTGGGTCCTATAGGCCCTTTGTCCTCATAAATCTCTTTTGGGAAAACCTTAACCAAATTTTCCAGAGAAGACTTGAGTTTATCACGAACCAACTTCTCCACCACATTTGACTCCTCGATGTAGTTTATTGTAGGACTCCATTTCCTAGCATAGTTTATCCATGGAGGCTCAGTGATCGAACCCATGTATTCTACAGTCACAACCTCAAAACGAGTTCCTGTGTCCATCCTCAACTAACTGAGTTGTCTTAATATCAAATAAAAAGGACTTTAAATGAGTTTATTTTTTTCAAACTCGGATAAATTTGTTTTGGTCCAAACTTAGATAAATTTGTTCGAAAATCAAAAAGTTGTTCAAAACTCAGATAAATTTGTTTAAGTTTTGCCAGAAACTCAAATAAATTTTCCAAAACTCAGATAAATTTATCTGAGTTTTTGTCTAGTTTATCAGAGTTTTTGGGAAATTTATCTGAGCTCGGCGACACCAAAAGTCAGAATACGGAAAATCAGATTCTAATAAAAATCGAAATCCAAAACAAGAACACTTGATGACCATGATCCAATAGAGAAAAGAGAGAGGGAAAACAAGCAAAAGAGCAAACTGTTCTTTCAAATCAGTTGTCGAGAGAGAGAGATATTTGGAAGAGACTTCAGATGAAAGAGTAAGAGAAAGTAAAACCGTTTCTATCTTTGAAGAAATGAAAGAGAGAGAATCGGAAGTCATGGTGGTGACGGAAGGTGCTCTGCAACAATACTCCACAACCATGGAAAGGAACAGAAAATGGAAAATGAGAGAGAAGAAGAATGAAGGAGTTCCCTGGGACAACAGAGAATAAGAGAGAACTTGGCCTAGAAATGAGGGTTGAAAGGGGCAAATTAGTCATGAAAATATATGATGTGACATATTAGGGACCTCTCACCAAAATATCTCCAGCTGTCTGGACTATAGACATTAGAAAAAAAATTGCTGGACTGAATCCCTTAGAAGACCATGCTCAGGGACTGTTAGCTAATTTACCCTATAAAAATCACCCACTCTACTCATACACTAATGTCTTATGTCCCTAACCAGCTACTCACACACCAATGTCATTACCTGGCTACCTACGCATCTGGACAACATGGGTCCTTTTGTAACAATAAAAGGTTTGCCCATCTTGGATAATAGGGACATTTGTTGCAGCATTGTTATTATAGCCCACATGAAAATTGGGCCTAAATTCCCTTTCAATCACAACCATTCTACCCCTGGGGCTGGGACTACTGATGATGTTGTTACCTTAGGCCTTTGGATTATGTATCATGGATTGGAGATGGTCCATCACATTGAAAGCGTCACTCATCAAAGAAGATCAAATTGACTGACCTGAGCAAGGAGCCATACATTGATTCATGTTTCTCACCTCTTGACTCGGAGGTCAAGGTAAAAAGAAGGATAGCAGCAAGAAATGGGTCACTGTTTGAAAAGAAAAAATTAACTATTCCTCCTAAAAAGCTGAGAAGCTGAGAGCTGCCCAATCCCCTCCCTTCCACAATCGTTTGGATAGTTACTAGCAAAACCCCATGCTGTGCACGGACCACGGAATCACCAAATGCATAGACTAATACGAAATTTTTTTAATAAACTTATTAATTAATAAACTTGTGAGTCCATCTTTTTTAAATTTCTCAAACATTTTTTAGTTATTTTATATCATTGTCCTTTCTGTCAGAGTGTGTTTCGGCTACATGTATTGCCATTAAGGTTCATTTTGTCAATACTATGTAATATTTATTTATTATTTTTTTATTGACCTAAGTTGGGTTTTTTTTCCTTTTAGTTTATTTCTTTTGTTTTTTGGACATGGTCATTATATTTTTTTATGTTCATTTTCGATGATGAGTCTTTTTTTTTTTTATTTTTTTTATTTCTCTCTTTTTTTTTTTTCGAGTCATTATACTTTTGAAACCCCTTGCTATACAGGGATCCAATGCTAGAGATTTATACTTAGAAAGATACGACAAACATATAAATTATACTAGGATAATATTGTCAATGAGTTACATACCAAAATTAAAAGGCCTTATAACATCACTTATATCATTAATAAAAAAAAAAAGATCACGTGGAATTATCTACCTGTTGAGTTCATTAATTTGCACATTTGCGTATCATTTTAGGATGAATTAGGGATTTAATTAGGTGAATTGCATCGTTATTCATCTTATTTCATCATTTCATGCATTTTCACCTATGAATATGAATTTTCATACTTTTCATATATTTTCTCCATTAACTTAGAATGTTTTGCAAATTTTCTCCGAACAGTCCCAGTTGGAGTAGAACTCTGTCCGGGTGGGTCCCGCCTCAATATGGACTATTCAGTATTTGATGTGTTGAATTAGAATGTGCAGAAAATGAGAATTACAGGCCTCTATCATGGAACCCACTTTCAAGAACATATTGTCATTTTGGGCCCTACATTGATGAATTGCAGTAAATTGAAGAATTCACCATGTGGACCCCACACACAAGCCATATGCAAATTCATCAAAGGAGGGGTCCACTCATCATGTCAATTGAAGAGTCCCAACTACAGTAGAAGACTTCTCATATGGCCCACTGTTCAAGAAGATGAAATGTCTCACATGGCAAGGTCCATAGTAGTTGCAAATTTGAAATTATCAATGGATAATTGAAAGAGTATAATTCTGATTGGAACAAAAGAAGAAGAGTTTGAATCATCCACATCTGATGTCTTTTCAAAAATGAAAGTTGTGTAGAGATAGAATCCATTGCAAATCAAATTTTAAAAGTTAATTCCATTTTTCTCAGGATAACTCATCTTCAAATGGCCATAACTTTCAATCCGATCGTCAGATCGATGAAATTTACCTATCGTTGAAAAGCTTATTCAGAGTAGATATCCGTGGAGCCCAATAACGTGCAAATCAAAGCTATATTGACAAAGTTATGGGCCTAGAGATTTTCATATTCATTTTTAAACGGAATTGTAATTAAATCCACACCGTTGATAACCAATTGCTATACATCCCTTGTGAGACCCCATCTGAAGATTAGCCAAGCCACCCAGAGGTTTCCAGAAGCTTCCACCTCATTCAAATTCAAAAAGGATAAGAGATATACCTTATCAATGAAGAAAAATCAAATCTGCAGAGAAGGTGTCCAGATTCATTGTATCTGATAGATAACCGGAGGTATAAAAGGAACCAAAAAGTAGCATACGAGAGTCAATTCCCTCCTCTTGGACGTCCAATACTTCTCCCTCTCTCTCTCTCTTCTTTCTCTTCTTTCCCTAATTAATAGAACTTAAGAGTTATTTTTGGGTATTCTAGGGCCCTGTTCCATAACTAGTTTAAAAGAGTGTGAGAAAAAATTGGTAATTGCTATGAAGTTCTTAATGAAAATCATATCTTTTGGAATGGAGGAGTAGATCCCTGGATCAGAGTGTCAGATGAAGTTAAGTATTTCTCATCATTAATTTATGTGATATTTTTGTCTCTTGCGTATTGATTATAATAATAAATCTGCCTTCTGTCATTGACAACCTATGTTATTCAATTTTTTTATTTGAACAATGCTTTAATCATGTATGTTTTCTTAATAGATTATTCTTAGATTGAAATTCTTTGGTAATCTATCTTTGATTAATATGTGATATTTAGTTAAGTTCATAATTTCATTAGGTGAAGGAGATTTTTGCCTTAAATAAATTGTGAAAAATTTTGCTCTTTGATAGACAAATTATCCGAATCAGAAACATTGATTTGATTCTGATTTGAAGAATTTTTGGGACAAATTTATTTTATCTATTGCATAGAATGATGGTGGGACTACTTAATGGATTCATGATATTCTGATATGCATTTTCTCATATTTTATTGCTGCACTTTAGATCTAGATTTTCTCAATCTTATTTTTGTCTTTTTTTTTTTATCTCTCTTGTCATTATCATTGATAAAAAAATTGATAAAAAAATTAGATTTTAAATTTTAACTTAGCAGTGCTCCTTGTAAGATTCGACCTGCACTTGCCACTGTCTCAAAAGGACAGCTGTACACTTGCAGTATTAAAAGATTGAATTTAAATTCACATCACTACCTAAACCCCTAACTGCAGTTGAAAATTTTTTACTCCAGGCCCCTTCCATATGCAAAGATAGGCGATGTCATCGTCGGAAGAAGGATTTTCCGGTATCCGTTCATAAATCGGATAAAGACTTCTCCTTTTTTCTCGATCTTCTTCTTCCCGTTTTTCTCTCTCTTTTTATCGAGTTTTGGAAAAGAGTGAGGTAGTGTACGGGAATTTCTTCGGCATTGGATGCGTGACTCATGACTTCCACATCATCTTATTGGGTTTTTTTTTTATTTTTATTTTTTATAGGAAGTTATGGATTCAGTTACTTTAGAGAGAGGGGGAGAGAGGAGAGTTGACATGGAATGAGATTTTGACAACTGTTTTGAGGTATTTTTTTAAATCAGGATTCGTAGTTTGGAGGCTTGTGGTTAATTGAAGGCAAACCACATTCCAATAGAGATATAGATTTCAATAAGGCCCCATTGATTTAGTTCTATTGTGGTTCCATAGATGCAAAACTTGGGATATCAAATATGCTAATAAATTTTGAAAATTTAGAAAAACATTGGGCCACCCTAATTTCTTTTATAAACTGTCTCATATAGTAGTGAGCCCTATTTGTTATGGCCAATCATTACCATTCTTTGTTGTTGACTTGCTTGTGATGGTACATGCATATATTTAAGCTGAATCATAGGTTCAATTGGATCACTTGTAAGTCCCATTTGATGATACATTGATCTATTGCTCAGGGTGCCTTTACATCATGGATCCAAGTCGGGCCCAACTAAAGTAAGTCAGTCAGAACATGCACGGACATAGATAGACGTGGCATCAAGTGGGACCATGCAGTGAAGAGGTCTTGTAAATTGGAGTCCACAAAATAAAAAAAAATTATTTCTTAAACATAAACATGAAATGAAAATTTTAAAAATATAAAGTAAGAAAGATACAACAAAGGATAGTAGATCTTGAAATTAAAAAATAAAAAATCAACACCTCATCTTGTATTCTAATATTTTGATATTTTTGTATGAACTAGGAGAAAAGATTACCTTATTCTATGAAGATGATGTATTAGTTGCTCATCTTTTTGCAAATAGGAATACAGATCCAGCCGTTTTCCAACTTGTCGTATGAGGTGTGAGGTCCTCTTTTTCTTAGAGCTTTGATGGTCTAATGATAGTTAACAGTAGATCGGGAAATTAAAAAAAAAATCAATGCATCATCTTGTAGTATGATATTCTTGTATGTAATTGGAGAATATATTACCTTGTGATGTGAAGAATAAAACAAACAATTAGCTTGATCTTATGAGAGCACGGTTATGATCTATTCACTTAGCTTAATCAATTTTTATTGGCCATAATCTCAGTCGCTTCATCGAGTTTTACCAATTTATTCTTGCGTGTTTTGGGTTTTGAGGTTCCGTATTTTGTTTTACTACAATGTTCTGCGAAAAAGGATTTTTTTTTTTTTTTTGTTTATGCACAGATCCATAGATCTGATGCAATTTTAATTGAACCCGTGAGGTAAATTTGGGGATAAAAACTAAACCACTAATCAATTAGGCTGCATTGGATTCTTCTTTTTAACACGGTGATAGGGATTTGCTTGATTGAATGGCTGGACTTGCTCAAAATCTTGGGCTTGCATACTTGTGGCCAGTGGAGTAGCAGCAAGCTGTCCGCAGCCGCTCTGGGCTTGATATGGGCTGACTTTTGGCCCATGGGGTCAGCATGGGTATCTCAATTTATGCACAGCTGCTGAATGGGCTTGGCCTGGGCTTATACCTGCATAAAATCTAGATTGGATGCCTATTCTGTCTTGCAAGATTAACACATGGAGGGCCTGATATTTTTGTAATGGACAGGATCCACTTCTACTTTTATGGTTTGCAAAGTGGGTACAGGCTAAATATTGGGCCTGATGACCACATGAGTATAGCAGATGTGTAACCTTATCAAAATTCCTTCACTGAGAGATCCTCCAATCGTTTTCTCCAACCATTGCGATTTATAATTTTGTTGTTTACGCATAGATCCATAGATCTGATGTACTGCGATCATATCGCAATAGCATTTTTTTTTTTTTTTTTATGTTTACCCCACTGATGTTTGATCAATACCATAGTTTCCCATACACCCCAGATCACCGGACTCCTCGCCTCGCACATTACATCTCCAACGGAACAAAAACCATAGTTTCCCATACACCCCAGATCACCAGACTCCTCACCTCTTCTTTCACATGCGCCCATTACGTCTCCAATGGAATAAACACCGTAGTTTCTCATACACCCCAGATCACCGGACTCCTTGCCTCTTCTTCCACCTGCGCCAATTCTGTAAAAGTACGTATCCAACATAACAGTACGTCATATAGTTAAAAGTAGGGAGAAAGGTTCGAATTACAAACCAGGAACATAAGCTATTCTGAAACGATGTAAGGGAGTAGTAGATAGGAGTACTTTTTTTTTTTTTTTTTTAGGAGATTATGGGTTTCAGTTATTGTAAAGAGAAGATATTGGAGAGAGCGGGGAGTAGAGGGTGGAGTGAGATGTTGACACCTGTTTTAAGATATTCTCTAAAATGAGGATTCTTGTTTGGAGCCATGTAGTTAAAGGAAGGGAAAAAAACATTCCCTTTGAGGTATAGATAGATTGGAGGCCTGCTGGACATGATGGGTTTTATTTACCCTACTGTTGCCTCATCAGCGCTCCTGTGCACCGCTACTTGTCGTCAACGGCGTAATTCTCCCTGACACTTTCGTCTCGGTAAAAAAGAGGCACAGAGATTCGAAAAACGAAGTGAGAGAGGAAGAGGGAAATAGAGATTGCAGAGAAGCATGTATGGGGAAAAGAGAGTTATGGAGAGAAAAAGAAAGTGAGAGAGGAAGAGGGAAAGAGAGATTGCAGAGAAATGGCATGTTTAGGGAAATGAGAGTTATAGATAGAAAAAGAAAGTGAGAGAGGAAAAGGTAAAGAGAGATTGCAGAGAAATGGCATGTATTGGGAAACGAGAGTTATGGAGAGATTGCAGAGAAATGGCATGTATAGGGAAACGAGAGTTATGGAGAGATTGCAGAGAAATGGCATGTATAGGGAAATGAGAGTTATGGAGAGATTGCAGAGAAATGGCATGCGGAACAGAGAGGAAGAGTCAAAGTCTTTGGATGAAAGAGGCACATGCGGAACAGAGAGGAAGAGCCAAAGTCCTTGGATGAAAGAGACACGGAGGAAGCAGTTATTCCTGATTCATCAGCTAATAAGTACGATGAAACTAATATCTACTGTCTAGTGTCCATACTTACAAATTAGGCCCGAGTCCATAGTCTTGATTGTCAGCTTCTATTTGACTGGGGCTGTGGTGTGCTTGTGTGCTATCAGTGGACAAAGATCCACATCAATTTGAAGTGGATTCCATGTTTATGGAATTTTAAAATTACAGTTGTTCATGAGTTGACTCGGGATTATATGAATGGGTCAACTCAATTTTGGGCTTTGTAGGTTGAGACTTTACTGTAGGCTAATAGGATGGATTAGTTGCACTTCTAAAAACATGTTGGGATGATACTACAGGGCCTTTTTGTTTGCATAGGATAGAATAGAAAAGAGTAAAAAAAAATTGCAATGGTTGAAACTTTTACCTCAAAGCTTGTTTGGATGGAGCACATGGGGGCAACTGAGATAAAGTTGTTGGGTGATGTGGTACCCCGCTTTACTTTATTCAACCTTTCGAAATTTCATTCCAATCAACTTAAATAACTTGCTTATTTTACCCCCACATTCTTTCCTTCGCATGAAAGTTACTGCCCTTCAATATCATCATATCTTATTTCAACAAATCAAACACATATATAATAACTCACTTCTCATTTTCTTTCAACACACTCTTATTTAATTTTATTTCTAATGTGAGACTTACTCCTGCTCTTACTCTATCCGTGTAGAAAACAAGCAGGCACATAAGGTCATGTGAATAGACGTCTCATGTATGGAGATGGGTTTGGATGTGACGGATGAGTCACATGTGAAGGTGCTGGTGCTGATGATGTCAGTGTTGGAGGTACTTGGGTAGTATTCTCTTGTGTTGGTGGGCCATCAGAATTAGAGGAAATAGATTCAAAATCAATTTGATTTGGGTTGTTCACAGGTGGCAGTTTAGCTGAGCCTATTATATATTATGGGTGTGGTTCTCATTGTCTCATTCCCACTTCCCACGAGGGGTGTGGAACTTCCCAGTTTGGGTCAGTTATTGAATATGCCAACTCATCTCATTAAACTTTCTCGTTTTAAAATTCAAAAATTTTATACAATATGAGTTGGTCCCACCATTAATTTAATCGTATATGATTAAGAATTTCATACGTTTAATTTTACAATAGGACCAGTTCCTATTAGCATCAACTTTAAGATCAAACCACCTTAAGGAAGTACCTTCATTTTGAAGGGTTCGGATTTTCGGTGGGTGGGCACCAAGATAGAGTTTGGCTTCCCCCTCATTATTGAGGATAAACCCAAACCTCAAAGGTGAGATCAAAAATAAAAAACCCCGACCCTGAGTTCCCCCCACTCCGACACCCCAAACAAACCCAAACCACATCCATCACCATAAAAGTCAAAAGCCCCTCCAATAATGCATCTGTGGTCGGTGGGCTCTCTTGCATCACCTACTATTCACTATAAGTATCACCTTTCCGAACATAATCCTATCATCGCCACTGCTATCCCAAAGCAAGGGAATGGAGTCAGTAGCCCCAGAGAAACTCTCTCTCTCCGTCCATTCCAAATGTCTGACGGCGACGATCTAATGATGTTCATGGGCGATGATCGCGAGGCCAACTTTTGCAGATTTGACACCCTTACATGCAGAGAAGATGCAGTGAAGTACTTGGAGGGGGCGGACCCATAAAATTAAATTAGAGGGGTCCAAATGAAAATTATTAAAAGAAAATCTTAACAATTTAGGGGTAAAAGTAAAAAATTATAAAAAATTTAGTAGTAAAAAATAAAATTTTAAAAGCTTAGGGGGGGCCATGGCCCCCTAGGCCTACATGTAGGTCCTCCCTTGGGAGGAGGTGGCCCTACCTCACCCTTGGTACCGGGCTATTTGCGTGGAGGGCCGACCCGTTGGTCTCATATGTGTCAAGATGGGTACCAAGGAAAACGAAAACCATTGCAGAGGAGAAATTGGGTAGGCTCCGGGCTTCAAGTACTGGGGACAGGGCATAGCCACACTAGCTGTTAAAATGGTCACGTCTTCTATTTTTAGAGAATTTACTCATCTTGAGAGATTGGAGGCTTTGGTTCATGTTGAGAACAGAGGCTCCCAAAGGGTGCTTGAGAAGTGTGGCTTCTCGAAGGAGGGTCTGTTGAGGAAGTATATCTTTCTCCAAGGGAAGTCTAGGGATGTGTTTATCTACAGTGTTACATCCACCGACCCATGTTGTGGACTTCTTGTGGGAGATTAGCATGGGTTACTGTTTCTTCTTTGAGTGTGATGAGGTGTGGAGTACCATTTCCTGTTTTTAAGATTGCATTAGTTGATCAATGCTCTCTCTCTCTCTCTCTCTCTCTCTCTCTCTCTCTATCTTCCAAATGCTGCTTGATAAGTGTGGCTTCTAGGGGTGTCGCATACCCATATTGTGGAGTTGTTGTGGAACTTCGGGTTAGTACTGTTAGTCTTCTGTAATGGCTTTCTTCTTGAGTGCTATGAAATGTGGAGTACCGTTTCCCGTTATTACTGTTGCATTAGTTGATCAATGTTGTAGAGTTCGTGATGCTCTCTCTCGCTCTCGCTCTCTCTCTCTCTATATATATATATATATATATATATTTATATAATATAATATATCAACAAGCCTCTACCATTAATCTTTATATATATATATATATATATAGAGCAAGGCTCTCCTAAGCTCAAGCTTATAATAAAATCTTGTAAGCTCATGCTTGTGGGGCCCACCTTTGGTCCATCTAAATGGACCAAACACATTGTTAAGGTCAACGTCCACCCTCGCTCCTGAGCGGTCATAATTGTGGTCGAACCCTCGCCCTCACCATAAAACCATTGTTGTGCCATTTCCTATCACCAATTGGTTTTGGGATAAGTGGTAGTTCAATGGGGTGTAAGATCCTACAAGTGGTATCAGAACCTGGTAGGTCGGGTGTTCGAGTCACGGGATACGTGTTTTGCGAGTTGCGCAGCAGGAGTCGCGGCGGGTGTGCCGTTGAGGGAGGGATTGTTAAGGTCAACGTCCACCCTCGCTCCTGAGCGGTCATAATTGTGGTCGAACCCTCGCCCTACCATAAAACCATTGTTGTGCCATTTCCTATCACCAATTGGTTTTGGGATAAGTGGTAGTTCAATGGGGTGTAAGATCCTACACACATGACCCCTCTAAATTACACATCTCCACCAACTTTCGGTCAAATCTGAATTTACTGGACCGTTGGATCGACTATGTATTAATCCGAATGGAATATTAACCATTAAACTTTTGGGCCCATATGGAGATGATAAAAATCACGGTTGGGGCTGATTTTTTACAGAGAAGAAGATCCTAGAGAGTCCTTGAAATACCCCCCCACCCCATCTCCACATGAGTCCCCAGGTGGGTCCCATCACACACTTGAGCTTACCTTATCTTAAGCTTGAGCTTAGGAGAGTCTTGCTCATATATATATATATATATATATATATATATATATATATATATATGCCATTTTGTTGTATGGAGTTAAATTTTAGGAATTTTAGAAATGTGTTTCTGGTGAGGCTAAAATTTTAAAAATAAAGGCGAAGATTTATGAATATACAATCAAATGTGGGATTTGTGTTGACTCTTTCTTTCGGATAAGGTTCAGATTGAGATTCTGACCTGAATAACTGGTTTGGTTGGGCGTTGGAAACATTATTTCTATTAGACTGGCAATCAAACCGAAACACAAATAGTTGAACCATCTCCTCCTAACCCAACCTGAATCCAACCTGTTAATTAATGATTCACGCTGACCCTTTTTAACATCCAAGTTGAATACAAGTTGACAATTTCAACCCAATGAATAAGAGGGTTGAATTCTCGCTAACCCTACATGTTGCCCATGGTGCTCTACGTGATCAGAACCTCACCTGACCTAACACATTGATATCCCTGCGCTACAGATTGTAATGAGAGGAAGTTCAGCTTTTGTTTCTATAATGTTATGCATCTACTTCGAGACCTGATCTTATTTGGTAAGCTTACAAAATGAAGAAAGAAACAAGAAATCTCCATTAAATGAAAACTTCACAAGCAAATGACGGAATATTATAAGTGGCAAAAACAACCAGAACATGGGAACGACCAAACAAGGAACAGAACTGAACAAAACTTCAGCCCTCAGAACATAGTAATAGATGAGGAAGCATAAGAGGCAATGGAGAATAGGGAGAACAGCAAAGAAAATGGCATCATTGGTGTAGAACTTGCATCTGATGATGAGACTCTTTGTTGCTGAGACAGTTGTAGATCCTTTTCCTGCATCCACAGTCCCAACGCACAACCAGTGTCGCCGATGATGGTACTGCATTGGCATTTGTTACAGGGATCTGCCGACGCAGTTAAAATAGCGTTGGCTACGACGCGCTGCCGGCGCATTGAAATGCGTTGGAAAATCCTTTGCCGACGTTTCCAGACGCGGTGACTGCGTTGGCAAAACTATATTTTATTGTGGTGATATAAAGAAGAGAAACTAAATGTTAATTTTAATAATATTATGCAATATCAATGAATAAAATCAGATCCAAGAAAAAAAAAAGATATAATTGCATAGAAAATCAAAACTTAGGTCCGACCACTCCCTAAAGAAGAGATAAGGCTTTGATCGTGGTAGTGCCTCTGAATCCTTGCACCAATAGGAATATGCATAAAAATAAAAATTACAGTAAAACAACAATTAAAATAAAGTAAAAAATAATCCTAATAGCAAACAAATAGAAAAAGTGAAAGTAGATTTTATATTTACCCCATTCAAATAATAACAATAACATGCATGTAATGAGAGAAGCACTTTACCTGCTGCAGAAAACTTGATGATAACAAGATGCTCAATGAGTGAAAAAAAGTCCTAGAAATTGTTAGAGGTGCTGGGGAGAGATTTTATAAGGGGAGAGGCGTTAATTAAAGGGATTATGGAGATTTGATTAATTTGCCTTTAAATATTAAAGGAGAGATTAGAGGAGACGTTTCCTAAGGATTGTAAGATAAGGATTGAAATTATGAGTGCAATAAGCATTACCAAGAAAGGTATTTAGCAGATAATCTTGAGGTTTGAACTTTAAATTAGAGATAATAATGGATGTAAGGAAATCATAGTCTTAATTTAAACTAGCAACAACACCCGTGCTTAGCCCGGGACAAAAAGTAAGACATTACATTTTGGATTTCTAAGGTATCAAAATTAATTATAAACATATAAGCATATATTCATGCATATTTATATAAAAACAAACACTCGTGCCCAAAATAAAGATATAGTAAATTATTATAATTATTAAAACTATAAAAGAAGAATCCACTATTATTATTTTTAAGAATTTTTAGAAGAAAATAAAGTGGAAAAAGATCTTAAGATTTTATGGTAAAAGAAAGAAATTATCGTGAAAAATAATAATGAGAATCTTGTAATATCGCACCTATAGAATCTTTGTAAATTGAAATAATACATGGGTTGAAAGTCCCTATTAAAAACGACAAAACTCTTGATGGAAGCAAAAAGAAAAAATGATACCATTCGAAGAAGGGAAAAAATGAGAAAAAAAAAACAAATGCGTCCATTTTCCTAACAATACCCGGCTGGGGCTCAGTCTGTTAAGTATATCGTGTAGAGTGTGAGTGTGGCTAAGATGAGTCTCACAACAATGCCCCAAAACACTACCCACTCGTTTTGAGCCTAGTTATCATTAGAACACACCTACTTGAACCTACAAATCAATTCCACGTCCAACAAAACACTTAAGAGAGAGAGAGATGTGTAGAATCATTTTTTTCTACATAAATGTCCTATATTTATTTAATATATATAATAGATCCAAGGAAAAAAGGTCCCTCACATGGGATCGATACCTGGCATAAGATAATAATAGAGAGAGCAATTTAATTGCTTTCATCAATGTTGATGCTCTAGATTTTACATGAATGTTGAAGCATCAAAACTAACCTAATTGCAAACATGTGCAATAACTTTTATAATTTAGAAGTCCATTAAATTAATGGCTTGTTGTAGGAATTTCAATGGGCCAGTTTCCGGACTGGCCCATTTCTACTATCAATAGAATTGAACGGCCTAAGTTCAGGTGTATATCAAGTCTTAGATACTAAGTTCGAGCCTGTTTGCTCAAAAAATATGGGTGGGTTGAAATTGCCCCTTAAAGGCTGGGGTCAGACTAAGGTTTGAATCTAGGTGTACATAGTATCATCCCAGCTCAAACCACACGATAAAAAAGTACTGAAAATATATGATAACTCTTTGAAGGCCTCAGTTCAACAAAGGCTCAAGTCCATTTAACATTTGAGTCAGGTTGATAAGTTGTATAAGGTGGTCCCACTAAGATGGTGCATGAGTTAGATTTATTAAATTCCCTGAGATCCACATAAGTGAAAGATTTTGATATTTTTAGATCATAAGATCCACATAGTGGGCCCCCTTAGAATGGTCTTTTGTGTTATTTTTGCAAGATTAACCTTAATTTTAGGGGATATTGATTGAAAAACATCAGGAGATAGAAGATATGGATAGATACTTTGGAGAAAAAATAGTGGAATGTGATGACATGACTCCTTAAGTCACTCTAAGTTTTTTATGTATATTTATTTAAAAGGAGAACTCCTTCAATGTTGACGTGGCACCCCCACAGCCCACCTCTCCCTTTTCTTTAATATATATAATGGAGATATTTAGGGAGAAGGTCAGGAGAGGAGATTTGGAGAGATCTTCATCCCTATCCCAAGGCCATAAGGTAAAGAAATGGTGAACCAGAGAATTAGCCTTACTTGTGATAAGCACAAATCCAAGTGGGCCCTATAATGGTTTTTTATCCAGATATTCTGAATCTGGGCCTGAGTCCTCTCTCTCTACAGCCTGGCATTTTAGAAAATTCGGTGTTAATGCATGTTCACATAATCACATACGATTTGTATGGAAATTTAATACTACAAAAATCGAGTAGAAGAAAAGGCATAGTCAACTGAGACCCATACATGATTTCTTTACTTATAATATTAGCAACAACATCCCGTGCTTAGCCCGGGGCAAAAAGTAAGATATTATATTTTTAATTTATGAGATATTAAAATTAATTATAAACATATAAGAATATATTCATACATATTTATATAAAAAAAGTCAACACATTTTCAATGATAAATACAAGTGTTATCTTCACATAGGCCAATGGTCATTTCAATCCCTCCGCACAAATTTCTTCTCTACCCCTTTGAAGTATGTATAATAACCTCCAAGCAATAGAATCATACGGAATAAAGCAAGGGTCCAACCTAAGTAATGGTCCACTCTCAGGTTCAGGACCTCATCAGATAATTGGATCCCTAATTGCAGTCTTAGATGCCAAAAATGTTGTATTTGGTGCTTTTGAAGTTACGGGCATCTTTGACTACATTTAAGGGTCGAACACTGACAATTCCAATCCCTAAACCCTACTTGGTGGTCCCCACGAGTCAAGGTCGAGCCACACTATTAACTCGTGCTTGGCACATTGATGGAAGTTTATTTGGATGGTCAATGGGCCCCACAATCGATCAATCATAAAACAAATGCTAAACTCACAACTTAGTGTTCACAGTGTGGCAGATCGACCTGGCAAGGGTTAGGTCGATTTGCTCCGCAGGAATCAGGGTTGGGACTTAGTTTGAATTCTGGAATTTTCAGTGTACCCGATTGACCAGGTGGCCAGCCGGTCGACCTGATACACAGGTCTACCTGAATCAATAGATTCCGGGCCAAATCTCAACTTCTGCGATTGTTAGTGTGTCCAGTCGACCGCGCATATTGAACTTTGGGTTTGAGGGAAAATCCAGGTCATGCACTAGAATTTCAATTGGGTTCATAAAAATACTCAAGGCTTATTCTAATACTTAAATCTAATGTAATTTCCAAAAATATAAATCTTAAGGGTCCAAACTCAATTAAAGTTCATTAAAGACTAAGGGGTCTTTTATTTCTAATTTCTAAAATTAATGGGGTCAAGAAATATTATAAAAGTAGCATGTTAAATTATTCTAATTGGGTTCCTTAAAAACTATGGGGCTTTGTTAATTTTTGAAACAAATGGGCTAAGGTATTAAATATTAAAAAGTTGTGTTATATCACCACATTACTACACCCCTCTCTTCTTTCTTTTCTCTCTTATTTCTCTCTTATTCCCATACACCTTCAAACCACCAAACGTACTAATTCCCTTAATTTTTGTCACATGGGGTGGCTACACTTTCTCATGCACTCACAAGACACTAGACTACTCAACCCATCTCACTTAACACATGTTTCTAGAATAAAATGACAGCTACACTAAAAGCAAGTGGCTAAAGTTTCCCATGCTCCCTCATACTACCAGACCACTCATCTCTTCTTTATCCTCACCCAATCCACACACATGTCATCTCTACTTTCATCTTTCTTCATTCAAATGTTCTCTAGCAAAACAACACTAACAGAGAACAACGTCTTTAGCCTGCAGCAACTGGGAGGCTCGGATGGTGGGTCCCACTGACCCAACCCATGATCAACTTCACCCTCAAGGTCACCCAGTGCCCCACTAGAAGATGTAGGGGTCTGATCTGCAATCGGTGGCGCACTTAGGCCCCACAAACCCAAAAACGAAACTGCCTTCTTTCTATCTTACTACCGTCTGCAAGAATATGAAAGCTAAGATAATAGGCCCCACTAATCAAGAACCCAAAATGGATCTGATCTCCAAGGTCGCCCAGTCATACACGACACTGTGGTCGGACCAGATCTGTGATCCGATCAACCATTAGGTCCTCCCACCAAGCTTGTCGCCCAACTGAGTTTCTCCCCTCATTCACGCCTCCTGGTTTTGGTGTGCATGGATGGTGGGCCAAAAGGGCCCACCTCGCACAGGTCCACTACCTACTAGGTAGCCCGTGGGTCCTCTTTCGGATCCACGGATCAGATCAATCATCGGGTGGCCCACCTGGGTCTCGATCTCAACGCAATAAACAACCCATTCACTGTTCCATCTCCAAGACTGTTACAGTAACTCAACCCTGGATTTCCCTTCAACCCATTTACCGTCCATCACATAAACAAATAAAAACCATAAAAACACTTCAATGCCCAACCATCCATCAATCCATCTGGACCATTGATCTTCCAAATGAGATAAACTCATCCACCAATGGCCAAAAACCATAAAAACAAGCTCAAAGGTAGATCTACTCATTTCTAGCATAATTGAAATGGAAATATAGAATCAATAATAGAAATCATGCATTCTAAGCTAGGTGAGTATAGTGCACTTGCCTCAAATCCAGATTTGCAAGGGAAAATAGCAAGAAGACCGAATCCAAACTATCCAAACCAAATCCAATCTACTAAGCCTAATACCCATTCCACAAGAAAACCAAATATTAGAAAAGAAACCTAGAGATAGAGAAAATCCTAGAAAACCATATGGAAATTGGCTAAGGAATAAGCCTTACCCTGATTGGTAGAAGAGAAAGATTGATAAGAGAGGTAAAAGATGGCTTCTTCTTCTTCTTGTAATTAGAGTTTTGGACTTAGGGTTTTAGCTAGGGTTTTGTGAAATGAGAGGTAAATTAGGGATAAATGAGAGTGAATTTAGGGTTCATTTCCCAATGCAATAGTTTAGATTATATAGTCTAGGGTTTTTGAGACAATTACCAAAAGGGCCTTTTTGATTGCATAGGAATATGGATTAGGACATGGGCATTTAGGTCATGTGGTGGAAATTCTAGAATGTTCTCAAGTGTAGAAAACCCTCTTTATAAAAACCTATTTACTAGTAAGGGCCTCAACACCTAAAACCCTACAAAAATTATAAAAAAACACTTTATAGAGCTATAAAATACACAATAGGCCTAAATCCTATAAAATAGACTAAAACTTAGGAAAATATCTATATACCCTTACTAACCCCTATTAATTAGTACAATTATGCTATAATATCATAATTAATAGTATTCAAATTCAAAATGAAGGCCCACCAAGGGTGGGGCCTCACATGCAGGCTCCTTTCCAACTTGAGGGGTCTGTTTTCCCTTGTGAACGGGCTCTTTCTTAGGTCCCAACTCCCTTGGCTATGGTACCAAAAAAAGTACAAAAAAATCACAAGATGAGTACCTCATAAGTTACAACTTCATACTTTATTATTTCAAAACTCATGAAAAAGTAATTAGAAAATCCCATATCTAAAATCTAAATCATTCAAAAGTATGGTTCCGCTGTTTTTTATCTCCTTAAAACAATTTTCTTTAACCGGATTATTTTGACATAGATTAATATAATCAAAATAAAAAATAAAACTATATTTCCTTATCCACGATGGATAAAACTCTGATTGAACTAAAAATTAATGTAATAATAGAATGCAAATATACGTTGATTTTAAGCGGACTAAATTCCAATACGAGATAATGATATGTAGTAAAATCAATACATCTATGCTATGCAAAGAAAAATCTATAAAAGAGAAAGTGGGTTTGTTATTCTTCGATTTTCATACCTCGAAGTGTCTACAAGCCTGCGACCTACAACTCCTTTCAAGACATCCAACAAAAAAATGTGCATTCTCTTCTTCCTCTCTTTTATCACAAGATTTAGGACAAGTGTATATAGGTTAGATTAAAAATTGAGAAATCTCCTCTCCAATCTCCCACAAGCCTTCCTTATTTGTTCTCCTCTCCTTCGTTTCCTTTCCTTCTTTTTTCTTTTTTTTATTTTAAGTTTTCCCAGCCCAAAATCAAAAATATTTTTGTTTTCCTTTTTCTAAGTGTCAAAATCATGTTAAAAGATGTCCAAAACAATGGAGGGGCCAAAGCATTGCCATGAGGGGGTTTTTAGATGGGAGGCGAGGGACAGGTGCCGGGGTGGGGGGGATGGCCCCGGCGAACCCCCTAGGTCTGCACCTATATTAAGAATACCTAATATTGAAAAAAATAGTTGAATGCTAAAATGATACTAAAAATGCATACCTTACATCACTTAAATTAAATTTAACTCTAAAAATGACCATATATAAATACTTTTTAAGACAACCCCTTGGGTGGAGCCCACTCCTCAATACTCCCCCTCAGGTGGAACCGGCTCGGTTGGCATACTTTTGGCTATATCAACTTAAATTTATTTTGCTCACCATTCCTACCGAAACCTTGAGTCGTTAGTAGAGGTTACATAAATAATCTTCAATACTCCCCTCGGGTGGAGCCCACTCCTCAACACAAAACAGATAGGAATTGAGACGGGAGACTTTTATGGGGCCATTCTATTACCCCCAAGGCCAATCTTGGAACGTTCCGGTTAGAGCGGAACAGAATTGAGACTTCATGTGCTTTTGACTTCTGAGTGAATCAAATATTAAGACATCTGAGTTGTTTTTCAGTCCGGTTAAAACGAGCTTAAGGCATTATAGTTTCCATTACTAATTATTCTCAATATCCTACCAGATCGTTATTTTGTATCAATTTCTTGTGTTTATATCTACGGATATCTACCAGAAAAATCCCCTTAAATAGGGTAACTACAATTGAGGATCCTAAACTTTTATAATGACGGCCAAGGACTTCCAGCCTAAATCATCTCTGTTTTTTCCCGTTTTGCCCTTTCTTTGTTGATGTCCACACAACCATATTCCCTATTCATGTTATATAAAAAAAAAATCATATTCCCTATTCCAAAGAATTGGTCTCTTCACCCAAATCAACAGAAACTAAAGTCCCTTACTCTGTCATGAGTAATATTTGTTGACATCAACAAAACATTTGTTGAAATCAACATAAACTTTTGTTGACGTCGACAAAAACATCCAGTTAGCACAATCAAGTGACCCTTGTACATGTTAAGCATTTATACATAGTTGTTGATGTCGACAGAAGATTTGTTGACATCAATATAAACTTTTGTCGACGTCAACAAAAATGCCCCATTAGCACAATCAAGTGACCCATGTGTATAGCACAGGTTAAACATTTATACATAGAATTTGTTAACGTCAATAGAAGACTTGTCGACATCAATATAAAATAACCTTAACCTGGGATTAGGGTTATATTGACATCAACAAAGAAATGGCAAAACAGGAAAAAAAAAAGAAGAAAAAAAAAAGAGATGATTTGGCTGGAGGTCCTTGGCTGTCATTATAAAAGTTTAGGATTCTCATCTGTGGTTACCTTATTTAAGGGGATTTTTTCGGTAAATGTCCCTCATATCTAAAGAACTCCTTTCCTTTGCTGAATAAATTAAATGACTGTAATATGAGAATTTAACATTTACACTCAATGCAGATATTCTTTCCGGTTAATGAATAGGCAAAGAAGTTGCAAAGTACACTCAATGCAGATATTCTTTCCGGTACTATGTCAAGAAATATATTGGCCATAACCTTCCCACATGTAGTTCTATACAGTGGCGGACCCAGGATCTTCATTTAGGTGGAGCTAAACTTTTGCTGGCATAATCATAAACATCACATCGTGGTCTAAGAAAAAAAACTAAAAAAAAAAAGGAAGAAGAAAAAATAGTTAAAACTCAATTTCTATAATTTTATTGCTACCAGAGTTAGCTGAGTGGTTAGGACCACGGTTCCTTCCTCTTCTGGAGCTAGAGGTCATGGTATCGACTCATGGTTCTCCCCCCTTCAGGAACCGAAGGTTGAGTATACTTGTGCAACCACCTGGGGGCCACAAGGGATTTACCCGGCTTCCCTCTAGGCCCAGAGGGATTAGTCCAACCCAAATGGTTTGGAACTCTCCGTTAGCAAAAAAAAAAAGGAGAAAAAAGAAAGAGGCAAACTCCCATGTAAAAGAGACTCCGAAGGATTGAGAATGACAAATGTGAGTTTGGAATTGAAGGTAAATCTCTCATTCAAAATGCTTGCCCAATCTCACCAAATCAATGATCCCGGAGGTTGAGGGTTCGAAACAGCACCCTCCATTATAAAAAAAAAACCTCACCAAATCAAGAAAATCAATATATCACACATAACACATACAAAGCAAATAAGGATTTAAGATGCTTATAACATTTTAATAATCTACAAATCACTATCCTATAAAACAAACACACCATTCACCCTTTTAATATTAATCTCTTCTTTTCCAATCTCCCAATTCTCATCTCTTTCTATATTATTCATTCTCTATATAAAATAAATTCTTCTTTTCCACCACCCAATTCTCATTTAATTTATTTCTATATAATTAATTTCCAAGTTTTCTGATAAAACAGAAGTTAAGCACAGACACAAGACTTTCTCTCTCTTTACAACGTGTCTTCTTTACACTTCTTGCAAGACTGCAATAGAAAAGTTTCAAAAATTTGAGAAATATGAGCATCAATAGCTCACGTGATTTTGATAAGCTATGTTTCAAAAATCTTGTTCACCTTTACCTTGGTTGAAAATAATTAATAGAATCTTTTATATTTGCTATGTTTCAAAAATCTTGTTCACCTTTACCTTGGTCGAAAATAATTAATAGAATCTTTTATCTTTTTACCCTCTTTAATATAAAAGGAAGATAATATCAGTCATGTTGTCCCCTCCTAAATCTTGAACCAACTATGAGTACTAAACACTTTCGTGATTAAATAGTAAGTTTTGGTATAAAAATCTCGAGTTCAGATCACCAATGTGGTTGTTATATCTTCACCGTGAGTGAACCAATAACAGTCCGCCACGTCATTCGAAAACTTAGGTGTGGTGGAATACCTAAATTTTTGGATGACGTGGTGGACTGTTATTGGTTCACTCACTGTAAATGTATAATAACTGCGATAGGTGATCTGGACTCAAAAATCACATAAGTCTCATAGGCAATTATTTTTAACGACTATAGAAATAGAATACCAAAACTAATTGAAATAAAATAAAATTTTCATAAAAGATATAAAAACACCAGGTCAAAATACAAAGACAATATAGAATTGAGTCATAAATTTTAATCACAAGAAAAGAAAATAATGATTCAAGCACAACGCATTCAACAGTGACAAGCACATCACAAATAATTAGTTTTTAAATACCATCCATGTATGATGAGTAATTCTAAATTGTATCACTCAGGGCTATATGTTTTGGATGGAAACACATGGTTGACCGTAACCCGCGACTAACTCATATTCTGATGGTCTGGTCGGGTCGGTGGGTCGAGTTTGACCAGTTTGAATTAAATGGATGGTCAAGGATGTGGCAGAAGTCTGACAGGATACATTCCCAGTAGGTGTGTCGAAAAGCATGAATCAAGGCTTTCATGTTGACCCTCAGTATAGTAAGTTGCATGAACTTCTTCTGCTTTGTCTTCAAATCAAATTGGGCCTTTTTTTTGAAATTGATATTAAAAATAGATTTAGAAAGGATATGAATAGCAAGAGATCAGTTGCAGAGAATAGAGGATACATTCCAGTCGGTGTGTTGAAAAGCATGAATCAAGGCTTTCATGTTGAGCCTCAGTAACATGCAGAAGGCAGGGAGTAAATTGCATGAACATCTTCTGCTTTGTCTTCAAATCAAATTGGGCCTTTTTTTAAAATTGATATTAAAAATAGATCTAGAAAGGATATAAATATAACAAGAGATCAGTTGCAGAGAATAGAGGTTCTAATTAATGAAGTTAGAAATAGAAGGAAAAAGTGAATTCTACAAAAATTTGGATAGTAAGAGATTTGATTCTGAAAAAACCAAATTACTAAAATCAACTTATAAACAGTGTATTAGATAACCATATTAGAAATTAACCGTTCATTCTATATTAAAGACCGTGACAGGTGGGTTCTTCTTTGTATTAGGTACATAACTATCGTAATATTCTCTTTGATTCTTCCTGTTTTTATGCTGGGGTATGAATCTCTCTTGACTTTCCTTTCTTCTTCTAATACAACTTTCCATCAAGGAAAAAAAAAAAAACTATATTAGAACTGTGTATTAGATAAGTGAAATAACGTTTTAAGATTGGAAAAGAAAACGTAAACTGTTTGTTTCAAAGGCCCTTCCATTTTTAGCAGTCGATGTGGACGGGCACACAAAACCAGAACTCTTCTAACCCACGCAAGTTTCACCCAAAACTACATGCTAGCCGACTCACTCTATATAAACATGTAGCAGCCTCTCTCCCCCCACTATCCTGTCCTTTGCCTCTCCCACACACACACTTTTTTCCTGTGGAAAAAGAGATAACGAGTAGGAAAGAGAGAGAGAGCTAGGGAGCAGGGGCGGACGCAGTGAATTTTGAAAACCCTATTAAATGGTTATGGGCCATGCTGGCCCATGCAGCCCTGCCCAGTTAAACAGTGCATCTTGCACCCCCCTTACAAAAGCCCATTGTTAAATGCACCACCCACCACATAAAATCAAGAAACCCTCTCCTCTCAGTTCCCCCAAATGGCCAAATCGAGAAACCCCTGCACCAGTCAAACAGTGTTCTCCTCTTAGATTCACTGAAAGTTTATCTCACTGGAAGGCTGGAAATCGGCTGTGGATGCCTGGATTGAGCGCTTGCTGTCGCTCATCTCGAGCAAGATGGTACCTTTTTTAGACTTTCTTCTTCCATGGATTATCATCTTTTGCTTCTAGTGTTTGGGGGGTCTTTCTTCTTCCTTTTTGTTTAATGTTGATTTGGGTTGGAAAGGGCATTCTGTTAATGTGATAGATTTTGTTGGGTCTCCACTCTCCATGATTGAAATCCTGATTGGATTTTTGGGGTTCGCTGCATTTTGGATTGTTTGGGACCCAAATCTTCACCAGTGCTTGTTGCCTCTAATGTTTAATCTTTTTGTTTCTGAGTTCTGACAGTATGTTTTGGGTAATAAATGTAGTGGAAAGAGGATTGATTACTCTTCTGATGTTCTTGATCTATGAACAGAGCCCGATTGGGTAACAACTTTTATGGGTCTATCTGATTGCTTAAGAATGAGATTTTATGGAATCTGAAATATGGGTCCTATGGATATGTATGGTTTTTGCTTCATATGAAAGAGATACCGGGATCTTTGAAGTTAAAATGATAGGTTGGGAAATGGGGAGTCCTGTAACCTCATTGTGAATTGAATCCAAATTATATGTTTTTGTTACATTATAACAAAGCCTGCATTGCCTAAGCTGAGCTGGCCTTGTCGCATACTATTTTTCTTTTCTCTGTTTTTTACCTGGTTGGTTGCAAGAATGGGTGGAGGAGAATTGATGGGGATGTGTTAGTTGTAAGAATGGGTTGAAGGAGGAATGGTTAGATCCAAGAATGGGTTGTGGGTGGTATTATGGTTTAGGTTTAGATGGATTGGAACAAGGATTTCCTCTTAAAGATTTGTCACATCAATATAGGTTGAGATACTCCTCCATTTGGTGGTCCATTTAACCTGCATCTTAGGCATATTTTTGGTGCAAAATGAAGATTAGGTATCAATTACAGACGTGGAAAAAATAAATGTATTTGGAATTCAACTAATCAAACAAGGAATTCCACAGACATAATGTTGCAGGGAATTCCTAATACATCAAATTTCTGTCTGAAATTCTTGCAAACAAATACCTCCTAAAAGTGTTAACTATCTCAGTGATTTAAATTTAAATATTTGAGTGGTAAGTCTCATGATTTTTTTTTTTTTTTTGTACTTGCTGTAGCCTGATAAATGAAAGTGCCAGTATGAAAGTGCATCATCTTGAAGGCAATATCTAATTTTACTGCAATAGACTCTAATAAAAAAATGTGATTAGAAATCAATAAACTTTTTATTTACATGGATTTATTTTTGGACTTTTTCAATTGCCATCGTTTCACACCCATCAAACGAAAATCCTGGGTCCACTACTGCTAGGGAGTAACTGATAATATAGTTTACAGTGAGGATGGAAATTCAGATGGCAATAGATGGCAAAGGAAAGGAAAAGGTAATAGATATCAACGAAGGTGAGGGCAAGGAGAAGTTGGAGAGTATTGATATTAAAGAAGGAAGAAATAAATTTATGGAAGCCAATCTCACAAACTTTCCGCAAGACCACCGTCTGTTTTTGGAGCGTATTAGAGAAAGATTTGATAGGTGTGTGAATTTTAAGTTTATTGGAATTTGCAGTCTTTTAGCTTCAAAAGAGTATACTAGAAAATCATATTTTCTAAAATTTATGCTTTATTTCATTAGTTTTTCTAAAACTTCTGTTATATTTTCTCTTCTCTCTCTATAGAGTTGGTTTGAGTCTCCCTGCTGTGGAGGTGGGATTCCAAAACCTCCATGTGGAAGCCAAGTGTGAAGTGATTCGTGGGAAACCTCTCCCAACTCTTTTCAATGCTTTTACAGGCTCCATCTATGTAAGTGACAGTGCGGCCGAAATATTATTATCACAATATCTTTGTAATTTTTATAACATATAATTGATTTTTTTTTTTTTTTGAGATCTCCGTTGATTGTAAGCACTTGAGATTTTCTTGATAAAATAAAAAATATAGTTAGAGAATTTTAAAAATGTCTCAAGTTGTTGTTTTTTTTTTTTTCTTTTTCAGTCTTTGCTCTGAGTTTTTTCATGTTCGCGTAGCCACCTTCCATGATTAGATGTTGTGTTTTTATTTGCAAGCAAAGCTTTAAACCTGCATATTTTGTTTGTAATAGATAGTCTAGTACTCTAGTGCAGGTTATATATCATGTGCTCTATAGTGTACAGGTATGTACTTCCCCTGTACTCAAGTTGTATAGGACATCCATTCATTTTAGTTGTGCTTTGTAGTCTGTTGTCGGTTTGGATCCTGTAAATCTTAGTCTTCTCGGTTTATAATATCCACATTTTCTAGAAAATGTTTTTTTAAAAAAAGCTTTAAACCTTCATTTAGTACGATAAGTTCTGCAGTAGAAGGACAATTAGATATAATAGATTCTGCATATGCAATCACTGGGTTTTTTTCTGCTGTCTGTTTGGGAGACCACTTATTCTAACTTGGTGTTGACAGTGATCCATGATCCATGCTTGATCCATTGGGGTTCTGGTGGTGTCCAGTCATCAACTATTAAATTTAGCTAAATGAGGGTCAACATCGTTGTGTAATTTGAAGTAGGCTAGAATTAGAGTGCCTTAGATGATCTTGGCCAAGATTCAGAAAGTTTCCATATTCCCAATCTTTACCCTGGATCGGAAGATGAAGTCTTCTGCAATGTATATGATCTGTCCGGGTAGGCGTTGCCTTTCCTTGGATCTCAGATCTGATTCTACTGTTGCAAGCTAAGTTCAGTTTGCCATTTAATGCCTAGATTGAATCCTTCCTGTTTGGGCCTATTTCGTAAAATTAAGTAATAGATGAAGTGAAGTGAATGATTAAATTAAGAAAGAAGAAAGAAGGATGAAAAAAAAATACTAAATTTCAAAAAACACTTATTTTTACCAAAAAAAGTAAGAAAAAAAAAAAAAAAAAAAAAAACCCCTACTCTCTCTGCCATTAAATGATAAAACCCCTCTTATTTTTACCAAAAAAGCCAAAAAGACTACCTTCACATAACACTAAAAATGACTCTTTTTTTTTTAAATCATTTAGGACTTTTACCAAACATGCCCTGGTTCAACAACTGAGTTGAGATCATTCGAAAGGTTTGACCGAGTCTTGTAATTAAAACCAGATAAAGCAAAGAATATACACAACGACAAATAGAAGAAAACCTGATATATCTCCAACCCACATCCCAGGTTAGGAGGGAAGAAGAAGAAAGAGCCATAAGGGCATTTTGGGTATTTTGAAGAAAATGGAGAAGAAGTTCAGATTTTAATTACTAGATTTAGATTATTAGATTTTAATTAATTAAGTTTGAATTTAAGTTTAGATTAGATTAGGATTTGCACATCTAATTCTCTCTTGTACAATAAGACAGTATTATTTGTGAAATGAATATATGGTGAAATTTTTTTTAGTATTGTTCGTGAAATGAATATATGGTGAATTTTTACTCAAGTAGTTTTTCAACTTTCCGCAGTTTTGATGGGTAGTACAATCAGTCTGCGACCTTTTTTTTTTTTTTTTTTTTTCTTTTGATCTCCACTCAATGATCATGGTCTTGGATGGATCATGTTGGTAGAGAGGCCGAGGATGATTTATGATTAAATTACAATTGTCTATTTGGAAAATTATCACTAATTGGCCTTCTCCTTAACTATAACTTAAAATGATTGGCCTTTCAAATTTCGACTATTCATCGAAGTAAATAGGTTTTTTATCTTTGGAAATTATCTTCATATGGGAAAACAGAAACAAGGAATTAATTTAAAATGTTATCAAAATATTCCGGGTCTATCTAGTCCAGTCGTATGTTGCCAGCAGCCTTAGCAAGCATAATGGGCTGGCTGTAACATAAACATGTAACACATCGCTTCTCTTCTACTATGCATTCTGTAACATTCTATTTAACAAGAGATATGCACCAACATTTTCCTTATTGACTGTCGTCTTGTTTTATTAGGGAATGGTGAAGGCAATCTTGAAGATGATTGGTTTCAAGTATAAGGAAACAAAGATCACCATTTTAAGGGATGTAAGTGGATTGATCAAGCCTTCCAGGTATTGATATGGATCCCCTCATATTTATAGTAATACTGGTTGATCTCTATTTGGACTAGTTATTGTGAAATAGGAGTTATATTAAAAAAATGGAATGATTTAAGTGCATCAAAGTTAAATGGTTTATATATATATATGAAGTAAGTAAGCGATGTGAAAAGAAGAGATGCTACAAAAGAATGTGGGATCTTCAAAATAGACGAAGGAAGTGAGAATGCCCAAGCTGGATAGAAGTATGAATCTCTTTGTCTGTAAAATACTGGAAGCCTTGAAATAGTCATGATCAATTCCGGATAATTATTGGTCATGAATAAGAAGAGGGAGAAAAAAAGAGCTCTCATATAACCATTAGCATGAACTTGATCAACACGCATACGGGTACGCAAAAATACAGTCGTAGTGATGAATGCTAGGAAAATTAGCTGCAGGAAAAAAGTTCAGTCAGTAGATGAAAGAATAAGACGTTTTGACAAGGATTCTTTTATTCACTTAAAGATATTTACCTGGATCGATTTGAAAACATATACAAACAAATTTCTCTTCACAAGAAGCCATTCTCTACTAGTGCAAGCTCTCAATAGTTTCTTTTTACTCATAGAGTATTTAGTAAAGGATAAAGCACCCTTGCAACTTTTGATGAGAAAAGTGCATGGCTGTGAAAGCTCTTCTGAAAACTTTTGACCCAAATAATGTTCCTTGAATAATTCTGCAAATTGTTCAACAGAGACATAATGATATGGTTGACCATAGTGAGCCCAGTATTGCGCTTGATCTTTCTTCGAAATCACCTAAAAAGAACAATACATGGACTACACAAGTGAAGATTGAGAAAAGAACGCAACAAAATTAAAATTCCAGATGACATGAAGCACATACCTCAGCGAGGAAATCGGCAGGGCTCTTCCTTTCTGGGCACCAGAAACCACAATTTTCAAAAAACTCAAAAACACAGTCACGAGGACCATGGTAGATGATCCTCCCTTCTGCCATTATGATAATATCATCGAAAAGACTGAATATCTCAGGCGCTGGCTGAAGAAGTGAAACCAATAGGGTGGTTTCCATAATATGCACCGAGTGACGAAGAACAGAAATGATCTGAAATGTTGTAGAGCTATCTAAACCATTTGATATTTCACCCATGAAAAAGATTTTCGAAGGGCCAACTATCATTTTCCCTGTCAAAAGAAGAAATATAAAAAAGAAAAAAATCAAAAGCAGAGAATATTAATTAACCAAGATGGGAATTAAATAGTGTGTTCATTTTTTATTAATCAGAAACCATAGAAGAACTGCTATTTATAGATATCACCTGTAGATGAAGTTTTTAACCCCTACCCCAAACATATTGAATAAAGCATGTAGTAAATGGAAAAAAAAAACACAGTTATAAATAAATTCATTCTTCTAACGTTCAGTTATTAGTTATCAATGTTAATGTAGGGTGTGCCGTGTCATCATGTTGGAGACTTCTCGATGTTTTGATAAACAGGAGGTTTGGTGGTTTGAGATGAAGTTCACCACCAAAGTAGATGCAAATTATAAAGGCCAAATTGCCTAAATGTTTTCTTTTTTGGTCCCAGCATATCATGCCCAAGTACACAGCCACATGAAAACATTTAGGCAATTTGGCCTTTATAATTTGCATCTACTTTGGTGGTGAACTTCATCTCAAACCACCAAACCTCCTGTTTATCAAAACATCGAGAAGTCTCCAACATGATGACACGGCACACCCTACATTAACATTGATAACTAATAACTGAACGTTAGAAGAATGAATTTATTTATAACTGTGTTTTTTTTTTCCATTTACTACATGCTTTATTCAATATGTTTGGGGTAGGGGTTAAAAACTTCATCTACAGGTGATATCTATAGATAGCAGTTCTTCTATGGTTTCTGATTAATAAAAAATGAACACACTATTTAATTCCCATCTTGGTTAATATTCTCTGCTTTTGATTTTTTTCTTTTTTATATTTCTTCTTTTGACAGGGGAAATGATAGCTGGCCCTTCGAAAATCTTTTTCATGGGTGAAATATCAAATGGTTTAGATAGCTCTACAACATTTCAGATCATTTCTGTTCTTCGTCACTCGGTGCATATTATGGAAACCACCCTATTGGTTTCACTTCTTCAGCCAGCGCCTGAGATATTCAGTCTTTTAGATGATATTATCATAATGGCAGAAGGGAGGATCATCGACCATGGTCCTCGTGACTGTGTTTTTGAGTTTTTTGAAAATTGTGGTTTCAGGTGCCCAGAAAGGAAGAGCCCTGCCGATTTCCTCGCTGAGGTATGTGCTTCATGTCATCTGGAATTTTAATTTTGTTGCGTTCTTTTCTCAATCTTCACTTGTGTAGTCCATGTATTGTTCTTTTTAGGTGATTTCGAAGAAAGATCAAGCGCAATACTGGGCTCACTATGGTCAACCATATCATTATGTCTCTGTTGAACAATTTGCAGAATTATTCAAGGAACATTATTTGGGTCAAAAGTTTTCAGAAGAGCTTTCACAGCCATGCACTTTTCTCATCAGAAGTTGCAAGGGTGCTTTATCCTTTACTAAATACTCTATGAGTAAAAAGAAACTATTGAGAGCTTGCACTAGTAGAGAATGGCTTCTTGTGAAGAGAAATTTGTTTGTATATGTTTTCAAATCGATCCAGGTAAATATCTTTAAGTGAATAAAAGAATCCTTGTCAAAACGTCTTATTCTTTCATCTACTGACTGAACTTTTTTCCTGCAGCTAATTTTCCTAGCATTCATCACTATGACTGTATTTTTGCGTACCCGTATGTGTGTTGATCAAGTTCATGCTAATGGTTATATGAGCGCTCTTTTTTTCTCCCTCTTCTTATTCATGACCAATAATTATCCGGAATTGATCATGACTATTTCAAGGCTTCCAGTATTTTACAGACAGAGAGATTCATACTTCTATCCAGCTTGGGCATTCTCACTTCCTTCGTCTATTTTGAAGATCCCACATTCTTTTGTAGCATCTCTTCTTTTCACATCGCTTACTTACTATGTTATTGGATACAGTCCAGAGGTAGAAAGGTTTGTTCTGTTAGATATATTTGGAAAGTCTGATTTTTAGATAAGTTTATAAGTTTTGAACTTATTTATAATTTGGATTTTGAATAGGTCTGAGACTCTGAATATATTTCTTCAACTTATTCTCTCTTGTATAAGTTGAGATTTTTATTCTGGTATGGTTGAATTTATGAAAATGTAGCCTTCAGAACTTCTACACATTGCTAAATAAAAATAAAAATCCTCCGTCATCTACACATCTAAGACTAGCAATTAGGTGATTTTAATCAAACCACACTACCCTAAGCTTTTGGAAAAGATCATGACGGATTTGATCTAGTAGGCTACCAACACCGACAAACTCAAAAAAAGTGGAATGCTATAATGGACTCTACAAACAGGTGATGATCACCAAGCTTGAAGGACATTTTAGCTTGACATTAATGAAGATTTAAGAGGTTAATTTGATGGGACCAATTGCACAAGCCTTTCTTGATAGGATGAATTGATTGTGAATTTTGAGTAGGTTTCTTTATTGTATTCTCTTTTGTATGAAGTGAGAGAAGATATCCTTGAATGTATGAACTGTAGCCTCTAGATTTCTACATGTTCCTCCTCATCTTGAAGGGCTAGAAATAGCGGGCTTTCACTTCAATTCCCTTCATCTTCATGTCAGCATTTTAATATTATCAAATTCAGCACCATGTCTTACATCATACCTGCTTTAGTGTTTGGAAAGCCTCCAATAATATCATATTAATATATTGTAAATTTTCAAATAATACAAAATGATAGAAATATTTGGCTTGTCTAGAGGTGGCCAGAATTGTCAAATACTTGACACTCTGAATAACTCTCTATATTTCATTCTTACTATTTTTCATGATTTTCCTAGATTCATCTGCCAGTTCCTTCTATTTTTTGCCGTGCATCTAATGTCAGCATCTCTGCTTCGAGCACTTGGATCAATAAGCCGCACGTTTAGTGCTGCTACTGTAGCAGGCAGTTTTTCTACATTTGCAATCCTCTCTTTGGGAGGCTTCATTCTTCCACTGTGTAAGTTTCAATTAATGCCCGCCAATCAAATAGTAGGCCAGTAGCATATATCATAAGGATTGCACTAATCCCCTGTTTATCTTTGTAGCTTCTTTCCCATCTTGGATGACCTGGGGATTCTGGATGTCTCCATTGTCTTATGGTGAGATAGGCATTACCGTCAATGAATTACGTGCCCCGCGGTGGAGAAAGGTGCATTCAGTTAACGTTTTACTCAGATAGAAGACAAACTTTTGTCATGTTTTCCATGTTACCTAATAGAGAAATTAGAAAAATGACAGGTCACTCACATGTGTGGGAAAACCGGTAGCCACTTAGAAATGACCAGCTGTCCAAATCTTGCATTCATGTTTGGCAGTACCGCAGTAGGCCCACCTGATGAGTGGGCCAGTCTGTTTCATGGGACAGGGCAGCTTCAGTTGGTCCCATTTTATGAGAGAAAAATTGGCAGCTACTACGTAATGACCAACAGTTCATATCCAACATTAATGCTTGGCCTACCTGATGATGAGTGGGCCAGTCCCTTTCATGGGACAAGGTTTGTCCCACCTGATGAATGGCTGCCAGCTCTTGTTCATCCAGCTACTTGTGTTGAGAACATCCTGATTAGTCTCATTGCAAAGTTCTCCTTAGCAGAACTACCCGCATAATCAAATGCCTCTATTTGGTGGGGGTACTGATGCACCAGGTATTAGACATTTAGCATCATAGTTGTACTCACTCTCTATTGCACCTGTATCAAATGAGATATGGTATGTGTTTGAAACAACTTCAGTATGATCGTGCCTTAATTATTTTTCCCCCTCCTCTTGAGAGCGGGTTTCACCTGGTCCTGAAAATATCAGTGTCGGGGAACAAATAATGAGAAGAAGAGGGCTTCTGTTTGAAGGCTACTTCTATTGGATATCCTTGGGAGCTCTGTTCGGGTTCTTCGTACTATTTAATATTGTTTCTACCATCGCATTAACATATTTAGGGCGTAAGTTTGCTCTCAAAGAATTTATTTATTTATTTATTTTAATTTTTATCCTTCTGCCTTTTTGTTTAGTAATGGTTTGATTTTTCTGTCATGCTTGATGTATTTATCCTTCATTCTCTTAATACTCTGAATTACTCCTATAATTCAGGTCCAAGTAAGTCGCGTCCTCAGATATCCACTGAAAATATTTATAACCAGGACAACCCACAGGAAACAATTTCTGATTCATCTTTTTTGCCGGTCTCTAGAATGGAGCAAAGAAAAGGTTGGAAGATTTTCAAGATCACAATGTTATTTTCTTTATGGCTCTGTTAGGAAGTTAGGAGAGAAAGGGCATTGTGGTATGTCAAGTTGTATAATTTCCAAGAGAATGACAAATTGTTTGAATGTGCAGGAAAAATAGTTTTGGCTTCCTATAAAGAAAGAATGGTTTTGCCTTTTGAGCCCCTAGTTTTGTCATTTAATGATGTGAATTATTTCATTGATGTGCCTCAGGTGATTATATTACATAGATTACCGTTTTTCTTTCTTTCCACAATTTCTGGCTTCAAGAGACCAATAATTTCGCTTTTGGCATTGAATTTCTTTCTTACCAGAAAATGGGAAGCAAACACATAATAGAGAAAAAGCTTTTATGCGATGTCACAGGCGCTATCAGGCCTCATGTTCTTACTGCTCTGATGGGTGTTAGTGGAGCAGGGAAGACTACACTCTTGGATGTCCTCTCCGGGAGAAAAACTATTGGTAGGATTGAAGGAGACATAAGAGTTGGAGGTCATCCCAAGGACCAAGAAACTTTTCGTAGAGTGTCTGCCTATTGTGAACAAACTGACTTGCATTCATCATACCTTACCGTTGAAGAATCTATCAAACACTCTGCTTGGCTTCGACTGGGATCACAGATTGATCAGCAAGATAAAATGGTACGTCTTCTGTCTTCTTTTATAATGGCCTTTTTCCATACTTTTGGGGTGCTTGCGGCCTTGCACTGATATATCACTTGTGTTGCTTGTTTTCATTTTTATAAGTGGTTTGCTGATTCAAATGATCCACGTCACCAATGAAGCTGCATTATATTAATTAAGTAATTAGTGCATTATTGATGTTGAATGTCATATTTTGCAGAAATTTGCAAACGAAGTTATTGAGACTATTGAGCTTAATGAAATCAAAGACAATTTGGTGGGTGTACTGGGTACAAATGGCCTATCTTTGGAGCAGCGTAGAAGGCTTACGTTGGGAGTTGAGCTCGTGGCAAATCCATCCATTATGTTTATTGATGAACCTACATCAGGTTTAGATGCAAGGACAGCTGCAATTGTTATGCGGGCAGTGAGAAATGTGGCCGACAGCAGAAGGGCAGTGGTTTGCACTATTCATCAACCAAGTACAGACATCTTTGAATCATTTGATGAGGTAAACCTTACTTGACTCATATAATTTAGTTTTTGTGTTCATGAAAAATAGCTCATTAAGGCTACAGGTGGAAAATAGGTTGGGTCGGGCTAAATGGGTCCAAACCATTTATTAAACGAGTCAGACACTCCTAACCTGCATCCAATCCATTTATGAAACATGTCAGAAACTCCTTACCCACACCCGCTGCGGGTCAACCCAACCCCACCCACATTAACCTATATAACCAATGCATGTTGCTGTGGGTTGGGTTGACCTGCATAACCTGACAATCATCCAGTGGGTCAATCAATCCAACCATGGTTCCCTACTTGACCCAAACTGACTTGTAAGCTTAACTTAAGGCCAGTTTTATTTCAACAAACATTTAAGGTCCATTACCTAGTTTTCCATTGGTAAAAAGTGAGGCAAAGGTCATAAACCTTTTTTTTTTTTTTTTATTTCTCATACATTGAGCCAATTTGTGCTATCCTGTGGGCGATGACTTTCCTGACATTCAAAGATTTTTGCAATCCTTGCAATGGTATATTTTTCAGAAAAAAGGGAGGAATTTTTCATCGCTTCCAAAATTCAAGGAGCCATATGTCCCCTAATTCAGAATCTTCAATAGTGAATCTGTATATCTTCTTATCAGTGCTATAGTAGAATTTTTGGAAATGAGGAAAGAATTTCCATGTACCCTGAAACTCAAGGAGCCTTAATAGCTGTGTGCTGAATAATCTATAGAATCTGTAAATGTTGTTTTTGTCTAGTTGTCAACATGTAATAGAACAATCCTTCTTTCTCGACAGATGATTCTAATGAAAAAGGGTGGTCAGATTATCTATTTTGGTCAGATAGGTCAGTAATCAAAGAATGTTATCAGTTACTTTCAGGCGAGTTCATGATTTTGAAGATTTTTCTTATCAGTATTGTTCTGTTTTTCTTTTTCTCATCTTAAAATTAAAATGTGGTCTTATCTTGAGGAAACTCATTTTGATAAATATGATATTGATTTGTGAACTTTCTATTATCTAAAATATTGATCATTTGATGGTCAATTGGTTAGGCTTCAGTTTGATTATCTTTTTGTCCTTTTCCCCTTCTTTGTTTCGTTAAAGAGTATTCCAGGTGTGAGAAAGATTAAATACAACGACAATCCAGCAGCATGGATATTGGAAGTAACTTCTATATCAGTTGAACAACTTGGCATAGATTTCTCTGAAGTCTATAAAGCGTCATCACTTTATCAGTGAGTTGAGCACTTGTTTTATTGCAGATTTGTAGTATGGTAGCCTGCATTTTGGGAGTGATGCACCACCTGTAACTAATGGAACTGGATTGTCTTCAGGGACACAAAAATGCTGGTGGAACAGTCGAGTAAACCTTCTCCAGGATCAAAGAAGCTACAATTCGCCTCTCGTTTCTCTACAAGTGCATGGGTTCAGTTCAAAGCATGCTTGAGGAAGCATCACCTCTCATATTGGAGAAGTCCAGAGTACAACCTTCGGAGGATCTTTCTTGTCTTTGTCTCATCACTGTTGTTCGGTGTACTTTTCTGGAAACATGGAACCAATATGTAAGTCATTTAATTCCCTCAGTTGGCTATACTCTTCACCTCACCATCCAAGGAGACCTTGAATTGGCTAACATTGATCAAATTGATGGCAAGTCCTGATTGTATGCAAGGCTCGTAGCTTTCATTTAATGCTTCATCTACTTCACTGTTTTAGAAGTAAAGAAAATTCTTCTGATTTAGGAAATTCTACTGCTAGCGGTGCTGCCAATGTCTTAATAATCATGAATCATATTTTGGGGATTTTGGCGTCATGGATTTAAGTATTAGGCGGCATTAGCGGTGGGGTGGGAGTGGTGAATTTTCATAAACTAGTCCCTAATCTTAAACTGGATGGAAAGGTAGAGCCACCACCTTTCGTGAATGGACTGAATAGCATGCTATAATCATACATTAGAACAGCTGTGTCATGGTATGCTGACCCATTGTGCCAGGAGGGCCATCTTGGTCCCAACCTGACCTACAGCATATGTTTTTTTTTTTTATCTATATTCTATAATATAAAATAGAAGCCTTGGACACCTGTTATTATGTGCCAAATGAATGCACTGGAGCCAAATAACACATGACAAGGAAAATGTTATTGCAATGAGATATTCAGTTTCCAGATCTTGTCCTCAGATATTTAGTATTTGCATAAGCTCAATTGCATGACAGGCATGAACCTTGGAGTTGAAATCCATGTTCAGATGATAATATATCCATTAACTTATTATATGGCTGACGTGTTTGTTTCTTCTAATCATTGTATTTGCCTTTTCAACTGCAGAAACACAGAGCAGGACTTGCTTAACATAACAGGCTTTTTCTATATTGCAATAACTTACTTCGGCGTAAACAACTGCCAGTCAGTTCAAGCTTTCCTGCTGGAGGAACGACTTGTATTGTATAGGGAAAGATTTGTTGGGATGTACTCTTCTTATATCTACTCTCTTTCACAGGTATTACTTAAAATGCAGCTTTAATATTGCATACACCAGTTAACTGTCTACAAGTTAATAATTGTAACTGATGTTTCCCAAGGAAAAAAAGAAGTCTTGCAACCTCAAGTGGTTTTAGCATAGAAGGGAGAAACAATAACAAGAAAATGGTAAAGTTTGTCTGCTCATCCACCTTTTTTGTTAATAATAGTGTTTTGCAGCTATGTAGAATGGCAAATGGAGGAATGGCATTGGAAATAAAATTATTTATTTATGATGACTAGATGCAGATACAAGGAGAAGGAGAATACTCTTTTTTTCCTGAAAGGAAGGATTGGGATATAGATGGTTATTCCATTCAATTCTTTAGAAGATTATAAGAAAACTGCCAGGAATTGAAAAAATAGTGCAGTAATACACAAGCAGTATAATATTGCTTGATTATATTTTTGTCTCCATCCATTGTCAGTTGTTGATATTGTACTGAAAAAAGATCTCTACAGATTTTGATGAACTTTGTGAAAAGAGATCTAGTACTTAAACGCTTTTAATACCTTTGCAGGTAGCTATTGAAGTTCCCTATATAATCATTCAGGCAGTCATCTGTGGGATGATTACATATTTCGCTATCGGGTTTCCTCTGTCAATTTATAAACTTCTGTGGTACATTGGAACATTGTTCTTCGCAGTGCTGAGCTTCACATCCATTAGCCACAGTCTTCAGGTGGCTAACATATATTCATCCACCTTTATTGTCCTTAACAACATCTTTACTGGCTTCTTGGTCCCAAGAACAGTGAGTAGTGTTTTTTTAATCAAATTTTCTGTCCGTTGATTTCTTTCAGTATACTGTGCATAGAATCTGTTTAATCAAGTTGTTTGTTCATCAATCTAGTTCAATATACCAACATTTCTGTTTATTTTCTGGCACTTGTAGCAAATTCCGGGATGGTGGGTTTGGTGTTATTGGATTTGTCCAGCTTCCTGGACTCTAAATGCACTGCTTACTTCGCAATATGGGGATGTGAGTCAAGAAATTGAAGCCTTTGGGGAACATAAACATGTGGATGCCTTCTTGAAAGACTACTTTGGCTTTCAACATGGCGAGTTACCACTTGTGGGTCTAGTTTTGGTTGCTTTACCTGTCCTCTGTGCTTCTCTTTTTGTGATTTGTACTGCGAAGGTGAATTTCCAAAAGAGATAACCTGATGTAACTTTTTTATCAGAACTAAATTAGTGAAAGCCTCCTTCAGATGTATTGGTTGTAGAGAGGGACAAAACCAGAATGAGTGAAAAGAAGGAGAGGGAGAGAAGGCTGTGCATCTTTTTTTGTTAATTTCAGGAAATGAGGGAGTTTTAGCTTTGTATCTGCTTCTAACAATTTTCAGCTTCGGTTAATAGTTGTGTTTTAAGAATCTGATTCAGTTGTGTTTTTCAATCTTGCTTTGACCGACAGTCATCAATTTTCACACAATGAATCAAACGATGACTATCACTTTGATCAAAGGAAGATCAAAACTCTAATATTCAATGTGAGTGGGAATTTGATTTGACGGTCTATAGACCAAATATAAGTGAAATCCACTGAGATTGAAGAGGCGACTGACAAACTGTTAGGGTTACTAGTGGATGATCTCCCTAATGGCTAACACACAGTGGACCTGTTTCTTTCATATAATTTAATACATAGGAATTGTAAGGTTTTTTCTTTCTAAAAATGGTTAAAATGGAAGAAGCACGTGAATCTCTGGAAACAGCCGTCATATGATCTCCCTTCTAGTGGATGTTAGGTTGCATCTTCACCCCACCTAATATCCTTCGCCCTACTTATATGCCCCACTTATTTAATAGTCATTCTGTGGAGCATCTTTTACCATAATTCATGTGTATACTTTGAAACAAACAAGCCCTCAAAGACAGACAAGCTAAATCACAGGGACCAACTTCAGCAACCAATCCGGGAAGTTGGACACTCATTCAACATGACCAAAAACAACAAGCGTTCCCTATCTTGGCTACAGTAGGAGCCGCCCTTAATCATCTAGGAATGTGACTCAACTTCAGTATAACAACATCCTTAGTTTTAAAATGTCCACCCCGATGGGTCTAATTGACCAGTCTTCATTACCCTGAAGGTCATTAACCACATTCAGAGTATCAGACAAAATATGAATCAGGGAGAAGTCTTTCTTGCTGGCCATCCTCAATGCGAAGCCGACCACTCTCGCTTCTGCTTCTTTGGAAGATAAAAGACTTGGTCGCTTCCACACCAGTGAGAGAACCATTCACCAGTGAGAGAACCATTCAAAACCATAAGAAAAACGAAAGGAGAGTTTTCACTGCATGCATTAAAAGCGAATCCGGATCCCATGTTTGATTGAAACAGAGAATACTGTTTCATCAAATCCGGGAGTGCATGATGTCAGTTGATTCGGAGTGAAGGAGGGAAAGGTGTTACGAAGCTTTGAATTGGCTGGATTTTGCCTTGCATGATGTTGAGGCGGTTCTGAGGTTTGAGCCAAATAACCTCATGGCACAAGAGATTGCAGAGAGGGTTAGGAAAGAGCTTGAGAGAAAAGGCATTCAGATTGATGAGAAAAGTGTCTTCTCCAGCCACAGACAGAGGGTCCGGACTTGCTGCAAGTCCTCGCCGGCACGGGAGAAGAGGAAGGGGGGCACAGCCACGTGACGCCGGCCATCCACAGCTAGAGAAGAAGATCGGAGGAGGCTCTCTGGGAGAGACGGTCTTCTCCTTACTATTACCCACTTTTCTATATTTGAAAAAACCGAACTCATTTTCTTCCGTTGAGGATTTTGAAAAAAAAAATTACACCAAAGAAGAAGGAACTAGTCAAACTCATATTAAATAATAACCATTATCAACCTTCATGGTGCTGAGGGTCGACGGTGACCGTCACTGTGACAATCCTCATTTTCTTCATTGTTCCTTTCTTTTCAAAATCCAATTCAATGATGGAGAAATCCATGCCTGCTCATTTTTTAAAATTTAGTTCAGCAAGAGACCAACACATACCGACGAACAACATAGAGAACACATACCAACAAAAACCCGTACTCAAGAAATTATTCCTGAGCACGGGTTTTTCTAGTCAAAGTCTATAGTTATTTTCCTGGTTAACAATAATTGTTGTTTTGCCGATATCCGTGGGTTCATCAATTTTCTTTCTCCCTCATAGAGGGAATAAAAATAAGGTGGTTTGGTGGTATACTAAGGTGGTTTGGTGGTATACTATTTGTATAGGCTTTTTAGAACTCCTTCTAACGACCTATGCATTCTGTTATCATTTCCAATCGGACGATCCATTAATCCAATTAGAGGAGGCTTATCAATGGATAAATACTTTTGATTTTCACTTGGTTACAGCAGTAATAGAGTTTAACGGTGCATGACTGATTTATTTTGGGGTGAACCAACTGGTTAAAAGGATCCATTCCCTCGTAAATGTTAGAAAATGTAAGGATCTGTAACACATTAAGGGCCTGTTTGGCATTTAATTGCTAGGATTTTTAACCATAGCTGTTTGGTCAAAGGGGCTATAAGAGGGACTCAAGGTGAAGATGCACAGAGAGTATCCAAAAATCTCCCCTTTCATAGGAAATGATTACCCCACCCATCACCCATGAAAATAAATTCTAAAAAAGTGAGGATTCTATCTGCATCTCCACCTGGGACCATCGCTTACCTCTTTGATATTCCAACAAATCCTCCTGTGAATTCCTATGAACTGAACTGGAAGTAGGCAAACTGCATAGATGGGTAGATATGGGTTCTATACTTCTATTCCCGTGATGGGTAGAACTAAAATACCTTTCTGCAAGTAATACAAAAACTCAAATCTTCTATTTATCAAAACCCATTTGAACTATCAAGTCCTGCATCTGAGCAAGATAGTGTTATGCTGATACTTTCCCGTTAAATAGATTGAAAGGCAGGGATATACAGTGGATGGAGAGACAAGGGATAAAACTGTTTGTTCCTGCGATGCCTTCATCTTGAGGATTTAGAAATATAACCTAATAATCACTTCAAAAAAATTTGGGGAGTTACTACTCCAATGTAAGTTTAATAGTTTTCCTCTTTTTTGTGGGTTATTTCTTAGTTCCCTCTCTATTTCTTAGGCTGTATTTCTTTATTTTTGGAGACTAGTTTTCCCTGTCTTTTCCAGGTTCCAACCCCTTTTCAATTTACTTTTGCAATTCAGCAAAAAACCACTATGCTGTATACCAAAGGAGCAAAGCTTGACCTGTCAGTCCCCCCATATTATCTAACCAATCGATAATTGGCTCTCAAACTGTGGTAGCTTTGAATGCATGATATTTCATTTTTTTTACTAAGCACTACACTGCAAAGAAAAATAAAAATAAAAAACACCAAAGTTTTTTACAATTGAATGGTTGATTACGGATCACCTCCAGACACGCAGCAATAAAAAAATTCAGTACACCTGAACACCCTTTGTTATGAAACACTTCTTCGTTTTAGCATGCATTCTAGGTAATCACACATTCACACCTTCAGCAAACCATTTGTAACTCGAAGTGCACCGAAGGGACAATGCCTAATAAAATAATAGGAACACAAACAAGTGGAAAAATCAAAGTGATACAACCACATGAAAATAAGATTTAATCTAAATTAAAGAAAGTCTCACCAATGCATTTGTGTGCTTATAGAGCCTTAGGTTACAAAGCAATGTGCGCTTTTAGATTTTCATATAATGGATATGGATAAAAGCAAAGGCATGATTTTGAACATAAAAGATAGGACACAATGGAGACCTTAATGTGAAATCTGATCATGTCTCTATATCAAGGAACCATAATAGAATCAATATATATTTATTTCACTGAGGGCCCGTTTGTTTGCATTTGAATACATAGGAATTCATGGTCAATTGAGCTCAACCGAAGGGTTATTAAGGGTTAGTAAAGCAGTGAAGTGTGTATGGCATGAGGTGAGGGTGAAAGATATAAAGTTGCAATTATACGGGTCCTGATTTTCCTGAGATATGAATTACTATGTTGATGGCTAGGTATTCATTTTCTATCTTTCATTATCCACTTTTCACAAGTGGAAATGCTTTTTTATGGTATTTTTATATATTCCCCTCAGATCACTACAAGAAAATAAACTTTTTAGCGATGGAAAAAAAAACTGCCTCTAAAAGATTAAAACAGCTGCTAAAACATATAGCGGCGGAAGAACACCCACCACCATTTCTATTGCTAAAGGTCAACATCGCTAATAGTTTGCCTGCAATAAGCAAAGATCTATAGCGGAGGAAATAAGTTTCCGTCACTAAGACTTTTAAATTGCAGCGAATACAAGCAGCCGCTATTCTCTTATGATCCGCCTCTAAAAACATGCTTTCAAGGCGGGAAAATACCTTTTATTATTTATAGTGGCGGTTTTTTATCCGCCGGCCGTTTGTTTCATCCCCCACGGTTTGTTTCATCCGCCGCTAGAACCTTTTTAAAAAAGAAATTGGTTAGACACACATGCAGTAGGAAACCTGAAAGGAAGGGTGTAGAAACACATGGCATAGAAAAACCAGTAAGCGGCCATCTAAGGTATATCATTATCTAATATCAGGTTTTAGGCCCACTTGCTTACATTTTCCACCACATGCATGTCCCTGATGGGCCTATATTTATAAAGGTAAAGTGGTCAGGCCATCTCCAACCCGATCTTTGAAATCTCACTGTTATCTTCTAGTAATTTATTATTTCCCATGGAAAAGGAAACAACATATAGGAAAGGTATTGCATTTATATAATTTTTTGTTCAAAATCCTAATTCTGTAAATAGTTAAGCTATAGGAGCTCCGATCAGAAGTGTGATTCATAAAAATACATACACCCTGTGGAGAAGAAAACCATGAAAATTGGACTATGCAAGAAGAGTTTCTATGTAACTGTAACACACTGAGGGAAATAAATTGAAAAAGAAAAGGCAAAAAAAAGAAAAAAAAAACAGAGAAAAAAAGAAAAAAAAAAAAAAAAGAAGAGGAAGAAAGAAAGAATGCAATGTAGAGTGTTCAATGTAGCTAAGGGCACGTTTGGTAACAGGTGAGAAATTCCCCGAAGAATCTTACAATTTTGAAGATTCTTTATTTAGAATTTGTGTGGCTAGGGATTTCACATTGCAAATTTTTTTTAACCTTTTCTTATTATTGTGGCATTACAGACATCGTTCTGATCATTATCTTAAACTGTTAATGATTTTTTTAATATTATGTATAAGTAAAGAAACGATTAAATGGTTTAGATTCTTTAATAGTTATCAACGAACGATGATGTTCATTAGATGAATGGTTCAGTTCATCTTTCGCTCGACCCAACAAGCTGTTCGCTCGACCCACCAAGGTTCTGTCTTGCAAAATTGAAGACAGTGAGTTGTTCGCACGAGCAAACCATAGATTGCTCGAGCGAACCAAAGACAGAAAGTTGATCGCTCGACCCATCCTTCTGATCGCTCGACCCAAGAGTTCTCTTCACTGAACGTCTACTTCCAGTAAGCAGTTCGCTCGAGCGAACCCCTACATCCGCTCAAGCGAACCACGGAATTCTAATTTTGGCCGAACTTTCCTTCCTAATTTCTCTAAGAAGCAACTTCTTATTCTTTGAGACTTTGGGGACACGAATTGAGTCTTATATAAAGACTTCCTCTCTCAATATATTGGAGATACTGAATAAGATCGAAATTCCTGAGAAAGAGAGTTTGAGAGATCCATCCTATTTCCCTCCAAGACTTCAAGTTGCTGCTGTTGTGCTGAAGTATCAAAGTTTTGGGTTGGTTTCCATCCCCCTTCTTAAAGGCGGTTATGCTCAAGCACGGTGAGGATTTGTGACGAGATGTCAGCAAGATCTGATGCAGTCCTTAGGTTGAGTCAACAACTGGGTAAAGGGTTGTAAGTGTCTTGTATTCTTCGTTTGCATATAGTACTTTGCTGTCTGTTGGCCTAGACGATAAGGCCCGTGGTTTTTTCCCGATTAGGATTTTCCACATATAATTCTCGTGTCTCTCTATCTCTGTGGATTGATTGTTTAGTTAAATTGGAATTAGGGTTAATTACTAGTTTAATAATATCTGATTGATATTCTATTGAGATTTAGTAAGCGGGACCTCTGCCTGTGTTAAGGTAGAAATAACTTTCATTGGCTCTAGTTTTTCTTTACACAATCCATGCCATTTGGAAAACTAGAAACGAGTTCACCTTCAACAAGACCCAAGCCTCCCTGTACAGAGCAATCAACTACCTTCAAGATCCGCTTGCCTTCTCTCTGAGTCAAATCTCCAAGCATGCCATGGAATCAGGCTGTATAAATTACTGATTTTTTAAAGTTGATTTTCTACTAACACACTGAATTCATCTGCTTTTTCCTCTCTCTGTTCTGGAGCTTTTCTTTGCTCCCTGTGTGTAATTTCTTACTTTTCTTTCTCTGTTTTTCTTATTGGTTGTCACTGTACAGCAGCTGCCTCTTGGGCTTTTTGGGGACTTTCATAGTCCTTGTATTCATTCTCCTCTTTCAATTCAAACACTTAGACATTTAGCCGAAAAAAAAAAAAAGGAAGCTTGAGCTAGAATCAAGCATCTGGGAACCAAAGAAAACGGCATGTTTTTCCACCTGCTGAACGTTGTCCATATATTCTATGATAACATTCTGGAAATCCAAGCTCTTACATTTGCAGGCTGTCTGACTCTGGTGAGGCATGTGCTATCTAATCTAGCATACCCATGCACATTTGGATGGCTCTGCCTATCCCAGATTCAGAGTGCAAAGCATCTGGGAACCAAAGAAAATGACATTTTTTCCACCTGCTGAACGTTGTCCATTCTATGATATTATGCTGGAAATCCAAGCTCTTATCATTTGCAGGCTGTCTGATGAGGCATGTGCTATCTAATCTAGGACACCCATGCACATTTCCATGGCTCTGCCTACTTCAAATTTAGAGTGCAGGACTGTAGAAGGTTTAATGAGAAACTTCCACTGTTTGGCCGAACTACTCAAGTGACGGAACCCAGTTCATTGGCGGATCAGCAAGATTAATTCGGTCCGCTTGTTAAAAATGGGATGGCATTATGGCAAGCTGCCACCTACTCTACCTTATGGGCATTTTGGTTCAGAAACATATTTCCAAGACCTGCTCAGTGTTGGGTTGTTGTCTTGTATTTGGGTTACCATGAAATCATTGTGTCTTTAACTTCTTCATGGATTTATTATTAAATAATTGTGTAGATTGTGGGTGTGCATGTTTGATCGTCGATTGCACGTTGTTCGTTCCAGCACCGCTCCATGAGTTGGACCCCGTGAGCACTTATGCAATATGCTCGTAATAAGTGAAAATCATTCGGGCCAGGTGCCACCTGCATACTTGAGCCCAAGTTTCACATGTGCTAAAATAATTAGGCTCGGGCCCTAGCATGAGCCCAAGAATACCAAGTCAAACCATATGGGCTTTGGTTTGGCCTACCCTAAGTCTAACCGAGTCCTTTGCTTGGCAAAACCCCATTTTGTTTCCTTCTTGATTAGTCTTGAGCAGCAGAGGGTTTTTGGCCCCTCGTTCCCAAGTCTAACCCATTCTGGGAATAGTCTTTAGCAGTGCGTATGGGCTGTGGTTGAAAGGATTTCTATTTCTCTTGAGACCATCGTGCAAAGACTGTAGCAACAAACGTTAAAAGGTTGAAAGGTTTGAGAAGAACGAGACACATATATATATATTCAAACACATCTTCAAAAGAGAACTACAGAGCCGGAGACTTTGTTTGCATTGTTACAACTTGCAAGGGAGAAATTCCATCTGAAATAGAACTACTCACGACCTTTAATTTTGGACCTCCATGATAACGACATGAGTGGTTGGAATTGGATACCTCTTGGAATAGGGAAACTTAGAAATTTGTGTTCTTTGAATTTATTAGACAACTCCTTTACTGGCTTCTCTAGGAAATTTGAGTAAGTTCTCCCATCCAAGTCTCTTTGGAAACACAATTTGTGGTCGCATTCCTCCACAGATAAGGAGTTCAACAAATTTGATTTTTCTCCGAATGGGTGGCAACATAATGAATCCCAGGTCCGATGCCTTTAACCATATAGAGCTTGAGCAATCTCGCTGACTTAAAACTTGATCAAAATCGGATTTCGATCTGGCTCAATTCCAGAGATAGGGAACCTTAAGGACATACGGTATCTGGACCTATCCAACAATATTATCAATGGTTCCATCCCTTAAGTATAGGGGAGCATAAGCAAGCTTACTCTCCCACACCTCCACAATATGGCCAGCTACCTTATCTACTTGTCAACTATATTAACTTATTTCAAGAATTTCTCACTCACAAACATTCCCTCAAAAGAATTAATAAAACTTTCTTAGTTTTTATTCCCAAAAAGAGTATAACCCCCAAAATGTAAATGATTTTAGGGACATTAGCTTGTCCAATGTTATTTATAAAATAATTGCTAAGGTGGTGGCCAACAAACTAAAAATGATCTTAAGTGGTTGGAGAGTTTCAAACTGCTTTTGTGGAAGAAAGATCTATTTCAGACAACTATGCTGTTGCTCATGAAATTATTCACTCATTTAAGAGAAAACTAGCAAAATTACCCGTGCTCAGCACGGATATAGCAAATATTGTAATTTAAATATTTATGTAGAAAGAATTCATAATTTATTTAGAAAGAAAGCAAAAGAATAAAATAATTTCAGAGTACATATTTATATAATCGAAGAATTGGTATCACAGAATAAAAAAATGAGAATTAGAGTAAAATGGGAATGTTAGAGTTTGGATTGAAATAAAGTCTTTTAGAATTAAAATAAAATAAAAGAAAAATGGAGAGCAGTTGTGAGCGGTTATAATAAAGAAATAAAGAAGGTAGTTGATATAACTTCCGGTCAAAATCATAACCGCTGGTCAAAATCGAATCCAAAACCTTCTAGCTTAATATATTATAATTGGAATCAAAGTCTATGGGGCTAAAGCTTGATATAGCTAAACCCTATGATAGAATGGAATGAGATTTTATCGGGGTTGTGTTAGACATGAGTGGTCCTCATGACCACATGTGCAACATTGTTGGGACCCACGGTTTAATCCCACTAATTTAAGTTACTTTCCCCTTTGGTTTTTGGATTTACTAATTTTATCTTGAATTCAATTTTAGTAAGCCTAAATCAAATATGACGCTTGTTAGTTAATTTGAGGGAACTAAGGAAACTTACTTTTATTAGATTTCTTTGATGGTAAGAAATCTCTTTAGGGATTATCTATATATATGGTTTTCTGGTCCTCTCTCTTAACCTACAAGATCTAAAAAGTAACCATCAACTTCACGCATATTGGAGTGTGTGATCAGTGAGATTGGAGAAAACCCTATTTGATAAAAGAGTTCTGCTCATCATCAATATTATAGCGCAAGGTATGCTTTTACATTATTTGAGATTATATATTGTTTAATGTATAAATCTAGATCCATAGGTTTGATTTATGTTGCAAACCATATCAGATCTTACAGGTTGGTCTCGAGGCTTTTGGGTTTCATAGGGAATTCATCCAAATCATTTTTTAATGCATATCTTCTGTTTCTTTCTCCATTCTCCTTAATGGGCCCCCTTTTGGTAATGTGATCGATTCCTACAAGAGGATTAAGACAAGGGGATCCCCTATCCCCTTATCTTTTTTTCTTTGGAGCTGAAGCTCTCTTGCGTATGATGATTAGAGCAGAAGATAGACAAGGGGTTGATTCATTGTGTAAAGGTGGCTAGAAATGCGCCTAGTGTTTCTCATTTTCTTTTTGTGGATGATAGTTTTCTTTTCTGTAATGCTACAATTAATGAGGTTGAAGAAATGAAAAATATCCTTAGAATTATTGCTTAATGATAGAACAACTTGTCAACTTTAACAAGTTTGCGGCATATTTTAGTAAGGGTACTTGTTAATTGGTTAAGAAGTAGAGAATTGACAAGAGTTTTAGGAGTTCGTCACATGAATGATGATAAGAAATATTCAGGTAACCCAATTGTCATGAACAAGAATAAGAACAATAATTCGCAATCCCTCATTTCAAAAGTTAAATGTAGAATAATGTCTTGGCAGGCCCACCTTCTCTCTCAAGCTGGGATGAGTACTCTTATTAAATTTGTTGCCTCCACTATCCCGATATATAATATGTCGGTGCTCCAACTCGATCCCATCCAAAACTATTAAAACTATAGATAAAACATTTAGAAAATTCTTTTAGGGGGACTCCCTTGATTAAAAAAAATTGCATACCTTCAAGTGGGGAGATATTTGTAAATCTATCAATGATGGGGGTCTTGGGACCAGGGATTCCAAAACTAACAATTGAGCCATCTTAGCCAAAACCTATTGGAGAAGTATCGCTAATGAAGATTTACTCAGCCCCAAAACTCTTAAAGCTAAATACTGCCCAAACAAATCTCTTTGGGAAGCTAATTTCAGGAAGGACAATTTTTTGTTTTGGAAGGGATTTATGGAAGCAACAAATTTTATTAAAGATAGAATGGGGTGGATACTTGAAAATGGGGCAAATATCTCGATTTGGAAATGCAATTAGATCCCCTGTGAAAGTGGTCTTAGAAAACCCTTCTCAACTGTCTCTAATCATGCAAAATCTTGTGGTTAAGGATCTTTTTTTATCAAAATAAAAATTGGAATATCCACCTTCTTAGAAACACCTTTTAACAACAATATGGATATTGAAAGTATTTTGAAACTTTATATTCCTTGGCATAATACGAATGATAGAAAGATCTGGCCATTTACTAAGAATGGTGAATTGACTACCAAATCTGCATACGTCACTATGATCAAGGAAAGAGATAGAATTTCCCGCCCTTCGCTTCAATGGAAGACCTTGTGACGTCTTCCCCTCCCTCAAAGAGTTAAATCTTTTGGATGGAAATGTTTGCAGCAAGCTATTCAGATACGCAACCTCCTATATAGTAAATCTATTTCAGCTTCCAATATTTGCCCTATCTGCAATAAAAATGAAGAGACTATTGAACATGCTCTCCTTCAATGTGATCATGTAAGAGCATCATGGTTTGGCTCTAATCTTGGGTTATGTGCTACCCAACTCATTAACTTTAATATTGGTGAATGGTGGAAATCTTTCTTAATGACGTGAGATTTTTCTATTCTGGCTATTAGTCCGTCCTACCAAGCCTTGGTGGTAGCTTTCTGATGGACCCTTTGGAAAACTAGGAATGACTATATATTTAAAGCTAAAATGATTAACCCAGTAACGTCTGTAAGAGTAGCTTCAGGTTTAATAATTCAGCCTAGACAAGAAGCTAAAAAATTGCCAACAGTGGCGGTCGATCCTATCCAAGGCTTCAACTTGAGCGTCCCTCATGACATAATCTATATTTTCTTGGATGCGGCTTTCAGTTCCAATAATGGTAAGGCATGATTCAGTTTTGCCTTTTGGTGTAATGGTTCTTGGTTGGGTGAAAGAGCAGTGGATGGCCCAAAGGTATATTCGTCCATAGAAGATGAGACAAGGGCAATCATTATTGCCTTGACTGAAGCTAAAGCTCATGGTTTCCATAGAGTCCACATTTTTTCTGATTCCTTGGAAGTGGTGCGTGCCATTAAAGGATCTTGAGATTGCTCAATTGAACCTATTTTGAAAGACTTTACAATTATTTCATCTCATTTTGAGTCGGTTGATTTTTCTTTTATTCCTAGAAAATTGAATATATTAGCTCATATTTGTGCTAAAAGTAGGAACTGTAGGGTTGTTGGGTCTTCGGGTCTTCTGTTTGTTGGGTCCCCCCCCCCCGATGTCTCTTGGATGATGTTGCTTTGGTTTGTTCGTTTTTAATGATTATTCTTCCTTACCAATAAAAATATATATATATATATATATCGATTGCATGCCCGATGTCTCTTGGATGTTGCTTTGGTTTGTTCGTTTTTAATGATTATTCTTCCTTACCAATTAAAATATATATATATATATATATATATCGATTGCATGAAAGGATCTTGAGATTGCTCAATTGAACCTATTTTGAAAGACTTTACAATTCTTTCATCTCATTTTGAGTCAGTTGATTTTTCATTTATTCCTAGAAAATTGAATATATTAGCTCATATTTGTGCTAAAAGTACGAACTGTAGGGTTGTTGGGTCTTTTGTTCTTACTTGCGCCCCCCCTCGATGTCTCTTGGATGTTGCTTTGGTTTGTTCGCTTTTAATGATTATTCTTCCTCACCAAAACCAAAAAAAATATTATATATATATATATATATATATCGATTGCATGAAACCATCCCCTACTACTTCATGGTGACACTAATGTGCCCCCTTTAAACTTTAACAATTGAAATGAAGAAAAAAATTTCTGAGAGGACTCGGTGAGAGGCCTATTATAGTATATTAAAATCGAGGGTTTTGTTTTTAATTTTGTAAAGCTAAAAATGCATATGGATCTCTTGACCTGTTGCCTTTTTAAAGTAACTATCCTAACCACTACACCATACAATAATTATGTATATTTTTTTATCTGAACAATGTCAAAAGTAGTTAAAAGGAGCATGGACCCAGCCGTGTGCATCATGCATGCGCTTAGCACAGGTTATTGTGCTAGTATATGAGCACCAGAAAAAAAAAATATATTGTGCTAGTGTATCATTAAAGTTAATGGTTTGATTGAATTAAACCCTGGCATTGAATTCAAGATTCGATCAACCTAGGTTGAAGGAATAGTCCAGTCTCTTCTTATGCAAATGTTTTAGATTCATATACCGATCGCTTTTTCGTATTTTCCTTGTGTGGATTTCTGTTATATTATGAAACCTTTTTTTTTTTTTTTTTTGAAAATTTATGTGATGGAATTAGGAAATTAATTTGCCACCATGTGATGACTGGTGGATGATTCGTTGTTTGTGGATTATGTCTCACTGGGAGACGATTAAAAGATGAAATCAAATCTTTTCCACATTGTTTATTTTGATTGTGGTTATTTTTATCTAAATATAATTCATACAAAAACTATTATATTTTAAATATCTTGCGCACGAGCATGTTTTGCCATGCATCATTAAAGCGATTGGATCAAATTTGATCCCTGGATTGAGTATCAGTGTAGATTGAAGGAAGAGTCTGCTCTCTTCCTATGCAAATATTTTGAATCCAGTAGTTAAAATTAGCATCTGATCCTGAAATTTGTGATTGGAGTTCATGGGCCGGGCCAGCCCGAGCCCAATCCAGGTCCAACCCGCTTTGGACCAGGCTTGGATTAAGTGATAGAAAGCCTAAAGCTCGGCCCGGACCCGTAATAAATGCATGTAAGTTAATTTAGTTAGTCCAAATAATTAATCAAGTGCCCGGGCTGGGCCTGTGCCGGAGTTTCTAAAGTCGGGCTGGGCCTGGATATGCCTTAGCCGGGCCAGCCCGGCCCATGAACGCCCATAATTGGAATTCTATTTGTTGGACAAGTTTGTTTCAGTAGCTTGATTTAGAAAACTCTTATCTACAGAATTTACAAATTCTTTAAATGATTTCCCCCACATGGAATCCCAAAGTAAGAATTTGTAAATACTGAGGAAAGAATTAAATAGGATATTTGTCACTTTTCTGGTTGTTTGATTTAGAATTCTAGTAGCATTTTTAAATGCCAAGGAGATAGCGGCACTATCGAAGGTAGAAACTATAAATATCACAAATTCTCATTAGAAGCAGGACCTTATGTGTTAAAGTGTCCCAGAGAATTTGAGAAATTTGGAGCAGATAGCATTCAAAGAATTATTAAATCCTCCTCAACAGGAATTCTTTGAATTATGGTTGTGCGTGCCTAAAAATTACGGACTTGGTTTAGATGATAATGAGAGTTTAAGGACAAGCTGTTTAGCTGAACAGGAAAGTCCTTGATGGTCTGGAACTTGAAGGGAGAAGAAAACAGAGGTCAGGGCTCGAGGCTGCTGTCAGCCAAAGGCACTCCGACGCCTGAGTTAGTGCAGTCATTGAACTAGGGTGAAGTGAGGAAGAAGATGTGAGTAAAATAGCGAAGTGTATGCTGTGTGTTTTTTCGTACCTATTATGGGGTTACCATGCAGGTATATATAGAAGAGAGTGGAAGGTTCCACAGTGGAAGTAGGTGGGGATACTTGTCCCATCAGCCCACATCTAGGATCCTTGGTGGGGGTAGGTGAAAATACTTGTCCCATCAGACCTCCCCCAAATCCCTTACATAAATGTGGATGTGATCTGCTAATAGGAAAGAGCCCTTATCAATGGCCGGTGGCCACCCTATTTGTCAGGGACCCTCTGTGAAGTAGCCGTCCCATCCTATAATGGGGATTAGACACTTAGTGTTCGCCTCGGCCAAGAGGCCGAATGGGAGAAGACACCGAGGTCGGTTACGAATGAGGTCGGACAAGGATGTCAACGCACGAGGCTGAGTTCGGAGGGACGTGGTTGGTACTTCTACCGAGACCAATCCTACCTTGGTAGTGGCTGAGGCACTGCCGCGCCAGGGAGATGGGAGCCGGGGCCCCGCTTGACCGGTACTATTACCGAAGTCAGATGTAACTTTGGTTTCGGTAAAATACTCCACACAATGGTACAGGCTGAAAGGTTGCTTTTCTCTCTCACATATGCGAGGAGAATAAAGCCAATTCACACATGTAAGGTAATAAAACTCACATATGCATAGAGAGAGGAGGCAGGGTTCGAACCCAAGACCCCCTAATGAAAACTATGATTCCTTACCAGTAGGGCAAAGAGCCGTTCTCCGCAGTGGGTGGTCTTATGCTTCACATGGGTTGATTTTCAAAGTCTTATTAGATGTGGATTCCCATAGATGTGTTCCCATCTGGCTAGACGCACATCCACAAGCATAGTGTTTTTTTTTGGAAGTTTTACTGATTCATCTGTGATCAGAATGACTCTAATGGCTCAAATAATGATTTTGGTAATTGTACATAAACACTCTTCTTGAGGGTTTTTTTTTTTTTTTTTTTCCGGGGGGGGGGGGGTGGGTTTGATCAATCCACTTGCGTCAAAACCATTGAGTGGAATTTATCCCATTTCACACTATTTTAGACATTCTTCTGTATTTGATAATGTATCAAGAAGTTTAACGAATTAAAACTTGAGGATCTAAACCTAAAGCTAGAATCATTGGATTGGCTTAGTATTATATTTTCTTCCTAATCCATATCAAGATTTTTCTATCTTATGACTGGTTTGTCATGAATCCAGATGAACCTCAATTAACTTGAGTCGAGTCGGTGAGATTTGCTAAGCTTAAATATAAAAATTAACATTTATCCAATTCACCTTAAAAAAAATACAAAATACTTGAGTCTTGTTGATTTTGTATGAAATTACAATTACAGGGAGACCTTTTTAAAAGCGCCTTTACTCTGTTATTTGTAAATCTCTGGTATTTGAAAAGAAAGTCGGTCACCTGTTTGGCTAGATCTATGGACCTTTAGATTTTTGGTCCCACAAGGTTGATAAAGTCTCGCAAGCATTAATGAAGTCTTTAGAACCCATGAAGACTGGAGTCTGTGAGAAGGATAGTCGACACTGCATATCCAACGACTTGATCTCATTCGTTGCAAGAGTCTAGTCATGATCTTAACCATCAACTAAATTTTCCTCTGGGCCACCCAGCTTCTGTCATATTTTTTTTCATTTTACTGCTAGTGTACTAGCCTATTCAACTGGATAGAGTCTACTCTTGTTCTGTTCACTCTTGGAAAAAGAAAATTTCACATTTTAACGCCTTCACCCCACATGATCCCCTCTTCACTGAACGGGGGAAAGATTCCTATACTATAATTTGAATCAAAGAGAATTCGGATTCTGGACTGTACACCTTAACGTATGGGAGGTGGGCAACTATCAGTATCCTTAGAGCCCCCCGCAGCAGTACAACCACAAGACCTGCAGACTCGAGCCATCGAGTCAAGTCAACTTGAAAGACAAGAAAAAACACGTTTCATTGGCTATATTTCATTACTCCCTTCACTTCTCTATACACTAATCTTAGACTTTCCATACGTCCCATTACTTCCATTCAACCATATCTCATCTCTCATATGGGGTGTGGGAAATAGATTTCCTCGTAAAAACTCTCCCTCCTATATAATCTTATTTCCTCACTCTTTTCCATTTTAACCTGAAACCCTACACTCTTTCATTTTTTATTTCTTTAAATAAATTATTCTTTTATGTTGAATAAATTATATAAATGTTATGTTATTTCTCTTCGAAAAATTGTTCCACTAAATAGGAATTTATTGGCGTGACTATTTTCCCTTTCCACCAGAAGGGTTTGTACACAAAAGTGCCTGTAAAAAAACGGGCCCTAAAACTCACATGGGAATTTGGCATCTGCCCTTGGAGCTCACGTGAAAATTTCAATTTCACACCCAAAATGCAAATGAAAATTTTGGATTTGGCCACAAAATCCAGCTACTTATTTGGGTCTACCCTCGCAAACGGTCCAAACTGCTCATGGACAAGCTAGCCCCACTTCGTAAATCTCTGATTTAAAAGAAGGTTGGTCACTTATTTAGCTAGATCCATGCACCTTAGATTATTTGATCATGGATTCTACATAACGTGGGGTCGATAAAGGCTCGCATGCACAAAGTCTTCAGATGCCGTGCAGACTGGAGTCTGTGAAAAGCACCCACACGAAGACTCCTGCCAATAAACATTACCAAAGTCTTCAGAAGCCTTCAAGATTGGAGTATGTGCTCGTGCAGATCGGACTACATGTACGTTCTCACTTATTGCATGCGATGTTAATGGGAAGATGGCTCAATACATGATAGCAATAGGAGAGAATATCACTTTGTGACATCTAACGAAGTCATGGTTTGAGAACACACGTTCGACAATTCCTGTACAATAATCTTAGGCCATTTTTGAGACCACTAGTCTATTTCTTAAAGTCCATTCAATATAGACCCATACAAAAAAGAGCCATAGACAAAAAAAAGGTTAAAAATAAAAGGTGTTTGGTAATGCAAGGGTATATGCTAAATAGATATTTTTTATATCATTGGTTGAGAGCTTTTTCATATATTTGATGAGATTCACATGATATTTGGCCATGAAAATTGACGATACGGATGTGCTCAGCCTTCCAAAGAGATCTCACAGTTTGGATCTTGTATTTGAAGCCCACATAATCCACAAAATTATACCTTTCTTACTTTTTTGCACATATCTAGAGATTGGTGATGATCCAACGGGTGAAATTTAGTCTCATAGTCATATTTGATATTGTAAACATAAAGGTTTAAATCTTATTTTACACGCCTTTAAATAATAAAAAAATTGAAAAAGTTTACTAATCATGGACAAATGCAATATTGAGCATAATACATCAATGGTTATTTTTGTTTTGCACATATCTCGAGATTCACAAGGTATTATGTGATCAAAATTGACCACATAGCCGTTTTCAGCCTCCCAAACATATCCATCGGGTCCACAAATCATAACAAATTATATCCAATGGCTCACGGGTTGTGGCACGTATCTCGGGATTGGTGATGATTCAACGACTGAAATTTGGATACATGGCCGTGTTTGACCTTTTGAACATTTTCAATGATTTGGATTTTGATTGGGCCTCTCAGATTTGGAGAAAATTGAAAAAACCGGACTGAGCGTGATTGTGCATAAAACATTGTAGCTCCGCCTCTTCTTTTCCCCTCTATTTCTTAACTGCCTCATCAAGAGGTTATGGAAAGTAGAGTCATTGCTTCTACTTCTCTAAAATGGGTAGAGGCTGAAAGGTGGTGCCAAACACTCCATCTTTCAAGCCTCTATCCATTTTAGAGAAATAGAGGGAAAAATTAGACATCTCAAACATGCACTTAATCATAGACTCTGGTACTGGGCTCAACTTCGATAGGTTGGTTAAGTAGCTAACTAAATTTTCCTCAGGAGTCTGGACCACCAGTGCTATCCACCCAGCTATTGTCATTTGCTTTGACGACCATCATTTCTTCTTGAAGTTTTGACATATTAGTCCTCCTTAAATTTGGTTTTTCCAATCTAATGACCAAAATTCAGATAATGTTACCAAAGTCACTCGACTACAGTCAACTTTCTTTTTTAAACTTTTTGCCCCAAATCATATGATATCATGGGAATAGTATGTCACAGAAACTGATAAATCCCATAATATCATAGGACTGTCCCATGATGTCATGACTTTTTATGCAGCATCTTAGGGAAAAAGATTTTCGAATGATAGAACTTGGGAAATGGAGATCAGACGTGTATTTACCTTTTTAAAAAAATCATTTCGTCTCCTGTAAAAAAAGAATTCTCTTGTTGGTTGTAGAAAGTGTATAATACAAAAGCTGATAATCGCAAGATATCATGGGACTATGTTAACGTTCTTTGTGTATCGGTCATGAAATTGAGAAAATCGGATTTAGAGAGGACTAATATGTCAAAATCCCTTTCTTCTTTTTTATGGTCTTGTGGTACACCGCCAATTCAATTGGGTAGGATCGAATATACTCTGATTCGGCTCACATAAGCCAACATCATACCAAGATACAAGCTTTTAATAAATTCTCTCATCCATTAAGAAGGAATGAGAGAAAGTCGTCTACAAGCAGTGGTAACGTAAGAAAAGGAAAAGAAAGAAAGAAAAAAAAGAAATGAGGATTTTACCAAAAAAAAAAAAAATGCCCTTAGACTTAGTGATGACAAAAAAGGCCATCAAATTTCAATATACATAAAAAAGGGCCTAAACGGAAATTTCTCCACTCATTTCATTTTTTATTTTTTAAACTATTTTGTTGAGTAATGACATCGAAGCGCTTATTTTGCCAAGTGGGGACATGGTTGCTCACTTATATCTTATTCTTCTTCTTCTTATTCCTCCTCTTCTCCATCTCCATCTCCTCCTCCTCCTCCTAAAGGGGTTGGTCTCACCTATATCTTTCTCTTCCTAGATCCATCTATCAACTTAAAGAACCTCTTCGCCTTCGCCTAACACACTCCTGACTTTGGCAGGACGTGGGTCTTTATGGTTTATATGGAAATTTGAGGGCCTTTTTGTTCTTCCCAGATTCTATGGGGACTTTTCCGGTTAAATTCACAAAAAAAAAAATAAAAAAGAAAAAAGACGAAAGAAAGGGGGGGCAATTTGTAAAGAGCCTAAAAAGAAAGTTAAAAAAAATACCATTTAGAGGGGCTTCGCCACCACCGGTACCCTGGTTTTGCCCCTATCTACAAGCATGCCAAAGGCAAAGAGATGTGAACCAGAGATCTTGATCATATAAGGTGCATTAGCGATGAAAACAAAAGGGCCTTAGTAAAAGAAAATTTTATATGAAAGTCTTTTTTCTTTTGGTTGTTGTATTTATATGAAAGTTAGAGGATGTATTTTAAAACTTATTAGGTCGGCCTCTTTAGGTCATTACATGAAATTCAGTGGCAGAACCAGAAAAGATCCCATGTATGCTTGTGGGCCAATGGGAAAAAAAATTCTAAAATTCCCAATAAGCTTAAGAGCACATAAGCTAACAACATATACCAAGATACATGTGCGCACTACATGTACATCCCTCGTAGGCCCATTTAATAAATATCTGATTCAAAACAATGTAACGCCCCACCCTACACCCATATATGATATTGTCCGCTTTAGCCCACGGGCCTCACGGTTTTGCTTCTGGACTTCATGACTACTAAGGACTCTATCCCTCCTGGAATCCCACATCGCCTGACCAACGTGGGAATTCTGCCAACCGAGAGTCTGAACTTGATCCAAACTCTACCACCAAGAGTTTGATCCTTATCTAACTCAACCAGATCAAGACTTGTTGGGAGTTCATCCGCGGCACATCGCCGGGCTCGATCTGGCGTGGGCCCAATGGCAGTCGCGCCACACAATTTTCCTAATAATGTCTCACTTGGCACGAATGCCATGAAAATCAAACATGCTAATGTACATCAACATATACTCTAGTGATAAGTTCACAATACCACATATTTAATTAATTTATTCATATAAATTTGTGGACTTAATTAAAATAAAATGCATTGAATTCATAGATTTTCACAAAATCATGCAATTAGACTCTTTTGATTGAATTTAAGTAAAATTCTCATAAAAATGCATGTCTTGGTGAAATTATCACATTCTGCATTTTTTGGGCCCCATGCATAACATCAATCCTTTTAATAAAAGTTATTTTTCTTGAATTATTGTTAATTGTTTTGCAGAAATTCAGAAATCAGGGCCTGCAAGAAGAGAAAATTTTTCAGAAGACCCACCATGGGACTCACCCACATTAGGTGAAAATCCTAAGGAACGGGTAGCCATGGCGGGACCCAATTAAGAAGAGAAAATTTCAGAGTTTCATTCCAAGTGGCCATCTCAAATTCAAGGGGTGCACCTCATTATGGGGCCCATCTTCATTCAATTTATGCAACAAGTTTGAATTTCATATTTGAGGATTTCTCAAACCAGTGTGGGCCCATGTGTGGAGAGTTGCAATGATAAGAAGAATTCAAGTTTAATTAGAAGATTTTGGTAAAGCAAGTTTGTGCAAATTTAAATCTCAAAGAGACCATGACTCATGTAAAGATTATCTACAAGTAGGATTCTAACCAAAGAAAAGATTTGAAAATATTCAAATCCTTCAATTACCCAAAGAGTTGGACGTCCAAGAGGGAGGCCCCAAAAAATCCCTCACGTGAATTTCTCCCTCTCAGTCTCTAACTCCCTCATCCCTATTTTTTCTCTCTCACACACAACTCCATCACCACCTCACGTTTTTTATTTTTTGATTACTCTCTCTCTCTTTCCTCTCTCCCATCTACACTCTCTCACTTGAATCTCTCTCCCCTCCTAAATTCTCTCTCTCTCTCTCTCTCTCTCTCTCTCTCTCTCTCTCTCATCTACAAAAACAGACGCGTCCCATATCTCTCTCCCTCATTATTTTACTATTTCCATCTCTCATTATTTCTCTCCATCATCTACATCTCTCACTCACCTATTATACGAGGCAAAGGAAAAAATTGATGTGTGAAGGAAGAAGAAGAAGGATGGAGGGGTAGATTTGCTACTTGTAATCCAAGGAGAAAATGTGTAAGTTGATCTATTTTAATTGATTTTATGGGTGAATAATTTTAATGCAAAATCTGATTTTCAATTTATTAATCTATTTTCTTTATTTATGTCTTTTTTATGCCTCATTTTTTAATGATATATTGCATGCTTAAAGGCCGCTAAATACTGAAAATAATCGAAGGAGACTAGAGTCTTTATGAAACTTCTCAAATATTAATAAAGCTGATTTTTTCTGATTTTGAGTCCTTAATGAAATCGCCCATATTTTCAGTATTTAGAATACAACTGAACCCTGACCCTTAGATTGCAAGGCTCTCATTCAATCTTGAATTTTAATTTAATTATTTCTGAATTTTTAACATTTCCAATTGGTTTTCTAATTGTTTTTATGGTGGATGCAGTTTTAGTATAGTTAGACCAGGTTTCTAGTTTAGTAGTTTTTTTCTGGTTGTAATTAATTTTATTCAGAACTGCAATTAATTTTTAATTAAAGTAGGATTTGTGATTTTATTTGATTTTTGATAGGTTAGCACTAGTTTTCCAATAGGACAGGTACATTGCGATCATTGGCTCCCTGTGGATCGACCCGGTTTCACCGATTATTACTACAATCGTGACGACCCTACACTTGGGGCACGATCATCTAGTCCATGCATACATCTCCAACCTATTAAAGGCTTACTGAAAAGAATTCACATCAATTCCACCAGTGGGATCCTTGAGATTGAAATCTTAAGTTTTCTCTCCCACATTTTAGATATACTGATATTACAATTTAATATCATGAGCGATTATGGAATTGTGGTTCCATTCATTGATGTAATTGCAAACTCATAACATTTGCACCGGCTCATCGGTTCTTACCAACTTCAAATATCCATGAAGAGATCTAACCTGATGGCCACTTGGTTTACTGCATCGCAAGTTGTATCCCAGCTTTTGTTATCAACAAAGCTACCATGTTTGTTTTCTTTATACTGGAAAATCAAGACATTTGCCAAGGGTTAAAATATAACCAGACATGGACTCCCTCTCGTCCAAGTCATCATCCCAAGAGGCAACCATACAACCATGTAGTTCGAAGACAACAACCGTACCACAAGAACAGTGTAGCAAATGTTTTTGATGTACCCAGGTTTCTCTTATTCATTTACCATAACAGGTACACCCGGATAACTTAGGAATCTGATTATGAGACCAACGGCGATCCATTTCCAATCTAATAAATCCGGAATTACAGCATTTTATGCACGATGAGGATGTCATGCATTATGTACCTCCCACTATCCTCAAGTAAGACTTGTCTCCGGTCATGAGCATGTCCTTCTTACTAATGGGATCCCGATTGTTGGACAATTTCATACATATGTAAATGGGAGTGTCGATTGGCTTGCACATCTCCATATCCAACTGTTTTAACACAGTGTCCCATTCGGACCCATGTGACAAAGTCCGTACCAGATTCGGCTTACATGATTGCTGCATAAGCCCAGCACACATGCATCAACCTATGTTTTCCATCTCGAATCAAGACTTCAACATTGTTGCTTGGAGATTGTTTCCAATTCGCCCCAACAATCAATGTCATCTAATGACAAATATATAACTAATCCCACAGCTTAGACCTAAATGCATATCTCATATGCTGGGGATAAACTAATTTCACGTATGGCCTCATGAAAATCTCTTATTAAGATAATTTGTACACATTTATCCTCATGATCTTTGCACCACTAAATCTACAGATTACATGTAAAGCTTTTCCTACATTTCGCCATTTAGGAACTCAACCTTTACATCAATCAGGTGCAATTACAGATTCTCACAATTAACCATTGCCCTTAGGATTCACATGGATAGGAATTTACACCCGGAGAGATAATCTCCATGTAACGAAATCCTTCCATTTCTAAATCCTTGTGCCACCCATTGTGCTTATCTACCAATCTGTCATTATCATTTTATTGCCAAGAACTCATAATCTTTCAATCCTAAGGTGGATCGACTAATTGACATGTCCGGTTCTTATTTTATATTCATCTCTATAGTGTACAGTCAATCATGATATAGCGTAGATTGACAATGAATGACAGATTAAGATCTTGCACGATTTTACCAAATAACTGCACCAACCATCCAACCACGTCGAATGTTATCAATCCTACAGGATTCCCAATAACCCAGGTATGTCAAGTAGGCCCTGGCCAGGACTTACACTTCTAACGCTGCCAACGTTGAAACTCCCACTTTCCGTAACACATTCCATCTTCAGAGATGTTATGATGCATTTCTAGGATTTGTATGGGATCCACAAGGAAGCACGTATTCCGACCTGTGGTTATAATCCGATATTCGTGATTGATCACACGATATCCCTTTGGATGATTCAATTTTACAACGAAAGAATGACTTTCTTCGTTTCCATTTGCAGTTGGTATTATAATTGTGACCCGCAATAGTTTGTGTACAACACATCCCCACAATGTATTAGGTCAGGTTTTAGGTTTGGTACCAGTCCAGAACTAAATGGGTCTTTGGGCTAAATTTTAGGAGCTGTTCGACTCAATATATATTGTGCACTCAATAATATCCCCCCCTTACAGCACACAGCGGAAGATACGTGTGGTTAACATTGATCTGGTATATCTAAACATAAAATTATTTTAAAAAAAATTTCCAACCACACCATTTTTAGCTGTGAGGTGTATAGAATCAAATATAAATGATCCTCTCCATGCACAATATTCTTAAATCGTTCATAGGTACACTGCCCCACTTAATGGACCTCATCCATTAACTTTTCAGCCCTATTGGTCCATGACTCAGCAGTATACCACTCAAAGCATTTTTACGGTGCTTCAAACTTATATCATATCAGATAAATTTAAATGTATTTGCTAAAGTCACTACGAAGTAGCAAATCACTCTCACCCATTTAAATTTGGACAAATAAAATGGTCAGCATATTATAGAGTGTATGATATCACTCAACTATACTTCTAGTTATTATGAAAAAGAGTACATATGTACAGTCATTTTCCTCCCAGACATGGTTCCAATGTACCAAGGTCAGGTAAAGGTATCATTTCAACCGGCCATTTATTCTGTCTTTGTTGATGTGTCATATTTTCAAAGCCATAAGTCTGCCAAACCATACATCCAACACATACAGAATAATTAAAACTAGAAGACTCATACATTACAGGCTATATTAAGCAAGTAAATATCATCTCAGAAATAAATAAAAAATTTGCAACAATCTCCCATGCATGCAAATCACAACTTTATTGCTTCATAACATATTTTCTTAATCTATTCTATCACTAGTTGAGCCACGAATTTTACTAATCACAGAGTAGTAATTAGTAAAGCATCCCCAAAATATAACAAATCGGACTTTCAGGGTCAAATGTAATATAGACTCATGTCATTTTTACATCACAAAATTTGTTCCATATTTATAGATGCTCACAATCTCCAGATTTTATTTTCATGAATTCAAAAATTCAATTTTCATCCTTGAGATCATATGGAAAACCACAAATCGACCCACCAGTTCCGTTCTTATACCTTCATCAGATCCACCGTTATATAACTATAACCTTTGTATCCGATCCATTAGGTTGTCTATCCCGTCATATTCTCTTGTCCCCTTTAACTTAAATAAATTATTGTTATTTCTTGCCTCAAATTCCATTGAAATTTAAATATTTAAGAGGCTTGGGACTTAAGAGATACACCCCCACTGAAGTGGAAGACCATGACAATAGACATAAAATTGGAACACATTGATCAATCAATTTTCCCCACCATGGTCAACACTTTATTAATGATCTGATCAACCCAATTGTCAATCCTAGACCCATTAGCCAATACAATAGTACATGCATGCATCATAGATTTTTTTTATCCGAGATCTAGTGTTTTTTATCAATATTTTACCACTAACCAGAGATCACATCTCTTTTGTACCATTGGATTATGCTTACATTCTTTCGATCAGATCCTTGACCCCTTGATCCACATATCAGATATTTAGCAGATCAATTATTATACCCCCACTGTACAAGGTAATACCCAAATTACCATTAAATAATACTGTAGTGGTCGTCAAGGGTTAATCAAAAGAAAATACACGTTAGATCTTATCTCAACAAAAAAACGCACAAATCCAAGATAAGGCACCCATCCGATATCTCCACACAAGTAGGTACTTCTCACTGGAGATATTGCTCTTGGCTAGGTCATACAGTGCAAATTTAAATAAGACATATCCAATACATAAATAAAAGAAAAGTCAAGATACCACTGACCGTGATCGCTGACCAAGAACCTTTCTAACTGCTGGATCGTTAGTCTCTCACTGCTTCTGTATGGAACTCGTTGCCAAGAGTCCACAGGCTCAAACGGATCGTCCATCGGAGCTCAAATGACCCAAATATCACGCGACAAATTTCAAGCGTCAATGATGACCGCATCTAGTCCAAAAAATATCTGACCAGTGGATCCCAAATTTGTCGGCGCTACTTGGTAGTGCTCGTCACCACGATTCCGCAAAACCAAATTGCTCGTTGACTAGAGTCCAGATGAGCAAGTTACGACCGGTCAAAGTTTTCCGTTGACCGTGGACCGGGCCTGCCTTGCATTGATGCAGCACTCGTGCTGGGCTTGGATCAGGTCTAGTCTGTTCAGCCCGACCTCACCTATTCGAGTCTTGATGTGGTGCGCGTCTCGAGGAGAAAATAGCAGCCAGACGTTGGACCGTCCCAGCAGCAACCACACTTTTCTTTCTCGGCGCAGCTCTCGAGGCGGAAAACCTCAGCATGAGCATGTGTCCAAAGTAGCCCCATCGTCTCCCTATTCAATATTTACACCCACCCTATGCCTATGACCTGACCATTTGTTTTTCTTGATTGTGACCACCTGAGAGAGAGAAAGACCATTTGCTTGAGTGTGACCACTTGCAAGTCTTCAAACGGTGTATATGGTCTCAATGTGACCCACTTACAAGTGGCCCCACTTGCAGATTGTGACCATCTCAATGTGACCCCACTTGCAAGTGGCCCCACCTGATAAGTGTCCAAGTCCCCACTTGCAAGACTTGCAAGTGGCCCCACTTGCTGGGAGGGGGTATCAAACGATCAGGTGGTCAAACGGTGGGCCCGACTTACAAGTCTTCAAACGGTGGGCCCCACTTGCTGGGGGGCATCAAACCGTCAGGTGGTCAAACGGTGGGCCCCACTTGCATGCGAGTGAAATCCATTGATCGTGAGCTAACTCGTCCAGAGGGGGTTCAAAATCATTAATGGGCCCCGCTGGTGGATTGAAATGACGCTGACCTAGTGGCATCTCATTCACAATATAGAGGATAATGGTGTATGGTCCACTGACTCACCAAATTCTAGTGATAGAGTAGAATTTCTTTTTTAATAAAAAAGAAGATAAAAGGTCTGTAAGGTGTTCATCTCCGAAAATTCATCATCCATCCTACTAGATTTAGGTACAATATTAACTTTTATTGGGGATGAGTTTCTTTGTATGGTAATTTGAATTCATAAAAAAGGATTGTTAGAGAGGATTGATGTGCAAGGAAGTTAAAACAGTGGGGGCAAACCCAGAAAATTCTCTTTTGGGGGTGTAAGAAAAAAATTATTGGAAAGGGGGCAAATGTTAAAAAAAAAAAAAACATATTAAAAAAAAACATACCCTATATGGCTATGATCTGACCTGACCATTTGGTGGATGTGATTGTGACCACCTATATCTACCTCATCTATCTCTCTCTTGACTACTTTATCTTTTACTACTTACAATCACACTCCATAAATCATGTGGAATATAACCCAATTGGCCATGCAACGTCCCATCCCCCAAGCCTGATGTGGTCTACAGACCAATTATGGTGGGGTTTTTACTTTTATCTTTGTATGTCGGTCCAATACAATATTGAAAACCCCACTATAAAAATCCTACCATAAGTAAAAATTTTGAACAAAGATAACAACCCCACAAAGATAAAAGCCCCACCATAAAAAAAATTTAAAACAAATTTATTCAAACATATTAACACATGTTACACCGGCTAATCTTCCAACACAATGGTTTCAGAAGGAAACCTAGAACGCATATACATGAAAGCATTAATTCGCTCCACATACGGAGTAGCCCATGCAGCCGCACAATCATGCCTGAAGTGAACCCATTGAGGCATAATGGGAGGCATCGGGTAACCATCTGTCAATGCAACCTAGACGTAGTGATTATTATTTACGTACCCGATAGCGATTGCAACATGTTGATACGACGGTGGTGGAGTAGATCGAAGTAGCAAATACGTAAAGCTCTGTACAACACTTAAAACATGTAATACAATATTGAACTTCGAAGCAATTAAGAGACTCATGTCTGGCATGGTCATCCAATGCTCAATCGGTGCTCATCTATCTAATGCAAGAAAGTTCAGTGAGTTGTAAACACGAGTCCACTGATCATTACTACCAAATATTGTAACATATTGTCCTGAATGTGTGAAACTCTTCTATTAAGTTATATCGGATAGTTGTCCATGCATCTTCGTGAAGACCAAGACAGACAGCTATCGCCCGAAATCCACAATTTCCATCAGGTTTTACGTCTTGTACATGCATAATATAAGCATGCAATATAGGTGGAAACTGACGAACATATGCATATACAGAGTAGTTGTAAATAGAGGAGCAACTGTGTCTCGCTGGTTCCTGAAACTAAAAAATATCTGGCTCAATAGGGGTATTTGCTGCAACTTTTTTTTTAGGAGGGACGTCCATGAGTGTTCGTCTTAACAACAGGTTCACAAATTGAAGTTGTTGATGGTGTGATTATCTCCCTCAACTTCCTTAAAAAACTGAATTTACCATGCCTTGTTTGCGGCTTAAACTGTTCCGTGAACACTTGTAGCTCGACGTCACAATCAATGTAATCGTCTTGAAGAGACACACACGGTGATAAGTCGACTGTTCTCCAAAATTTTTCTATGGAATCAATTGGTATGGGACGACCATCGTTCAAATACATTGCTTGCTCGTGCACACATAGCAGTCCGTAGCTCGTACAAAGTCGACATCCGCATTTGTAAGAAACTTCTCTGACATAATTAGACCGCTCAAATTCCTTCAAAATAAGATGCAATGCGTGGCTTGAAACGAAACCACATAATTCCCAGAAGTGCGGTATATTGAATCGATGCTGGACGATAGTTTTGCTTTGCTCAATACTTGCTTTCATAGCTATGTCTTGTGATTGGATGACTTGGTGAATAAAAAACAGCGATGTCTCCAAATCTGACTGTGATGACTCCAAGTACCGTTTCAACTTTGCATACTGGCTCTCAACTATATTAGTTGTCTGGTTTCCAAAATGTAGATATATGTCGGTCCAGGCGGATACAAACATCTCCTTATACTGTGTCAACCATACATCCTTAAAATAATTAATCATACCTGGAAAGTTTTGTAACACAACCTCAAGGTCTGCCAATTTGCACACATACGCATTCTCAGTTTCAGATTCCAGCAACATATTCCACATTTTGTAGAATACATTCCAAGATTTTTTGTCTGTTATTGATGGCTTGCATTTGCTCAAAATACTCATATAAATGTGCCACCTGCAGAGTAATTTTTTTGCCTCGGGAAATACCTGAGCAGACACATTCATCAAAGCCAACTCTCTGTCCGTGACAATAACTCGTGGACCGGTGCATCCATCTATTGTTGACTGCAGACACCTTAAAGCCCAAGTATAATTGAACACTTTTTCTGAGTGCATGAAAACAAATGCTATGCAAAATGTCATATTAGTTGCAGTCACGCAGACAATCTCAAGGAGAGGCATCCTGTACCTGTTTGTTTCATATGTTGCGTCCATCAATAACACGTGCGGGAATGCACGCCATTACTCTAATGATCTTGGATGTGTGAAGAATAAATCTTCACGCTCATTGGTTTTAGTATTTGTTCGACTATCGAAAATGTATCCTTCACGTTGTAAGAATGACATGACAACTTGCATCTGGATTTTACCGGCTTTCTCTGCAGTCCGAAATTTCTAGCGTGCATTGTATATAGTCTCAATGGTAGACATGTTGTCCGGATTCAGCTTCTTCAACGATGTCAAGATATCTCGTGGCTTCACATTTTTCGTAGACAAATGTACCACCAACTGGATTTCGGATTCAGAGAGCCAACCGTGGTATGGATGTCCTTTCATATATGATGCAGGGGCATGGTTATGTGTTCCACATACCACCCTTGCCATCAAGTCATCACCTGTTCGCATTTTCACCTATTTCACTCTGAAAGGACAATCAATTCTTTTTGTTCCTGTAATCTTCGTGGAAGTTTTCTTGCTTCTGTATGTGCCACTGCGATCACATTGGAACAACAGTCTAAGACTCTTCTCGATTATACTAGTCTTTGACCTTTTAATGACAATAATATATCCTAAATTGCGTCCAGTATTTTGAATCCAATCAATTAGAGATTGGCGCGAATTGAATACCTGAAAATGTATTAATTCAGTTAGAAATTAACAACTTTTTATTAAAAATAATATATCCTGAATTGCGTCCAGTATTTTGAATCCAATCAATTAGAGATTGACGCGAATTGAATACCTGAAAATGTATTAATTCTGCTAGAAATTAACAACTTTTTATTAAAAATTGAAAAAATAAAACATAATTGGAATTGAGTTAATATCATACCATGTCGGTGGAAATTTCGTTTGTAACATTTTCATCCACATTTTCGTCTTCTTGTTTTATTTCGTTTATGAGAATATCATCCTGGCAACAATATACATTCACTTGAGCATCTGCAATTAATAAAAAAATATTTCCTGAAACAATTAAAGAATTGTATATTTACCTGATCACTTGAACCACTTGACAATCGTAGATCATTGGCCCAAATCCTTAGTTGATCCAAATTCATATCTTCTGCTGGTATGTATATTGCCAAGAAGAACTATATCTATGTATATATAGACTAATTCATATCCAGCAACTGCAAGCAATGCTTTGGAAACATAATCAATCCAGCAATAGGATCGGAAGGAAATGACAGTAGAGTAGAGATGTTAGCAGCGGGGCCTGCTTTTGATCTAGTAGAGTAGAGATGTTAGCAGCTGGTAATGTAGAACGAAAGTGATGTCCTTTTAACATTAATCTCAAAGATGAATTATTAAACATCCAAGCATGCAATGCATATTAAAACGGCTACAATACTTGGCAACTAACTTTAAAAACATCCCTCTACATTAATTAAAAAAAAATGCATCACTCTTCTAACTTATGATTTTCCATAAAACCAATAAAATTACATAGGAATCACCTCTATGCCATAGAAAACAAAGAAAACTAACTTACAATGATTGTCTTGTCCAACTTACAAAAATTGAGGATGTGCACACTTGAAGTAAAAAGCAACTTGGAAGCTAGATGGTGATGCAACAGTGGCGACAGAGGCGGAGCGAGCTCTGAAAATATTGAGATCGTTCAAGCTTCCACCATCGCCTTCCACCCCTACCAATTTTGGATCTGATTTAAAAACTCTGTCTCTATAAAACAAGACACTAGATAATACGAAAGTGACCCGATCCTTCTTCTTCGGGACAAGTGATTTAACTAGTCAACAGTTTTGATAAGTTATGGCTGTACTGGACTCTGGCTGCAAAGCTGCTTGTGAAAAGACGTAGGCGTGTTAAAATTCATTTATCAATGACAGTTCTCTGGCTACAAAGCCTTGTGAAAAGACTTGGCGTGTTAAAAGTAGTTTTTCAATTATGACAGTGAAGATGGGGCATGTGACCTTTCTACTGGTTTTTGAAAAATTAGAAAGAATCAAATTATATTGGAAGTCAGGGAGAATCAATTACGAAAGTGACATGATCCTTCTTCTTCGGGACAAGTGATTTAACTAGTCAATAGTTTTGATAAGACATGGCCGTACTGGACTCTGGCTGCAAAGCCGCTTGTAAAAAGACATAGGCGTGTTAAAATTCATTTATCAATGACAGTTCTCTGGCTACAAAGCCTTGTGAAAAGACTTTGGCGTGTTAACATCAAGCATCAGGTATGGAATATCACTCAAATTTTCTCCTGTAAAAAAATCTCACGCACATGATGTGTGAACTGGTTTGGATTTTGGGTAAAGTCATATTTACGGTTGTAAGGGGTGAACACCCCCCACAGGGAGATAGGCGGGGCCCAGAGCCCCGGGCCTATTGTATACACTTCAGGCGTCAGGGAGTTGCCCCTAGCCCTATTCATGCATTTGTCCCTGGCTCGTCACCAGGGGGCCTCCCCGGGTTTCGATCCCGTGACCTCTTGTTTAAGAGGATTTTAGGGAGAAACCCGGTACCACTTGAGCTACTAGCTCAAGTGGTACCGGGTTTCTCCCTAAAATCCTCTTAAACAAGAGGTCACGGGATCGAAACCCGGGGAGGCCCCCTGGTGACGAGCCAGGGACAAATGCATGAATAGGGCTAGGGGCAACTCCCTGACGCCTGAAGTGTATACAATAGGCCCGGGGCTCTGGGCCCCGCCTATCTCCCTGTGGGGGGTGTTCACCCCTTACAACGGTGTTTCTCACCAAAATCCAAAGTCATGTTTTACAATGGTTAATTCTCACCAAATGCCAGGGCCAGGCCTGTAGAATTTCGTCTAAGCCCGGCCTTTTGGGACAAACAAAGCTCTTGTTTTGTGGGCTTTTTTAGGACATGGCCAAGGACCCTCAAGTTGTGAGGCCCACCATTCTTCCTTCCAAACCACTTATATCTCCCACACAGGTGTTTCTCAGTAGAAAGAAGGCCCATGTCACATTATCAGATTTGGAGAGGACAGGATGGAAACTTAAATGCTTCTCCATTTGCAACTGATCTGCTGTTGATTCTGTAACCAAATAGATGAGTCACAGCGTACAGTACCACATCAGTATACTGTACTATACTGTCGGCCTTTTTTTAGTGTCTAATACGTCACGTGGAGACCCTTAGGCTATGGAATCTATGATTGCTAGTCTCATAAATTCATAGCCTAGGGTGGGTGTATGTACTTAATATATCATAGATTCAACGGCTATGGCTAGATAGGTATAGCCTAGGTTGGGTGCATATTGCAACACCCAAGAAAAAAATGGTGCATTGCTTTGCTTTTCTTT